>CM059789.1:58928779-60128779 GCA_030435695.1 Brachymystax lenok tsinlingensis
TCTGGTTCCCCAGTGCCTCCTCTCCTTTCTATTCCCCCTGACCTATGAGTATCTCCTCTGGTTCCCCCTGTGTGCCTTCCTCCTTTCTATTCCCCCTTCTGGTTCAGATGGACCTCCTATAGCTCCCCAGTGTCTCCCTTTCTCCCTTTCTATTCCCCTGACCCACAGAGACCTTCTCCAGTTCCCTCTCCAGTGTCTTCTCCTCCTTTCTATTCCCTCTAATATCCACAAGAGAATTTCCTAGTTCCTCTGTAGTGTCTCCTTTTCCTTTCTATTCCCCCCTGACCACATCTCTCTGGTTCCCCCAGTGTCTCCTCCTCTCTATCTATTCCCCTGACCACAGACATCCCCCTGGTTCCCTCCATCCATCCCCCTTCTATCCTTAGTTTCTCTTCCCTACTTGTCTGTCCCCACCCACTTCCCACTCCACTCCACATTCTCCCTTTTCTGTTCCTCAGAACACTCTTTCAGCTTAGACACATTAGCCTGATTCTTTCTTTTTAACTACTAGCCTAACCCCTCTCCCCATGTCTACAATCTCCCTCCCTACTGCCTAACCCCTCCCTCCCCAGGCCCACCCTCCCCTCCCTACTCTACTGCCCAACTCCCTCCCCATGTCTACCTCCTCCCTCCCTACTGCCTCACCTCTCCTTTCATGTCTACCCAATTTCTCCTCCTCGACTGCTCAACCCCCTCCCCTCCCCATGTCTACCTCCCTCCCCTGCCTAACCCCTCCCCTCCCCCATGCCCACCTCCCTCCCTCCCCAGGCCCACCCCTCTCCTCTCCTATGACTACCCCTCCCCATGATCACTCTCTCCATTCCCCTATGTCTACCCCTCTCCCCTCTCCCCACTGTCTACCACTCTCCAAGTTTGGCCTCTCCCTCCCCTCCCCTCCCTCCTTATATGTTTCATCCCTCCCTCCACACGACCACCCCCTCTCCCCATCCCCATGTTTACTCCCTCCCTCCCCAACAGTGATTCCTCCTTCCTTCCCCATGCAGCCATCCCCTCCTCCCACACACCTCCCTCCCCATGCTTACCCCTTCCCTCCCACAGCCATCCCCTCTCCCTCCTCATGTTTACCTCCCTTCCCTCCCCATGACTAATACCTCTCCCTCCCCATAAGCTTACTCTCTCCCTCCCCATGTCAGAAGACTCCTCCCTCCTTATGTTAATTCCCTCCTCATGTTCACCCCTCCATTCTCTATGCCCACCCTCCTCTTCCTTAATCTCTCTACCTCCCTCCTCTTCCCTCATTTCTCTTGCCCTCTCCATGGCTCTGTAATCCTTTCTTGCCCAGTAGTTGGTCTTGGCAGCGTGATGGGAATCCTTCTTAGTAAGAGAGTGCCAGTGGCCCTGATTAGAAAAAGAGAGAAGGAGAGAGAGAGTGACAGAAGGAAATTGAGAGGAGAAAGAGAGTGACAGAGAGAGGTTGGGTGAGGGACAGCTGCAAGGTTCCTCCATTCTGACCATACTTTGTACTAGCTGAGATACTCTCACAGACACACCTGTTCTCTCACACAGGCCTGCACGAAGGAACACACACTCAGGAATGCATGTGTAAACACACGCACACACTGTGACAAGCACACACACGCACACACATACACAAGCTCACACAGGCAGGGCTGTAGGGAAAGTGAAAGTGTAGACCAGGTCATAGGGTTACAGAGAAAAGAGAGTCTGACCCACTGCTGGGATTTCTATATGTACTGCATTATGTCCCTTTATGTTACTGGGCCAGATGCCAATCTCTGGCAGACTGACACTCAGCACCCTGTTAATCTGGCTTGACTCTGAGTGCTGCTATATAGGGAAAAGGAGGAGGGATATAGGGGGATGGATAGAGAGAGCTGGATAGAGAGAAGAATAGAGCAGGAGATCATGTCTGGGGTGTACTTAACACTGTGCTCTGATCCCAGTTTATTGTTGTGTGGAGTAATCTCTCTCAGGCCAGGTAGTCCTGAGGCATCTCTCTCGGGGGTAGGGGGAATTAGAGGGGGAGGAAGACCAACAGACCACCAACTTAATGTCGAGATGCAAGTATGTCCCCACTTAAAGATCTCCATCAAGTAATGAGAAGAAGGCACAAAACCGGAAGATCACGCAGGTGAGACTCTCTCTCTCTCTCTCTCTCTCTCTCTCTCTCTCTCTCTTCTCTCTCTCTCAAACACACATGCAGAGGATGAGAGATTCTGTCTATGAACCCTGATTAGATGGTGTTTGTCATGACAGAGGTGGTGTGTGGTTCCCTGTGTGCAGCCTGAGAGCCGGCAATTGCTTATGGAGGACATAAGCTGATCTCCTGGAGGCACAGTGCACAGAGGTGTTCCTCTCTTTCTCTCTCTCCTCCATCCCAGTCGTTTTCCCCCACACCGCCTCCTTCCTCTGTCAGCCTCCTGCACCGGATAGTGTGTGTGTGTGTGTGATGCCGTGTGTATTCTGGCTGATTACAACCTCTGAAACCAAGAAAACCATGAAAAAGACTGGAAACAACATTTTGACTCCCTAGGGTTTTCTATCAACCGCAAGCAAGCATACTTTCTGTCTGTCTCCCCACACTAAGATACAGATATGTACATTGACGCCACAAACGCACATTCAAGCACATTGGGCCATGCACACATGCACAAATGCACACTGCACATGCACACACATGCAGCTTAAAGGATGCTGTACAAGCATACATACACACACTCACACAATAATACAATAATACAATAATAGAATAACACACTGACACATGGGTAAAGGAGAAGAAGTGCGCCTCTCTCTCTCTCTCTCTCATTTGTAGGAGAGTGGAGCCGTATTGATTCCCACTAGTCTGTCACAAAGTCTGAGAGCTGTGCCTCCCTCAGCCCCCAGTCCCCAGCGTTCCTGGTAGAGAAGAGAGGTTGGAGCACACTGGTAAATACTTCAACCTCCTGGGGAAGGCCACTTTCTATACATGCAGGCAGTATGAGAGAGCAGATATGCAGAGAGGACTGTTTCCCAACAAGATCAGCACTTGATGCATTTTCAATATGTCCCATTTAAGGCTTCACCGGGGGAGCTAAACAATCGCTTTCCCATGATTCAGATGGGCTGGGCTGCAGTGTTCAGGATGCTGAGGCTTCCTGGGAAGTTACTTATCAGGAACCTTGGTTTGTTACGGCTTTGGTCACAACAACAATGGATTAATCAAGAAGTGCCTTGTAGTGATTTGACTCCAACTGTTTCCTAAGAACTGGCGGTGACTGGATTGCAGTAAACTTAAGACCATTGTGTATGTTAACTTTTGACAATTCCTCTTAGGTATGGTTCTGGTGAAAGAAACCATGGAAATGACTCAGAAATGTTTAGGAATAAATCGTCAAGTCATGCTCAATGAAATGTGTGAAGCTCTGTTCTGGATATGATATATTTCGCAACAGATGATCTGGACAGATGATCTGGACTCCACCTCACTCAAAGTAGCTTCTCAGTGACTTCCTAACTATGAGAAGTACCCTGTTGGGCATCATTATTTTGTAATGCACATGAAGTCTTATCATTATGAAGAATAAACAGATCTATCTATCTATGGAGGAAGGATTTCTTCAGGAGCTTTTCTCTATGTGTCCTGGGAGTTAAAGGGGAGGAATGATTGCAGTAGGTTTTAGTTAGCCTATTCCTAACTCCAACTGGGTTCCTAATTGTGTTCAGGAGGGATTTAAAAAAGATGTTGCATTAGAGAACTTAATTGAAAGACAGTTTGACATTGTTCCATGACAGAGGGAGTGACAGAAAGGCAGAAGAAAGAGAGAGAAGAGAGAGAGAGATAGAGAGAGAGAGAGAATAAGTGAGAGAGAGAGAGAGAGAGAGAGAGAGAGAGAGCGAGAAAAATAACAGACACACAAAAAGTCATAGAGACAGGGAGAGTCAGGGAGAGTCAGGAGAGTCACGGCAACTGTATTGACAGACAGTGATTACGTTACCTAACCTGACAGACATTTCCAGAGGCATACAATGTTCCTAGATGAAAAATGCAAGATCGGTGTGTCCATCTGGTGCCCGAATAAAGGGCACAGGCGCATGTCCAACCACAGACACATACACAAACACACACACACACACACACACACATTGCTACCCAGCCCCTCAGGGATGGAACATGTCGATGAAACATCTGCTGTATGTGTCTATGGTCTGGGCTAGCAATAATCAGCTTTTTGCTCTTGGTATAGTGTGTTGATAGTAAAGTAGAAAGTTATGTAATTATTTTTGAGTGGCTGGTCAACAACTGTGTATTCTTGTGTTATGCAACAATAGTCAAGTATAGATGACCCTTTAGGGCAACTTTTATATTTGGATCAGTGTGTATTTCATTTATTTCGACAGGAGTCATGTGTGAGACCAAGGTCTCTTTAGAGGATATACACATGAATACACATTATACACATCAGTATACACCAATGATGGGCATCTTTGATTGGGGTGGGGGCCACAAAAAATCCTAATTCATCATAAGGGCCGCAGTGGCTCACAGGTCTGCATACCCACAGCTCTAGCCTTTTGGGGCTCCACCCACCTTACGAGCAAAAAGATTTTATCGGCCCCCCTCTTGACTGTGGAGAGAAAAAAATCTGAGTTCATTTCCTGCAATTCTATCTAATTTTTAATGCAATAGTACACATTTTGCCATGAGGCAGAGAAAATATTTGTGACATTTTTAACAAATGTCATGCAATTCTACTCATCTTGCCATGGGGCGGACAGCAAGATTGACAGTTTTACAGCTAATTTCCTGCAATGTTACACATTTTGTCATAGGGTGCAGAGAAACTTTTGCCATTTGTAAGCTAATGTCCTGTAATTCTACACATTTTACCCTGACTTATGCCATGTTAATACAAAATCAATGGGGTACCCCAGTCTGTAATCTCACCATGATTAGCTGGCTCGACTAATTTACCAATCTAAAAATGTTTGCTGACATGGACTAAAATGATCCAATGACGCAACAAGAGAAAACCTGCTGATGCACATCCAAATTCTCTGAAATTGCACCTTGTGTATTCTACTATTCTAACTCTCAACATTAACTTTGTTTTGTTTTGTTTTCAAAATTAAGAGAGAGAATGGGCAAGAGAGAGAGAGAGAGAGAGAGAGAGAGAGAGAGAGAGAGAGAGAGAGAGAGAGAGAGAGAGAGAGAGAGAGTGAAGATGTTAACTTAGCAGTAGAAACCTAAATAGTATAATTGACCTCTCAGCTTCCCTATAAAATCAAAACGTTTCAGCAGACAACCGAAGAAAAATAACCACAATATAAAAAATGTTTTGATGAAGAATGCAAAAACCTAAGAAAGAAATTGAGAAATCAGCTCAATGTAATTTAAGAATCTTTAGAATCTAACCAATTCTGGGAAATTTGGAATGCACTAAACAAACAACAACATGAAAGGTTATTCATCCAAAACAGAGATGTATGGATAAACCACTTTCTCCAATCGCTTTGGCTCTATAACAAAGAACAAACAGCAAAAACATATACATGATCAAATACAAATCTTAGAATCAACTATTAAAGACTACCAGAACTCACTGGATTCTCCAATTACATTGAATGAACAACAGAACATACTACAAACCCTCCAACCCAAAAGGCCTGTGGTGTGGATGGTATCCTAAATTCAACTGTAAAATATACAGACCACAAATAGCAATTGGCTGTACCTAAACTCCTTAACATCCTCCTCAGCTCTTGCATCTTCCCCAATATTTGGAAACAGGGACTGTTCACCCAAATCCACAAAAAGTAGAGACAAATTTGACCACAATAACTACCGTGGATATGCATCAACAGCAACCTTGGGGAAATCCTCTGCATTATCATTAACAGCAGACTCGCACATTTCCTCAGTGAAAACAATGTACTGAGCAAATGTCGAATTGGCTTTTTACCAAATTACCGTATGACAGACAACGTATTCACCCTGCACACCCTAATTAACGAAGAAACAAACCAAAACAAAGGCAGTCTTCATGCTTTCTTGATTTATATGACATTATAACATCCATGTACACAAACAACAAGTGTGAGGTTAAATGTATTTCCACAGGGCTGTGGGATGAGACAGGGATGCGGCTTGAGCCTCACCCTCTTCAACATATATACATATATTAATTGGCGAGGGCACTAGAACAGTCTGCAGCATCCGGCCTCACCCTACTAGAATCTGAAATCAAATGTCTACTGCTTGTTGATGATCTGGTACTTCTGTCCCCAACCAAGGAGGGCCTACAGCAGCACTCTAGATATTCTGCACAGATTCTGTCAGACCTGGCCCTGACAGTAAATCTCAGTAAGACAAAAATAATGGTGAAAAAAAGGTCCAGTTGCCAGGACCACAAATAAAAATTCCATCTAGACACCTGTTGCCCAAGAGCAAGTATTCCTAAACAGGGTACGCTAATGCCGCTGGGTACGCTCAAATGAAAAATGTGATTCACATTAAAAAAAAACATTTCTTCACATTTTCAAACAGTACATTTATATTTTCCAACGGGCTATACATTTGGATGAGGTTTTTCTCGCCTGAGTAGCCTCATTTCACTTGCCAAAAGGAAATTAAACCATCTAATGTTTAGTGAAATTCAATGTCAAATACAGCACAATGTCAAATACAGTGTAGCCTAGTAAAATAATTAATATCCAATCACATTAACTGCTACTCTCTCACTGGGAAACAGACATTGGAAACGAAACATGACAATTAAAAATAAGCCACAGGAGTTTTCTGAGCGAGAATATAGACGACTTTCTGAGTAGTAAGACATGTATAGAAGCAACAGATACCATTAATAAGAAAGGGCTAGAAGCGTCTTTATGGTGAGCTTACCAAGACCCATACTATTGTAGAGAACTTAATTCTTCCTGCTGCTTGGATATGAACATTTTAAAAATCTTGTCCATGTTCTGTTATAATCTGCACCCGTCACAGCCAGAAGAGGACTTGCCACACCCTCACAGCCTGGTTCCTCTCTAGGTTTCTTCCCAGGTTCTGGACTTTCTAGGGAGTTTTTCCTAACCACCGTGCTTTTACACCTGCATTGCTTGCTGTTTGGGGTTTGAGGCTGGGTTTCTGTACAGCACTCTGTGACATCAGCTGATGTAAGAAGGGCTTTATAAATAAATTTGATTTGATTTGATATGGCTGGGACAATGCTGGGGAAAAGGTCAAAAACTACAGACAATGCCTTCATCAAACAACATTGTTTCACTACGCATCAGTGCCATGGCAGGAGATGTTTTGAAACAATTACTGCTGTGCATACAAGCCAGTGAATTATATTCGCTACAGCTTGATGAGTCAACAGACGCGCGGGCCTGGTACAGCTCCTGGTATATGTCCATTACGCTTATGGGGGTCAATTAAGGAATAATCTAGAAGCGAAAGAAACGCACACCTATTTAGGCGAGGGGCTGGCTAGCGGAGGAACACTTAAAAAAATAAATGAGAACCGCACACTCTAGGAGCTCAGATGCAAAAATATTTATGTTCAACGCCAGGTTTGACAGACAAGCTGTCTTCATCAGGGTATAATGAAGGGTCAATTAAGGAAGACATCCTCTTCTGCAAACCACTGGAAACCAGGACAACAGGAGAGGATATTTTTAAAGTACTGGACAGCTTTGTGACATCAAATGGACTTTTGGTGGCCAAGATGTGTTGGTATCTGTACTGATGGTGCAAAGGCCATGACAGGAAGACATAGTGGAGTGAAAACGCGTGCAAGCAGTTGCTCCCTGACGCCACTTGGACACACTGCAACATCCACCAAGAGGCTCTTGCTGCCAAGGGAATGCCTGACAGGTTGAAAGACGTTTTGGACACTAATGGCCTATCTGGGTGATGTTTTTTCTCGCCTGAAAGATCTTAATCTAGGATTGCAGGAACTCTCAACTATATTCAATGTGAGGGACAAAATTGAGGCTATGATTAAGCCACGCCAAGGTCCTAAACGATATCATAACCGCCATTGATAAAAGACAATACTGTGCAGCCGTATTCATCGATTCCGGCTAAGGCTTTGACTCTGTCAATCACTGCATTCTTATTGGCAGATCTCAACAGCCTTGGTTTTCTCAGATGACTGCCTCCCTGGTTCGCCAACTACTCAGATAGGAGTTCAGTGTGTTAAAAATCGGAGGGCCTGCTTGTCTGGACCTCTGGCAGTCTCTATGGGGGTGCCACAGGGTTCAATTCTCGGCCGACAAATTTATCTGTATACATCAATGATGTCGCTTTGTTGCTGGTGATTCTCTCTGATCCACCTCTACGCAGACATCACCATTCTGTATACTTCTGGCCCTTCTTTGGACACTGTGTTAACAAACCAGACGAGCTTCAATGCCATACAATCCTCTCCTTCCGTAGACTCCAACTGCTCTTAAATGCAAGTAAAACTAAATGCATGTTCTTCAACCGATCGCTGTTCGCACCTGCCCGCCTCCGCCTAGCATCACTACTCTGGACGGTTCGGACTTAGAATATGTGGACAACTACAAATACCTAGGTGTCTGGTTAAACTGTAAACTCTCCTTCGAGACTCACATTAAGCATCTTCAATCCAAAATTAAATCTAGAATCGGCTTCCTATTTCGCAGAACAAAGCATCCTTCACTCATGCTGCCAAACATACCCTCGTGAAACTGACTATCCTACCGATCCTTGACTTTGGCGCATGTCATTTACAAAATAGCCTCCAACACTCTACTCAGCAAATTGGATGTAGACTACCACAGTGCCATCCGCTTTTGTCACCAAAGCCCTATATACTACCCACCACTGGGCGTACCTGTATGCCTCGTTGGCTGGCCCTCGCTTTCATATTTGTCGCTAAACCCACTGGCTCCAGGTCATCTATAAAGTCTTTGCTAGTAAAGCCCCACGCCTATCTCAGCTCACTGGTCACCATAGTAGCACCCACCCGTAGCACGCCGCTCCAGCAGGTATATTTCACTGGTCACCCCAAAGCCAACTCCTCCTTTGGCCACCATTCCTTCCAGTTCTCTGCAGCCAATGACTGGAAACGAATTGTAAAAATCACTGAAGCTGGATACTCATATCTCCCTCACTAATCTTTAAGCATCAGCTGTCAGGAGTAGCTTACAGATGATTGCACCTGTACATAGCCCATTTGCAAATAGCCCACCCAACTACCTCATCCCCATATTATTATTATAATTTTTTGCTCCTTGCACCCCAGTATCTCTACTTGCACATTCATCTTCTGTACATCTATCACTCCAGTGTTTAATTGCTAAATTGTAATTATTTCACACTATGGCCTATTTATTGTCTTACCTCCCTAATTTTACTTCATTTGGTAATAACACTGTATATAGACTTTTCTATTGTGTTATTGACTCTACGCTTGTTTATTCCCATGTGTTACTCTATGTTGTTTGTGTCGCACTGCTTTGCTTTATCTTGGCCATGTCGCAGTTGTAAATGAGAACTTGTTCTCAACTGGCCTACCTGGTTAAATAAAGGTGAAATAAAAGAAGAAAAAAAGTTGATCTCTTCTCTGTCTGCATTAACGATGACAACACACAGGCCTTTCCATCATTGTTAGATTTTTTGTGAGAAAAGGAACTCAAGCTTACGGACAATGTCAAATGTGATATAGCGAAGCACCTGGAGTGAGCTGGGTGTGCAATTACGCAGGTACTTTCCCAAAACGGACTACACAAACAACTGGATTCAAGTTATCCTTTTCATGCCCTAGCTTCCAGTCCACTTTACCTATATCTGAACAAGAGAGCTTCATCGAAATTGCAACAAGCGGTTCTGTGAAAATTTGACTTAATCAGAAGCCGCTGCCAGATTTCCTGGATTGGGCTGCGCCAGAGTTGATTGCCTTTGCAAATCGCTTTAAGACACTGATGCTCCTTTGCAAGCACATACCTATGTGAGAGTGGATTATCTGCCCTCAATAGCATGAAAACTAAATACAGACACAGACTGTGTGTGGAAAATGATATAAGACTGAGACTCTCTCCAATACAACCCAACATTGCAGAGTTATGTGCATCCTTTCAAGCACACTCCTTCTCATTAACCTGTGGTGAGTTATTTACAATTTTTGATGAACAAATATGGTTTTATATGTAAGATGGCTAAATAAAGAGCAAAATTATTGATTATTAATATAGTATTATTTGTGTCCTGGTCCTATACGAGCTCTTTGTCCCTTCCCACATGCCGGGTTGTGACAAAAACTCACACTCATTCTTATGTTTAATAAATGTATCGTATAGTGTGTGTGTGGCAGGCTTACAATGATGGCAAAAAAGAACATTTGAGAGTGTGCTGACCCTGGTGCTAGAGGGGATACGCAGCTGGAGGTTGAATGTTTGAAGGGGTACGGGACTATAAAAAGTTTGGGAACCACTGCCCTAGAGCACACAAAAACAATACATTCCTCGGCCTAAACATCAGCGCCATACAGTGGGGCAAAAAAGTATTTAGTCAGCCACCAATTGTGCAAGTTCTCTCACTTAAAAAGATGAGAGAGGCCTGTAATTTTCATCATAGGTACACTTCAACTATGACAGACAAAATGAGGGGAAATGCCCTTCAATGCCCTTTGCTGATGGAAGGAGGTTTTTCACTCAAAATCTCACGATACATGGCCCCATTCATTCTTTCCTTTACACGGATCAGTCGCCCTGGTCCCTTTGCAGAAAAACAGCCCCAAAGCATGATGTTTCCACCCCATGCTTCACAGTAGGTATGGTGTTCTTTGGATGCAACTCAGCATCCTTTGTCCTCCAAACACGCATTTAGTTGAGTTTTTACCAAAAGTTCTATTTTTGGTTTCATCTGACCATATGACATTCTCCCAATCCTCATCTGATCATCCAAATGCTCTCTAGCAAACTTCAGACGGGCCTGAACATGTACTGGCTTAAGCAGGGGGACACGCCTGGCACTGCAGGATTTGAGTCCCATGGCGGCGAGTGTGTTACTGATGGTAGGCTTTGTTACTTTGGTCCCAGCTCTCTGCAGGTCATTCACTAGGTCCCCTGCAGGGTTCTGGGATTTTTGCTCACCGCTCTTGTGATCATTTTGACCCCACGGGGTGAGATCTTGCGTGGAGCCCCAGATCGAGGAAGATTATCAGTGGTCTTGTATGTCTTCCATTTCCTAATAATTGCTCCCACAGTTGATTTCTTCAAACCAAGCTGCTTACCTATTGCAGATTCAGTCTTCCCAACCTGGTGCAGGTCTACAATTTTGTTTCTGGTGTCCTTTGACAGCTCTTTGGTCTTGGCCATAGTGGAGTTTGGAGTGTGACTGTTTTGAGGTTGTGGACAGGTGTCTTTTATACTGATAACAAGTTCAAACAGGTGCCATTAATACAGGTAATCGCAGTGGAGGACAGAGGAGCTCTCTTAAAGAAGAAGTTACAGGTCTGTGAGAGCCAGAAATCTTGCTTGTTTGTATGTGACCAAATACTTATTTTCCACCATAATTTGCAAATAAATTCATTAAAAATCCTACAATGTGATTTTCTGGATTTTTTCCCTCATTTTGTCTGTCATAGTTGAAGTGTACCTTATGATGAAAATTACAGGCCTCTCTCATCTTTTTAAGTGAGAGAACTTGCACAATTGGTGGCTGACTAAATACTTTTTTGCCCCACTGTAGGTACTGTAACTTCCACAGAGCTGTGAACGATCTGAGAGACAAGGCAAAAAGGGCCTTCTACGCCATCAAAAGGAACAACAATGTAGGATCTGGTAAAAAATACTTTGAGTAAGTTATGGAACCACTTTGTTCTTTCTATGATTGTGGAGCTTCTAGGGTCTGCTCACTGACCAAGAACTCACAAAATGGGACAAACACCAAATTGAGATTTTGCTAAAATATTATCATTGTACAATGGAAAATACCAAATAATGCATGCAGAGCAGAATTAGGCCGATACCCGCTAATGATCAACATCCAGAAAAGAGCCAAGCATGCTTCCTACAACCACGTAAAAGGAAGGGATTCCCAAACCTTCCATAACAAAGCCATCACCTACAGAGAGATGAACCTGAGAAGAGTCTTTGACAATGTAAACATATGTTTCCCATGCCAATAAAGCCATTTGAATTAGAGAGAGAGAGAGAGAGAGAGAGAGAGAGAGAGAGACTCTACCACCTCTCCTGTTCCAGGCCCTATGAATAATGAGCGAGCCAATAAAATATGTATTAATAATAGATGACTGTCCAGAGCAGAGCACAACCCCTGTCTATCCATCACCCTGCAGTGTTAGGAAGAGTAAACACACTCTATATGATCTACAGCTGAGGTGAATCAGCTCATTATCCCAGAATACCCCTACCAGGCCAAACCACATGATTGTTAAAAGGTATTTAGATTTGAGCAAGACATCAAAATCAAATTTTCAGCGTAATAAAACAGTAAATATGATTGATACTTATAATAAAGTGTATTTGAAAGCCAGTACAGAGGTGTTCCTCAAGGTGCTACTGTCCTTACAGTGTCCGCTACAATAAAACCATTTAATAATGGTAGTGTCAGATTCACTCATCACTATGCCAAACGACTAGGTATCTTACAGTAGAGTTGTGTACCATTTACCACTGTATGTGGGTTTACTTCTATCCGACTGAGTAGGTTATATGTGAATTATGTAGACGGTAACAGGAAATATGCTGTACACTGTTAAGAAGCCAAAACAAATGAACGCCAGTATGATTAAACAGAAAAGATCATGAGAGTTATTCTCCCGTTGTCCTACTCTGAGAGAAGAGAGGTGTGGGAGTTGTTAAAATGTTGGGCGGATTCAGATTCTGTCCCAGAATAAAACCCCACGTTGTCTCCTAAAGATGCACTCTCTGTTTGTCTTCTTCTTCCTGGGCATTTCATCAACATCAAACCAAACTGTATTTATCACATTCTTTGAATACAACTGGTGTAGATTTACAGTCAAATGCTTGCTTATGAACCTTTCCCAACGATGCAGAGTTTAAACAGTAATACTACAAAATTAAATAGTAACTAACACAAGAGGAATAAAATAAAAATACACATCACGATATCATACAGAATGAATCCATAAAAAAAGAGATATTTGCAAGTGTACAGTACATATGAACAACAACAAACTATTGATTGTCCTTCCATTAGCGACTGAATAAATACAGAGTTGCTTAGTTTATCATATTTATGCTCACATAGTTTTTTTGCCTCCTTCTTGACTGCTTAACGATGATTTCAATTAGTCTTCAACACACTTCCACAACAACACTTCACACCTTGTTGTGTTGGGTGGTGTGTATGAGACTAGAGCAAGGCCCTGGTAGGTGCTACCGCTACAGCCCGGGCTGCTACAGCCCACTGCTACAGCCCACTGCTACAGCCCACTACTACAGCCCACTACTACAGCTCGCTGCTACAGCTCACTGCTACAGCTCGCTGCTACAGTTCGCTGCTATAGCCCGCTGCTACAGCCCGCTGCTACAGCTCGCTGCTACAGCCCACTGCCTACAGCTCACTGCTACAGCTCACTGCTACAGCTCAGTGCTACAGCCCACTGCTACAGCTCAGTGCTACAGCCCACTGCTACAGCCCACTGCTACAGCCCACTGCTACAGTTCACTGCTACAGCTCACTGCTACAGCTCAGTGCTACAGCTCAGTGCTACAGCTCAGTGCTACAGCTCAGTGCTACAGCCCACTGCTACAGCCCACTGCTACAGCTCAACACTCCAGCTCAATCTGTGTTTTGTCTGGAGTGCAGGAGAATGAATTATGTACATGACATGTAAGAGGAGGCAGCGGAGTAATCTGGAGATACTGTCCATTGTCCATGCCTTAAATCCAAGAGGGCTAAAATACAAACTCTGTGTGTATGTGTGTGCGTGTGTGCGTGTGTGTGTAGGTGTGTATGTATGTGTCCAGGAGGGGACTTTATTCTTAATGTAATCCAGGAACGGCTAAGTAAGAAAGGCCCTTGATGTATTTTGGAGTACATCCTTTTCTTCTCTTAAATTAACGCTCCAAATACCCAGAACCCTTCACTCCACCTCACACACAGCCCAAGGCTCAATCCTAGGCCCCACGCTCTTCTCAATTTACATCAACAACATAGCTCAGGCAGTAGGAAGCTCTCTCATCCATTTATATGCAGATGATACAGTCTTATACTCAGCTGGCACCTCCTCGGATTTTGTATTAAATGCTCTACAACAAAGCTTTCCAACAAGCTTTCACCCGTGAACCTTGTTCTGAACACCTCCAAAACAAAGGTCATGTGGTTTGGTAAGAAGAACGCCCCTCTTCCCACAGGTGTGACTACCATCTCTGAGGGTTAAGAGCTTGAGGTAGTCACCTCATACAAGTCCTTGGGAGTACGGTTAGACAGTACACTGTCCTTCTAGACTTGGTTTCCTCTATCGTAATTGCTCCTCTCTTCACCCCAGCTGCCAAATTAACCCTGATTCAGATGACCATCCTAACCATGCTAGATTACGGAGACATAATTTATAGATCAGCAGGTAAGGGTGCTCTTGAGCGGTAGATGGTCCTTACCATTCGCCATCAGAGTTGCCATCAATGCTCCTTATAGGACACATCACTGCACTCTATACTCCTCTGTAAACTGGTCATCTTCTGTATACTGTCACAAGACTCCACTGCTTGGATGCTTATTTATAGGTTTTATAAATAAGCATCAAGCAGTGGGTCTTATGACGGGTAAATCTTAGGCCTCACTCCCTATCTGAGATATGTACTGCAGCCCTCATCCTCCACATACAACACCCGCTCTACCAGTCACATTCTGTTAAAGGTCCCCAAAGCACACACACATCCCTGGGTCGCTTGTCTTTTTCAGTTCGCTGCAGCTAGCGACTGAACGAGCTGCAACAAAACACTCAAACTGGACAGTTTTATCTCAATCTCTTCATTCAAAGACTCAATCATGGACACTTTACTGACAGTTGTGGCTGCTTGTGTGATGTATTGTTGTCTCTACCTTCTTGCCCGTTGTGCTGCTGTCTGTGCCCAATAATGTTTGTACCCTGTTTTGTGCTGCTACCATGTTGTGTTGCTACCATGTTGTTGTCATGTTGTGTTGCTACCATGCTGTGTTGTCATGTGTTGCTGCCTTGCTATGTTGTTGTCTTAGGTCTCTCTTTATGTAGTGTTGTCTTGTCTCTCTTGTCGTAATGTGTGTTATTTTTAATCCCAGCCCCCGTCCCCGCAGAAGGTCTTTTGCCTTTTGGTAGGCCGTCATTGTAAATAAGAATTTGTTCTTAACTGACTTGACTAGTTAAATAAAGGTTAAATAAAAAATTTAAATTTAAAATAAATATGTAGAATACCACAGCCCAAACAGCTATATATGTAGAACAGTGGTGGTCAGTTCCATTTATGATGAGGGAGGACGGCCATTCATGAGCATGGCCTTATTTCTGTCATTCATATTTCATTCACCCAGTTCAATGTAACAGCGATAGGTTTAGGTTACTACATGTTCCCTATACCCATCGTGAGGTTGCCTCAACCTAGCCTATGAACGAAAGTTTACAAGGTTGAGAGAAAATGTTGAGGTAACAGACAGTGACACATGGACAGACAGTGACACATTCAATACCACCTTGCACACTATTGCCTGCATCTAGCTGATCTAGGTGTAATCATTAATCCAACAGTTGCAAATATGAGTTTCATTGGACAAATTCTGGTATTTTTATCCCTGTTTCATTTGCTTCCGTTTAAGAAATATGTTTTGACAGAATCGGGCGGAATGAATACACCCTGATCACGCATAAACACAGTTCACTTTCATAGCAGCCACGTTGTATTCCTTCTTCTCATATATGCACTCTCCTCCTCTCACATTTTCCCTTTGTTTGTGGACTTCAATGAACAACACATCAGCTGTATGTGACCAGGTGAAAAAGCCTTTACAAGCCAAACTATGTCATAACCGCATACACACAGCTAACATCATTGTCCCCATATTAGCTAAAGTAACATCCTAGTCAACATAGCAAATAGAACTAATGTGTTAGTAAACCCACTACAATTATGCAGTAACGTTACAGTGTATTATCAGTAAGCAGTTACACCGGGCGGCCCGGGGCAATAAATTAATAAAACCAAAAGCTTACCTTGACTTGGAAGAGTTCCAGTGTTGTGTGGGATAGTCATAGCCAGCTAGCTAACATAGCATCCTCTGATTGAGCTGGGTGTTTGAGTAACTAAACTAGCCAGCTGCATTTGCTAGCTAAGTCAGTGGAAACTGAAACTGAAAACAAATTATGTAATCTCTCTCTCTCTTGCTTCTCCTGTATTTTTGAAGAAATTCATTTGTTGAAAACTGTTCAGCTATTGTCTCTCTCACTCTTTAAGTCAACTACTCACCACATTGTATGCACTGCAGTGCTAACTAGCTGTAGCTTGTGCTTTCAGTATTAGATTCATTCTCTGATCCTTTGATTGGGTGACAACATGTCAGTTCATGCTGCAAGAGCTCTGATAGGTTGGAGGAAGTCCTCCGGAAGTTGTCATAATTACTGTGTAAGTCTATGGAAGGGGGAGAACACAGAGCCTCCTAGGTTTTGTATTGAAGTCAATGTACCCAGAGGAAGACAGAAGCTAGCTGTCCTTCGCTTTACCATGGTGCTACACTTCAGAGTGCTGTTGAGGCTACTGTAGACCTTCATTGCAAAGCAGTGTGTTTTAATCAGTGATGCAATCGAAAGGACATTTTTGGCCGATACTGATATCCAATATTTTCCTTGCAAAAAAACGATACCGATAATCCGATATTTAACATTTTGGTGGCCTTTAAGCATTCTAGTAGTTAAATAGTTAACACACACACACACACACACGGGAAAGTGCCCAAGGCACTGCATCTCTACAGTCCCTGGTTCGAATCCAGGCTGTATCACATCCAGCCGTGATTGGGAGTCCCATAGGGCGGCGCACAATTGGCCCAGCGCCATAAATAAGAATTTAACTTGCTTGCCTAGTTAAATAAAGTTTACATACACACACACACACACCATCACACTGACCCAAAAAGTTTTGTTGGCAATAAAACATAATCAAAACCTATTTCTTTTCACTTACTTTCTGGGCTGTTTCGTTGTTCATTTGTTCAGTCGTTTCATTCTCAACTAGGATTTCATCATACATGTCAAGCAGTGAAGTTTCAGCTCTGTCTGACGGTAGCCTCTTTTCCTCGGTGCGCACTGTCACTGTGTCCGTTTCCATCTTGTCCAGCTGTGTGTGTAACATTTCACGTAAACCCTGTTTCTTGTCTGCATCGAAGTATGCCAATGCCATGATAGAGGGTATCACGTCTGCTGCAGGCGCAGTTGATGAGCTTATTTCTCGAGTCAGTTGTTCGAATGGATCTAGCTAGTGTGTTCATGTTTCAAAGTTTCAAACATGTTCTCAAATGCCATTGAATGGCAGCAGCGGTATGACAACCAGAACATTCATGACCATACAATACGACTTTCCTCAGTGCGAAATCCTCGACAACCCACTGTTCTGTCAGACTCAGCATGCTCATAGTGCTGATATCGCTGGTCCAAATGTCAATCGTGAAGCTAATAGCAGCGACGCTTATTACCGTGTAACTCTGGTAGGGCAACATATGAAAAATAGCGCACTTGGTAGTGTGTACCGGTGCTCGACTAGTCGGCTAAAGCCAACATCACCCACGACAGAGAACGGTTCATTATCAAGGGCAATGAATTCGCTATCTTGGCGTTAATGGATTTAGCCTTGAGTTGTCTCGCTGAAATTTTCTTACTCTTTCAAATGACTGCTCGACTTGTTGACTGCTCGATCCACACAGCAGACATTGTGGGCTAGGTTAGGGAATGCTGTGTTGCACGTGTAGTGCAAATTTTTCTTGATGTCATTACCTACGTTATATAGGTATGCACGTCAGCTTTGACATCGGTTTTGCACGTTGGCGTTAAACTAGACATCAGGCCGATGCCGAGGTTGCCATTTTTAGCTCATATCAGCCGATTCCGATATGTTCAACCAAATATATCGTGCTTCCCTTGTTTAATAAATCATTTTTGACATGAATATATTTGGTATAGTTTTATCTAAAAAGGATAACTTTTCAATGTTTTACAATTATGATCATTTTTTTATGAAATTCACTGAGGAGGATGGTCCTCCCTTCCTCCTCTGAGGAGCCTCCACTGATGTAGAATACCACAGCCCAAACAGCCATATAATGAGAATGCCACATCTGAACGCCTGTGCCTAATCTGCAGATGCAGAAGGTCTAATTATGACATTTCAATCCATGCATTGATAGCATCCATTTACCAACCTCCCACTCTCCATGTCTGTTCCCTACATGGAACATATTGACCGCCTACAGTCTACTACCCCTCCATGTCTGTTCCTATATGTAATATGACTGTCTGCAGTCTACTACTCCCTATATGTAACAAATTGACTGTCTGCAGTCTACTACTCCCTATATGTAACATATTGACTGTCTGTAGTCTACTACTCTCCAAGTCTGTTCCCTATATGTAACAGATTGATTGTCAACAGTCTACTACTCCCTATATGTAACAGACTGACTGTCTACAGTCTAGTACTCCCTATATGTAACAGGCTGACTGTCTACAGTCTACTACTCCCTATATGTAACAGATTGATTGTCTGCAGTCTAGTACTCCATATATGTAACAGACTGACTGTCTACAGTCTACTACTCCCTATATGTCACAGATTGACATTCTGCAGTCTACTACTCCCTATATGTAACAGATTGACTGTCTACAGTCTACTACTCCCTATATGTAACAGATTGACTGTCTACAGTCTACTACTCCCTATATGTAACAGATTGACTGTCTGCAGTCTACTACTCCCCTATATGTAACAGATTGACTGTCTGCAGTCTACTACTCCCTATATGTAACAGATTGACTGTCTGCAGTCTACTACTCCATATATGTAACAGATTGACTGTCTGCAGTCTACTACTCCCTATATGTAACAGATTGACTGTCTGCAGTCTACTACTCCTATATGTAACAGATTGACTGTCTGCAGTCTACTACTCCATATATGTAACAGATTGACTGTCTGCAGTCTACTACTCCCTATATGTAACAGATTGACTGTCTGCAGTCTACTACTCCATATATGTAACAGATTGACTGTCTGCAGTCTACTACTCCCTATATGTAACAGATTGACTGTCTGCAGTCTACTACTCCCTATATGTAACAGATTGACTGTCTGCAGTCTACTACTCCATATATGTAACAGATTGACTGTCTGCAGTCTACTACTCCCTATATGTAACAGATTGACTGTCTGCAGTCTACTACTCCCTATATGTAACAGATTGACTGTCTACAGTCTACTACTCCCTATATGTAACAGATTGCCTGTGTACAGTCTACTACTCCCTATATGTAACAGATTGACTGTCTGCAGTCTACTACTCCATATTCACCACTGCTCCTGTCCAGTAGCTTTAGGCCTGGAAGACAATATACTGTTACACTGAGTTCCGGGAGAAACACACACACACAACTGCGCAAACACACACACACATACACAGGTGTGAACACACACACATGCACACACAAGCACAGTCTTGTACAGCTAATGTTGTGGGGACACACACCAGTCCCATTCAAAATCCTATTTTCCCTAACCCCTAACCCTAACTCCTAACCCTAACCTGCACTTTACCCTAACCCTAACCTTTCTGGTATTTGGTATTTTATTAGGATTCC
Source organism: Brachymystax lenok tsinlingensis (assembly GCA_030435695.1). NCBI lineage: Eukaryota > Metazoa > Chordata > Actinopteri > Salmoniformes > Salmonidae > Brachymystax > Brachymystax lenok. The sequence goes on from CM059789.1 coordinate 58,948,570, forward strand.
TTTAGCTGTTGCAAAAACAGCAGCTACTCTTTCCTGGGGTCCACACACAACATGAAACATGACATAATACAGAACATTAATAGATAAGAACAGCTCAAGGACAGAAGTACAAAAGGCACACGTAGCCTACATATCAATACATACACACAAACTGTCTAGGTCAATTAGGGGAGAGGCGTTGTGCTGTGAGGTGTTGGTTTATCTGTTTTTTTAAACCAGGTTTGCTGATTATTTGAGCGATATGAGACAAAACGGAGTTCCATGCAATAATGGCTCTATATAATACTGTATGCTTTCTTGAATTTGTTCTGTATTTGGGGAGTGTGAAAAAACCTTACCCCTTACCCCTAACCCTAACCCAAAACCCTACAAAACTAACCCTAGCTCCTAACCCTAACCCTTAACGTAATTCTAACCCTAACACTAATTCTAACCTTAACCCTAAACAGCCTTAACTCCTAAATAGTTAAACACGTCCACATGCAAACACACACGCAAACACACACACCCACACCCACACCCACCCACACACACCCACACACACACACACACACACACACACACACACACACACACACACACACACACACACACACACACACACACACACACACACACACACACACACACACACACACACACACACACACACACACACACACACACACACACACACACACACACACACACACACACACTGATAGACCACACAGCTCTTCCCATAACACGTTCTTCACATTCCAGAATCAAACCCGCCTCTAAATCATCAAGGTTGCTCTGGCATGGCTGTTTATTTGGGGTGTGTAAAATGACATGTCAGGGAAAACTAGTGGTACAGGGTCATTTCAGTCTGTGTTTTGTGTGACATAATACATGAAAAAGCCCATGAAATTAGTAAGCATTATGGAAAATTAAGACTAGTATTCAGACATGCCGTAAACAGAAACAGCTGTTACAATTCTCCCCCTAACCTCTGACCGTCTAATGGCCTAACTGGAAGACGGCTGTTTGTTTTTTCTTCTGAAGTGGATCAACACAGGAGGAAGTGGAGCACTATTGGCCGACGAGGTAGGGCGGAGAAGGGTTTGTTGTTGCGGACTGACTCCCTTCTTGTTGCAGAGTCAGCCCTCTCAAAAATGTGACTGTGGGATTCTGACGCCCTGGGCGGCTGTCTGGGTCTGCATAGAACAGGTCAACAACTCTAACTTCTAGACCTCAGTACTTTGAGCAAAAAACTGATACAGGCCTTGTAGAGGAGACATGGTATGGTTGTCACGCTTTGTGCCAAACAGCCCGACCACGGGTTGGTTGTCACAAATACTGTGCTGGTAAAAATTTTGAAAACGCAATCAGCACTGTGAAATGTAAATGTGTGGCTGATATGGTGCCTCTATGGGGGGGCAGGATGACCCAGATAGTGAACTGTGTACACAGTGTAATGTAACGATAAGTTTTGTCCTTTAAGGGGAGGACAAGTAATGTCATGATATGTCAAACATCTCACTTATAATGTTGAGTCTGATGGTAAATCAGATTGGGCATTTCTTCACAGACATGCTATGACGTGGCCAATCTGACTTCCTCTTCCCCTGTCTCACTTCCTCTGTAAACCATCAGACTGCAGACCATTCAGAACCCCCTGACTGTGTCATACCTACCCGCTAGTTTTGGTTTTCACGTTGCTTTTATCACAAGAAAGTGGCTTTGACTCATATCTTCCTGAGGTTATTCTTGGGATTCTAATAGCAGATGTAGCTCAATGAAATTGTTCCGTTTGACACCCCTGAGAAGATTTTGGTCTGATTCAGCAAATCCTTTTCAGGAAACAGTAATAGCTTGGAGCTATCAAATAATGCACCAATGTGTTTTAATCTTAGAAAAATACTGTACGGGTGGTTGAACACAGAATATCCCCACAGGTTTGGCTGATGTTGGATTTACGGGTCCATCAATCTTGCCAGCATTGGCTAATTCTGTGGAGAATGGACTCGCAGTGGTAGTAAAATATGAGTTGTAGTGTGCCATTCTGCCACGCAATACAGAGCTATGACCTTGGTATGGCCGAAGATAGAGGTACATTCTGAAAGATGAGTTTGTGATGATGTCTTTGTACACTGTGGTTCTGAGAAGCTTCACACATGACTCACACCAGCACTTAACCTGAACTGAGCAACACACAACCTTTAGACAAACATAACTATTTGTAACCATTGTATTTATTGTACACCATTGTACACATTCATAGCCACTTGATGTTTTGGTATTGTTTAAAGCCAGAGATATGGATAAAGCGCCTTAAATTGATTATCCTGTTGTTGCAGGAAATGTCCTGCATAGCAGGAAATGCAAACATGTTCAAATTCAAGGTTTTAAAGGTTTCTAAAGTTTGTAATTTCCACTTTAAAATTTCAGACTTGATTTACCAACGGAAAATGTATCAACCCCTACTAAAATGTCCATTAATTATAATCCACACAATTATTCACATTTCCTGTTGCTGCAGGATTATTTTCCTGCTGTGAGAAACTGATCAGATTCAGATCCATTCTTTAGGGTCGATCATTTTGTATAATATAGTAAAGAAAATGACTTACAGTTTAATCGATTAATCATAAAAATCCTAATCTAAATAAATCGGCAGCTCAAACACAAATGGCATTCCTCAACCAAATAGACCCCAAAGCTGCTTTTAAGCCAACACTTGCATGTGAGAGCCTGAGCCATGACCCAATTCAGACCTTTCCTTTGGCCTTCCATTGGGTAATGAAATTACTCAGTTGCGTGGCGCCTGTGGATCAACTCCTCTCTCAACATCTGTCTGAGGCCTCGCCTTGAGATTAGAGTGAATGAGAAGACTTCAATCAGATTTCACATCTCAGAATCGCTGGGCATCTATCTACGCATCACTGGCTGGAGGATTTATTTCATTCTCATTTTGGAAGGGGTGGGGCTTGATGAAGATCCTGATACTTAACTTGACCTGTAAGATCAAATCTATTGACAGAGCGTGAATGGAGGGCCAGGGGTTTTACCAGTCTAATCCCATTGGGAGTATCCTGATCTGGACTCCCAAATCCCAGACCAAGGAACCAAACCTTTCCCCACTCCCATGTTGGCTGAGTCCCCAGTCACACCAGTCCCAAATTGAGTCCCCAGTCACACCAGTCCCATGTTGAGTCCCCAGTCACACCAGTCCCATGTTGAGTCCCCAGTCACACCAGTCCCATGTTGAGTCCCCAGTCACACCAGTCCCATGTTGAGTCCTCAGTCACACCAGTCCCATGTTGAGTCCCCAGTCACACCAGTCCCATGTTGAGTACCCAGTCACACCAGTCCCCATGTTGAGTCCTCAGTCACACCAGTCCTATGTTGAGTCCCCAGTCACACCAGCCCCCATGTTGAGTCCTCAGTCACACCAGTCTTATGTTGAGTCCCCAGTCACACCAGCCCCCATGTTGAGTCCCCAGTCACACCAGCCCCCATGTTGAGTCCCCAGTCACACCAGTCCCTATGTTGAGTCCCCAGTCACACCAGCCCCCATCCCGCCTGTCATGGTCCAGCCCCACTGCCCTACATTGCTGGTTTATAAACCCAGGCCATCTGGCGCCCCTGTCTAGCGCCCACAAAACTGCTCCTGCCATGCATGGGCCCTAATCTCTCCCCTTCTCACCTAATCCAGTCCACAGGATCCAGTGGTGGAGCAGCTCAATCCCACTAAGACACATACCAAGTTGGTTAACTTAGTCAGCCTGGTCTCATAGACTAGATGTCACACAGTAAATGTAAATCCAAGACACTCAAATGAGTATGTGTTATGTTTGGTATGGTGACATAAGACAGATGACTAGTTAAGGCAAAACCCAAAGGTTGCAGGTCGAATCTCATCACGGACAACTGTTCAACTACATACAACTTTTAACTACTTTGCAACTACTTAGCATGTTAGCTAACACTTCCCCTAACCCCAACCCTAACCTTAACCTTTTTAGTTAACCCTACCTCTAACCCTAACCTTAACCCTTTTAGCTAACCCTTCCCCTAACCCTAACCTTAACCCTTCCACCTTACTCCTAAGCTAAATGCTTTTAGACCAGGTTGACCTAGTGTATGGTCCAATTTGTAACACTTGTTGGAGCAATCAGTAAATGAGCAAAGTTCCATGCTTACATGAGTCTATTCAATTCAGTACTTTCTGGAGTAGAATATCACCAAACAGCTTTAGAATCAGAATCATACTGAGCACCATATGGTACTACTGTCCAAAATGTTTACAAATTGAATGCATTGTAACCTTGAAGCACAGAAGTGCAGACTGCCTACATTTGAAATGAGTTAGAGGTAACAGGTTTAAAATATTTTTGAAATAATACAACATAATTAAGTATTTTGTTTTGGTTCTCCAGTCTTGTAGCTAACACATTTTCTCTGTGATAGCAGGAAGCATATCATCCATTTTGACTTGATCTCCTCCAAGTCCCAGACAACCTTTCAATCTTCTTATCGCAAAGGATTTGATTTCAAGCTCATGAGGATGTAGACAAAAACATTTAGGTTATTTTGGTTTCAGAAATAATCATGTTAAAAGGCTAAGCATAGATAAAACCAGTGTTCCTCTTAAGGCTTTGGATTAAAAAAAGAAAATTGGTTGATAATGCTTCACTTTTAAGAGACATCTGTGTTTGTTGCTAATAAAGATATTTACTATGCCATCACACAAGCTTTGTGTTCACATCTGCTCTTCCAGGAGTGTTTACCTGTTGGCCAGCTAAAGTTTGTGCTAGTTAAAGATGCAGTCCGGGATCTTAAGAATTTACAAATTCAGAACATATCATACTAAATGGATGACATTTTCTGGGACCTGCTTTGGCTCGTGAGCACTACTTTTCAAAACTACTGGCTGAAATTAAACAGAACCTTTGGAGCATCACTTTAAGGCTTTATTGTGTTCTGAGGAAATCCATTCAGTGAGATGACCTTTAACACCACACTAGCTAACCAGTGCTCTCCATTCTCTGTGCTGTGTAAAGAAGGGCCACAGTTTTAAGTTGCCTGCAGTCATGGTCCTTCAAGACAATCAGCCTCGATTAACACACACACACACACACACACACAGACGAACACACACTTGACAAGGTGAAGAGTGATGTCTATTTATAGGGGTGACCTTTGGAGAAACAACAATAAGCATCTGAAGGTGAACACTTGATGTGAGGGCTCTAATCTTATCAGTGGGGAGGATGGCAGAGGCATTGGGGGTGAAGAGGGTTGTGATTAGTCCTTGAAGGCAAGAGAGAGAGAGAGAGAGAGAGAGAGAGAGAGAGAGAGAGAGAGAGAGAGAGAGAGGGAGAAGATACCAGTTAATTATCAAAATCCAGAAAAGAGATGTTCAATTTTACAACCACCTAAAAGAAAGCAAACCTTCCCAAACCTTCCATAACAAAGCCATCACCTACAGAGACATTAACCTAGAGAAGAGTCCCATAAGCAAGGCTGGTCCTGGGGCTCTGTTCACAAACACAGACCCAACAGAGCCCCAGGACAGCAACACAATAAAACCAAATTAAGAGAAAACAAAAAGATAATTACTTGACACATTGAAAATAATTAACCCACAGAACAAACTGCAATGCTATTTGGCCCAAAACAGAGAGTACGCAGTGGCAGAATACCTGACCACTGTGACTGACCCAAAATTAAGGAAAGCTTTGACTATGTACAGATTCAATGAGCATAGAATTGCTATTGAGAGAGGCCGCCCTGGCTCTCAAGACTGTGCACACTGCCCACGGAATGATGTGGAAACTGAGCTGCACTACCTAACCTCCTGTCACGTCCAGGCCAGAGTTGTAGGCTGGCGTGTTTAGGTTTCGCTTTTGGTGAAGGGTTTTTGAGTTCTAGGTGTTCTATTTCTATGTTAGTAATGGTTCCCAATTAGAGGCAGCTGTGTGTCGTTGTCTCTAATTGGGAACCATATATATGTTTGGGGTTTTCTATTAGGTTTTGTGGGTTATTGTTTGAGCATAGCCTGGTGTATTTTTTGTTATGTTCAGCATCACGGTCTTCGCTCGCTTTGTTTTGTTATTTTCCCAGTTACGTCTCGTATTTAATAAAATGTATACTGAAGCATCGCTGCCTTGGTCTGTCCCTTCCTCAAGATCGTGACAGAATAACCCACCATAAAAAGACAGAGCAGCGAGAGACCCGGGAGTTCAGGACTTGGGAGGAGGAATTGTTTAGAGGGGGACCCTGGGCCCAGCCTGGAGAATATCGCTGCCCAAGAGAGGAGCTGGAAGCAGCGATAGCGGAGCGGCGATATTATGAGGATCGATATGGAGTATGGAACCCGGAGAAGGAAAAGTTTGTTGAACTCGCCTGGCTAGGAAGCCCGAAAGGCAGCCCCAAAAACTTTTTTGGGGGCACACGGGAGTTTGGCCGGTTCAGGATGGACTCCTGAGCCAACTCCTCGTGCTCTCTGGAGGAGCGCCGCACTGGTAAGACGCCGTGTTATGCAATTTTGCGCACGGTGTCTCCAGTGCGCCGCTCACAGCCCGGGTGCGAGAGATTCCAGCGCCACTCATCTGTCAGGAGAGGGTGAGTGTGCAGCCTGGAAGAGTGGTGCCGGCTCAGCGCTCCTGGTCTCCTGGTGCACCTCCTGGACCAGGATATCCTGCACCGGTTCTGCGCACTGTGTCTCCCCGAGCGTGTCCACAGCCCTGTGCGAGAGATTCCAGCTCCACTCATCTGTCAGGCTACGTGAGTGTGCTGCCTGGAAGAGTGGTGCAGGCTCTGCGCGCCAGGTCTCCAGTGTGCCTGTTGGGACCAAAATATCCTGCGTCGGCTCTGCGTGCGGTGTCTCCTGTTCACGCCAAGACAGCCCGGTGTGCACACATTCCCTCATCGGTGAAGCCAGGATGAGTGTGCTACCTGGTAGAGTGGTGCCGGCTCATGCGTGCTAGGTCTCCAGTACACCTTCTGGGACCGAGATATCCTGCACCGCTTTCTGCGTGTGGGGTCTCCGGTTCGCATCCACAGCTCAGCACGCCCTGTTCAAGCCGCGCACCAGGCCCCCTGTGCGATTAGAGAGTCCAGCACGCCCCAGCCTGTTCACGCGCACCGGGCCCCTGTGCGCTTAGAGAGTCCAGCACGTTCTGTCCCTGTTCCACGCCCAGGATCCCTGTGCCCGCGTGGACCCAGCACGCCCTGTCCCTGCTCCACGCCCCAGGAACCCTGTGCCCGCCGTGGACCCAGCACGCCCTGTCCCTGCTCCACGCCCAGGATCCCTGTTCCCGCCGTGGACCCAGCACGCCCTGTCCCTGCTCCACGCTCCAGGATCCCTGTGCCCGCGTGGACCCAGCACGTCCGGTTCCTGCTCCACGCCCAGGAACCCTGTGCCCGCCGTGGACTCCAGCACGCCCTGTCCCTGCTCCACGCTCCAGGATCCCTGTGCCCGCCGTGGGACCCAGCACGCCCTGTCCCTGCTCCCGCCTCCAGGATCCCTGTGCCCGCCGTGGACCCAGCACGTCCGGTTCCTGCTCCCGCACCAGAGTGCCAGTGCGAGTAATGAGCCCAGTACGGCCGGTTCCTGCACCCCGCACCAGAGTGCCAGTGCGTTTAGTGAGCCCAGCACGGTTCGTTCCTGCTCCCCGCACCAGAGGGCCAGAGAAGGTCCCCTGTCCGGGACCTCCAGAGAGGGTCCCTGTCCGGGACCTCCAGAGAGGGTCCCCAGTCCGGGACGGCCAGAGAGGGTCCCCAGTCCGGGACCGCCAGAGAGGGTCCCCAGTACGGCTAATAGCCCAGGGCCTCCGGTGCGGGACATCAAGCCAGCAAGGCCGGCACCGAGCCGCCACCTGGGACCAAAAGACCCAGTTAAGACCCCTTTAGTGGCGCGGGTCGGAGTCCGCGCCTTTGGGGGTACTGTCACGCCCAGGCCAGAGTTGTAGGCTGGCGTGTTTAGGTTTCTGCTTTTGGTGAAGGGTTTTTGAGTTCTAGGTGTTCTATTTCTATGTTAGTAATGGTTCCCAATTAGAGGCAGCTGTGTGTCGTTGTCTCTAATTGGGAACCATATATATGTTTGGGGTTTTCTATTAGGTTTTGTGGGTTATTGTTTGAGCATAGCTTGGTGTATTTTTTATTATGTTCAGCATCACAGTCTTCGCTCGCTCGCTCGCTCGCTTTGTTTTGTTATTTTCCCAGTTACGCTCAGATTTAATAAAATGTATACTGGAAGCATCGCTATGCCTTGGTCTGTCCCTTCCGAAGATCGTGACACCTCCTGCCAAATGCAGGACCATATTAGAGACACATATTTCTCAGATTACACAGACCCACAAAGAATTTGAAAATTAGGTGAGTTACGACAGTGTGACATCACAGCAGCAAGATTTGTGACCTGTTGCAAATGGTAACCAGTGAAGAACAAACACCATTGTAAATACAATCCATATTTATGTTTATTTATTTTCCTTTGTACTTAACTATTTATATATTGTTACAACATTATACATAGCCATAATTTGAAATGTTTCTATTCCTTTGAAACTTTTGTGTGTGTAATGTTTACTGTTAATTTCTGATTCTGTTTATTTCACTTTTGTTAATCTATTTCACTTGCTTTGGCAATGTAAACATATGATTCCCATGCCAATAAAGCCCTTTGAATTGAATTAAGAGAGAGAGATCAGAGAAAGCAGAGAGAGAGAGAGCAGAGAGAGAGAGAGAGAGAGAGGTCTGGGGATTAAACAATCATCCAGATTGAATTACCTCTGTCCAATCACAGAGAGAGAGAGAGAGAGACATGGAGAGGAAGACAAACAGACGTCAACAGACAGTGTTGGCTTTACTCCCTAACATGACAAAGACACCTGCATGGTTTTACTCCCTAACATGACAAAGACACCTGCATGGTTTTACTCCCTAACATGACAAAGACACTTGCATGGTTTGCGTTGTGTGTTTGTGTGCGTGTTGTTTGTGTCATTGCTATGCTAGAACACTAAAAGGCCCACTCCCAATGACACACTTTCCTGGCGCTGACCCCCAGCGTGCTATAGACTGGCATGAGAGGCCAGAGATGACCCTGCGTAATATAGCCTGGCATGAGAGGCCAGAGATGACCCCCAGCGAGATATAGCCTGGCATGAGAGGCCAGAGATGACCCCAGCGTGCATATAGCCTGGGCATGAGAGGCCAGAGATGACCCTCATGTAATATAGCCTGGCATGAGAGGCCAGAGATGACCCCAGCGAGATATAGCCTGGCATGAGAGGCCAGAGATGACCCCAGCGTGCATATAGCCTGGCATGAGAGGCCAGAGATGACCCCTGCGTGATATAGCCTGGCATGAGAGGCCAGTTGGCAAACCCTAGTGAGCATTACACAAAGAAGTGCATTTGAAAAAGAAATGTGCTTTGTTCTGTCTCTGTTCTTTTTTCTATCCTGTCTCCCTTTCTTCCCCACTTTCTCCTCCTTTCTCTCTCTTCCAACTCTCTTCCCCTTCTGTCCCTCCCAGACAGAGAGAGAGAGAGAGAGAGAGAGAGAGAGAGAGAGAGAGAGAGAGAGAGAGAGAGAGAGAGAGAGAGAGATAATGGAACAGTCACATGTGGAGAGGGGGGTTTGACATGTTTTCACATTAGCCTGAGGGCTGTTTTTTTGTCGGAGTGGGTTGGGTAGTTTATTGATCAGTATTATGGACCTAATCATGGATTGATTATCTACAGGCATGTGAGAAAGATAGGGAGAGCAAGAGAAACAGGGAGAGTGAGACAGGGAGAGCAGGAGAAACAGGGAGAGGGAGACAAAGAGGAGAACGTGAAGTAAGAGTGAACTGTTGAAGTGGCTTTTGTCTAACAAAGGGCTACAGCCTGTAAACTAGACCATTAGACCACACACACACACACACATACACACACATTCATACACACACACATACACACACACACACACACACAATGCCTCCTTTGGAAGTGAGGTCATGCTCTAGTCCATAAGCTGATTTCCAGTGTAGTTGCGCAATAGCCTTGTGTTATACCAGGCCAGGAGTGCATTTTAACACTACTGCTGGGTGGGATTAGCAGGAGTCATGCTGCTGGGACTATTCTGGGAATACTCCATCCTATTACTGCATCCGGATTTCCTTTTTTCATCAACCATGATAGGAGATTGTGAGAGGAGACTGCGGGAGAAAGAGATCGGGAGAATCTTGAGACAGTAGACCCTCTACCCTCTGTCTCTTTCTCCTCAGACAGACAGAGAGAACCATCTGTGCAGTAAATAGTGAGAGTCTGACCTGAGAAAGAGCAATGAGAGACAGGTTCAGCACACGTCCAGCTGTAAACAAATCTACACAAAAACATGTAGTGTTGGTCCCATGTTTCATGAGCTGAAATCAAAGATCCCAGAAATGCTCCGCACTCACAAATTTGTTTACATCCCTGTTAGTTAGCATTTCTCCTTTGCCAAGATAATCCATCCACCTGACAGGTGTGGTATATCAAGAAGCTGATTAAACAGCATGATCATTACACAGGTGCACCTTGTGCTGGGAACAATAAAAAGCCAGTCTAAAATGTGCAGTTTTGTCACACAACACAATGCCACAGATGTCTCAGGTTTATGTAGTAGGGGGTGTAGTAGAGAAAACAGTGCGGTAGTAGAGAAAACAGTCTATGACTAAGGTGGCTGGAGTCTTTGACAATTTTTAGGGTCTTCCTCTGACACCACCTGGTATAGAGGTTCTGGATGGCAGGAAGCTTGGCCCCAGTGATGTACTGGGCCGTTCGCACTACCCTCTGTAGTGCCTTGTGATCGGAGCCCAAGCAGTTGCCATACCAGCCAGTGATGCAACCAGTCAGGATGCTCTCGATGGTGCAGCTGTAGAACCTTTGAGGATCTGAGGACCCATGCCAAATCTTTTTCAGTCTCCTGAGAGGGAATAGGTTTTGTTGTACCTGCTTCACGACTGTCTTGGTGTGCTTGGACCATGTTAGTTTGATGGTGATGTGGACACCAAGGAACTTGAAGCTCTCAACCTGCTCCACTGCAGCCCCGGGCTGATGAGAATGGGGCGTGCTCGGTCCTCTTTTTCCTGTAGTCCACAATCATCTCCCTTTGTCTTGATCACGTTGAGGGAGAGGTTGTTGTCCTGGCACCATATAGCCAGGCCTCTGACCTCCTCCATATAGGCTTTCTCGTCGTTGTCGGTGATCAGACCTACCACTGTTGTGTCATCGGCAAACTTGATGATGTTGTTGAGTCGTGCCTGCAGTCATGAGTGAACAAGGAGTACAGGAGGGGACTGAGCACGCACCCTGAGGGGCCCTAGTGTTGAGGATCAGCGTGGCGGATGGGTTGTTACCTACCCTTACCACCTGGGGGCGGCCCGTCAGGAAGTCCAGGATTCAGTTGCAGAGGGAGGTGTTTAGTCCAAGGGTCCTTAGCTTAATGATGAGCTTTGAGGGCACTATAGTGTTGAACGCTGAGCTGTAGTCAATGAATATAATTCTCACATAGGTGTTCCTCTTGTCCAGGTGGGAAAGGGCAGTGTGGAGTGCAATAGAGATTGCATCATCTGTGGATCTGTTGGGGCGGTATGCAAATTGGAGTGGGTCTAGGGTTTCTGGGATTATGGTATTGATGGTGTTGATGTGAGCCATGACCAGCCTTTCAAAGCACTTCATGGCTACAGACGTGAGTGCTACGGGTCGGTAGTCATTTAGTCAGGTTACCTTAGTGTTCTTGGGCACAGGCACTATGGTGGTCTGCTTGAAACATGTTGGTATTACAGACTCGGACAGGGAGTGGTTGAAAATGTCAGTGAAGACACTTGCCAGTTGGTCAGGGCATGCTCGCAGTACACGCCCTGGTAATCCATCTGGCCCCGCGGCCTTGTGAATGTTGACCTGTTTAAAGGTCTTCCTCACATCGGCTGGGAGAGCGTGATCACACAGTCTTCCGAACAGCTGGTGCTCTTATGCATGTTTCAGTGTTATTTGCCTCAAGGCGAGCATTGAAGTAGTTTAGCTCGTTTGGTAGGCTCGTGTCACTGGGCAGCTCCTGGCTCTGCTTCCCTTTGTAGGGTGTAATGGTTTGCAAGCCCTGCCACATCCGACGAGCCGCCAAAGCCTGTGTAGTACGATTCGATCTTAGTCCTGTATTGAAGCTTTGCCTGTTTCTGTCACGCTCTGATCTGTTTCACCTGTCTTTGTGATTGTAAAACCCACCTCCAGGTGTCACCTGTTTTCCCCATTAGTCCCCAGTATACTTATCCCTGTGTTTCCTGTCTCTCTGTGTCAGTTCATCTTGTTGTGCCCAGTCAACCAGCGTTTTTCCTAGCTCCTATTTTTCCCAGTCTCTGTTTTTTCCTAGCCTCCTGGTTTTGACCATTGCCTGTCCTGATGCCGTATCCACCTGCCTGACCACTCTGACCTTGAGCCTGCCTATCGCCTGGTACTGTTTGGACCTGGTTTATGAACTCTAGCCTGTCCCCGACCTGCCTTTTGCCTACCCCTTTTGTTATAATAAATATCGGAGCTCAACCATCTGCCTCGTGTCTGCATTTGGGTCTTGCCCTGTGCCCTTATAGTTTGATGGTTCGTCGGAGGGCATAGCGGGATTTCTTATAAGCTTCAAGGGTTAGAGTCCCGCTCCTTGAAAGTGGCAGCTCTAGCCTTTAGCTCAGTGTTGCCTGTAATCCATGGCTTCTGGTTGGGGTACAGTCACTGTGGGGACGACGTCATCGATGCACTTATTGATGAAGCAAATGACTGATGTGGTGTACTCCTCAATGCCATCGGAGGAATCCCGAACATATTCCAGTCTGTGCTAGCAAAACAGTCCTGTAGCTTAGCATCTGCTTCATCTGACCACTTTTTATTGATCTAGTCACTGGTGCTTCCTGCTTTCATTTTTGCTTGTAACATGATGACAACATGATGACAAATCTTTGGAGATGTGCTTTACCTGGTTTGGTGTCAATTCAGTAGTGACTCAGTTTTATTAAAATATTTGTTTTGGGGGGGAATTAAAATAATGGTGTTCCCTTCCATCTTCCCTGCCTGCAGTGACATGCCTGGGCTATTAAGAGGTGGACTGAGGCCAACCATGGAACAGACAATTGAACTCATCTGTTAAATAGTATTGTAATGAGGTGTATTCATGACCTTTTCTTTTCACTAACAACCTCTAGCCGCACTATTCATAAAGTCAGACCCAGACATCCAGGACGTTGAATCCTTGGGCCAAGCCCTCACCCCATCCCACCACACAGCTATCTACACCTAATCCTTCCCAATGCTAACAACAAATCACAGAGACAAAAATACAGACTATATGTCTTTCAGTCCAAATGTTTCCCAAATCTGTGTTACATGTGACTCAGACCTCGATCCGCTTAACAATGTTTGATACTGCTTAATACCTCAAAATACAGGGCACTGTGTTTTGGGTGTTGGACATGTTGACAGCAATCTTGTTTATTCATATTGGTGTAGTCCTATCCTTTCTGTTTTACAACATCAAGAGTGTGTGAAAGTGGAAAGGGGGCTTAAGGGATAAGTTTCCTCAGATATTCTTGGAAACCTAAGAGGGTCACCAAAGGTTGGAAACAGCAAGTGGCCGTTTTGTTGTTAATGAGCCTGACTATTACATCACAGGTATAACATTTTCCACCCCATAGCCCAGGCCTATATTTTATCTTCCTATAATTTTCTAGTCTTATTGATATTTTTTGTGAGATCTTGAGGGTCATTTGAATATCATGACATAATTAAAGATGCACTCCAGGATCTTAAACACATCAACTTTGTAAGATATGGTATATTACGAATTGGATTTGTAACATATCATACAAATTGCACAGGATGTAACATGGATGAATTAGTACACATTCAAAAAACGAGGACCACTTTTGGCTCTTGAGCACCACTTCCGGCTGAAATTATACAAAAGTTAGAGAGTGCAATTTAACATTTTCTAGACATCACTGTACTTGTAGCCTAACACCCCTCCCCCACACCCCCACTTTCTACAGCCTATAATTTCCATATTTGCGTCTTTCACACGAACATCGTGCCTTCATTCCTTATTTTCCGTGATGATATCATGACTCCGTAGCCCTACAGCTTGGGGTTTAGAGAGATGGAGCCGTCGAGTTACAGAGCGGGGGAGAAGGCTATCCAGTCCCCTAGCTGCATGCTCTCTAATAACCGAAGCCTCTGAGAAGAGAGGAGAGGGAGAGGGAGAGGGAGGGGGACTCAATAGGGAGGCAATGAAACGGACTCATCCGCAAACTAGACATTACCAGTTCAGTTCAGTGTTCAGATCATGCGAGAGCGTAGCTAGACCAACCGCAATCAGTTATAACTACAAAGGAATAGAGAGGGAGAAAATTGGAATTGTTCCAGCCTAGGAGGCGGCGAGGAAGGAGCAAGACATAGGCGACTTGCGGCTTTCGAGCTTCACGGGCATATACACCCTGTGTCCAGAATTTACGGCTATTCTTGGCATCAGCCTATTGTACAAAATTGCGGATTTATAACTGAGTGAAGTCGGGGATAGTCATCGACAGTCCTATTCTTCACAATGAAGAAAAACAATTCAGCTAAACGGGTAAGGTTCTGAAACGATGCAAGTGATGATCACTCCGGCTTCAATGTAATAAGGGGTTCCTGGTTAGCTGCTATTCCAAAGAATGTAACAAAAAGCTACAATGCAACGAGTGTTGTATTTAATAAACACGTCAATGCTACTTGATACGTTACTGACTCGGTTACTTTGTAGCCAAGTCTCAGTCCAAACTCCAAAGTGTTGCATTTGTTAGACATGCTGCTTTGCTTTATTTATTCATAGTGGGGAACATTCTCCAATTAGACTATCTTAACTTGATTAACAAAATTATATTCGACTAGAGATCTAGCAATGTGGAGTTTAAAAGTGTTCTGATGAAATGCTTGTTGTGGATGCTGTGAAAGACAAACGTTTTTAGGGAGTGCTCTTTTTGTGTATAACGGAATCAGAGGATTTTAAAACGAGCTTTATTCTTGGAATGCAATTATCTAACGTGGTCGGTGTAGCCTAACTGAGATCATGAGATGGTGACAAAAACACTAGCCCAAGAAAAACGGTGCGCGCAAGGAATGTGACAGCATCTACATGACAAAGGAAATGACAGGGGGCTGAGTCGCCTCACAAAAAGACTCTTCTCTTTTTCTTGTCTGTTCAGTCCCCTTTGGAATCTAAACGAGGTGCTCAGGCAATTTCATGTCTTAACTGCTACTTTGTTGCTTTCTGTTGAATATGCAGGGCCTGCAGGACACAAACCAGCACAACACGCAGCCAGACAAAATCGGTTGGATTCGCAAGTTCTGTGGCAAAGGGATATTTAGGGAGATCTGGAAAAATCGTTTTGTAGTACTCAAAGGGGACCAACTTTACATCTCAGAGAAAGAGGTAAGTGACGCATCTTCATTGAACAACTGACATTTACACACCTTTTTTGGAGCATTGAACACTTCTTATTTTCACTTTTCAAATGCACATCTTATACACATCTTATTTTGGGGTACATTGTAATAGTCCTTGTTGAGCATCAACACTGAAATAAAAATATAAATGACAGTATTTCCAGCATATGGACGTGTGTTTAACCATGCGGTCATGCAGCAGTCCCAAGAGATACCCTAGACACACCTCTGTTCTGGATCCACTCAGACTGACTAGACCAAATCAGCAGCTCAAAAAGCTTTGTGTGTGTGTTTCTGTGTATTTGTGTGTGTGTTTAGGTTCACTTAAGGCTTCACACAAATCTCTGAATCCTCCCGCCAAGCCTCAACTATCATCCCTCTGGGGCTTTTTCTCTCTCTCATTTTCTCTCTCTCTCTCTCTCTCTCTCTCTCTCTCTCTCTCTCTCTCTCTCTCTCTCTCTCTCTCTCTCTCTCTCTCTCTCTCTCTCTCTCTCTCTCTCTCTCTCTCTCTCTCTCTCTCTCTGGCTGAAGTCTGATTCATAACTCCTGTTAGTTGTCCACAGAAAATCAGCTTGACAGAATATTAGAAGGTATACCCATCTCAAATATGCGCTCATAGAGTGTTTATTAATAGAGACCTCTAGCACATCGGTCTAGCCTTGTGACAGAAGGAGTTGTCAGAGAGATAACCCTAGATGGTAATAAGGCACGCTGTAACTGCCGTGGTCAGGCTCACTGAGAACTGAGAGCGTGCTCCAGGCATAGCTACGAGACAGCACAACAGCACCCGCATGGTTGTGGTGTTGCAATATTAAGGCCTTAATGAATGTTGTGGTAACCATAGTGACAGAGCCAGCCTGTGATGTGTCAGGCGATGGCTCCAGATACTAAACAGAGGCAATAATGAGCCACATAGTCAAAGTCAATGTGATGCTTGTTACAAGGCAGAGGCAGTTTTAAACCGCTTAGCTGAGAGTTACAGGGAATTTGCTACAAACGCGCGCACACACACGCACACACACACACACACACACACACACACACACACACACACACACACACACACACACACACACACACACACACACACACACACACACACACACACACACACTGACTGCGATCGGGCACTGACAGTTCTCTGCTGTGCTTGCTTTAGAGTTGCAGGGTATTAGTATTCTGCCAAGCTCAGCTGAAGCTTACAGGAGGATGTGTTGGCAGCTTCATAGGACCACTTTAACACCTTACTCCAATTGTAAACAGAACTCCAGGGATCACAGCGGAATCTGACAGACACTGAAGATTCCAAACTGTGATCTAATCAACCCTAACATATTCACAGCTTTGAGGGAAAGTAGCCTTTGAGAGTTGAATATCAAGGCATATGTGGCAAAGAAATGCCTTGCAGAGTTTTGGTCACTTGAAGAGGTCACCAAGCATATCAATGTAGTGCCCTTTTCAGTCATTTGTCACAGAATGATAAACCAAACCATGTTGAATTCATGATCATTTCCCATTGACATTCTGTCATGGGGCCTGTTAAGGTGGCTGACGTCAGTGCAGCTCATATATTCACCCACCAAGCCTTCACTTGAGTTGACTGCCATGACTTATTAAGTGTCAGCAGTCCTGAGAGAGATTTACGATGGAGGGAGCATGAGTCACAGGTCCAGTCTGTAATCAACCTGCTAGCCCCCTTTCCCTACACCTTTCCAAGGGTCTTTATAGACCTGTGAGAATCTGATGGCTGTAAACAATATGGCTGGAACTCTATGCAGCCAACAAGTTGGCCAAATCCTATGCTTTCAGATCTGTAACTGATGACCCTGCGCAACAAGTAGCTTGGGTCCATATCAAGTGGCTAGCTGGTAGGTATAAAGTCTACGGTCAACAAAGAAAGTGCCTTCCTCGACTTTCTTCAAGTGGCTTTTAGGGCCAAATGTCATCCCAGCATTATTTTTCAAGACAGTGCGGGCATGAGGTCAGGTTTCATGGAGATCTGAGAGGAAAGGCCTCCCCATAGTTGGGACAGCTGTGAGGAGCGAGGTCTGGCAAGTGGGAGAGCTCCGATTTCACCTCGCTGACTAACCTGTTCCAGCCTGACATCTGTCATGTTCTGATTCAGCCTCTGTCCACTTTCACTATGATGTCTGGTGTGTTTCACTACACTTTTTACGTACCTAACCACATTCCCATTTCCCAGTTCACTATGATGCGTATACTGTCCTTAACCAAAGAGACAACTAAGTTAAATTGGCAGATATGAGCCATGGACATATTGACTGAATTAGTTCCTTCTTCTGAGTGTTGTTCTTTGCCCAAATAAGGAAGATGTTTCTTCCTCTGGGGTATTTTGAAACAGTCTTTGTCTCTGTTCTGCTTTGTGTGTTAGAGGGTAATTGGTCAGAGCACCAAACAGTACTTCCTCTCAGAAACTGACCGCATAACCTTCTTCAAATGACTCGTCAAGACTTGGAGGGATTTTAAGAGCACTTGTGCAAAAGACAATACCCTAGGTAGCACCAGCACACAACAATAAACTTTAGTCTGTGAAGTTTATCAAATCAAATATTATTTGTCACATGCGTCGAATACAACCGTGAAATGCTTACGTACGAGTCCTTAACCAACAATTCAAAGTTTTAAAAAAGTATGTTCGAAAAATTTGCTAAATAAACAAAATGAAAAAGAGTAACACAATAAAATAACAATAAAATTGCTATTAACAAGGGGTACCTGTACCGAGTCAATGTGCAGGGGTACGGGTTAGTCAAGGTAATTGAGGTAATATGTTCATGTAGGTAGGAGACAAGTGACTATGCATAGATAATAAACAGAGTAACAGCAGTGTATGTGAAGAGTGTGAAGGAATGTGAATGTATGTGTATGTGTGTGGCGTCAAAATATGCATGTGTGTGTGTGTTTTGTGTGTGTGTGTCCATATGTGTGTGTGTTGGAGTGTCAGTGTAGCATGTGTGAGTGTGTGGTTAGAGTCCAGTGAGTGTACATGGAGCCTGTGCAAAAGAGTTAGTGCAAAACATGAATAAACAATAATAAAATAAGGCGGTCAATGTAAATAGTCCGGGTAGCCATTTGATTAATTGTTCAGCAGTCTTATGGCTTGGAGGTAGAAGCTGTTAAGGAGCCTTTGGTCCCAGACTTGGCGCCCGGTACCGCTTGTCGTGCGGTAGCGGAGAGAACAGTCTATGACTTGGGTGTCTGGAGTCTTTGACCATTTTTAGGGCCTTCCTCTGTCACCGCCTAGTATAGAGGTCCTGGATGGCAGGGAGCTCAGCCCCAGTGATGTACTGGGCACGCACTACCCTCTGTAGTGCCTTATGCGGTCGGATGCAGAGCAGTTGCCATACGGATGCTCTTGATGGTGCAGCTGTATAACTTTTTGAGGATCTGAGGTCCCATGCCAAATCTTTTTCAGCCTCCTGTCCTCTTCACGACTGTGTTGGTGTGTTTGGACCATGATAGGTCCTTAGCAATGTTCCTCTAAGCTGCTGTTGGTACGCAGCTCCCCGGGACTGCTGCGTAGAAGAAATATCAGCCTGCGCAGAGAAGCACAAGATTGAACTTCACTCAACTTTCTAGAGATAACACTATCAACTTTTCCCTTTACTGTGGGAATTGTGATCAAATCAACGCAATATGAGCCACTTTCAATGTAACATACCAAACAAAATTAACAATGCAAGACTTAGTATGCAAAACTAACTATGCAAGAGATTTTGTTGTAGGCAGAACGAATCAGAGATGGATTCTATTGCATTGACAAGCACGACTCAGGCCCGTACTCTACACAGACCGGTGCCCCTAAACCAATCAGAGCTGCTGTAGGCCTATATGCAAATAGATCACTGCTATATAAGGATCTGTGCCATTCACATTGAACTGGACTGTTTTTACAACATGAGCGTCGTCAGTAGATGAGCTTGTTTTGAGATCAAGTGAGAGCTGCATCTACGGACGTGTGCACATTTGGACATTTGTTCACATCCTCTGCTAGTTAGTGAGTTATTAGTCCAGTATTAGATCATTTGTAGTCATCAATGGGGGGAGTGATTGCTTCCTACAAAAGCACAAAAGGTTTGCATTTTGAAAAGCGAGTCAGGTAAGGAGCTTTTTTTTTGTCTCAAAGGGACAGTGTTTTAGCCATTAGGCAGAGGGTAGCATAATTTGTCTGATTCTCTGTAATAATGGTATGTGAATAATGATGCATTTTATGCGGTTTCTTTCAAACAACATAACACCATTTTCAGTCACCTCCTTGTCTGAAGGACAAGTGGATAAACAGGTTAATGTCAAGCACTGCATGTTTTTTTCAAAAGTCTCATGGAATGTAGGCCTATGTTGAACACCACACATTGGCTGAACGATAGAACAGTTATTTACATGTTAAAATGTAATGGGAGGCATTTTCTCCCTTGCTTCTGATGGTAGGCCACTCTGGTAGGCCTACATTATGATCAAATAGCCACAGTAGACTACTTGGCCACTGTTAAAACTAACTTAAAGCAGGTACAGCCTCAGTGTTTACAGTAAATGTGCACCGGAAGTAACATTGGAACATTGGTCCTTAGTGATGTGGACAGCAAGAAGCTCTCGACCCGCTCTGCTAGTGCCCTGTCAATGTGAATGGGGGCATGCTCGGCCCTCGCTTTCCTGTTTGTCTTGCTCACGCTGAGGGTGAGGTTGTTGTCCTGGCACCACACTGCCAGGTCTCTGACCTCCTCCCTATAGGCTGTTTCATTGTCGCCGGTGATCAGGCCTACCACCGTTGTGTCATCTGCAAACTTAATGATGGTGTTGGCCACAGTCTTGGGTGAACAGAGAGTACAGGAGGGGGACTAAGCACGCACCCTGAGGGGCCCCGTGTTGAGGGTCAGCGTGGCGGATGTGGTGTTGCCTTCCTTCACCACCTGGGGGCAGCCCATCAGGAAGTCCAGGATCCAGTTGCAGAGGGAGGTGTTCAGTCAATATCATTCCTCTGTTATCTCAATACTGGAATACCCTGTAGACATGGATTCACTAGGTCTTAGTTCCTTTGGCTTGATGAGGTCTTTGTCCATTGGGTTGCACACAAACGTCTTTTGTTTGATTTGTGAGTTATCCAGTCATGTCTGGCAGTGTGCTTTCACTTAAGCCGATAACCTCATTGCCCAGTGGGTTTCTGAAACGCTCTGCACATGATTTGCTATCTTGAAGTGGAGCATGTGCTACAGGCTCCAATCCAGTTTGTCTTCTCAACACTGCTAAGCACTAGATCCATTTTGAGACCATTTTCAGCCCACAGCCCCACACTATACTTTCTGCTTCCTCATTGGTATCATCATACTTCCTAACTAAAGGCTCCAGTGTTTATTTGCACTAGTTCCTGGACCTGTTCTTATTGAGTCAGTCAGGGGGATGGTATGAGGGAAAGTAGTGTGAGAAAGATCATCTGTTTGAATTTTAGATGAGCCTGATCAGTCCCAGAGCGGGTGGATTTCACTTCACAACCACAGCTTTTCTTCAATGAAACCATTCTAGCAACCTGCTCAGTGATTCATTCAGTATTGAGGCACATAAAGATTTATCTCCTTACATTTGAATTAAAACATAGTCCTACCCCAAGCAGTCCGTTAGCCATGGCTTTGTCCTGAAGGGGAGGAGATGTTTTATGTTTGTCTAAAGGGAATGATGCAGTGGAGGAAGGGAGGGAGGGATGAAGGGAAAAGAGAGAGAAAGGAGGAGAAAGTGGGGAAGAAAGGCAGAGAGGATTTAAAAAAGAACAGAGACAGAACAAAGGACACTTCTTTTTGAAATGCACTTCTTTGTGTAGTGCTCGCTAGGGTTTGCCAACTGGCCTCTCATGCCAGGCTATAGCACGCTGGGGGTCAGCGCCAGGAAAGTGTGTCATTGGGAGTGGGCCTTTTAGTGTTATAGCATAGCAATGACACAAACAACACGCACACAAACACACAACGCAAAACCATGCAAGTGTCTTTGTCATGTTAGGGAGTAAAACCATGCAGGTGTCTTTGTCATGTTAGGGAGTAAAACCATGCAAGTGTCTTTGTCATGTTAGGGAGTAAAACCATGCAGGTGTCTTTGTCATGTTAGGGAGTAAAACCAACACTGTCTGTTGACGTCTGTTTGTCTTCCTCTCCATGTCTCTCTCTCCCTCTCTCTCTCTCTCTCTCTCTCTCTCTCTCTGCTCTCTCTCTGCTCTCTCTATCTCTGCTCTCTCTGTTCTCTCTGCGCTCTCGCTACCTCTATCTCTACCTCCCTTCCCTCTCTGTCTACCTCTACCTCCCCTCTCTCTCCCTCTGTGTTCTGAAAGGGAGTAGTGGGTCTGTGCTAGTGAGCCTCCAGCTGCCCATCAGGAGGGTGAGGGGAGTAGTGGGTTAGATGAGCTGCTAGTTTCCATGCCAACCTATAGAAAGTCTCCAAAGCCTGACACGGGGCAGACCATAAGTCCACATCCTCCCGCTGGAAAGATGCCATGCTGAATGTAATCATGGGCTGGACTCAAGGTGTGAATGAGATGAACAGAAACCACTCTGTGTCTGGTAATAATAATAGTTTGGTGGGTGCTTGTATGTGTCCTATTTCACACATGTACAAGTGGGTATTAAATACCTGTGTGAATTGGAAGTGTATTTCTTGCATATCCCACCTCCTGAGACACCCTCGGAGTGTGGGGTCATGGCCAGGGTCAGCCATTATCAACGGTGACCTTTGGAGCAATTAGGGTTACCTGCCTTGCTTAAGGGCACATCGACAGATTTTTCACCTCGTCGGCTCACGGATTCAAACCCGGGACATTTCTTACTGCCCCAACGCCTAATCGCTAGGCTACCTGCCGCCTGATGCATATGTTATGGTTGGGCTGCTTGTGCATTTTGGACTCACCACGTGTTACAAAGATGCACGGTTGTTGAATCCAGCAGACTGTGTAGGGAACTGGTATTGAGTCAAGGATGAACACAAATTAGAGCCTTCCATTTGAAAAGTGCATAGCAAAGGCTAGTTGATAGTGACACCTCAATGCCTTGGTGTTCTGCATGTTCTAGAAGACAGGGTGTAGGGAGGCATGACTCATTAATGCAGTGGTCCAAACTGCCTGATGCCAGTACTGCTGTTCTTTAGCGGTTGCATCAGGGCCATTCAACTCTGGCAGGGATTAGAGGCCCAGCATTAAATGATATCAGAATGATCTCACACGTACAGTAGAAATAATTCCAGTATGCTATGACTCCCTGTCAGCTGCGTCTGACTCATCCCTGTAATGGGATCCTGTTAGGCCCTGCAGGTCCTCCTATTGAACACCACCACTTATACTCCCTCTATGGAAAATACTTTTACTATACAGCATTGAAACAATGGAACCAACCCAAGTGCTTACCAGCGTTGCCATTAGCCAATTGTTTCCTCATGCTCAGATTTATCACAATGGTACCTCATTGCTCCCGTGTCAAAGGTCAGTAAACAGTATGTTGCTGTGTGAGAGTACCATCATTACCTGTTATTGTAATCTCCAACTGAGTTTAGCCAAACAGGAGCTGGTGTGTTCCACTGAATTTGCTCTCTAAATATGGCACAAGTTATTTGCATGGCTTGGTTCAGACAGGCTTCACACTTTGAATGAACAAATCAATAAAAAGGTGTTAACGTCTAGTTCTAGAACCACGTCAACGGCACCCTATGTGTCCATTCCACTTTCTCATGTTGAGACTACGGGACCAAATCTGACCTCACTATTTGCATTAAGACTCATCATTAGGGTCACAGTCAGAGGGTCAGGTTCTCACCATGGATCAGTAGCCTAATCTACTACTCACTCCCCTCCTGTGTTAGTAGCACCCAACTGAAATAAAGGTTGAGGTGATTTAGGAATTATAAACGATTCATTCAATACTGTCAGAGAGTGTTTTGGGATTTTGACACCATAATCATTTGGACCTTCATCACCCTGTCTGTGGCTGTAACTGTCACTAGCTGTCTGGGTTCTCCTGAGACCTACACGACTGAAGTGACAAAACAGTGTTATGTGGAGAGACCAAGATTCTCTACCGCCTAGTAGAATGCACTCAACCACTGTTTATTAAAGGAAGTAGTACAAGAGTCAACCGTGGAGACAAGGGCTTGTTATGTCTGTCTACATATGAGAATACACTACCTCTATTTTTGTGAATGTGTTACCTCTACCTGTTGCTACAAGCTGGTGTCACTTGGCTGTGGCGTGCCACTGACAATTAGCTACTTCAATTATGTTTTAAAGATCTGAATGGACCGGATGGGTGAAGCTATATAAAGATGGTTCCACCTAGCATCTCAATAGGCTCAGGGGAGTTTCCCTTCTATTGCTTTTACCCATTCCCTTCATCTCTGCAAACACTGATGTGATGGGGTCGACGAGGCTAGTGGCTGTTTTCAGTCCAGGCATGGCTTTAGGAACCTCACCTGCTATGAGCACCGTGTCTGGGAAGCCATCACTCAGCTGATCCACACTGATGGAGAGGGCTGTGACTCACATGGACACGGTGACTCATACTGCTGATGTAGGATTTGTTTTCTCACATACTGTAGACACAGAATGGATGGTGCTGGAACAATTCTCAGTGTCATTTCTATAGACATACTGTATATTAGAAACGGAGGTGTTGGACTTATTAACACTTGCACATTATACAAGTGTGTTGAGAATTCCCTTCATTCTTTAAGACAGAATTAGGTTTGTTCCTAACACAGTGAATACAGTACGCCATAAAACATGGACAGAGAGCTTAAATAGCAATTTTATGTTGTCTTCATTCCTTTACTTTGTCCTAAACTCAGTAAGAGCTGGGAGTGAGCATTGGTCAATATCCTAACCTGACAAAGGAGAAAGAAAGAGAGTGAGGGAGATAAAGAGAGACAGAAGTCAGAATCGTGGGTTCTATACAGCTTTTCCTTTTCAAGCACTGAGGAAACTAATCTGTCATGCTGTTCGTTTCTCCGTGCTCACGTGGCGTCTCATTCCATTCTGCCTCTGGATCAAGGGACTTCTCCAAACATTAGATTATTTTTTCTGGAACAGCTGTGTTTTTCTCTTCAAAAGCACAGTTAGCGGTTGGCTCTCCCACCCCCTGCATCCCTCCCTGTCCTCACCTGTTCCTCTGTTGAACAAGAGCCAGAGACCGCTGCCAAGTCGTGGCTATGGGAGCATGGGAGGGGGTACAGGGGTGGTACTGAGGCTATTTCTGGATCTTTGATATCACCAGTGCATGTTGCCATGCTCCCATCCCTCCCACCTCACTGATAGCCTCCCAAAGCTACTCCATCCCTCCCACCTCACTGATAGCCTCCCAAAGCTACTCCATCCCTCCCACCTCACTGATAGCCTCCCAAAGCTACTCCATGCAACTTTAATGAGATGTGCCCATATTGTACACCTTCCCTGGGTGATCTGATCTTTCTGGAGAAGGACGATTGAGAGTGTGTGGATTCACGTTTTAGTGCCTGGATGTCTCATCATTTATTCATGTAGTAGTTAGAGATGCTCGCTGAATCTGGTGGGCATCTTGATCTGTACAGATGTGGCTGAAACTTTTTGGATGTTCTAGAGCAGTTGTTCCCAAACTTTTTATAGTCCCGTACCCCTTCAAACATTCAACCTCCAGCTGCGTATCCCCTCTAGCACCAGGGTCAGCGCACTCTCAAATGTTTATTTTTGCCATCATTGTAAGCCTGCCACACACACACTATACGATACATTTATTAAACATAGAATGAGTGTGAGTTTTTGTCACAACCCAGCTTGTGGGAAGTGGCAAAAAGCTCTTATAGGACCAGGGCACAAATAATAATAATCTATAATTTTGCTCTTTATTTAACCATCTAACATATAAAACCCTATTTGTTAATCGAAAATTGTGAATAACTCACCACAGGTTAATGAGAAGGGTGTGCTTGAAAGGATGCACATAACTCTGCAATGTTGGGTTGTATTGGAGAGAGTCTCAGTCTTATATAGTTTCCCACACACAGTCTGTGCCTGTATTTAGTTTTCATGCTAGTGAGAATCCACTCTCACATAGGTACGTGGTTGCAAAAGGCATCAGTGTCTTAACAGCGCGATCTGCCAAGGCAAGATACTCTGAGCGCAGCCCTATCCAGATTTGGCTTCTGATTAAATTCAATTTTCACAGAACCGCTTGTTGCAATTTTGATAAGGCTCTCTGGTTCAGATATCGGTAAGTGGACTGGAGGCAGGGCATGAAAGGGATAACGAATCCAGTTGTTTGTGTCATCAGTTTCAGGAAAGTACCTATGGATTTCACACCCAACTCACTCAGGTGCTTCGCTATATCACATTTGACATTGTCCGTAAGCTTGAGTTCATTTGCACACAAAAAAATCATACAATGATGGAAAGACCTGTGTGTTGTCCTTGTTAATGCAGACGGAGAAGAGCTCCAACTTCTTAATCATAGCTTCAATTTTGTCCCGCACATTGAATATAGTTGCGGAGAGTCCCTGTAATCCTAGATTCAGATCATTCAGGTGAGAAAAAACATCACCCAGATAGGCCAGTTGTTTGAGAAACTCATCGTCATGCAAGTGGTCAGACAAGTGAAAATTATTGTCAGTAAAGAAAACTTTAAGCTCGTCTCTCAATTCAAAAAAACGTGTCAATACTTTGCCCCTTGATAACCAGCGCACTTCTGTATGTTGTAGAAATGTTACATGGTCGCTGCCCATATCATTGCATAGTGAATAAAATACATGACAGTTCAGGAGCTTTGCTTTAACAAAGTTAACAATTTTCACTGTAGTGTCCAAAATGTCTTTCAAGCTATCAGGCATTCCCTTGGCAGCAAGAGCCTCTCGGTAGTGTGCCCAAGAGGCGTCGGGAGCAACTGCTTGCACGCGTGTTACCACTCCACTATGTCTCCCTGTCATGGATTTTGCGCCATCAGTACAGATACCAACACATCTTAACCACCAAAGTCCATTTGATGTCACAAAGCTGTCCAGTACTTTAAAAATATCCTCTCTGGTTGTCCTGGTTTCCAGAAGAGAATTTCTTCCTTAATTGACCCCCATAAACATAACGGACATATACCAGGAGCTGTGCCAGGCCTGCCACACAATTGACTCATCAAGCTGTAACACATATAATTCACTGGCTTGTATGCGAAGCAGTAATTGTTTCAAAACATCTCCTGCCATGTCACTGATGCGTCGTGAAACAGTGTTTTTTTGATGAAGTGATTGTCTGTATAGTTTTTTGGGGCCTTTTCCCCCAGCATTGTCCCAGCCATATCCGCAGCAGAAGGAATAATTAAGTCCTCCACAATAGTATGGGGCTTGCCTGTCCTAGCCACTCAGTTGCTCACCATATAAGATGCTTATAGCCCCTTCTTATTAATGGTATCTGTTGCTTTTATACATGTCTTACTACTCAAAAGTCGTCTTTATTCTCGCTAAAAAAACTCCTGTGGCTTATTTTTCAAATTGGCATGTTTTGTTTCTAAATGTCTGCGCAAGAGGGAAGGTTTCATCGAGTTGTGAAATAGTACTTCTGCACATATAACACACTGTGGCTGTGGAAAGGCACTACTCCCAATATAAGTGAACCCCAAATCAATGTAGTTCTCCTCAATGTCCCTGTCTGTTGTTCGGTGCTTTCCCGGGTAAGGGGGGGCAGTAGCTTATCAGTAGCTTGTAACACCAGGAGAGTGGGTTCCTTTCTTGGGACCATCTGTAAGTCACTCTGGATAAACGCGTCTGCTAAGTGGCATATATTGTTATATATTATGTGGAATAATGCTTGTAAATAAACGGAGGGAAAATGCATGATTCCATCATGAACAGTTAAGACGCAGGGAATCCAGTTTTTCCAACCCAAGCACTGACCCTTTAACATGAAGGGAACTCACCCTATGAATGATTATAGGGTATTGGCTGCACTTTGGTGAAACCGTGGATGGTGATTAGTGGTTACTTGATACATAATCTGATCTGTTTCAGGCCTGCTTGTGACCTCACAGATATACTTTATACCACTGGAAAACATGTATCATATATGATCATGAGTGGTAGGAGAGAGATCCACAGTATGCTGTTTTTATTCATCAGTATCATTGGGGTATATTTTGGAGGGTCCTCATCCTTTTGGAAGTGTTACCTTGAAAAAGGTATGCCCCTACTTTAATCTTAATGCAATACAGAAGAGCTGTTAATTATTCACCACACCCCCCCTCAATCCGCAACGGAAAAAGTCCCCCGTAGTTTTGTCGGCACAGCACGTCCTCAGCCAAAATTAGCACCGGCATCTTTTGTGTGGCAAGCACTTGGGTTTCTCCCGCTCAAGAGATTCGTTGAGGGTCTATGAATAGCCAGGGCCAAGCCTTGGAATAGCTGAATGCTACAAAGAGCCTCCAACAAAGCCGGACAAGATGGCGTTTTGAGATCCGTTTCTTCCTAAGCAGGTATCAGGGCCACCGAACACAGTGCTTTGTTGTTTTTCCACCTCTGGAGTTTAATGGCTGGTCTTGAAATAGGGCCTTCTTCACAAAAGAGTCCAAACCAAGCTTGACGAGGGGACTATGTGTTCTCCATGTTCCTTGACAAGCAGATATGGGCTCCAAGATTAACAAACACACTGATTGGTTAACGCCTACTTGTAACACGTCACGTGAGCAGAGTCCAGCTCAGGTTCTGGCTAAGTTGAGGCTACATCAGACAGGCTTATCCTCAGAGGATACCCTGGTCTGTCTTGACGCTAGCCGAGGTCACCGAGCCTCAACAAGTCTCCTTCTGTTCTGACCACTAAACCTAACTGAAACAGTATTAATATATCTCCTGTCCTGACCACTAAACCCAACTGAAACAGTATTCATATATCTCCTGTCCTGACCACTAAACCCAACTGAAACAGTATTCATATATCTCCTGTCCTGACCACTAAACCCAACTGAAACAGTATTAATATATCTCCTGTCCTGACCACTAAACCCAACTGAAACAGTATTAATATATCGCCTGTCCTGACCACTAAACCCAACTGAAACAGTATTAATATATCTCCTGTCCTGACCACTAAACCCAACTGAAACAGTATTCATATATCTCCTGTGCTGACCACTAAACCCAACTGAAACAGTATTAATATATCTCCTGTCCTGACGACTAAACCCAACTGAAACAGTATTAATATATCTCCTGTCCTGACCACTAAACCCAACTGAAACAGTATTCATATATCTCCTGTGCTGACCACTAAACCCAACTGAAACAGTATTAATATATCTCCTGTCCTGACGACTAAACCCAACTGAAACAGTATTAATATATCTCCTGTCCTGACCACTAAACCCAACTGAAACAGTATTAATATATCTCCTGTCTTGACCACTAAACCCAACTGAAACAGTATTAATATATCTCCTGTCCTGACCACTAAACCCAACTGAAACAGTATTAATATATCTCCTGTCCTGACCACTAAACCCAACTGAAACAGTATTAATATATCTCCTGTCCTGACCACTAAACCCAACTGAAACAGTATTAATATATCTCCTGTCCTGACCACTAAACCCAACTGAAACAGTATTCATATATCTCCTGTGCTGACCACTAAACCCAACTGAAACAGTATTAATATATCTCCTGTCCTGACCACTAAACCCAACTGAAACAGTATTAATATATCTCCTGTCCTGACCACTAAACCCAACTGAAACAGTATTAATATATCTCCTGTCTTGACCACTAAACCCAACTGAAACAGTATTAATATATCTCCTGTCCTGACCACTAAACCCAACTGAAACAGTATTAATATATCTCCTGTCCTGACCACTAAACCCAACTGAAACAGTATTCATATATCTCCTGTCCTGACCACTAAACCCAACTGAAACAGTATTAATATATCTCCTGTCCTGACCACTAAACAGTATTAATATATCTCCTGTCCTGACCACTAAACCTCATCTGAAACAGTATTATGTGACATTTTAATAATATTTTATCCAGTAGGTTCAGACATTGCTGACTTGCAATATGCTGCCTTTGAGTTCTAAGAAGAGTGAGGATGTTGGCCTGACCACTGCGTTCTGGAGGAACCTCTGAGAGGGAAGAAGAGTGTAGAGTCAAAGTTGACTGGACTAGCATTGGCATTGCCCTGCTACATATCCTGTCCTGCTGTCTCCCAGGTCCAGCCAAGCGTGTGTCCTACAGCGGCTGCACAGTTTGATCAGTCTCTGTCCTGCTCCACTAATGGAAATTGATTGCCACTTAGCAAGGGCCTAGTTGTGCTGAGGGGTCAAGTGACGTCAGCGCAGGTCCTGGTGTGCGCTGGGAACCAGTTGAGAGAGAGTCTTTCTGACAGTCAACCAACCAGGGTGATGTTTGAGGCAAAGCACAGTCACACCATGTCTGGTCTTCTCCTCCGGAAAGCATACAGTACAGGGTGTCTCTCCACTGAACATCAGGAAGTCATAGAAGATGGTCATCATCATAGCTTGATGTCAGACTTCCCCAGAGTCCTGTGACTTGTCAGGACCTGGTCGTGAACTCGGGTCTCCGGTGTGAGAACCAGTCACCTATCAAACTGAGCCACAGGTAGTTGGCAGAACCCAGAAGATGAGGCAGACACAGCCGTAACAGAGATGGTGTATTTTAATAAAGACAAAATGAAAGTACTTCAGGGAAGAAGTAATCCACAATGACAAAGGGTAAATCCACAAGGAAAGGAGGAACAGCAAAAATAGTCCCAAAAGAATAATCCAAAAAATAAACGACTCCTGGCAAAAAGGTAATCCACAAAGACAAAAGGTAAATCCACCAGGGAAGAAGAAACAGCAAAATTAGTCCCAAAAGAATAATCAAAAAATAAACGTTTACCCAAAACAAAGTTCCACCCGAGAGTCCAAACTGGAGCAACCAAAATATACACAGCGTAGCTGAGGCAAGGTGCTAACATATAAACACAGAGCAAAGAACTAAGGGAAACTAAGGGTTTAAATACATACAGGAGAAACGAGGCACAGGTGCAATTAATAACTGGAAACAAGGGGAAAAGAAAAGAAAGGATCAGACAAAAAGAACACAATGGGAGCCTCTAGTGGTCAAAACCCAGAAACCCAGGAATTGTATTCGGGAGGCATGGAATTCGCACTTTTCCGGCTTAACGTACAAATGGCTGTCTAGGAGACGTTGGAGTACTTGTCTAACATGTTTGGTGTGTTCTTGAAGGGAGCTCGAAAAGATGAGGATGTCATCTAGGTAAACGAACACGAAGATGTTAAGCATATCCCTGAGCACATCATTTATGAGCGCTTGGAACACAGCCGGGGCGTTGGTCAGACCGAAGGGCATCACCAGGTATTCATAGTGACCAGTAGGCGTGTTGAACGCGGTCTTCCACTCGTCACCGTGTTTGATCCGCACCAGATGGTATGCGTTCCGCAGATCCAGCTTGGTGAATACGGCTGCTTCTTGGAGCAACTCAAAAGCTGTGGCCATAAGGGGTAGGGGGTAGCGGTTGCGGACTGTTATGGCGTTGAGACCCCGGTAGTCGATGCATGGACGTAAACCCCGCTTTTTGGCCACAAAGAAAAACCCTGCTCCCGCGAGCGAGCTGGACGGACGAATGAGGCCTGCTGCCAGTGCGTCCTTGATGTAGGTATCCATAGCAGCTCGCTCGGGAGGAGATAGGAAAAGATCCGACCTCTGGGGGCAGGTGCCTGGAAACAGGTTGATGGGGCAATCGTAAGGTCTATGGGGTGGTAGTGTGGTGGCCCTCTGTTTGCTGAATACCGGCTTGAGGTCATGGTAACACTCGGGAACTCGGGACAGGTCGATGGGTTCTAGAGACTCGGGAGGAGACCTCGGGAACTCGGGAAGATGCAAGTGGCTTGGCACGAGGACCCCACTGCTTGACAGTGCCCACGGACCAGTCGATGAGAGGGTTATGGCTGTGCAGCCAGGGGTAGCCAAGGGCGAGAGGAACTTCGGAACAGGGGATCAGATGAAAGTTTATAACTTCCTGGTGTTGGGAAACTGATAGTCGTAAGGGGGCAGTGATGCGGTTGACCAGTCCAGGTCCCAGAGGGCTTCCATCCAATGTAGTAACCCTCATGGGGTCAGTGAGAGGTTCAGAGGGGACGCCATTCTCCTTAGCCCAGGTGCCGTCCATAAAGTTGCCTGCGGCTCCAGAGTCTATCAAGGCTTGAAGGGGTAGCTCGTGATTATCCCAGGAAAGGGTGACTGGAATGAGCAGACGGGAGTTGGAGGGATGGAGGGAAGGAGGTTATGTTTCCCGTTACAGTCCCCCCAGGTCTGCACGGGACCGTGCGTTTCCCTGGAGCCCGGGACACGCAGAGCGGAAATGGCCCGGTTTACCGCAATATAGACAGCATCGCTCCCTCATCCGGCGGTCCCTTTCAGCCTGGGAGATGCGTCCGATCTGCATGGGTTCCGGGGGAACCAGTGGGGATAAAGGTGGAGACTCGGAGCTGGGACCGATAGGAGCTAGAGCGGGGGGTCTACGGTTCAGTTCTCGCTCTCTCAGGCGCTGGTCTATACGCGAGGCCAACTTGATCAGGGACTCGAGATTGTCCGGTGGTTCCCGCGTAGCCAGTTCATCTTGGATAGCGTCGGAGAGACCCTTCAGAAAGCACACCGTGAGCGCCTCGTCGTTCCAGCCACTCGCTGCTGCCACTGTGCGGAACTGAATGGCATAGTCCGTCACGCTGCGCCGCCCTTGGCGGAGAGTCAGCAGCTGTTTGGCTGAATCAGGTCCGCTGGTGGGATCTTGGAACACTCGCTTGGAACTCTTCAGTAAAAGCGGAGTAACTGGCACAGCAGGAACTGTGTTTTCTGACAGCAGGGTGATGATGTATGCGACCTTGGACCGGTCGGTGGGGAATGACGAGGGTTGTAGCTCGAAGGAGAGAGAACACTGGGTTAAAAAACCCTTACAAGCACTCGGATCACCTGAGAATCGTTGGGGAGGCGGAAGGCGAGGTTCCGCCAGGGGGTTAACTACTACAGGCACTGGGATCTGAGGTACTGGGCCGGAAGCGGGTGTCGGAGGAAGTCGATCAGATATCTGCCTTATGGAAGACAGCATTTCTGACAGGAGTTGAGAATGTCTAACCATCATGGCCTCTTGCTGAACCAGAGCAGCTTCATGGCGTTGGACAGTCCCCTCATGGTGGGACAGCGTGGCAAAAAGCTCCTGGGTACTGGCTGCCTCTGGGTTCATGTTCTTGGCTCTGTGTTTCTGTCAGGACCAGGTCGTGAACTCGGGTCTCCGGTGTGAGAACCAGTCACCTATCGAACTGAGCCACAGGTAGTTGGCAGAACCCAGAAGATGAGGCAGACACAGCCGTAACAGAGATGGTGTATTTTAATAAAGACAAAAAATGAAAGTACTTCAGGGAAGAAGTAATCCACAATGACAAAGGGTAAATCCACAAGGAAAGGAGGAACAGCAAAAATAGTCCCAAAAGAATAATCCAAAAAATAAACGACTCCTGGCAAAAAGGTAATCCACAAAGACAAAAGGTAAATCCACCAGGGAAGAAGAAACAGCAAAATTAGTCCCAAAAGAATAATCAAAAAATAAACGTTTACCCAAAACAAAGTTCCACCCGAGAGTCCAAACTGGAGCAACCAAAATATACACAGCATAGCTGAGGCAAGGTGCTAACATATAAACACAGAGCAAAGACCTAAGGGAAACTAAGGGTTTAAATACATACAGGAGAAACGAGGCACAGGTGCAATTAATAACTGGAAACAAGGTGAAAAGAAAAGAAAGGATCAGACAAAAAGAACACAATGGGAGCCTCTAGTGGTCAAAACCCAGAAACCACCCGGCCAAACGTTGACATGACTTAAAGGTGTCAGAATGAATGTGACAAGATTTGCTTCAGCAGAAGAGGAAGGAACTGGTGTCTGTGGATAGACAGTATGGTGGATAGACAGTGTGGTGGATAGACAGAGTGGTGGATAGACAGTATGGTGGATAGACAGAGTGGTGGATAGACAGTGTGGTGGATAGGCAGTGTGGTGGATAGACAGAGTGGTGGATAGGCAGTGTGGTGGATAGACATTATGGTGGATAGACAGTGTGGTGGATAGGCAGTGTGGTGGATAGACAGAGTGGTGGATAGATATTATGGTAGATAGACATTATGGTGGATAGAAAGTGTGGTGGATAGGCGGTGTGGTGGATAGACCGTATGGTAGATAGACTGTTGTGGATAGACAGTGTGGTGGATAGACATTATGGTAGATAGACAGTATGGTAGATAGAAAGTGTGGTGGATAGGCAGTGTGGTGGATAGATGGTATGGTGGATAGACAGTGTGGTGGATAGACAGTAAGGTGGATAGACAGTTTGGTGGATAGACAGTAAGGTGGATAGACAGTTTGGTGGATAGACAGTATGGTGGATAGACAGTGTGGTGGATAGACAGTATGGTGGATAGATAGTGTGGTGGATAGACCGTGTGGTGGATAGACCGTGTGGTGGATAGACAGTGTGGTGGATAGACAGTGTGGTGGATAGACCGTGTGGTGGATAGACCGTGTGGTGGATAGACAGTGTGGTGGATAGACAGTGTGGTGGATAGACAGTGTGGTGGATAGACAGTGTGGTGAATAGGCAGTATGGTGGATAGACAGTGTGGTGGATAGACAGTGTGGTGGATAGACCGTGTGGTGAATAGGCAGTATAGTGGATAGACAGTGTGGTGGATAGACCGTGTGGTGAATAGGCAGTATAGTGGATAGACAGTGTGGTGGATAGACCATGTGGTGGATAGACAGTGTGGTGAATAGGCAGTATGGTGGATAGACAGTGTGGTGGATAGACAGTATCATGCATACAGACACTGTCACAGAGAAAGAGGAAGATAGACTCAAGTCTGACTTTGTGGCTCTGAGCTCCAACATCACATTGGCTCAGGAACCCCTGATGAGGAGTGACAGAGTGTGTGTGGAGGGGGATTAAAACCAAAGTGAGTGTCAGCGCTGAGGGGGACATGTGTTGGGAGGGAAGGGGGTGGCCGTGGGTTATGATATCTCCCAAAACCTTCTGTCCAGTGTCATCTACTCTTTCAATCCTAAACCCACAGCCCAATTCACCCACCCAGGGCCACAACACATCTCCCAACAGTGGTGCCGTATAGCTGAAATCTAATCCTTTGTAATGCAGTAAACACTTTAAATCATCCAAATTTGATCATGTTTATGCAATGACCATTTCTGTTTTTGAATTGTTATTCCTGTCTGAAAGCACAAATAAGTATTTTATAAACCCATTTTCTAAGCACATGAATTAATATTTTTCCTGACTGGCTGTCTGGCCATCAGCTTACCAGCTAGATAACTAACAGATATCTGCCTTGTCTCAATGCAAACACTTCAGGCCTTTTGATTGTTCTACGACAGCGTTTCCCAAACTCGGTCCTCGGGCCTTTTGATTGTTCTACAGCAGCGTTTCCCAAACTCAGTACTCGGGCCCTGTTCTAAGGAAAGTGTATGGCTCCACCTGGGTCAGAAAACTAAAATCACAACTAAAATGTTGACTCACTGAGGCACATTTATGTTCAAAAGTTTAACAAGATTTGAAATATTTTATCATAGTCTTTTGTACGCCTAATAAAACTTTATGGGGTGGATGGCTGTCTGGTCGTCACACTGTCCCATGATAGACGGTCCCGTGGGGGTTGTGTCATAGGCCCACAGCTGTGCCCCAAGTGTGGCAACTGGCTGCCCCGGACCTGAACTCACAGTGCCACCATGCCACCTGGGGAGGGTTAAGATGGTGACACTTTACTGGTGACCTCTTCCAAACTTAAAGCCATATAAAATCTGTGATGCGGAGAACGTGGACGGAAATCATCGGAATCCAGACATTTAAACATAATTCAATGATGTTCAAAAATGTATTGAACTTAGTAGGAAATCAATTACATTTGCCCAAGTTTATCATAAGAAATGAACAGACTGCATCAGTGTTTCGTATTTCCTGCAACTTTCTGAAGTGAGCACATCTACCACTTTGTGAAGCGGTTAGCGATGATGCTAATGAAAACAGTCTTCTGGTAGATGGAAAGGCTTTCCAAAAACCGTCTCATTTAAATGTTAACTACAAAGTAGCCTATACTTATCTGGCAGAATGATATAATTATTATTTCCATAAATCCAGTGGGTATTTGTTTAGCAAACTCTACCATCATATGTGTGCTACAAAAACACGCTAAACAACAGCCTCTTGCTAGGTGTACACTTGAATTAAAGCGTAACTACATCCAAAAATCTAATCTTCAAAAATTTCACAGACCTCAAAAGTGGTCTCCTGATGTGGTTTAAGCATTGTTGTGGACAGACACAAAGCCGTGTCTGACCTTAATCCAATTAGCTGTTCTGTTGTCACTGCTGCCTGTTCAGTCCATTGCCTTTGTCCTGCGATGTGTTTGGTGGTGGGGTGGGGGCAGGGGACGTCAGATTAATAACACAAGTTATTAACAACACGGAACAGGAGGGGGTTTGTGTCTAGGAAGGGGGTTGGGGTTGGGGCTTATTGTGTACATTGTGATTAGTCCAGCATGTTCCGGACCGGTTGTGTCCTTCAAGAATTGATGGCCTCCTGCCCTATCTGCACCCTGCAGCATTATTGGATGATTGCCTTTGTTTCTATGTTGGTGACTTCGTGCCTGCTAGACCCAGCCTTTACACCATACAGCCTCACACATCACATCGGAGACAACCTTTGTATCTCTCTCACAGTTTTCAGGGACACAGAATACACTATTACAGTTCATACAGTTAATTATGTTGAAGTTGACGTCTGTATTGGAGTCTTAGCTTTCTGTTCAACATCTCCATCTATCTATTGTGTCTATCTGAAACATGTCCATCTGTCCATTGTGTCTATCTGAAACATCTCCATCTGTCCATTGTGTTTATCTGAAACATCTCCATCTTTCCATTGTGTCTATCTGAAACATCTCCATCTGTCCATTGTGTCTATCTTAAACATCTCCATCTGTCTATTGTGTATCTGAAACATCTCCATATGTCCATTGTGTCTTATCTGAAACATCTCCATCTGTCCATTGTGTCTATCTTAAACATCTCCATCTGTCCATTGTGTCTATCTGAAACATCTCCATCTGTCCATTGTGTCTATCTGAAACATCTGTCCATTGTGTCTATCTGAACCATCTGACTATTGTGTCTATCTGAAACATTGCCATCGGTCCATTGTGTCTATCTGAAACATTGCCATCTGTCCATTGTGTCTATCTGAAACATCTGTCCATTGTGTCTATCTGAAACATCTCCATCTGTCTATTGTGTCTATCTGAAACATCTCCATCTGTCTATTGTGTCTATCTGAAACATCTCCATCTGTCTATTGTGTCTATCTGAAACATATCCATCTGTCTATTGTGTCTATCTGAAACATCTCCATCTGTCTATTGTGTCTATCTGAAACATCTCCATCTGTCCATTGTGTCTATCTGAAACATCTCCATCTTTCCATTGTGTCTATCTGAAACATCTGTCCATTGTGTCTATCTGAACCATCTGTCTATTGTGTCTATCTGAAACATTGCCATCGGTCCATTGTGTCTATCTGAAACATTGCCATCTGTCCATTGTGTCTATCTGAAACATCTGTCCATTGTGTCTATCTGAAACATCTGTCTATTGTGTCTATCTGAAACATCTCCATCTGTCTATTGTGTCTATCTGAAACATCTCCATCTGTCTATTGTGTCTATCTGAAACATATCCATCTGTCTATTGTGTCTATCTGAAACATCTCCATCTGTCTATTGTGTCTATCTGAAACATCTCCATCTGTCTATTGTGTCTATCTGAAACATCTCCATCTGTCCATTGTGTCTATCTGAAACATCTCCATCTTTCCATTGTGTCTATCTGAAACATCTCCATCTGTCCATTGTGTCTATCTGAAACATCTCCATCTTTCCATTGTGTCTATCTGAAACATCTCCATCTGTCCATTGTGTCTATCTGAAACATCTCCATCTGTCTATTGTGTATCTGAAACATCTCCATATGTCCATTGTGTCTATCTGAAACATCTCCATCTGTCCATTGTGTCTATCTGAAACATCTCCATCTGTCTATTGTGTATCTGAAACATCTCCATATGTCCATTGTGTCTATCTGAAACATCTCCATCTGTCCATTGTGTCTATCTGAAACATCTCCATCTGTCCATTGTGTCTATCTGAAACATCTCCATCTGTCCATTGTGTCTATCTGAAACATCTGTCCATTGTGTCTATCTGAAACATCTGTCCATTGTGTCTATCTGAAACATCTGTCCATTGTGTCTATCTGCAGGTGAAGGATGAGAAGAAGATCCAGGAGGTGGTTGACCTGACGGACTACGAGCGTTCTGAGGAGCTCCGCAAAGCCAAGAGCCGCAGCAAGAAGAACCACAGCAAGTTCACCTTGCTGCGCTCCAGAACCCCAGGCAACACGGTGAGTCCACAGGAAGTGTCCACAATAACCCAGATCTAGAACCTTGGAAAGAGCAAACCTGTACCTCAAAGTACTGTACCACAATAGCAACACAATCAATACTTACATCTTAAAAACACTGTTGAGATGAGTTTCACGGTACTGTAGCCGGACATTAACATAGTCAGATCAGTTACAGCAGCCAGATTGATTGACAGGCTGATTGACACTCACCTGACCCGGCTCTCGAGACCAGGCCACCACCCTGTACACCCTGTACACCCTGTCCTTAGTCATTAGCTATGATCCTCTTTGACTCTACTCAGCTCCTCCCACCTCTGTCCTCCCTCCCTCTGTTCACAGGGACATTGTGTTCCAGACTCGCCACACCTCCAACTCCTACACCTAGTATATGATCACCAACGCTGATGGACAGACTAATTTAAGAAACAGAGTGAAGTGCCAAATTACAAATGCTTGTAGACCATTTGAAATCTGACAGATTACCAGTCCAGTTCACCTTTGAAACATGGAAAGGCTCTTCTGGTGAGGCAGTGTTTCCCCCATGACCCCTACACAAACTTGCCTTTTTTTTTGTTAGAGTACTCGCATATTTTTTTTTGAGTACTCAAATCCCTTTTTTTAATAATATGTAGAACACAAGGCCCCCACTGGGAAAAAATATGGTTCCATTTATCTATAGACTTGGCTTGGTTTCTTTTCTGTTGTGCCCTGCAAATGCACATATACAAATGGAACACTAACATGGTCTCCAAGACAATAACACATTTCACTTTCCTGTTCAGGCAGCCACAAAGCACAAAGGTCAAGCTTTGACTTCCGTTCCAGTACTCCATTACTCATACCCATGCCTAACACACACATACACACATGCACACATGCACAAAGCGGCACACACACACACATGCGCACACACACGCACACACACGCACACATACACACACATACACCATCTGCAGGCTCTCCCAGAACCCCCCAGAGCAGCAGGAGGATAGGGTATCACGTTGGGTTGTCAGGCCAGGAGTCTTGTGTTTCAGCACACAGACAGACACAGACTGAGAGAGATTCTCAGTCTCCACACAGCTGCAGTTTCCTGTAGCCTCAGTGGGAGAAAGAGCACCATATGGTCATATCTGTGTGTGAATGTGTGCGTGAGTGATATGGGTTTCTGGAATGGTACCTATCTGAAGGTATCCCTTACAGATGGTTTACTGAGAACTATGCATGTTAGGATTTTCAACACTCCCTTCATGCTCAGTAACACAATATTGTGCAAGGCCCTGGCTTCTTACATTCCCTCTCTCTCTCCTTTGTGTCTGTCAGGTCCCTAACCTGGTGTTCCTGGCTGTTAGTCCAGAGGAGAAGGAGTCCTGGATAAACGCATTAAATGGAGCAATCACCAGATCCAAGAACAGCATCCTGGATGAGGTGAGACACACCCCTCGGTGCACCTACACTCTCCTCCTCTTCCTCTCTCTCTCTCTCTCTCTCTCTCTCTTATAAACAACACTTCATCTGTCACATGGCCAATTGCAAGAGGATATCTTACTGAATGCACTTTTGAGGAATGGAATCCATTGACCCGCCCCTCATTCACACACACCCTCATGACCCTACACTAAACTCCCACAGCATGTTGACGTGTAAAAAGTGCTTCATAAATAAAAGGAGCTGTTATAGTATCTTACATTCTATCTTAAACTGGTTTCCTGATGAGGGCATCCGCTGGGCTTCAATCTACTGTAGTGTAGATGTAATGACCTCTATAAAGAAGAGAGACAGGCGGTGACAGATGTGACAGTCTTCTAGCTGAGGCTTCTGATCAAAGGATTCCCTCTCTGTTTGGGGATGATGGGATGGATCCTTCATCCCTCCTTCTCACTGCAGGCCAATCGCCCTGATAACATCAATGGACAGACGGTAGGGGAGCAGCTTGATGTGAAATAACATGTACACACACAAAAACACACATATACATACACACACACTTCTGAGCTTTTATGCACTTAACGCATTGCATCAACACCACCCTTATATAAGGCCACAACACACACATTTGACATAATCCCCAACACACACACACGGACAGACACATGCACACACACACTGACGCACGAAAGCACATGCATGCACACACACATGCACCCAAACACACAGCTATAGATGGCCCAAACATTACAGGTCCCTATCACACAGCTATAGATGGCCCAAACTGTACAGGTCCCTATCACACAGCTATAGATGGCCCAAACATTACAGGTCCCTATCACACAGCTATAGATGGCCCAAACATTACAGGTCCCTATCACACAGCTATAGATGGCCCAAACATTACAGGTCCCTATCACACAGCTATAGATGGCCCAAACTGTACAGGTCCCTATCACACAGCTATAGATGGCCCAAACTGTACAGGTCCCTATCACACAGCTATAGATGGCCCAAACTGTACAGGTCCCTATCACACAGCTATAGATGGCCCAAACTGTACAGGTCCCTATCACACAGCTATAGATGGGAGAAGCAGAAGCACTCTGACAATGACTTTCCAAATCTATGACATCACTGTTAAAGAAACAGAATGAATACAACATTGAGCTACTTTCACATTAAAAAAATACATTTAGAGGACAAATGGTCAAGCGTGTGGATGGACTCGGAACAACAGCACCAGCACTGTGAGAGATATCAATTACCTCCAGGGCTCCAGTGTCTGCTGCTCAATAGCCTGATGACATCAGAGACGGAATTCACTCTTCCACCAGGATGGGGTTTCATTGCTCTCAACTGTAGAGTTATCGCAGGTGGAGTCCAACATGATGGTACACTCGTACTGTAGGTCTATTTTGATAAACCTGCATTGAATTGCAATGCAACATTGATTGAAAGTGTTTTATACACATAATGTACAGTTGAAGTCGGAAGTTTACATACACCTTAGCCAAATATGTTTCAACTCAGTTTTTCACAATTCCTGACATTTAATCCTAGTAAAAAAATCCCTGTCTTAGGTCAGTTAGGATCACCACTTTATTTTAAGAATGTGAAATGTCAAAACAGTAGTAGAGAGAATGATTTATTTCAGCTTTAATTTCTTTCATCACATTTCCAGTTGGTCAGAAGTTTACATACACTCAATTAGTATTTGGTAGCATTGCCTTTAAATTGTTGAACTTGGTTTAAACGTTTTGGGTAGCCTTCCACAAGCTTCCCACAATAAGTTGGGTGAATTTTGGCCCATTCCTCCTGACAGAGCTGGTTTAACTGAGTCAGGTTTGTATGCCTCCTTGCTCTCACACGCTTTTTCAGTTCTGCCCACACATGTTCTAAAGGATTGAGGATTCAGGCTTTGTGATGGCCACCCCCAAACCTTGACTTTGTTGTCCTTAAGCCATTTTGCCACAACTTTGGAAGTATGCTTGGGATCATTGTCCATTTGGAAGACCCATTTGCGACCAAGCTTTAACTTCCTGACTGATGTTTTGAGATGTTGCTTCAATATATCCATATAATTTTCCTTCTTCATGATGCCATCTATTTTGTGAAGTGCACCAGTCCCTCCTGCAGCAAAGCACCCCCACAACATGATGCTGTCATCCCTGTGCTTCACGGTTGGGATGGTGTTCTTCGGCTTGCAAGCCTCCCCATTTTTCCTCCAAACATAACGATGGTCATTATGGCCAAACAGTTCTATTTTTGTTTCATCAGACCAGAGAACATTTCTCCAAAAAGTACGATCTTTGTCCCCATGTGCAGTTGCAAACTGTAGTCTGGCTTTTTTATGGTGGTTTTGGAGCAGTGGCTTCTTCCTTGCTGTCGATATAGGACTCGTTTTACTGTGGATATAGATACTTTTGTACCTGTTCTTTCAGCATCTTCACAAGGTTCTTTGCTGTTGCTCTGGGATTGATTTGCGCTTTACACATCGAAGTACGTTCATCTCTAGGAGACAGAACGCATCTCCTTCCTGAGCGGTATGACGGCTGCGTGGTCCCATGGTGTTTATACTTGTGTACTATTGTTTGTACAGATGATATGTGGTGCCTTCAGGCGTTTGGAAATTGCTCCCAAGGATGAATCACACTTGTGATCTACAACGCAGACGTGCTGGTCATCAGTGTGGCTATAGGTTAGCTATAGGTTATCTATAGGTTAGCTATAGGGCTGAACTCACTTCATCAGTGGAGACAGTGCAGACGTGTTGGTCGTCAGTGTGGCTATAGGTTAGCTATAGGTTAGCTATAGGTTAGCGGCCTGTGCAAATTGTAATGGCCCCTTTGGCCCAGTGAATCACATGCCTGTACATAATCAATCAATAATTAGGCCGATAATACTGATCAATAAACTACCAAACCCACACAAACACAGTCCTCAGGCTAATGTGAAGCATGTCAATCCCCTCTCTCCACATGTGACTGTTTCAATATCTCTCTCTCTCTTTCTTTCTCTCTTTCTTTTTTTCTTGCTTTCTTTCAGGTCATGGTTGAGGATGAAAACCTTCTGTC
Source organism: Brachymystax lenok tsinlingensis (assembly GCA_030435695.1). Taxonomy (NCBI): domain Eukaryota; kingdom Metazoa; phylum Chordata; class Actinopteri; order Salmoniformes; family Salmonidae; genus Brachymystax; species Brachymystax lenok. The sequence continues at coordinate 58,991,057 of CM059789.1, forward strand.
CCATCTCACACGGGACAGGGCTAAGATCCCTCACACACGGCGCCTGCCTACACGAGGACACATCCTGGCTGTGGTAGGTATCCTGCTTCTCCTGGCCTGTCTCCTGGCCTGTCTCCTGGCCTGTCTCCTGGCCTGTCTCCTGGCCTGTCTCTGTCTTAGCCCTCCTTAATACCACAACGGCTGGTTGGAGACAATTCCAACTCGGTCAATTGAGCTTTAATTCAATGAGTCAGTTAGACATGCTAATAATCAAACTACTTTCATCTGGAATTTTTCATTAGTTTATTCCAATTCATTTCCTAACTTAACTAAATCACAATGGGCCTTACTCTGATCTCAGTGTTTGTCACTGTGTCTAATATCACTAACAGACTGTTTTTCCTTGCTCCGTATCCAGGCCTCCACTTCTACCTCTGACGGCATGTTGACCCTTGACCTGATCCAGGAGGAGGACAGCCCCAGCACAGACGGCCAGGACACCTGTGACATAAGCTTCCGGGCCAACCTGGACAAATCCACTCAGCTCGACTGCCTCAGGTCCAAAACAGAGGGTGCCATCAGTAGCATCTGTCTAGCGACTCCCGCAGAGGTCACTGGGAAGTCCCAGAGCCTGCCGCGCGATACCGGGGTCACCTGGAACAATAAACAGCAACTTCAGAGCCCGATGGGGAAGTCCTGCACTCCTCAGCCGGGCAAGAGGCTCACACTGGCCGAGAAAAGCCGCTGCGCCTCCATGGACGAGATCCTCTCACACTCCGGGACGCAGGCCACCAAACCCAGGACAGCCATCCCCCGCTCTGCCACCTCCGCCCCCACGGGCAACCTGCCGCCCATCAGCCAGCTGCAGGACCTAATCGCTCAGAAGCTGGAGAGAACTCAGGAGCTGCTGATGCAGGTGCAGGGGGCGAAGGGCGAGGAGGTGGAGCGGGGGAAGGGGAAAGGGAAGGACTCGCCAGGTTCCAAGGGCTCCAGGGGTTCCTCGGACGAGGCCCGGGCGGAGGCAGAGAGGCTGCTGAAGGAGGCAGCGTCCACATGGGGTCAGGCCAAGGATGTTCTAGAGGAGGTGAAGGAGCTGAGGGCGCTCTACCGTCAGCTGGACTCCCCGCCCACCACCCCTGCCTCCCTCTCACCCCTCACACCCTCCAACAGCGGCAAGCAGACTGACTACAGGAAGAGCATGATGTGACCGTCAGAGAACTCAACACAGACTGGACTATGAATCCCTAAGCAAAAATATAACTCAACATGCAAAGCCACAATATTGTTAAATATGTCTGTTTCTCCCCTTCTGTGTCCTTTCGCTTTATTGATGCTGTGACAAAGTGAGGACATTCAGTTTCCCAACAACATCCCCTGTGCTTGACCACTGTGCCCTTACATGTCTGCTTGATGAAGGGTGTGGGGGGCAAAGGGAAGGGGCCAATCTAGGGTCTGAGGTACATGTTGGCGAGGGAGTCCAGTAGAGTTCCTGTCTCTCTGTACTGACCGGCTGCTGAAAGAGCTTGTGATACTGCAGTGTCGGGTTTTGCTCACAATCTCAATGTTTTCCTCTGCGTTGGTTGTCAACGAGGGGATGTTGCAAGGTTTGGGCGGGGAATCAGAAGGGCTCTGCTCTCCAGGGATAGACACACAGTGGTTGAGGATAAGTCAGATTAGAGGAAGGGAAACATGATGTCCAGACCAGCCCGCATGTTGGGAATGGGAATGTTTTCCTTTTTCTGTTACACACCACACTGGAAGGTTTGTCTGAGCCAGAATCCCAACAACCACCACTCTAAAACCAACAGCAGCATACCGTACACCGTACAGTACAGCATTCTCCCTCCCTCCCTCTGCTGCTCTGGGAATGGAGCTCAGTGGACTCCTCATCTCTGCTGCTCCATTGTGATTCACAGGGACAAGAGGAACAAGTTCACATAGTCAGAACGCACTGGTGTTCCATAGGGTGTTTCTGTCTGTCCTGTGAGCCATTTGATACAGTCAAAGTGGAGGACGTCTGTCTGGGTTGTGTTGTTACTAGATGGTACATACTAGGACAGGGCTGTTCCTTTCCTGTAGGCCTTCAGCCAGTTGCCACTGCAGCCATTGATTCTCATGCTACTGTAGAGCCATAGAGCCGGGATGGAGTCTGTGTGTGTCTGGTATGGTATGAGTGGTGATTCTCATGCTACTGTAGAGCCATGGAGCTGGCATGGAGTCTGTGTGTGTCTGGTATGGTACGAGTGGTGATTCTCATGCTACTGTAGAGCCATGGAGCTGGGATGGAGTCTGTGTGTGTCTGGTATGGTATGAGTGGTGATTCTCATGCTACTGTAGAGCCATGGAGCCGGGATGGAGTCTGTGTGTGTCTGGTATGGTATGAGTGGTGATTCTCATGCTACTGTAGAGCCATGGAGCCGGCGTGGAGTCTGTGTGTGTCTGGTGTGAGTGGTGATTATCATGCTACTGTAGAGCCATGGAGCCGGGATGGCATCTGTGTGTGTCTGGTATGAGTGGGAGGTATGACGTAGAGGTCAGATGCAGTACTGAGGAGAGGAACCACTTGTAAGTGATTTGCTAAAATAGTAATAATAACAGAATTGCACTATGAAGGAAGGCTGTAAAACAAGAGGATGAAACTGGTGGGTGGAAACTGGAGAGAACAGATGTGTCTAATATAGCTTTTCATTCTGTTCTACATATTTGTTACGACAATCTAGTGTTTCTAGAAACATACAGGCTGCATAGTTCCAATGCCTTGATACGTAAGACAGTCGCTCGGCTCGCTACTGTATGAAAATCTGAGCTTCTCAAAGGTACAATGTGTGTAAACAATGCTGTTGATGAACGCATCCCTCCGGCTAGCTAACAGTGATGTTTATGCTTGACCGCTAACCTCCCTGTCCTACTTAAGGTCTTATAGGGTTTATGGCAGAGAAGAGAGCTATGCAACGTAGCACGAACATACACAACCACAACGAGAGAGAAAGAGAGAGAGCAGCGGCCAATGGACTGAGTCGCCTGATCAAAACATGCAGTGCGACTCGCCAGAGCACCCCGCCTTGTTTTATAGTCAGTAGCTACGTATGTTATGTGTTTGCACAGTGCTGTGGAAATGGTTCGCTCTGGACTGTCAGACAGACAAAAAAACAGTGTTATGATTATGTTGTTATCATTGTTTGTATTTTTTATTTGTTTAAAATGCTTTTGTAGGATGATTTAAGGCACATTTTAGAGAACAAAATGGCTGGGGCATTCTAGAACATTCACCCTCTTAGAATGCTCAACTAGAAACTCTGCATATTGTAGTGTTACTCTGTTTGTTCAACCAACAACCACAACCCAATAACAGAAGTCAAAAATCATTAACGTTGAAGTTGGATATGGACATTAAAGAGGGTGAGGTGAGAAAGGTAAGTTAGAAAGAAGACAACAGGAAACATTTAACTGACTAGGCCATAAACAATATTTTTACTAGTATGTCTATTATTGTTGCTGTTATTTCGTTTTATCTGGGATGAAGATCTATCTTGTGTGAGGCCGAACACAAAACCTAACGTTTGTGCAGTCCTGAAAAGATTGGTATGACCCCCGATGCACTGTACATACTCAGAGCAGTTTGAATCATCTCAGAGGATGATGCTGTATTTTCTTATTGCGTTGCGTTATGATGGAGACGGAAGTGGCTTTGCTTTGCACTGAAGTTCATCACTTCTGGACTTTCAAAGTACTTGAGACACAACCACTTGTGCAATTATAACAATCAGCCTAATTCAGACAACCATTGTTCTACATTGAATGTTTGCTTTTTTAAGTCAAAACCTAGCCGAGAATTGTAATGAAATGATTTTTGTATGTCCATTCAGAAGAATGCCCTACTGGAATATAAGGGTGATTTTAATAGGAAATGCTGAGGTAGGAAGTGATTGATACAAGCATTGTTTTTATGGCAGCAATAATACCATCTTCAAGCTATGCCAAAGATAATATGGCTGTACAAGGTAATAAAACTATTCCCATTGAAATACTTTGATCATGTAAATAAGGATGTTTCATATTTTCTAGTTGACAATGTAAACGTCAGCCTACTTGTTCTGACAACCTTTCCACATGTTGTGTGAAATGGTGGGTCACACCAACTCCAACCTTAATAATCCATCAAACACCAAGTCAACTTAACCTCTTCTACAGCTGGCAATGCATTCTGGGATATAATAATAATATAATATATTTGGCAGACGCTTTTATCAAAAGCAATTTACAGTAATGCATGCATCCATTTTATGTATGGGTGGCCCCTGGAATTGAACCCTCAGGTATGGCAGTACAAGCACCATGCTCTACCACCTGAGCTATACAGGACCGGGATACAGGATCTGTGGACACAAGTTGTGAAATCAAGCCAATATTGGCAACACATGGTTACACAAAAACGCATAACATTCAATCATGACTGTTTTCTTATTTCTGTAAGGTGAAATGTCTTCCTTCTTTTTATGTATGACATGTTTATGCTGTCATATTTTCAGTTTCCTTTCCAATTTTGTTCACTAAATGTGGGTCCGGCACCAAAACAGTAGCTACCGCAGCCTTAAATACCAAGAGGATTATAGGAAAGTTACTCAGCAACAACAATGATTGTCCCCCAGCTATTTACAAAATAAAAAATGTTGTGCATAATGGATGAGATGTTGTACCATAGAAATACAATAGCAGAGTATGAGCTAGGTGGATTACTAGATGGGAATGGAGAAGGCATTGTACACAGACTCAGAGGTTTAAATCCTGCTCGCTCAGGGTTCCATTTTAATAAATTGTGCTAAACAAAAGAAATGGAGGATTTACTTTCTCTTCATTTTTTACCAAATCTGTTCAAGAGCATTTATAACTACACTCACTCTCTCTGCCAGCCTGTAGATACTGTATGTACATGCACACAGACACACACACACACACACACACACACACACACACACACACACACACACACACACACACAGACAAACACACGTCACACACAAAGGAATGATTCCATGCATGTGTGCATCTCACACCATGTGGCAGGATCTGCCTGTTAGTCCGACACAGACCGACAGAGGGCTGGGCCTACGGCATGACGGACTGTGTGTTATCATCCTCCTGTGTTGTCACTGCCAAAGACAGTACAGAGATGGTGGCACCTCCTTAAAACTGGGTGAGATGTGGCACCGATGTTCACAGCCCCATCGAGGCAGGAAGAGGAACAGATACTGACAGTGATTTTCAATGAAACACAAAAATACACCACAGAAATGAAGAAGCCAGAACACAGCTGAGAGAAGTCTACTGTGTGAATAGAATACATCCAATACATTCTCCACCCAATGCACACTTAAATATGCATACATATTACCCTGTCTTTCTGTCTCTCTCTCTTTCTGCCTCATCAAATCAAATCTTGTTCTCTCTCTCTCTCTCTCTCTCACTCTCTTTCTCTCCCTTTCTCTCTCCCAACCTCTCTCTCCCTCTCCTCTCTCTTGCCTTCAAGGACTAATCACAACCCTCTTCACCCCCAATGCCTCTGCCATCCTCCCCCACTGATAAGATTAGAGCCCTCACATCAAGTGTTCACCTTCAGACGCTTATTGTTGTTTCTCCAAAGGTCACCCCTATAAATAGAGATCACTCTTCACCTTGTCAAGTGTGTGTGTGTCTGTGTGTGTGTGTGTGTGTGAGAGAGATCCTGACACTCCATGGGGCAGAATCCCCTCCCAGAAGGCAGCAGGCCCCTGTGGCCTCCACGCCAAGCCCTGCTCATTAAACACATGAGAGAGGTCCCTCTGCCTCCTGAAATTAGGACTGATGCTGCTCTGCTCCATGACTAACTACAGTCACACTCCAGATGTCAACACTTTATCCAACAGCGCAGCAGACAGGAAGATGCTTGCTGTCACCACGAGTCTAATGGGTGTACATGATTTTATGAGTGACAATACGTGTTGACTTACACATTGAGGAAGAAAAGCATCTCATGGTCACCTCAAGCATCCTTGAGGTATTTGTTTAGCACACGTGTTACCGTCATTGTAGGCCGTCATTGTAAAAAAGAATTTGTTCTTAACTGACTTGCCTAGTTAAATAAAGGTTAAATAAAAAATGTAATGTAGTTGAAACAATATATATAAACTCAGCAAAAAAAGAAACGTCCTCTCACTGTCAACTGCGTTTATTTTCAGCAAACCTAACATGTGTAAATATTTGTATGAACATAAGATTCAACAATTGAGACATAAACTAAACAAGTTCCACAGACATGTGACTAATATAAATTGAATAATGTGTCCCTGAACAAAGGGGGGGTCAAAATCAGACGTAACAGTCAGTATCTGGTGTGGCCACCAGCTGCATTAAGTACTGCAGTGCATCTCCTCCTCATGGACTGCACCATATTTGTCAGTTCTTGCTGTGAGATGTTACCCCACTCTTCCACCAAGGCACCTGCAAGTTCCTGGACATTTCTGGGGGGAATGGCCCTAGCCCTCACCCTCCGATCCAACAGGTCCCAGACGTGCTCAATGGGATTGAGATCCGGGCTCTTCGCTGGCCATGGCAGAACACTGACATTCCTGTCTTGCAGGAAATCACGCACAGAACGAGCAGCATGGCTGGTGGCATTGTCATGCTGGAGGGATATGTCAGGATGACCCTGCAGGAAGAGTACCACATGAGGGGGAGAATTTCTTCCCTGTAACACACAGCGTTGAGATTGCCTGCAATGACAACAAGCTCAGTCCGATGATGCTGTGACACACCACCCCAGACCATGACGGACCCTCCACCTCCAAATCGATCCCGCTCCAGAGTACAGGCCTCAGTGTAACGCTCATTCCTTCGACGATAAAACCGAATCCGACCATTACCCCTGGTGAGACAAAACCGTGACTCGGCAGTGAAGAGCACTTTTTGACAGTTCTGTCTGGTCCAGCGACGGTGGGTTTGTTCCCATAGGCAACACTGTTGCCGGTGATGTCTGGTGAGGACCTGCCTTACAACAGGCCTACAAGCCCTCAGTCCAGCCTCTCTCAGCCTATTGCGGACAGTCTGAGCACTGTTGGAGGGATTGTGCGTTCCTGGTGTAATTCGGGCAGTTGTTGTTGCCATCCTGTACCTGTCCCGCAGGTGTGATGTTCGGATGTACCGATCCTGTGCAGGTGTTGTCACAAGTGGTCTGCCACTGCGAGGACGATCGGCTGTCCGTCCTGTCTCCCTGTAGCGCTATAGGTGTCTCACAGTACGGAAATTGCAATATGACCACATCTGCAGTCCTCATGCCTTCTTGCAGCATGCCTAAAGCACGTTCACGGAGATGAGCAGGGACCCTGGGCATCTTTCTTTTGGTGTTTTTCAGAGTCAGTAGAAAGGCCTCTTTAGTGTCCTAAGTTTTCATAACTGTGACCTTAATAGCCTACCGTCTGTAAGCTGTTAGTGTCTTAACGACCGTTCCACAGGTGCATGTTCATTAATTGTTTGTGGTTCATTGAACAAGAATGGCAAACCTTTACAATGAAGATCTGTGAAGTTATTTGGATTTTACAAATTATCTTTGAAAGACAGGGTCCTGAGCAAGGGACGTTTCTTTTTTTGCTGAGTTTATATACAGTTGGTATGAAGTCTACATACACTTAAGTTGGAGTCATTTAAACTCGTTTTTCAACCACTCCACAAATTTCTTGTTAACAAACTATAGTTTTGGCAAGTCAGTTAAGACATCTACATTGTGCATGACACAAGTAATTTTTCCAACAATTGTTTACAGACATATTATTTCACTTATAATTCATTGTATCACAATTCCAGTGGGTCAGAAGTTTAAATACACTAAGTTGACTGTGCCTTTAAACAGCTTGGAAAATTCCAGAAAATAATGTCATGGCTTTAGAAGCTTCTGATAGGCTAATTGACATCATTTGAGTCAATTGGAGGTGTACCTGTGGATGTATTTCAAGGCCTACCTTCAAACTCAGTGCCTCTTTGCTTGACATCATTGGAAAATCAGAAGAAATCAGCCAAGACCTCAGATAAAAAAATTGTAGACCTCCACAAGTCTGGTTCTTCCTTGGGAGCAATTTCCAAACGCCTGGAAGGTACCCCGTTCCTCTATACAAACAATAGTACGCTAGTAGAAACACCATGGGACCACGCAGCCGTCATACCGCTCAGGAAGGAGATGCGTTCTGTCTCCTAGAGATGAACGTACTTTGGTGCGAAAAGTTCAAATCAATCCCAGAACAACAGCAAAGGACCTTGTGAAGATGCTGGCTGAAACAGGTACAAAAGTATCTATACCCACAGTAAAACGAGTCCTTTATCAACATAACCTGAAAGACCGCTCAGCAAGGAAGAAGCCACTGCTCCAAAACCACCATTAAAAAGCCAGACTACGGTTTGCTACTGCACATGGGGACAAAATCGTACTTTTTGGAGAAATGTCCTCTGGTCTGATGAAACAAAAATAGAACTGTTTGGCTATAATGCCCATCATTATGTTTGGAGGAAAAAATGGGGAGGCTTGCAAGCCGAAGAACACCATCCCAACCGTGAAGCACAGGGATGGCAGTGGGGGTGCTATACTGCAGGAGGGACTAGTGCACTTCACAAAATAGATGGCATCATGAGGAAGGAAAATTATGTGGTTATATTGAAGCAACATCTCAAGACATCAGTCAGGAAGTTAAAGCTTGGTCGCAAATGGGTCTTCCAAATGGACAATGACCCCAAGCATACTTCCAAAGTTGTGGCAAAATGGCTTAAGGACAACAAAGGTATTGGAGTGGCCATCACAAAGCCCTGACCTCAATCCCATAGAAAATGTGTGGGCAGAACTGAAAAAGTGTGTGCGAGCAAGGAGGCATACAAACCTGACTCAGTTTAACCAGCTCTGTCAGGAGGAATGGGCCAAAATTCACCCAACTTATTGTGGGAAGCTTGTGGAAGGCTACTGGAAACGTTTGACCCAAGTTAAACAATTTAAAGGCAATGCTTCCAAATACTAATTGAGTGTATTGTAAACTTCTGACCCACTGGGAATGTGAAGAAAGACATAAAAGCTGAAATAAATCATTCTCTCTACTATTATTCTGACATTTCACATTCTTAAAATAAAGTGGTGATCCTAACTGACCTAAGACAGGGAATTTTTACTACAATTACATTTCAGGAATTGTGAAAAACTGAGTTTAAATGTATTTGGCTAAGGTGTATGTAAACTTCTGACTTCAACTGTACCACACTAGACTCATCGGTAGAAGTAACATAGTAAAGGTACATCTGTCTCTCTCTATTAAGTATGATATGTTACATTTCGTGTGGTATGTATTAATTTGTGGATGTCCATAATCAATTTTGTATGATATGTTACAAATTCCAATTGATTGTGGCTAACCTAGGTGGCTGACCCTAGCTAGTCTTGCGGTTACGGTTAAAGGGTAGGTAGCATAAACGGAACCACATTTAACATATGGATTTGCAATAATATACGCATCAAACGTTCCAAAGCCAAGTTACGCCTCACTGTAAAAACAGTTATTACATAAAACCCATCAGAATTCTGAAAAATGCCGTAGTCATGTCGTAAAATGTTTTTCTCTGGTGTGATGTAATATGGAGGATCTGGCAATAAGGCCTATTCCCTATAATGTAAACAGAAATAACTTCAAATTAAACCAAATAGTTTGCACTCATGACTACTGGTTTCAATACAATCTTCAGCCAATTTACAAGCAAATAGTTTATTAATTTATTTTGACAAATCAACTTGCAAGGTTACAAGCCAACTAGCCTGCTAACGTTAGCCCTACCAGCGTGTAACGACGCTAAGAGCGGTGGGTGTGGAGTTAGGCGCAGAGAACAGAGTAACCGTACAACCGTCTTTAATGTGTCCACACAAATACAATGTCCAACGCCCAAAACAAACAGGCGAAAACAAGACGGCATCCAACAAACACAATAGTAGCCCAAAACATGGGACAAGCACATGCGCTCTCAAAAAACAGAAAACAATCCCGCACGAAAGGAGGCGGGCTTAACCGGCTTAAATAGCCTTACTAACCAAAACGAAAACAGGTGCAAACAATCAGGAAAATGAACAGAAAGAAAATAGATGATCGGTGGCAGCTAGTAGGCCGGTGACGACGACCGCCGAAAGCCGCCCGAACCGGCAGAGGAGCCACCGTTGGTGGAAGTCGTGACACAGCGTGTTAATGTCACGTTTACACTGAATCAACTTGCAAGGTTACTAGCCAACTAGCCTGCTAACGTTAGCCCTACTAGCCTGCTAACATTAGCCCTAACTGCCTGCAAATGTTACATTAGCACTGAATGATTCACCTAGTTGCTTTCAACATCTAGCTTGCATCTACATTAAAGTAAACCAACGTTTTGGAAATATAATGCCATCTAACTGTCACGCCCTGATCTGTTTCACCTGTCCTTGTGCTTGTCTCCACTCCTCTCCAAGTGTCGCCCATCTGTGTATTTATACATGTGTTCTCTGTCTGTTTGTTGCCAGTTCGTCTTCTTTGTCAAGCTTATCAGCGTTTTTCCTGTCAACTCCTGTTTTTCCCAGTCTCTCTTTTTCTCGTCTTCCTGGTTTTTCACCCTTGTCTGTCCTGACCCTGTACCCGCCCGCCTGACCACTCTGCCTGACCCTGAGCCTATCTGCCATCCTGTACCTTTGCTCCACCTCTGGATTACCGACCTCGGCCTGACCTGAATCTTCCTGCCGTCCTGTACCTTGGCCTTATCGACCCCTGTCTGCCTTGACCTGTTGTTTGCCTGCCCCTGTGGTTACAATAAACATTGTTACTTCACACAGTCTGCACTTGGGCCTTACCTTGATACCTGATACTAACCAATTATCAAAGAATATTATCTATATGCAGTTATCTTAGCCAGAAAGCTAGCCAGTCAGCTAAGGTTAGCTATTTAACCAACTTGCTATTAGCCTAGCCAGCCTAGCCAACCACCACGGTTATGGTCGGCAAGATAGAGCCCAACTACAGTAGACCAGCTAGAACACAACTAACACAACACAACTAAAACATAATCGCAGATTAAAAGCGAAGAGAGAGCAGAGATTTACATATTGATTGCTGGGGCCCATTCGATGGTAAAACTTTTAAGAGTGCTGGCTGAGTTGGCTACCAAAGAGAGGGGGAGGTTGGCGCTTCACCAGGCCGAGGGAGAGTCAGGGACAGCCAATAGTTATATAGAGAGAAATATCTAAAGCAGATAGATTCTGCCAAGGTGGAAAAAGTTACAAAACTCCCAAAGCCTACTTCACAGAGAACATGCAAAAAAAGTTGACAAAACAAAAAGGAGAACAGACAAGGTGCTACACAATTAGAGCAAGCAGGTATGATTTTCTCTTTTCGTTTTGAGCCCACGGCAAGAAGACACCAGAGCCTGCCGTGCTAACAGGTTCCCACTAGATAAAACAGCCACAAAGTCTGTGAACAGCATGAGATGTGTTTAACGTTAGCAAGCTTGAGCTAGCTACCGCGCTAGCATATGAACTCGGTAGCACTGAGTACATCCTCCATATAACGTTAAGAAATAGTTCATTGTGGGTAGTTAAGAAAATATCCAGAAACAAGTTAATAAATATGTAATAACCCAAAAAACATAACTATGTTTGTATAGGTAACCAGATCATGGCTACAACTAAGTTACTAAGTCTTTGACCACACTGTGTTGTTACATTGATGAGTAAAAAGTAATGCATACTAACCTTTAGAATTAAGATTAGGGGTAGGAGTTACGTTAAAGGGTTAAGGTTATCATTTGGGGAGGGGTTAGCTAAGTAGTTGCAAAGTAGCTAAAAAGTAGTAAGTATTTGCAAAGTTGTTAATTAGCTAAAGTTGAGTTTCGAATATGCAACCTTTGGGTTTCTAGACATTTCCGTTATACGCCTACCCATCCACCATGACCAACCAATCTTGTTTTTGCCTTAAGTAACCTTCTGTCTTATGTTACCATACCAAACATAACATATCATGCTAATTTGAGTAACCCAAATTTACATTAACTATTTTACGTCTAGTCTATGAGACCAGGCTGGTGTTACCCCCAATTAACATTAGGGTTTAGTGAACATAAACTATGAGCAAGAAAGAGGAAGATGAAGAATGTCTACAAGACTAGTGCCTCTTCCTGATTCCACTCGGCTGTGTGCGGTTAGTCACGGACTGTGTCTAGAAATAAACAGAGGCGGAGCCGATCCCGCTCCTCTCAGCAACACACACACGGTCTGGTCTGTCTGTCTCAGACGGTGTCATGGCTCTGTTCAGAGCAGCCTAAGTACTTCAATTGAGCATTCTTGGCTCAGTTCCATCATTTCCACTCAAACATTACATTTTCTTGGGGTGAAAAAAAATCTGAAAAACTTAGAGGTTTTTCAAACTGGCCTGTGATCTCCTTGTGACTGATGTTCCAAGAACTCTGTCTTTCATGTCTTTTCTCAAACATGAATAGTCAGAATTGTCAAAACATTTAAGCAATCCATGCTTTATAATGTAATAAAGTATTACATAGCAACAAATCTTTATGTGGTGCTAACATTGTGTGTCCAAACCCAATATGCAACTCCATCTATGTTCTGCCAGAGAGACCTCTCCTTGCCATTTAGCCATATTGAGTTATACCACCTCAAAGAATACTGCAGCATATGGTGCACATTTCTCCTTTTAAATTCTACTCTACTGCTGTTTCCACATTGGGGTTCCAGTCCAGCTCGAGACGTTTCATTTTACCACACTGCATGATGGGAGTGAGACAGATGTCCTGCCAACAGGAATTCTGGGTACAGAGCTCATGTTGTGGAAACCATGCAAAGCTTCTGCTCTCTGGCTCTGCCTCTGATTTGCATATATTTGCCTTCCAGAATTGGAAGGACCACAACAAGGTGTTCTGCCTTAGGAGTGAAGAGATGCTTCATGGGAGAGCCTACATCTCTGGAATACTACAAGCGACAAAGTTTGTGAGGGTTCATATGCAATGACACCTGCAAAGAATGTTGTGCTCTAACCTTATTGCTGGCCGATATGCTACTGGCCAATATTCCTGAGCTTGTCATTCATACAATTCTGCATCATGTAAAGAGACCAGGGGCTCTATTCAATCTGCATTTCGGAATTTCATGATTATTTCTTTTTTACATTCCCTTTACATTTTGTTTTGCCTGCTATATCCAAGCTCATTTGATTTGACTTTGCTTACATCTGATTTTGCCTTGAACTATTTGCAACTTCCCTCACCCCATCAGAAGATGATGTATTTTGTGAATGTGCTGTGTTGTGTTCAGGGGGGATTTATTTTAGCTTTGATCACCATGGAGATTTGGGTGTGATGGAGTGAGATAGTGTTGGGCTGTGCCTCCAGGTCCAGAGAGGAGAGAAAAGGAAGGGAGAAGAGAGGAGGGGAGTAGAGAGGGGTGAAGGGGAGAGGAGACAAGGAGAGAGGAGGAGAGGGGGGAGAGGGGAGAGGAGGGAAGGAGAGGAGATGAGAAAGGAGGAGAGGAGGACAAATGGGAGAGGAGAGGAATAGAGGGGAGAGGAGGGGAGAGCTGCTTGGCCTTTGTACCAGTCTGACTCTGCTCCTCTCTGGGGATGGGACACAGTCTCTGAGCTCTCTGGGGGATTCAGGATGGTAGGAGCAGTGGGCTGTGAGGGACAGAGCGGGAGGACACAGGCAGTGTGTGCGTTTGAATGTTTGTGTGTGTTTGTGCGCGTGCACGTGTGTGTTTAATTCCAGGGATGTGTTCTGCTGATACACTCCTTTTGGGAGATTCCCTTCTTTGCTGTGTCAGCAGTCTGTCAGAGTCTTAAAAGTCAGCCGAAACTCCAGTGAGGCCGCTGACCCCCTGTAAGTAGGCATTCGCTTGCTTCTGTGTGTGGAAAAGGAGCACGATTTTTTAAGAAGAAAAAAAATCACAAATCCCCCATTGACATCCATGCATAATTGATGCATAAGTTAACCATGCTTAGCCCTGTATGCATATGGAATGTAGGCAGGCAGACAAAAAGCCGAGCGTAGCTGCAGCGGCTCAGGGGGAAACCCTTCCCCCTAAAAGCTGATTGTCCATATAAGGCATGGAGCAGCCCAAGCACTGTGATTTGCTGGCTTAGAGACACAGTGAGGGAGGAGGGGAAGGTTAATGCAGGAGGTGTGTGTGTGTGTGTGTGTGTGTGTGTGTGTGTGTGTGTGTGTGTGTGTGTGTGTGTGTGTGTGTGTGTGTGTGTGTGTGTGTGTGTGTGTGTGTGTGTGTGTGTGTGTGTGTGTGTGTGTGCGTGCAGTGATAGCAGAAGCTATGTGAAATCAACTCCACCATGTACAGCAGCATGTGGATTTGTGGGAATGTGTGTTGAAATGCAGTAGTATGTATGCGTATTGTATGGCCTAAGTGTATATGGTATGTGTCTGTGTGTGATTCCAGGCCAGAGGGGATTTATGGGGCTTGGGATAGCTATAGAATGCATGATGACAGAGTTCTGTAAAACTGCGGTGGACAATGCCTCCATATGATGAATGAGAGTCCCTCAGCGACCTGACAAGGCCATGCTCTATACAATCTCTCTCTCTCTTCTTCTCTCTCTCTCTGTTTCTCTCTCTCTCTGTCTCTGTTTACCTCTCTGTCTATCTTTCTCTCTCTTTTTGTCTTTCTTTCTGTGTCTCTCTCTCTCCCTCTCTTGCCAGACAATGTTAAGTGGTGCTTCCTCCCAAACTGGACAACAATGACAGATCTACTGTCTGTGCTATTGTGTGTGGCTGTGAATTATTCAACAGCAGGCAGACAGTCTTAACCCTCATCAGCTTTCAAGCACAGAACATGAACAGGGTAGGATCACAGTGTGGTAATGTCGTTTTCAGTAAGCATTTCTCAAAGACACAATCCATTGTCTTTCTGCTAGTGTAATGTGTTGTGTTTTTGGATTATTCTGCTGTGAAACCAATTTCCTCTTGTTTTCAACTATACTACTATAAAGTCCCTTTTCAAAAAGTGTTGGGGTGACATATTCTGATATATAAAATCTATAAATCGTTGTGTATTGTGATAACACTCTGATTGAGTGTGATCTCTTGTGCATGTGATCATCACACTGTATCAACTTCAAACAGCTCCCTCAAACAGTCCACAGAGTGTCATTCATCATATCACTGAGTAACGATACCCCTGGATGTCTCCACTGAATGAAGTATTCTCTCTTGCCCTTGGAAGTGCCCCAGAGGAGCCCTAGATCTGCCCACCCCTGCATGGCCCCAGGCAGGGAACATGGAAGCTCAGGGACAGGGGTGCTGAGGGGTACTGACTGACCCTGACACTGGCCATGCCATGGGGGAAGTCATCCTGGAGGTCACCCTGGGTCACCTTGTGGAGTCTGCTTCTCTCTGCTGTTACAGTGCTTTCCTCTGTCAAGTCCACTGATGATGCAGTGTGTCTGACGGCTAGGGAGACAGAGGGTAGGGAGGTGGTGGTGATGCTGGGAGGGAGGGAGGGATAGCCCAGCAGATGTTACACGCAGACTTGACAGGCACTTTTGTGACTCTGGAATGCGTTCAAAAACGCGATGAGTGATGATCCCCGGCAGGATTGGGCGCTGGGCCGGCTGAATCCCTCCGATGAGCAGGGAGAGGAAGAGGCGGCTGGTATGTGATTTGGCGCTGGGCCGGCAGAGGCGGCTGGTGGGCTAGGAGGCAGTGGCTGGTTGGTGAGGAGGGAGGGAGGGGATGAGGGGGGGAAATCTCTCATCTTGTTGATGAGTGGTGCTGCCCGGGGTGAGCCAGCCGTGGTGGGACATGTCATCTTTTAGTGTGGTGCCCTACTCGGATTGCTAAACTACTCTGTCTGTCACTGCCACCCACAGTTCACCTCAATTCACTGGGCTTTGATTCCTCTGGCCTGGGGATTAGGACCCATGACCTAGCTTTTGTTGTACTGGGGTGGATGTACAGTATTAACAGATGTTGAGACGGATCACAGAACACCACCATTATCAGACTATGGAGGGGCCAGGGATGATGATAGCAGACAGCTACACAGCATTACACAAACAGGGCTAATCAGTCATATGCTTTTAACGAATGAAACTCCGCTGATTTAGTATTTAGAGGCAGTGGGTACTCTTCCTGGTGTCCAAACAGGAAACAATACAACAAATAAAATACATAGTTTAAAGTTTTCAACTATACTACTATAAACACCCCTTTCAAAAAGTGTTGGGGTGACATACTCTGATATACACTGAACGTAAAAAATATAAAGAACACCTTCCTGATATTGATTTGCACCCTTCCCCCCTTTTGCCCTCAGAACAGCCTAAATTCTTTGGGCATGGACTCTACAAGGTGTCAAAAGCGTTCCACAAGGATGCTGGCCCATGTTGACTCCAATGCTTCCCACAGTTGTGTAAAGTTGGCTGTTAGTCCTTTGGGTGGAGGATGGCGTATCGCTGCAGAATGCTGTAGTAGCCATGCTGGTTAAGTGTGCCTTGAATTCTAAATAAATCACAGACAGTGTCACCAGCAAAGCACCCCTACACCATGCTTCACGGTGGGAACCCCACATGCGGAGATAATCCGTTCACCCACTCTCCGTCTCACAAAGACACGTCGGTTGGAACCAAAGATCTCAAAGTTTGACTCATCAGACCAAAGGACAGATTTCCACCAGTCTAATGTCAATTGCTCGTGTTTCTTGGCCCAAGCAAGTCTCTTATTCTTATTGGTGTCCTTTAGTAGTGGTATCTTTGCAGCAATTCGACCATGAAGGCCTGATTCACGCAGTCTCCTCTGAACAGTTGATGTTGAGATGTGTCTGTTACTTGAACTCAGTGAAGAATTTATTTGGGCTGTAATTTCTGAGGTTGGTAAGTCTAATGAACTTATACTCTGGAGCAGAGGTAACTTTGGGTCTTTCTTTCTTGTGGCGGTCCTCATGAGAGCCAGTTTCATCATAGCGCTTGATGGTTTTTTCGACTGCACTGTTTCCAGATTGACTTCATGTCTTAAAGTAATGATGGAGTGTCGTTTCTCTTTGATTATTTGAGCTGTTCTTGCCATAATATGGACTTGGTCTTTTACCAAATAGGGCTATCTTTTGTATACCACCCCTACCTTGTCACCACACAACTGATTGGCTGAAACGCATTAAGAAGGAAAGAAATTCCACAAATTAACTTTGAACAAGGCACTCCAGTTAATTGAAATGCATTCCAGGAGACTACCTCATAAAGCTGGTTGAGAGAATGCCAAGAGTATGCAAAGCTGTTATCAAGGCAACGGGTGGCTACTTTGAAGAATCTCAAATAACAATGTACTACATTATTCCATGTGTTATTTCATAGTTTTGATGTCTTCACTATTATTCTACAATGTAGAATATTGTAAAAATAAAGAAAAACCCTGGAGTAGGTGTGTCCAAACTTTTGACTGGTACTGTATATATAAATATAAGTGGATGATTTCATTCCTGTTCCATTTGTAAATACCCTGGTAGGTTGACTGATAAGCTGAACCAGGTTGCAAGCATTGGTTACAGTTTGAAGCTTTTTCTTGAATGGACAGCTTGATGAAAACCAGTCAATATTTAGGTCACCCAGAAAATATACCTTCTCAAAAGAACAAGCTTTAGGTGAGGCAGGTGAACCTGTAGCAATATTACTTCAACAGCATTTGACATGAGATCTTCTCTACGCTTTATAGGAATATGACTCTGAATATCAATACCTCCTCTTGCCATTTCCATACACTAAGTTGAATGTGCCGTTAAACAGATTGGAAAATTCAAGAAAATGATGTCATGGCTTTAGGAGCTTCTGATAGGCTAATTGACATCATTTGAGTCAATTGGAGGTGTACCTGTGGATGTATTTCAAGGCCTACCTTCAAACTCAGTGCCTCTTTGCTTGACATCATGGGAAAATCAGAAGAAATCAGCCAAGACCTCAGATAAAAAATTGCAGAACTCCACAAGTCTGGTTCATCCTTGGGAGCAATTTCCAAACACCTGAAGGTACCATGTTCATCTGTAAAAACAATAGTACGCAAGGAAGAATAGTACGCAAGGAAGAAGCCACTGCTCCGAAACCGCCATAAAAAAGCCAGACTACGGTTTACAACTGCACATGGGGACAAAGATCGTACTGTTTGGAGAAATGTCCTCTGGTCTGATGAAACAAAAATAGAACTGTTTGGCTATAATGACCATCGTTATGTTTGGAGGAAAAAGATGGAGGCTTGCAAGCTGTAGACCACCACCCCAACCGTGAAGCATGGAGGTGGCAGCATTATGTTATGGGGGTGCTTTGCTGCAGGAGGGTCTGGTGCACTTCACAAAATAATGGCATCATGAGGGAAATTATGTGGATATATTGAAGCAACATCTCAAGACATCAGTCAGGAAGTTAAAGCTTGGTCACAAATGGGTCTTCCAAATGGACAATGACCACAAGCATACTTCCAAAGTTGTGGCAAAATGGCTTAAGGACAACAAAGTCAAGGTATTGGAGTGGCCATCACAAAGCCCTGACCTCATTCCTATAGAAAATTTGCAGGCAGAACTGAAAAAGCATGTGTGAGCAAGGAGGCCTCCAAACCTGACTCAGTTACACCAGTTCTGTCCGGAGGAATGGGCCAAAATTCACCCAACTTATTGAGGGAAGCTTGAGGAAGGCTACCAGAATAATTTGACCCAAGTTAAACAATTTAAAGGCAATGCTACCAAATACTAATTGAGCGTGTGTAAACTTCTGACCAACTTGGAATGTGATTAAATAAAAGCTGAAATCACTAATATTGACATTTCACATTCTTAAAATAAAGTGGTGATCCTAACTGACCTAACACAGGGAATTTTGCATTGTTAGCTTCAAATGCTGATTGCCGCTGGAAATCTACAACTTAATTCAACAAAAAAAAACTAAGGCCAGCTTCTGTCTTTTTCTTGTCATTTGTGGCTTAAGTGTCGTTCAGCTCCCAAAACCAATGCAAAACGTAATGAAGTGTCAGAGAGCTGAATGTTGCCAAAGGATTGAGGTTTCTGGGCTTTTTTTGTTAAACTACGGGCTACAGCACCACCACCTGGTTAATGTCTTCAACTGGCCTCTCTTCAGAGTTCAGACCTACTGATGGGTTACACATCCATTAGATATCAGAATAAAACTGACCCGTGACCAGAAACAGTGTTATTAATCTGGAGGGTCAAAGGTAGTACTATGGCTGTTAAATAACTTGATGGGAAAAAGTTCAACATAAGAATTAACAGAATTTATTTTTTATTTATAAACACTTCAGAAGATTAATTACCATAAATTCCAAAACATGACTTTCAACAGCTGAGGCCCAAAAAATAAACCAATGTTGAGAGTCAGGGTCTGAAGCTTTACATCCTGACATGTGCTGTGTTTATTAAAAATAAAAAGTACAGAGATGTTGAATGTTTAAAAAAAAAAAAAAAAAACTACACAGAAAAGATAAGGTCTATTTACATAGTCATACAAGTTTAAAATTCTTGCACAGTAAAACCATAAAACTCCAAACAGAAACAAAAAGGAGACAAAAAGTTTTTTCCATTGGGATGACAGAAGTTCAGAGTACCAAGTTGGATTCAGGACAGATGAGCCGATGAACTGCGTTCCTGTTTATCACCAGGTCCTTCTGAGAGATTGGGTCCACCTGAGCTTTACAATGTCACTAAACTGGTCCAACATTAACTCAGTGTAGCCTGAATACGAATTAGCTCTTTAAACCCAACTCTAGGGCTTCCTTGACGATGATCAGAGCTATAGTAAGAGACCTGAAAACTACATCACCCAGAGTCATCTGCAGCCCTAGCACAATACATTTAAAAATTACAAATCGGCTGTTTGATAGTGGAATAAAAAGTGAATTGATGACACCGTGATTGGACAAATTATAAAAAGGTATCAAATCCCAGGTCCTAAACAAAGTACTTAGGAAACAGTCAGCAATCCCTACAATCCAGCGTGGGCAGGGTACATATGGTGTAGGTGAACAGATAGGAGGGGCTAACGACTCACTAAAGGTGCCCTTCTGCCCGGGTCGCTGTTTAACATTACTCGTTGGCCACGCGTCTACATATAAACCAGTGGAGGCTGGTGGGAGGAGCTACAGGAGGATGGGCTCATTGTAATGGCTGGAAAGGAACCGAGTCAAACGTATGGTTTCCATATGTTTGGTGTGGGCCCATCCTCACAACAGACTCTGGTTTGATTCCAGGCTGTATCACAACCAGCAGTGATTGGGAGTCCCATAGGGCGGCGCACAATTGGCCCAGCGTCGTCCGGGTTAAGCAGTCATTGTAAATAAGAATTTGTTCTTAACTGACTGGCCTAGTTAAATAAATGTTAAAAAAAAATATATATATACACTTCGTTCCATTGATTCCAGTCTAGCCATTACAATGAGCCTGTCCTCCTATAGCTCCTCCCATATAAACCTTACTACGAGCCAACCAGACAGCACATGGAGCTTTTCGCTTGACAACTAAAGTCTTGGGAAAACATGGCATAGGAGACAATCACAACCAGGTGGACTTGAAATGGGCCAAACGGGCCACTACATGCAACTAGATCTTTTCACCAGTTAAAAATCACTTTGTCTGGATGCTGTACACATCTGATGTTACAAAACCACATTCCATTTTGGAATTCTAAACCACTTTCATTTTTGTATGGAACATGTACAAAACAAATTAAAAACAATTAGATTCTACAGTAATATCTATGGTATACGAAAAAATTAAAAAATAATTCACCAAAACGATTTCCTGTTCCTGTTGTTCTAGCCTAGTTCTGATCCCATGCTCTGTTACAGTAGGAAGGGCTAGTCGTCATCTCCATCACTGTCGTCTCCCTCGTCCTCTGCGTCCCTCTTCCGTTTCTCTCCCTGGACTCCTTCCTCTTCCTCCTCCTCTTCAACATAGTCATCATCATCTTCCTCATCCTAGGGCCAGAGAACATTTCAATCAGCATGACTAGGAGTTCTCTTTTCCTGTAGGCCTTTTAGGCCCAACATACCAACGGCTAGAAAACAGCAGGTGGACGCGGTAATAACTTAATGTAACAAGTGTAGAAAGATACCGGAGCAGAGTCCCTTCTCCACTTCTATTTTAAGGGGAAACGGAACTTAGGTTGAAAATACTCAACCCCTGAAAATCTGAAACATCCGCTTTCTGTGAACACCACCAAGGGTGGTAATCACTAGCTTTCTGTCAACGTGTAGAATCATCAGGAAATAAATGTAAATTGACGTCTGGTGTGTATCCTCCAAGGTACGTGGACTATACACTGTCTGGTGTGTATCCTCTAAGAGACAGACTTAGCTGCACATGGGTTTGATGAATGATTACCTGAATGCCATCCTTCATCAGGTAGGACAGTCCCACCTCTTCGCCCTCGGAACCCTCATCATCCTCGTCATCGTCCCCATCTCTGGTGGGGCCAGCTGTGTGCTCATCATCTGTGGGGAGGACAACTTTGGGTTAATTCTTTGTAATGGTCTAGGACGAAGGCACGTCTTACGTCTTTCCTCCCAGCCCTGTGTTGCTCACCATCGTCAGCCTCTGAGTCTAGCCCCTCGTTGTCATCTGTGGGGAGGACAACATTGGGTTAATTATTTGTAATTCTCTAGGACAAGGGCACACATCAAGTCTTTCCTCCCACCCTCAGCACATCCCCACCCAGCCCTGTCGTTGCTCACCATCGTCAGCCTCTGAGTCTGGCACCTCGTTGTCTTCGTGGTCGTAGCCATCCAGGAAGGTGACCTGGGGCAGCAGCTCAAAGACACTCTCCCTGTAGTCCTCCAGAGTGGTGATCTCACAGCTGTACAGGTCCAGACTCTTCAGGTTCTTCAGGTTTTTCTGCAATCACAATGTGATGCTGTTAAGATTATGTAATAATGATTATGGTTGGAATCCATTAAGTGGAATGTACTTTGTTGGGTCTACCAGGTGTGTTTACGGGGGTTCCCTTACCAGAGGCTTCACAGTGCTGAGCTCCTTGATCTTGTTGCCGCTCAGGTTGAGATACGTCAGGTTGGGACACTTCTCAGACAGCTGGTCCAGACCTCCAACGATCATGTTATCACTGATCTCCAGCTGAAGAGGACAGACATTGATTCATCTGAAAAAATGCTACATTCACAAGTATTATATAGTACATAGACCAAAAAATTGCTTAATATCTTATGCATTGTCCACTTGACTACTCTAGTATGTAGCTAGACACAGATTAATAAATTGTTTAAATGTGGGTGAACCATCTTAACCTCTCCATGACCAGTGGCAAAATAAGGTCTTGGACCAAAGATGATGCTCACCTTGAGCAGTTTGGGCAGAGAGGGCAGCTTAGCCAGGGAGGTGAGCCCCACGTTGACCATGCTGAGGAACTCCAGCTCCTTGTAGTCATCTGACAGCCCTTCCACCTCTCCATCACTGGACCGACAGTTGTCCACCACCAGCTCAGCCACCTGTGGAACAATTTGAATTACTGGTAAATGATAAAGAATCACTGAGGTCGTTTTTTTAACTTGTTATTTTGTGCAAGAAATAGAGAATATGAATAAATGACGTAGCATATTAGTATGCGTTTTGAACTGCGCTAGAGAATGTCAACATCCTTCCTGCCTGCAACTCCCCTCATCATACTAAAGTTAGCTCATGATCATAGATTGCGCGCGGTCACTATCCCCAGCCAGAGAAGTCATTCATTGTGTACTGTCGCGCGAACTATAGCAAGCAACGATAGCTAACTAACGTTACAAAGTAACACTAGTTACTAGCGGACATAGTTAGCTTGCCATTAAGTAACATATATTGGTGAGGTTTAAATTGATCATGTGCTATTCATATCCCTTACCAAATCAACGGCCCAGCGAATAGCAATTGGCCAACACTTTCATAGAACTTCAACTTCGTATCAACCGATGCAACATTTGATGCACGAAGAAGTGTTAAAGAACGCAAGGATACAAAGTCATTATCCGCACACAGATGGGCGGCATTCTGCACAACTTTACCTTGCAAAACGCCATGCGGGCGCATAGGTTGCATGAAATGCATTCCGAAGATAAGTACATATTGTAACTACCCATGTGATTGATAACCTTGTATTTGCGGAGAAGGCACATTCAGTTAGCTCGCGGTTTAAAATACCAACTAAACACTACTTTCACATAAGCCAGTTTGATTCAGTATGCGCAAACAATCCCATTGTGTTTTTCAAAACAACTCGTGGAGCTGGTCGGCTCTAAGCTAACAAATCCAAGGATAATTTACGATAGGGCATTGCTAACTAACTAGGCTACTAAAGTCCATGTTGGCTACAATAGTGTTTGATCATTCTTAACATCGCCATTGTTTATTTGGGTTGGGAAACCATGAACTCAAGTAACTAACGTTACTGGTTAGGAGTCTAGCTAGCCAGCATAGGCGCTAGCTACATGTAGCTAGCTAGCTGATGCCCTTGGTATCGCTAACTCAGTCAGAACAAGTCGCGCCACCAAGGTTCTGATCCCATTTTAGTCCGAATCGATTTCGATCGCATCCACTTTGTGGTAACCACTCATGTGATATATTATCAGATATTTTGTTAGCACACCAGTTGTATACTATAAGTTAACAAGCTAAAGAGCATCGTCATTTCGCATCCACCATGGTTGAGTCGTCATCCTTCACAAAATGCATTCAGAAATAAATAAATAAAGACGTAATATATACCTCGGCTGGGGTCTTGTTCCTCAACTCCAAACTGATCCTCTTCTCCATCTCCATTTTGAAGACAAACGAAAGCACAAAAACAAAGGAAAAATGAAAATAAAAAGCCGACCTCTCAATCACTCCAACCTTCTGTCTGTGGCTGATAGGCGATAACCAAACCACCATGTTACCTCGCACCCAACCCCCTTTCTAAGACACGCCTTCTTCTACATAAATATTACGTTTTTATGTTTTCAATCATGCTATTGGGCCAGGAATTGCGCCATTCAACAGGGACCGCCCTAATTTACATAATAGGGCTTGGTGATAGTTGTAATTGGTCAGGATTGCGTGGTCATTTAATACAGGTCAACCAATGAGATGATTAATACCTCACTTTTAAACTTAGGATACGCCCCCTCTTTGTTCTCATTGGCGCCATTATCAAGTATCGACAGTTGATATAATGCTGTGTTCATAACCAAGTGGGGAAAGTGGTAATTTCTAGTTGAGTAGTATGAAAAATCTAATTGTATTTGTCACACGTGCCGAATACAATAGGTGTAGACCTTACAGTGAAATGTTTACTTACAAGCCCTAACCAACAATGCAGTTAAAAATAATAATAATAATTACATACAATTACATTAATAAGCAGCAGTAAAATAACAATAGCGAGATTATATACAGAGGTACCAGTACAGAGTCAATGTGTGGGGCCATCGGTTAGTCAAGGTAATTGAGGTAATATGTACATGTAGGTAGAGTTATTAAAGTTACTATGCATAGATTAATAACAGAGAGTAGCAGCACTATAAAAGGGTGGGAGGGGGCAATGCAAATAGTCTGGGTAGCCATTTGATTAGATGTTCAGGAGTGTTATGGCTTGGGGGTAGAAGCTGTTTAGAAGCTTCTTGGACCAAGACTTGGCGCTCCGGTACTGCCATGCGGTAGCAGAGAGAACAGTCTATGACTAGGGTGGCTGGAGTCTTCGACAATTGTTAGGGGCTTCCTCTGACACCGCCTGGTATAGAGGTCCTGGATGGCAGGAAGCTTGGACCCAGTGATGTACTGGGCCGTACATACTACCCTCTGTAGTGCCTTGCAGTCGGAGGCCGAGCAGTTGCCATACCAGGCAGTGATGCAACCAGTCAGGATGCTCTCGATAGTAAATACTAGTTGGATGCATTTACGTGATTTTAACTTGTTGAGAAACGCAGATTGGGTAATGTCAAACATGCTGCGTCAACCATAAACTGAAAGTACAGCTATCATGCTCGCAAACAAAATATAGTGTTCAAAAACCATATTAATAAATTTCTTTTTATAAATAATATTTTTTGTTGTTGCATTAAACTGCTGAAAATGCTGGTGATGTCAAAGGTCAGCATGTGGGAGAAGTTGGCGCTCAGGGATGATATAGGAGTTTCACTAATTACCAGTTCGAGGAGTGTTCAAGTATGCTGAACAAAAATATAAACGCAACATGCAACAATTTCAACAATTTTACTGAGTTACAGTACATATAAGGAAATCAGTCCATTTAAATAAATAAATGAGGCACTAATCTATGGATTTCACATGACTGGGCAGGGGTGCAGCCATGGGTGGGCCTGGGAGGGCATAGGCCCACCTACTTGGGAGCTAGGGCCACCCACTGGGGAGCCAGGCCCAGACAATCAAAATCAGTTTTTAGAAAAATTAGCATTCAATTCTCTGGCAACAACTCTGGTGGACATTCCTGCAGCCAGAATGCCGATTGCATGCTCCCTCAAAACTTGAGACATCTGTGGCATTGTGTTGCGTTTTATTGTCCCCAGCACAAGGTGTGCCTGTGTAATGATCATGCTGTTTAATCAGTTTCTTGATATGCCACACCTGTCAGGTGGATGGATTATCTTGGCAAAGGAGAAATGATCAATAACAGGGATGTAACCAAATTTATGCTCAGAATTTGAGAGAAATAAGCTTTTTGTGCGTATGGAAAAATTCTGGGATCTGTTATTTCAGCTCATGAAACATGGGTTTATATTTTTGTTCAGTATAGAGTTTTCCCAGTCGTATGTGGTAAATACCACCTTCCCAATTGGTTATAAACGTAGTGTTTGAGTGTTCTGAGGTAAAACATGTAATGTATAATCCACATTTTGACACTATGAAAATGTTCAATATAAAATACATTTGCATTTTGGTAAGTTACCAGACACTCTTATCCAGAGCGACTTTACAGTCAGTGCATTCAAGACAGGTAAGACAACCACCCATCAAAGTCATTGCAGGTAAACTTTTCTCGTTAAAGCATCTATCAGCAAAGTCTGTGCTAGTAAGAAAAGACAAGTATTTTCAAGTATATCTTTTTTTAAATGTGGTCCTCTGTGGCTCAGTTGGTTGGGCATGGTGGTTCGATTCCCGGAACAAATCATATGTAAAAAATGAATGCATACTGTCTCTTTGAATTAAAGCGTCTGCTAAATGGCATATATTATTCAAAATATTAATTAATATCTAAGTAATCAACCCAATTTTCAAAACAAATAAATTGAATGCTATGCTTGGCAAGCCAGGCTAGCTTGGTCCCAGACCTGTGTGGGCTATTGCCTATTCCATTCTTTCATGCATGACAATGAGTGGCAACTGCGAGGAGTGGCATGATGGCACAAAAAGACTGAAACACAGACTAAAACCAAGCTTATTACGCTGAAGATTTGATTTCCCTCCAGTGTGGCAAAAGTGTCTGTTGAGCTTCACTATCTTCCTTCATAGTTCCTAGTTCCCAGTAGGAACCTATGCATATAAATTATAGCTACACAATTTACTAGATGAGGTATGGTACCTTTTCCTTATATCAATACTGCTATTAGAAGATAATATTCATTCCATTTTACCCCATGTATCTTTATTTTATGATGTGATGTACTGTGTTTATGTTGTAGTATCAGTGATGCTCACTAGATGTCAGGCAACACAATGTAGTGGGCTGATGGACTAACCTGCCAGAATGTAATCTAGATGTCAGGCACACAATGTAGTGGGCTGATGGACTAAGCTGCCAGACGGTCTTCTAGATGTCAGGCAACACAATGTAGTGGGCTGATGGACTAAGCTGCCAGACGGTCTTATAGATGTCAGGCAACAGATAATATTCATTCCATTTTACCCCATGAATCTCTATTTGATTATGTGTTGCACAGTGTTTATTTTGTAGTATCAGTGATGCTCACTAGATGTCAGGCAACACAATGTAGTAGGCTGATGGACTAACCTGCCAGAAGGTCATCTAGATGTCAGGCAACACAATGTAGTGGGCTGATGGACTAACCTGCCAGAAGGTCATCTAGATGTCAGGCAACACAATGTAGTGGGCTGATGGACTAACCTGCCAGAAGGTCATCTAGATGTCAGGCAACACAATGTAGTGGGCTGATGGACTAAACTGCCGGACGGCTACGGTCTGCTGACCTTGAGTTCAACGGCTTGCCTCTAGAGGCCTCTGGTTACTCTTTTTTCCACTCAGACGAACTTGCTGAAAGGTTCTATTAATCGGAAGAATCAGACGGACGCTCAGACGGCCTAACATTTGATTCATCTCCCAAAAATCAGTTTGGGGCTACAGCTGTTGGTGAGTTTAGATGTCTCACTTTTCAAAATTCAAAAGGCACTCGCACATCTGAGCTATCTTTGTTGCAGGTGCATGGTAACAGCTGAATAAGACGAGAAAAAGAAGAAACCAGCACACTGATCTTGATAGTATCACTGCTCTTTATTAAGCTTTACGCATCGACCTCAAGGCCTTCCTCAGAGCTTAATAAAGAGCAGTGATACTAGCAAGAGCAGTGTGCAGGTTTCTTCTTCTTTCTCACTTTTGACATGCTTTGCGTTTTGAGCTATTTCTATACATTTACGGCCTTGTGTTTATAGCACTTTAAAATAGCTGACAGCCTGCCACACCATCTCCCATCTATGAATGTGCCTTAGTCCCGATTCTCCACACTTTTCCGTGGGGGGTGTGTGCAAGTGCACACTTCGAGAAAAGTGTGGAGAATCAGGGAGCACACAGCTTGACCCCTAAAGGGTCAACGACAGGTCATGAGTATGCCTGATGATGTAATGATAGGCCATTGAATTACATTAGAAAGGGGAATCCCACTGTCTATGGACTGGAGTGGGAGGTACTGTACATTTTAGACAGCCCAGAGTCAACCCAGTCTTGAAACACATCAGGCACATGAAGCGAGCTTCTCATGACCTGGCTTTGCCTATTAACACCAAGCAAGGGAGGGGTTTGGGGTTATTTTACAGCGTTTCAACACTTTCTTTTCCTGAAGATAATGAAGATAATGTATCTGTCCATAAGTTGCTCTGTCTTGTATCTCACACAGAGAGATTAGAGTGCCAGAGCCCTGGTTAATGCCACAGTGAATGCAGTGCTGCATCCAGATCACTTCTGGAATATACTTTATCACCCCTCCTTTGTAACACAAAGCAGCCATTAGGAAATTCATGAGTAGCTGAAGTCATAACTTTGTTTAAAAAAAAAAAACACCATCAGAGAAATACAACAGGTACACACACACTCACACACGCACACACACGCTCACACACACATTTTCCTACTCAATTGATGGCTTGTTTTACTCCTCCCATAGACTGTTTCCCAGCACCTGGATGTCAGTCGTTTATGCCATGACCCCTGCCCCTTTGACCCCCAGGCCATTTCCATCAGTGTGACTCCTTCCAGATGTGTGTTACAGTGTCTGCGGTGGTTTTCATGGACCGTCTCGTTTAGAGGGTGCTGAACACACTGCTCATGGTTTACTGACGGAACAAACAGCTTTGTAAACAGAAAATCCTACTGATGACAGGATTCAGTGTGAACTGTGCACTTTCCTTTGGGAGGATAGGGGATACCTGCGGGTGCAATATTTTTCCATCGGATAGGGTCCATGGAACAGCAGTTTTATTAAATGGTTAATTGTGCAAAGCCATTTTTGTTTCTGTTGCCGTGATAACGTTTCCTTGACTGAGACATGAGTACAGATGTTAGCCGTCAGTGCTAGCCTTTAGCTTAACATGTTAACACTGTCTCCTTCTGAGAACATTGCACTGCTGAGCCGTGTTTGATTCCTGGTCAGTTACAGAATGAGCTTGAAGAGCACTGGGTCCATTATGGGAGAGACATTGCACTGCAATTCCAAAGACACAAACTCCTATGTATTTTTGTACTGTGGACTCTGAGCCCAAGATGAACATTGAACACACAGTGCATGTTTGAGCACCGTTTGTGTGCACACTTGCTCCAGATGGCAGATTTATAAACCTACAAATCCTTGCGTGGATTTGAGTGTTTTACCCCAAATCTTGGGCTCAGAGTCCACAGTCCAATATGATCACATAGAAAGTGTTACATAGTCAAAGGCATGTGTCTTTGGAATTGCAGTTAATGGGAAAATAAATACTCACGTCACTGTGCATCAATATAGACATGTATCTGAGGGGAGTCGTTCTCAGGGCTCAGATGCCGGACCAGATGTGTCAACATGTCCCACATCAACTGGTTGTAGGGAGTGAAGGTAACAGAATCCAGCCGTGCTTCAAGGGCAGAGGCTAAGGGGGAATGAGTCTATCTACACTGAGTGTACCAAACACATGCCTTTGAACGGGGTATGGTAGTAGGTGTTAGGCGCACTGGTTTGAGTGTGTCAAGAACTGCAACGTTGCTGGGTTTTTCACGCTCAACAGTTTCCCGTGTGTATCAAGAATGGTCCACCACCCAAAGGACATACAGCCAACTTGACACAACTGTTGGAAGCATTGGAGTCAACATGTTCCTAATGTTTTGTACACTCAGTGTATATTGCCAAGAGCCCCCTAATCATAGACCTGTCCACAGGAGCTGCTGAAGACGGCAAATGACCCTAGCGCTATCACCCAATACCAGTGGAGGCTGCTGAGGGGAGGACGGCTCATAATAATGACTGGAATGGAGTGTAAGGGAGTGAATGGAATGGTTTTAAACACATGAAAACCACGTGTTTGATACCATTCCATTCACTCCATTCCGGACATTATTATGAGCCGTCCTCCCCTCTGCAGCCTCCACTTTGACTGAGATAATAAAGCTGTGGGATGTGGTAGTTGATGCTGTGTATTTTAGTGTGACGTGTGTTCATTTTTCAACGTGGAGCCAGTAATAATATACCTTCTGGGTTGATCATCTCTCTCCTCCATTATACTGTTTGCACTAGTCATTTTCATTTGAGCAACATTCTGGACAGTGTTTGATACGGTACATGTGAGTAAGCCCTGGGACAGAAAGATTTCCAGGACGGTGGAACAAGTCTTCCTCCAGTAAATCATACTGATAGATGTCTCGTTGGGGGACTGGTGTGAATGTTTCTGCTGCGGGTTAGCTCTCTTTGATTCAAGCATTTAGGGCACTCCTTGTCCAGGGATGTGTGTGTTTAGTAGGGTGGGGATTTAGGGGGTTGGATATTAGCTGTAATGTGGGAGTATGTTCCCTCGCAGGTGTTTGAAATGGGAAAGTCCATAATTCTCAAAAAAGTGCAAATCCAAGTAGTAAAAATGCTTTAGATTTTATTTATTCTTTATTTTAGCAGGGAGTCCCATTGAGACCAAAGGATCTTTTTCAAATGTATAAAATGTACAACATTCAAACATACAATGTCATAAAAACATACAATACAATGAGTAATTTAAGAAGCAAACATAATAAAAAGAGTAAAAGATTTATACGAATAGTAAGACCAATAGTCCATCATAAGGCGGTTTGGGATGGAGCAGTTTAGTAGTTCCTGTTATATTTCAGATTCTATA
This sequence comes from Brachymystax lenok tsinlingensis, assembly GCA_030435695.1. NCBI lineage: Eukaryota > Metazoa > Chordata > Actinopteri > Salmoniformes > Salmonidae > Brachymystax > Brachymystax lenok. The sequence goes on from CM059789.1 coordinate 59,021,619, forward strand.
CTGGACTAAGACTAAGAGATGTCCTGTATGGATATACAAATAATCATGAATGCACTATTGTCCCTCGGCCAAGTCAGAAAGCACTACAGATATACTGTTTCATAGGGTAGTCAATGAATAGGCTCAAGTTGGGAAAATTCCATCATATGACGGATTCTAAATGATTTAGGCTACCAAATCAGCCCCCCCCCCCCCTGCTTAAATTCAATGCAGACAATCCATCATTTTGTCAATAAGGTCTTTCATATTGGATGGCATGACCGATTCCTCACCATAGCCGCAGGCCTAGCTAAAACTGTGTTGGCATAGATTAATCTGCCTTCAATGACTCATATTCCCCAACAACTAGCCCTGTAATGGCAGTACTGGCCCTCTTTGTAGAGAGTGACTTCAAAGACTTGTTGAGACAGAGCCCAGTTTGAATAACAAAACCATGTTGCCTGTTTGGCTGAGGCTTGTCAAATAGAGATTCAATGATAAAGCAGAGAGAACTCTACGGTCACTGATGGGTCTGCTAACTACCAAAGACTGAATCTGGTCAAGCGGTTAAGACCCTTATCACAAAAAGCCTACCAATAATGCAGTGACACAGAACATGGCATGGAATGAGATGGGAGGGGCAGGAGGGGCACTGAAGTAGTAACATAACCCAAACCCTTTCCACATGTGTAACGAAAGGAAAGTAGTTTTAGTCTTTAAATGTACCCATTTGTGTTCTGTGTATCAGTATCTGTCAATTGTTTTTGAGACAGAGAAAAAGAGGAGAGACGATGTGTCCTTAACTTACCTGTGATGTAATTTACCCAATGATCACTTGGCTGGCTAGAGTGATGAATATCCCTTTATGCCATCGCTCACTGTTCACGCTTCAACGATCTCATGACAGACGTTCACCACACTAGTAAGGCTGTCAAGGAGAAAGAAAATGTGAATGTGAGAAAGAATGTGAGAAAGAACCAGCTGTTAAATGTTACTTTGACTTGATGAGCAGTTTCCCCTCAGCAAGTGAAAGACAGATGTCTGGTCATACTGTATTTCTCTCTGTTATGACAATCTTTATTGTCTCCAACCAAACCCATGAAATAACAAATCTCAACACTATTTGAATGAGATCATACCAAATTTGCCTCAGCCTGTAAGAACACATTTTGAGCAGGTTGAAATGTATTGTCATGAGTCTTGCCCAGGAAACAGAACTGAGCAATTTCCCTCTAGATAGGCCAGCTGCAAAATTGTCTACATTGTAAAAATGTATGGAAACCAAAATGAGCTTTTAGCTCTTCATTTAAGATTAGGGTTAGGCATTAGGGTTAGAAGTGTGGCTAAGGTTAGGGTTAGGCATTAGGGTTAGCAGTGTGGTTAAGGTTAGGGTTAGGCATTAGGGTTAGCAGTGTGGTTAAGATTAGGGTTAGGCATTAGGGTTAGAAGTGTGGTTAAGGTTAGGGTTAGGCATTAGGGTTAGAAGTGTGGTTAAGGTTAGGGTTAGGCATTAGGGTTAGAAGTGTGGTTAAGATTAGGGTTAGGCATTAGGGTTAGAAGTGTGGTTAAGATTAGGGTTAGGCATTAGGGTTAGAAGTGTGGTTAAGGTTAGGGTTAGGCATTAGGGTTAGAAGTGTGGTTAGGTTTAAAATCTGATTTTATGACTTTGTGGCTGTGCCAGCTAAGGACCACTCTGCAGAGCTGCCTCCAGGGCAAGATTCATGACAATAAATGCCAACCTGCACATTTTGAGCGTGGAATGAATGTTGAGAATAATAAGAACCATTAACAGTATATTCAGTTATACCCAGGGCTTCAAACTGATACATTTTGTACTGTTTTCTATTTGTTATCAATGTGCCTTGTGTTAAAAACAAGTTGAGACAGTAACTCTGGTGTCATCACTTCTTACTGGAAACGGTTGACCCAGTTCCCCGGGTCACCGAATTCTCCTCAACTACTTTTTATACCTTCCACGATGGCTGCAGTGTCAACGGTACAGACAGACATAGCACCCATGAGGCTTTTCACTCAGCAGCTACACAGATTACATTAGATACATTTAGTAGTCACAGGGAGCTGCCAAGTGGTGGCTATTCAGCAGTCTCATGGTCTGGGGGTAGAAGCTACTGGCCAGTCTGAGAGTTTTTATCCATGATGCTCCTATACTGCCTGCGTCTGAGTGATGGAAGCGGAGAGAAGGGTGGCTGAGGGTGTCTGAGGTCCCAGATGATCTGCTTGGCCTTCCTGCGACACCTGGTGTTGTAGGGCAGGCAGTGAGCACCCAATGGTGCGTTCGGCTGAGTGTACCACCCTCTGTAGAGCCTTGCGGTCAGCGGTTGGTGGAGTTGCCGTACCAGGCTGTGATGCAGCCCGGCAGTATGATCTCTATGGTGCTCCTGTAGAACACTGTGAGGGCCCTCGGGGCCAGGACACATTTCTTCAGCCTCATGAGGTTCACCACAGTTTCTGTGTGGTGAAAACATCAGGACTGGCAGCGTCTTGGGTGAGGCAGCTTTCTCATTGTTATTTTCCATAAGCAGAGATGACGTCTCAGTGGCTTATTGTTTTAGTTGTCAGTGGGGATTTTCTTTAGGATGGAATTTCAGCGTGGCTTGTATAGTTGTAGCATGGCCAGCCCAGGTGTCATAGAGCTGCAGGTGATGCTGGTGGTTTAAGCCTGCTGTTTAGCTGTTAGCAGCACTTCGGCTGGCACAGTGAGGATTCAGGTTACCAGCCTCTCATGTCATACCATGCCACTCTGCATGGTCTTTCTCCCATGATGATGGTCTCCACTGTTTGGTTTGTACTGCTGTCGGCCAGTGATCTTATCTGTTCATGGTCTAACTGCATTAGAAGGATTCTGTCTCCCTGGGGCCTTGGATTTGCCAGTTATAAAAACATAGATTGGTACAATGGTCTATTTATTCATCATCTGTGCTGTAGAGGGCAGAGAGAGGAATGAAGATATTATTTCAAATCAAGTGATAAACCATACCACCACCTCCCTGTAGAGAGATAAACCATACCACCACCTCCCTGTAGAGAGATAAACCGTACCACCACCTCCATGTAGAGAGATAAACCGTACCACCACCTCCATGTAGAGAGATAAACCGTACCACCACCTCCCTGTAAAGAGATAAACCATACCACCACCTCCCTGTAAAGAGATAAACCATACCACCACCTCCCTGTAGAGAGATAAACCATACCACCATCTCCCTGTAGAGAGATAAACCATACCACCACCTCCCTGTAGAGAGATAAACCATACCACCACCTCCATGTAGAGAGATAAACCATACCACCATCTCCCTGTAGAGAGATAAACCATACCACCACCTCCCTGTAGAGAGATAAACCATACCACCACCTCCCTGTAGAGAGATAAACCATACCACCACCTCCCTGTAGAGAGATAAACCATACCACCACCTCCATGTAGAGAGATAAACCATACCACCATCTCCCTGTAGAGAGATAAACCATACCACCACCTCCCTGTAGAGAGATAAACCGTACCACCACCTCCCTGTCGAGAGTTATTCCTTGATAGAGAGATAACCTTGCCAGGAATTCTTCCCTGCGAGCAACCAACTGCAGATGGGGACAGTGAGGACAGGGAGAGAAGAGGGGGGCCTTATAAGATAAACGTCTGCTTCGTGTTAGAGCAGAGGACTTACTGGGCCAGGTAGGAAGGACTTCCAGCCTGTCTGTACTGTAAAACACCAGGAAACATTTCAGGACCCTACAGGACTTGGTATATGACATTATTAACAGTAATTGCAGGTTGGTGTGTCAGTGACTGCATAACTTATTACGACCTATGATTGACAGAAGGGAATTAGGTTCCTTTAAAAAATTAAAAGGATATTCAAGGAGGATGAAGTTTTGTTTACTCCTCCAAGGCATCTCTTTTGTCCCGGGCAAAACTGTTAGGTAATATATATATGAACATGTCCAGGCAGGTTTCAGTAGGTACTCACACATGACCACAGAGTGAACCAGCAGCAGGTAGGGATTAGTGTACGCAGAAGGAATAAAACATAAGAAATCTTCTGGGAACATTGACTCTCCTGGAATGAGGGATAATCTGATTGTGTGTGTGTATGTGGGTGTGAGTGTGTATGTTTGTGTGTATGTGTCCATCACATCCTCCCTGACCGTCTACCCACACCCACGGTCCAGCTATCACACCCCCAGCAAACAGCTGGGACTAGTTAGGACGTAGAGAGGCAAGTTAGAAGAGCTAGGGATACAGTACTGTCCCATATATCTGCGCTTGTTTATTCAGAACCCCAGGAAGAGGGAGTAGAGCGGGGGAGGAAGAGGGAGTAGAGCGGGGGGGGAAGAGGGAGTAGAGCGGGAGGAGGAAGAGGGAGTAGAGCGGGGGAGGAAGAGGGAGTAGAGCGGGGGAGAAAGAGGGAGTAGAGCGGGGGAGGAGGGAGTAGAGCGGGGGAGGAAGAGGGAGTAGAGCGGGGGAGGAAGAGGGAGTAGGGAAGGGGGAGTGTGATCCGACCCCCTGGCTTTATTCTTGACCTTTCTCTCCTTCTCCTCCTCTCATCACTCTTTATCTTTCTCTCCTTCTCCTCCTCTGACCATTCTTCAGCACAGAAGGGATCGTAAAAAAGCAAGACTGCCAGACACACACACACTCACACACACCAGTGGCGGTCGGTGCCGTTTAAGATGAGGGAGGATTGTTTTTTTTCATGAGCATGGCCTTATTTCTATTACAGCATATTGGATGACTGTCATTCATATTCCATTCACCCAGTTCAATGTAACAGCGATAGGTTTAGGCTACTACATGATACTATAATTTCCCCTACAGTGAGGGAAAAAAGTATTTGATCCCCTGCTGATTTTGTATGTTTGCCCACTGACAAAGAAATTATCCGTCTATAATTTTAATGGTAGGTTTATTTGAACAGTGAGAGACTAACAACAAAAAAATAACAACAAAAAAATCCAGAAAAACGCATGTGAAAAATGTTATAAATTGAATTGCATTTTAATGAGGGAAATAATTATTTGAGCCCTCTGCAAAACATGACTTAGTACTTGGTGGCAAAACCAATCACAGAGGTCAGACGTTTCTTGTAGTTGGCCACCAGGTTTGCACACATCTCAGGAGGGATTTTGTCCCACTCCTCTTTGCAGATCTTCTCCAAGTCATTAAGGTTTCGAGGCTGACGTTTGGCAACTCGAACCTTCAGCTCCTCCACAGATTTTCTATGGGATTAAGGTCTGGAGACTGGCTAGGGCACTCCAGGACCTTGATGTGCTTCTTCTTGAGCCTCTCCTTTGTTGCCTTGGCCGTGTGTTTTGGGTCATTGTCATGCTGGAATACCCATCCACAACCCATTTTCAATGCCCTGGCTGAAGGAAGGAGGTTCTCACCCAAGATTTGACGATACATTGCCCCGTCCACCGTCCCTTTGAAGCAGTGAAGTTGTCCTGTCCCCTTAGCAGAAAAACACCCCCAAAGCATAATGTTTCCACCTCCATGTTTGACGGTGGGGATGTTGTTCTTGGGGTTATAGGCAGCATTCCTCCTCCTCCAAACACGGCGAGTTGAGTTGATGCCAAAGAGCTCCATTTTGGTCTGACCACAACATTTTCACCCAGTTGACCACTGAATCATTTAGATGTTCATTGGCAAACTTCAGACGGGCATGTATACGTGCTTTCTTGAGCAGGGGGACCTTGCGGGCGCTGCAGGATTTCAGTCCTTCACGGTGTAGTGTGTTACCAATTGTTTTCTTGGTGACTATGGTCCCAGCTGCCTTGAGATCATTGACAAGATCCTCCCGTGTAGTTCTGGGCTGATTCCTCACCGTTCTCATGATCATTGCAACTCCACGAGGTGAGATCTTGCATGGAGCCCCAGGCCGAGGGAGATTAACAGTTCTTTTGTGTTTCTTCCATTTACGAATAATCGCACCAACTGTTGTCACCTTCTCACCAAGCTGCTTGGCGATGGTCTTGTAGCCCATTCCAGCCGTGTGTAGGTCTACAATCTTGTCCCTGACATCCTTGGAGAGCTCTTTGGTCTTGGCCATGGTGGAGAGTTTGGAATCTGATTGATTGATTGTTTCTGTGGACAGGTGTCTTTTATACAGGTAACAAACTGAGATTAGGAGCACTCCCTTTAAGAGTGTGCTCCTAATCTCAGCTCGTTACCTGTATAAAAGACAGCTGGGAGCCAGAGATCTTTCTGATTGAGAGGGGGTCAAATACTTATTTCCCTCATTAAAATGCAAATCATTTTATAACATTTTTCACATGCGTTTTTCTGGATTTTTTTTGTTGTTATTCTGTCTCTCACTGTTCAAATAAACCTACCATTAAAATTATAGACTGATCATTTCTTTGTCAGTGGGCAAACATACAAAATCAGCAGGGGATCAAATACTTTTTCCCTCACTGTATACCCATCATGAGGTTGCTACAACCTAGTCTAGGAATGAAGTTTACAACGTACGTGCACACAGGTCGAGAGAAAAAAGTTTATCCCTGTTTTGTTTCCATTTGCTTCCTTTTAAGAAATGTTTTTCAACAGAATAGGCGGAATGAATACACCCCTGATCACACGTAAACACAGTTCACTCTCATAACAGCCACCTTGTATTCCTTCTCTTCCCTCCGCTGGTGGACTTCAATGCACAACAGCTACGCTGTATCTGACCAGGCGAAAAAACCTTTCCTAGCCAAACCACTACACACAGCCTACATCGTTGTCACCATATTAACTAAAGTAACATCATAGTCAGCATAGCTAATAGAACTTACGTGTTAGTAAACCCGTTACAATCATGCAGTAACATTACAGTGTATAGTCAGTAAGCAGTTTAGCAGTTAAACAGGTGGGCCCCAGTGACAAAACATTTGTAATACCAAAAGATTATCTTGACTTGGGAGAGTTCCAGTGTTGTGTTGGAAAGTCATAGCCAGCTAGCTAACATAGCATCCCTCTGTTTGAGCAGGGTGTTTCAGTAGGCTAAGCTAGCTAGCTGCATTTGCTAGCTAAGTAAGTGAAACTGAAAATAAATGACAATCTCTCTCTCTCTCTATTTCTCTCTTGCTTCTCCTTAATTTTGGAAGAAATTAATTTGTTGAAAACTCTTTCTCTCTCTTTGAGTCAACTACTGACCACATTTTATGCACTGCAGTGCTAGCTAGCTGTAGCGTATGCTTTCAGCACTAGATTAATTCTCTGATCCTTTGGTTGGGTGGACAACATGACAGTTCATGCTGGAGGACATCCTCCAGAAGTTGTCATAATTACTGTGTAAGTCTATGGAAGGGGGTGAGAACCATTAGCCTCCTAGGTTTTGTATTGAAGTCAATGTACCCAGAGGAGGACGGAAGCTAGCTGTCCTCCGGCTACAGCATGGTACTACCCCAGAGAGGGGTAGTACCTGACAAAAAAACAACTGTTTTTAGTCAGTTATTTGGTGACGTGATTATATTTAGTATTGTTTTATCTAAAAAGTATAACTTTTTCAATTTTTTTTTTTTTAATCTAAAAAGTATAACTTTTTTTTACAATTTACATTTTTATGAAATTCACTGAGGAGGATGGTCCTTCCATTCCTCCTCTGAGGAGCCTCCACTGTGTCACGATTATCTTCTGAGGGGACAGACCAAGACGCAGCGATGTAGCCAGAATACATGATTTATTCAAAGTCGGGACGAGACGGAACAAAACAAGAAAACGATGAACAAGACGAGAGCCCTAACTCTAAATACTAAACTATACACAAAGAGATCTAAACCTAACCACGACGGAAGAAACCTAACCTAACCACGAACGGCGAAACCTAACTAGACAAGAACCCGACTGGACATGAAGACCGTGACCTAAACATAATCATGACATGAACATACAATAACCCACGAAACTAAGGTGCAATTCCCAACCATATAAATGGTTCCCAATTAGAGACAACGAGACTCAGCTGCCTCTAATTGGGAGCCATTAACCCAACATAGAACTAGACACCATAGAACTGTGAAAACCCCTAAACCAAAATGAACCCAAAGCGCTCCAGCCTGTAAACCCAGGACTGGGCGTTACACACACACACACACACACACACACACACACACACACACACACACACACACACACACACACACACACACACACACACACACACACACACACACACACACACACACACACACAGGAGATAATAAATTCTAGACAAAAATTGAAGACAAAATTCTTAAGTCGCCCGTGGCTACATTGTTCTGCAATCAATCAATCAATTGTATTTATAAAGCCCTTTTTACATCAGTTGTCACAAAGGGCTATACAGAAACCTCGCCTAAAACCACAAAGAGGAAGCAATGCAGATGCAGAAGCACAGTGGCTAGGGAAAACTCCCTAGAGAGGCAGGAACCTAGGACAAAACCTAGGTTACTCTTCTGACTGGGCCTGTAACAGTGATCGTACAGTATAACAAATCAAGAAACAAGTTGACATGTTGGGAAAATCCTGTCATTCCTTTCAGACAATGAGGGCCCCTGATAAAGATGAGAAGAGCACAAACGGCACAAATCAACCGTCGCCTGTCAAGATCAAACTGTAGACTATACAACAGCTAACATTTCAGGATCTGTTGGCTGGCGTTGAGTTTCTTTGTTAGTTCCCTTTTACCTCTAAAAGAAGAAGAAGAAGAAACTGTGAGAAAGTATCCTATATGAAGGGAGTTCTTCCCCCTGGGCATTCTTTTAGCCTGCCCTCCCTGCCACGCCAGCGTGCTCACACTCACACTCACACTCACACTTACACACATCCCTACTTACACACACTCACACTCACACACATCCCTACTCACACACACTCACACTCACACATCCCTACTCACACACACTCACACTCACACACATCCCTACTCACACACACTCACACACACCCCTACTCAGACACACTCACACACACACACCCCTACTCAGACACACTCACACACACCCCTACACAGACACACCCCTACTCACACACCACAGTGTCTGCGTTCGGCTCTCCCTTCCCACTTTGCCTCTATCTCCCTTCCAGTATGCACAGACGACTGCTCTCTCTCTGGGTGACCGGGGCGCTGCTGCTACCCTTGTGCTGGGGTGAGTATTCACTGATCTTTAACCTTTGTACTGGCTAGAGCACTGGCGGACCCCAAGGTAATCTCTCAATGGTGGATCAAAGAGGGCACCACTTACCCCATGCAGGTGTGTTTAAACAGGACCCCAAGAGGGATTTTTGTTGTCATCTGAAGCCGGTGCCCAAAGTGAGGATGGCTGAACTGTCAGACAGGGTCAAGGTTAGGATGGGGGTTATGGTATGGTTTGGAGGAGGCATTGTGCCCTGGGCATTCGTAGAAACAATATCTAGTGCACTGTGGAGCAGTTTAAATAGCCACGTACAGTGTTGTTGTAAACCCTACTGTGGACAGTGATTACTTTTCTCAGGCACCAGCGGAGAAGTTTTTCTAGAGAGAAAATAATCAAGGAGCTCTGTGGATCCCCTATGGACTCGACCCGGCTGGTTTTTCTGTGGATTTTTCATCCAGCCAGAGAGTATAGACTTACAATGCTGGGAAAGACCTCCCCACCAAAGCACATTCTGTATGCTTTGTCTTACTCTTTCTTGTTGTTTGTCTTGTTTTGGCTGCTGTCTCTGGGAGTCTGTCAGATGCAAACATTTGTCTTCATTGGTTTGTGGAGTTTGCGACAAGAACGCGTCTAGCGCTGTGAGAGTTTCGTTCCATGCTGGTCGTTAACTGTTCTGTTGGGTGATTCCTACTGCTGTAAGAAACAGACCAGATGACGGCGCGGAGGAATTATTACATTTGCTAGCTTTAGCTTCTTACCATAGCTTTTTGCAGTGATGCATGTTTTACAGTCTATCTGTAAATACCCCAATATTAAAAAGCATGGTAGACAGGTCACTTGATTTTTTCTTTACTTCAATGAAAAGATCTCTACTGCAATATGATGTATCAGGAGGAAGTCCACCTGCTAGTCTCGCCGTTCTGTATCATATCTGAGACACTGGCTCATGGAGCATAAAAGAACAAAAACAAAGTGAACCTGAGTAGATGCAAGTCCTCAGAGAGAGAGAGATACTGTACATGGACAGGGGTCATTCAAAGGACCACCTCAATCTATTCTGAATAGAGCCATAAGATGTTTTCTGGGAGTATATAAGTTTTCCCCAAGCCTTGCTATTCAAGGAGACATGGGATGGGAGCCCTGTGAAATAAGACCGAGGGGTGAAATGATTAGGTCATGGAACCACCTTATCAACATGCCAGAAGACTGAATAACAAAAAAGGTTTTCAATTGGGATAAAACACACAATTACTCTTGGACAAAGCATCATATTTAAGGAAGCTGATGTACAACACATATTTAGAAATAAGTAATGATGCAATGTCAACATGATCAAACAAGAGAACCCTTAGTTACAAAGAAAAATGGTTGACTCAGATATGGCTAAAACCAAAACTAAGACGTTATAACCAGAACAGTGGCGATTTTAGCATGTAAATCTTGGTGGGGCAAACTCCAAAATATTTTTTTTATATGCATGCCAGCAAAGCCACTACACTACACAACACAACACTAAACAGTACATTAATTGCACTATAACAGTGACAAACGGTGCCCACAAACTGTTAGGGCCTACATAAAGCTTATCCAACACCAGAGTCCCAACAGCAGTCCCAACACCTTACCACTGCTACACCTGGCTACCAGCAGAGCCTTGTCTGGCAGCGAAACAGTTCATTTAGCCTTTAAAAAAAACATAGCTGATATGGCTGACTTGCTTAAACAAATGTGGTTTCTATTGGCAATTGAGATGTACTAACTATGGCATAAGGGGGCGACGAGCAGATAAGAGGTAATCTGTAATTTCGATTAAGACATTAATGAGCGAGCTGAGACAGACGTAGTCAATATATGTACTTGTTCAGCACTTTTGAAATGTACAGAATTTAGAACATGGGCCATTCTTACAGTATTCTCCCTGTACATATAAGCAGACAATGAAAGCTCTTACAATATTTGATTATTACATTTCTCTAAAACAGGCTACAGGCTACATCTGCACCACCAAGATAGAACAGTAGGCGAAATGATGTGTGGAAAAGGGATCAAATGATTAGGGTACGGCACATGAGCTAAGGGATTCAAGCCAGTGAGTGTCAGCCTCCCTGTACACCAATTCAAGATGTAGCATGCCTAGAAGATGACCTGACATTTCTAAGTTGTCATGCTGAGTTGGCCAGTGAACACATGTCGTTCTCCCTACAAGTGCCTCTCTGCGTGTCCTGTGGTTGGCCATCACTCTGGAGATCTTATCAAAGCAGCCCAGGGACTTTATTGGGGTCGGAGCTTGGGAGGGAAAGTGAGGGTTGGGGAAGCAGGGCTAAGGTTTTCTCCATGTGTTGGAGCTGGGTCTTGGACGGACAGAGCTGAAGCCTTGTGGGGTGTCACAGTGATGACGGACCAGTGGTGGTCTATAACTGAGCTCAGATAGTGGTGAGAACTCAAGCCACCATGGACTTTACCTATGGGAGTGGTGAATAAAGCTCTTGAAGGTTGTCCTCATATGTAGCCAAATAAGACCGTTCAAAAGCTATTGATTACAGTGATAGTGGAAATAATAGTAATGATGAAGACCTTCAGGGGATTCTGGAGAACATGGGGTTTTCCAAATGTTTTAGCAGCCCATTTGAGCCCCATCAATTCTGACCAGAAGAAAAAACCCACTTCTCCCTATCATATCAGCGGATTAAGAGAAGTCACCTGATTTACAGCTGGAGAGTAGTTCTGTTTCCCTAAATCATCCTTCCCATAGTCTGAGTGCAGAAACTGATGCAAGACGTGGCATGTTGCAGTCTGACTTCTTTGCCAAAGGGCTCTTCTATGGTTCTGGGAGGTTGTTGAAGAACCTGTGGTTGACTCATCACAGAGCGTGTAAATGTAAACATTCTCCAGTGCCAGTATGGTACGGCTGACAAAGTGTTATCAGATAAAGCGTGAGTTTCAACATGAGTTGTTTCAGCTTGTTGTCGAGACAAGAATATACAGGCTCCTCCTATCAAATCAAAACTGATCATCAGGGCCTCCCGAGTGGTGCAGTGGTCTAGAGCACTGTATCACAGTGCTAGCTGTGCCACTAGAGATAGAGAGTCCAGACTCTGTCGCAACCAGCCTAGACCGGGAGACCCATGGGGTGGCACACAATTGGCCCAGCGTCGTCTGGGTTAGGGGAGGGTTTGGCCAGGAGGGATGTCCTTGTCCCATCGTGCGCTAGCGACTCCTATGGTGGGCCGAGTGCAGTGCACGCTGACACGTTCGCCAGGTATCCTCAGACACACTGGTGCGGCTGGCTTCCGAGTTAAGTGGGCATTGTGTCAAGAAGCAGTGCGGCTTGGTTGGGTTGTGTTTCGGAGGACGCACGGCTCTCGACCTTCGCCTCTCCCAAGTCTGTACGGGATTTGCAGTGATGAGGCAAGACTGTAACTACCAATTGGATACCAAGGAATTGGGGATAAAAAAATAAAAAAATAAACTGATCATCAGGTTGCCGGGATGAGTCAAAACCAACAAAAGCAACTTACCCACAGCGACAAAGCATTGAGTTATTATTTTCATATGCAAAAACGGTTTAATAGTACATGGATCAAAGGAGGTTGGTGGCACCTTAATTGGGCAGAATCAGTGGAATGGATCCATACTTGCAGAACACTGGAGGAATGTATTGGATTTTTCCCGGAGACATGGTGACTGGATTAGAAACTCATTATTATTAGATTGCTGGAACATCCCTTTTTGTATTTGTGTAGGGGCTTCCAGATTTCTGGAAGAGCTGGTTGCCTTTATGTTACTCACTTGGAAAGTCCAATCATTGTAAGATTATTACTTTATCCCACTAAGGTTCCTTTCTACCATTGTGATTGAGAGCTGTGATCAAGAGAGAGAGAGGTCAGGAATTCTCCCTCACATACCTCAAATATGACTTGGTGAGAGTTCCCATCCCCAACTTTCATCCAAACCCCCCTCTTTGCTACGTCCACATTGTGTATGTCTGGCATTGGTACAGTAGCAGCAGCCATATCCACCTTTCTCCCCTTCAATTCCCCATCAGGACTGTCCCCACTTGACCCACAACTGGATCTTTAGCTCTGAAGGGCAGACATTTACGTTCATTCAAGCTTTTTTCATGAAGTTTAGTCTATCATACAGGCCATGTGGTTGAATAATATGGTGGTATAGCCATAGAGTGCGGTCAACTTCTCATTTCTTGAGCATGTTTGTCAACCAACTCTCCATGAGCATTTTATTCCTCTGCAATTACTGTGAAATTGTTTGATATATCTCAAGCTCAATATGTGGCCCTAAATCATAGTACAGGTAAATGCTGTCTCTAGAACGTATGAAAAAGTTAATACGGCTTTTCACATGTGGCCTTGCTCAACCAAGGATTTCACAAGACATGCGACGGCTCGTTTCGCTAGCTGAGGAGATTCCACCAGGGAAACCTGATGCTCATTGTTTCACACCAGTCCTCTCTGCATAGTGTCACACTGTAGTTCACTGCTCTGCAGTTCACCGTTGGCTGTCCTCTACTGGTATAGAGTCTGATGGATGGAGTTCCAGATCCTCTGTGTATTGTCCTGCTGCCAGGTCCAGCATGTATCCCCCTGGGGGCCAGACCTCCCTCTTGCATCCGTACGGTACCATTGTCCTCCTCTGGTGTGTCTCTGCTCCATAACTCATAGGAGAAGTCTCTGTGTGTCTCTGCTCCATAACTCATAGGAGAAGTCTCTGTGTGTCTCTGCTCCATAACTCATAGGAGAAGTCTCTGTTTGTCTCTGCTCCATAACTCATAGGAGAAGTCTCTGTGTGTCTCTGCTCCATAACTCATAGGAGAAGTCTCTGTTTGTCTCTGCTCCATAACTCATAGGAGAAGTCTCTGTGTGTCTCTGCTCCATAACTCATAGGAGAAGTATCTGTGTATCTCTGCTCCATAACTCATAGGAGAAGTCTCTGTTTGTCTCTGCTCCATAACTCATAGGAGAAGTCTCTGTGTGTCTCTGCTCCATAACTCATAGGAGAAGTCTCTGTGTATCTCTGCTCCATAACTCATAGGAGAAGTCTCTGTTTGTCTCTGCTCCATAACTCATAGGAGAAGTCTCTGTGTGTCTCTTCTCCATAACTCATAGGAGAAGTCTCTGTGTGTCTCTGCTCCATAACTCATAGCAGATGTCTCTGTGTGTCTCTGCTCCATAACTCATAGGAGAAGTCTCTGTGTGTCTCTGCTCCATAACCCATAGGAGAAGTCTCTGTGTATCTCTGCTCCATAACTCATAGGAGAAGTCTCTGTGTGTCTCTTCTCCATAACTCATAGGAGAAGTCTCTGTGTATCTCTGCTCCATAACTCATAGGAGAAGTCTCTGTTTGTCTCTGCTCCATAACTCATAGGAGAAGTCTCTGTGTGTCTCTTCTCCATAACTCATAGGAGAAGTCTCTGTGTGTCTCTGCTCCATAACTCATAGCAGATGTCTCTGTGTGTCTCTGCTCCATAACTCATAGGAGAAGTCTCTGTGTATCTCTGCTCCATAACCCATAGGAGAAGTCTCTGTGTATCTCTGCTCCATAACTCATAGGAGAAGTCTCTGTGTGTCTCTTCTCCATAACTCATAGGAGAAGTCTCTGTGTATCTCTGCTCCATAACTCATAGGAGAAGTCTCTGTGTATCTCTGCTCCATAACTCATAGGAGAAGTCTCTGTGTGTCTCTGCTCCATAACTCATAGGAGAAGTCTCTGTGTGTCTCTGCTCCATAACTCATAGGAGAAGTATCTGTGTGTCTCTGCTCCATAACTCATAGGAGAAGTCTCTGTGTATCTCTGCTCCATAACCCATAGGAGAAGTCTCTGTGTGTCTCTGCTCCATAACTCATAGGAGAAGTCTCTGTGTGTCTCTTCTCCATAACTCATAGGAGAAGTCTCTGTGTATCTCTGCTCCATAACTCATAGGAGAAGTCTCTGTGTGTCTCTGCTCCATAACTCATAGGAGAAGTCTCTGTGTGTCTCTGCTCCATAACTCATAGGAGAAGTCTCTGTGTGTCTCTTCTCCATAACTCATAGGAGAAGTCTCTGTGTGTCTCTGCTCCATAACTCATAGGAGAAGTCTCTGTGTGTCTCTGCTCCATAACTCATAGGAGAAGTCTCTGTGTATCTCTGCTCCATAACTCATAGGAGAAGTCTCTGTGTGTCTCTTCTCCATAACTCATAGGAGAAGTCTCTGTGTGTCTCTTCTCCATAACTCATAGGAGAAGTCTCTGTGTATCTCTGCTCCATAACTCACAGGAGAAGTCTCTGTGTGTCTTTGCTCCATAACTCATAGGAGAAGTCTATGTTTGTCTCTGCTCCATAACTAACAGGCAATGTCTCTGTTGGTCCTGGGCAGGGAAGATGAGGTGCAACACCTGAGAGATTATTTCTCCCCTGAGGCATACCAAACAAATGAGGTGGGGCTCTCCAAACCCAGAATCCACCTTTAACGGAACAATGGCTTTTGTTTGCGTGCAAATAATCCTCATGTCGGGTGTATCTGATATGTTTGTAATGGGAGATGTTGAGGAGCACAATGACATGGAATGTAATTCAGTGAAAGACATGATGGGATATGAGGTGTGATAAAGATGGCTTTTATTTTCAGGGCTGACCAGGTTTTTGGTAATAACATTTCACTCTCTTCCCTTTTTCCAAAGCAAACAAAGAGGACTATGATGAGGAATATGACGACTATTCTACCCAAACGCCAGACTATGACTACACCGCCACCTTCGATTACACCTATTTCAGTAAGTCACTTAACCAGATATGTTAGTTCAAGTGTTAGTGTGGCCTCACTTTGTGGTTCTCCTCTCCAACATCGTTGATGTCTGTCATCTTTTAAGGTAACACCACCAGCCATGAGGACTATAGTTTGTATGTAATTCTAGGCGAGAAGAAGAATGTGGAGGAGAAGGATCTTGAGAATAAGGTACAGTATGTTTGGCGTTATGGCTGCTTCCTATCTCAGCACACACTACTAATTGACAGCCTGGCTTCATACATCTCCCCATCAATGTATAAAATGAAGGAAAATGCAGACTGAAAGCAAATCTATTTTGTTTCTATTTGTCAGTATGTCCAGTTCTGTCTAATGTCCCTAATGCGTCTCATCTAATATGGCAGCTTCTCCATGTCATACAGTGGTGTATTACTGTATTTTAAACGTGATGTTGTATAACCAAATGTAAACATTAATGTCCATGGACTCCCTTGTCCTGTATCACACCCTATACATCCTATACACATCCTGGATCCGTTTTGGGTCTTGTCATGCGTCCACGACACGAAAAATTGTGTTTGACCAAATGCAATGCTATTTCTCTGTAAATAAATTGACAACAGACTTTCAGCATGCTTATAGAGAAGCACTCAACAGGTACTACACTGACACAAACAACTGATGATTGGTTGAAAGAAATGTATAATAAGAAGATTGTGGGAGCTGTACTGTTAGATTTCAGTGAAGCCTTTGATATTATTGACCATAACATGTTGTTGAGAAAAGTTTTTTATGGATTTTCAACCTCAGCCATATCGTGGATTCAGAGCTATCTATCTAATAGAACTCAGAGAACTCAGTTTTCTTTAATGGAAGCTTCTCTAATATCAAACATGTAGGGTGTGTCACACCCTGATCTGTTTCACCTGTCTTTGTGATTGTCTCCACCCCCCTCCAGGTGTAGCCCATCCTCCTCATTATCCCCTGTGTATTTATACCTGTGTTCAAGCAAACCAGCGTTTTTGTGTCAGCTCCTGCCTTTCCCCAGTCTCTCTTTTCTCGTCCTCCTGGTTTTTGAACCTTGCCGGTCCTGACCATGTACCCACCTGCCTGACCACTCTGCCTAACCCTGAGCCTGCCTGCAATCCTGTACCTTTGCCCCACCTCTGGATTACCGACCTCTGCCTGACCTGACCCTGAGCCTGCCTGCCGTCTTGTACCTTTGCCCCTGTTGCTGAAATAAACATTGTTACTTTCACACGGTCTGCATCTGGGATTTGCCTTGATTCCTGAAAGGGTGTGGTGCACATCAGGGCAGTTTTCTAGGCCCTCTACTTTTTTCTATTCTTACCAATGACATGCAATTGGCATTAAACAAAGCCTGTGTGTCCGTGTATGCTGATGATTCAACCATATACGTGGCAGCAACCACAGCTAATGAAGTCACTGAAACACTTAACAAGAAGTTGCAAGAAGTCAGGAAATCAGTTTTGGAATTGGTGGCCAGTAATAAACTTGTCCTGAACATCTCTAAAACTAAGAGCATTGTATTTGGTACAAACCATTCCCTAAGCTCTAGACCTCAGCTGAATCTGGTAATGAATGGTGTGGCTGTTGAACAAGTTGAGGAGACTAAATTACTTGGCGTTACCTTAGATTGTAAACTGTCATGGTCAAAACATACAGATCCAATGGTTGTAAAGATGGGGAGAGGTCTGTCCGTAATAAAGATGTTCTGCTTTTTTGACACCACACTCCACAAAGCCATTCCTGCAGGCTCTAGTTTTGTCTTATCTTGATTATTGTCCAGTCATATGGTCAAGTGCTGCAAAGAAAGACCTAGCTGCAGCTGGCCCAGAACAGAGTGTCACATCTTCATTGTAATCAGAGGGCTAATATAAATACTATGCATGCCAGTTGTTACTCTTGCCATGCCCTCTACTTCTCATCCTGTGTCTCCCTAACCTGCCGCCACTCCCCCAGTGCTCTCTTCCGCTCTCTGTGTGTGTGTTTGTGTGGGTGGAGACAGGTGTGCTGGAGGCAGAGCAGATGCCCACCAGCTGCAACCTGTTCCATAATCAAGACCTCTACAAATTCTCTGCCCTGCCACTTCCACTCTGCCAGGTCGTAACCTTAGCTCATTCTGCCCGCTCTGACTTTGGCCCGTCTCCAGTCCCACGTCTCGTCAGTCCTGGAACTCTGTCATGGACCCCCTACTCCACTGCGTCGTTGGATTCCTCTCTGGACCTGCTTACCCAGTCCCAACTCCCCTCGCTCCAGCCTCAGCCTCCGCACCTGGCTTCCTGCAACCCACCCGAGCTTCCCCTGGGCTGCACCCCATCTTCCCCTTGTGTTTCAATAAATATCTTGGTTACCTCATCCCAGTCTCCTCGTCTGAGTCTGCTCTTGGGTTCACCTGTTCCGCTCCACGTGACACCAGTCTCTCTTGGCTAAGAGTTGAGGAGAGACTGACTGCATCCCTTCTTCTTTTTATAAGAAACATTAATGTCTTGAAAATCCCAAGTTGTTTGCATAGTAAACTTACGCACAGCTCTGACACACACACACTTACCCCACCAGACATGCCACCAGGGGTATTTTCATAGTCCCCAAATCCAGAACAAATTCAAGAAAGGGTACAGTAGTATATAGAGCCATTATTGCATGGAACTCCCTTCCATCTCATATAGCTCATATAAACAGCAAACCTGGTTTCAAAAAACAGATAAAGCAACACTTCACGGCACAACGTTTCTCCCCTATTTGACATAGATATTTTGCGTGTATGTATTGATATGTAGACTATGTGTGCTGTTTTTAAATGTACAGTTGAAGTCGGCGGTTTACATACACGTAGGTTGGAGTCAGTCAAACTCATTTTTCAAACACTCCACAAATTTCTTGTTAACAAACCACAGTTTTGGCAAGTCGATTAGGACATCTACTTTGTGCATGACACAAGTCATTTTTCCAACAATTGTTTACAGACAGATTATTTAATTTATAATTCACTGTATCACAATTCCAGTGGGTCAGAAGTTTACATACACTAAGTTGACTGTGCCTTTTAACAGCTTGGAAAATTCCAGAAAATTATGTCATGGCTTTAAAGGCTTCTGATAGGCTAATTGACATCATTTGAGTCAATTGGAGGTGGACCTGTGGATGTATTTCAAGGCCTACCTTCAAACTCAGTGCCTCTTTGCTTGACATCATGGGAAAATCAAAAGAAATCAGCTAAGACCTCAGATTTGTTTTTTTGAGACCTCCACAAGTCTGGTTCATCCTTGAGAGCAATTTCCAAACACCTGAAGGTACCACGTTCAAACAGCAAGTATAAACACTATGGGACCACGCAGCCGTCATACCGCTCAGGAAGGAGACGCGTTCTGTCTCCTAGAGATGAACGTACTTTGGTGCGAAAAGTGCAAATCAATCCCAGAACAACAGCAAAGGACCTTGTGAAGATGCTGGAGGAAACAGGTACAAAAGTATCTATATCCACAGTAAAACGAGTCCTATCTCGACATTACCTGAAAGGCCGCTCAGCAAGGAAGAAGCCACTGCTCCAAAACTGCCATAAAAAAAGCTAGACTACAGTTTGCAACTGCACATGGGGACAAAGATCATACTTTTTGGAGAAATGTCCTCTGGTCTGGCCATAATGCCCATCGTTATGTTTGGAGGAAAAAGGGGGGAGGCTTGCAAGCCAAAGAACACCATCCCAACCGTGAAACACGGGGGTGGCAGCATCATGTTGTGGGGGGTGCTTTGCTGCAGGAGGGACTGGTACACTTCACAAAATTGATGGCATCATGAGGGAGGAAAATGATATGGATATATTGAAGCAACATCTCAAGACATCAGTCAGGAAGTTAAAGCTTGGTCGCAAATGGGTCTTCCAAATTGACAATGACCCCAAGCATACTTCCAAAGTTGTGGCAAAATGGCTTAAGGACAACAAAGTCAAGGTATTGGAGTGACCATCACAAAGCCCTGACCTCAATCTCATAGAAAATTTGTGGGCAGAACTGAAAAAGTGTGTGTTGGAGCAAGGAGGCCTACAAACCTGACTCAGTTACACTAGCTCTGTCAGGAGGAATGGGCCAAAATTCACCCAACTTATTGTGGGAAGCTTGTGGAAGGCTACCCGAAACGTTTGCCCCAAGTTAATCAATTTAAAGGCAATGCTACCAAATACTAATTGAGTGTATGTAAACTTCTGACCCACTGGGAATGTGACAAAAGAAATAAAAGCTGAAATAAATCATTCTCTATACTATTATTCTGACATTTCACATTCTTAAAATAAAGTGGTGATCCTAACTGATCTAAGACAGGGAATTGTTACTAGGATTAAATGTCAGGAATTGTGAAAAACTGAGTTTAAATATATTTGGCTAAGGGATATGTAAACTTCCAACTTCAACTGTATGTAGTTCTGTCCTTGAGCTGTTCTTGTCTATTAATGTTCTGTATTATGTCATGTTTCATGTTCTGTGTGGACCCCAGGAAGAGTAGCTGCGGCTTTCGCAACAGCTAATGGGGATCCTAATAAAATACCAAAAATACCATGATCATTGTAATCCCTCACCGAACACTCTGGTTTTTACCTTTCCAAACATGTCTCTTTGTGGGCCTCCGTATTTTAGATTTGTCACGTTTGAGCAGGAAAAATGTATTTCAGTAAACACAAGGGGTAAATAATAAGTGTCACATACTGTAGTTCCAGTATTCACAGAGACAGGAGGTCTCTGCATGAGGAGCAAACTTGCCAAGACAGCGATGAAACATGCAAACACTAACCCCAGTGAAGAATGTTCTTATAACACTTCCATTCTGCAGCTTATCATGTTCTAATGACCTTTTACTGACCTCTATTCAGGCTTTAGTGATTGGCTTCCCATGCCCAGTGCTACTCCTCGGATTGGCTGCTCACCAACTCCATCGATTACTGTGAATGAGGCCGAGCACTGCAGAACATACACAGGTACATCTACTTTCTGATCAAACTTTCTTTAACATGTCTTTGTCTTTCTTTCTCCCTTCTCCTATTTCTCCTCAATACTATGCAGGTTGCAGGACATAATGAACGTGGAAAGGTGCCATGCATTAATAGCGCACAGTGGTACACAAGTACACACTAGGACTAGGAAGTTAACCCAGGTCCTTGAGGTCAAAGGTCAAGTAGCCTGACCACTTTATTTGCGACTCCCATCATTCATAGGCTCATAGCCATAAAGATATCTCTCTCAAGACATTCATGTGAAGGCCCCAAATGGGACGAACGCCGAAGGGCACCTAAGTAACCATAATTTTTCACCCCATCTAGAATTGAGGGTCTTGAAAATAAACAAAGTTAATTGCTGACAATATCCTGTGAAAAGGCTTTTTTAATGATTTGGAGACAGGGTCATAAACCTCTTGTTTATTTTCTCCACTAATATGTGTTTCCAATTCTCACAGATACACAGGACCCTGATCTGAGGAGAAAGTTACCCAATATTCTGGAATTGTACTGAGGAGAAAGTTGACCCAATATTCTGGAATTTGACCTTTTTCAGAATCAAATGGACACAGCATGAGATTCTCTACCACTGACTTTCTGTACTATAGTTGGAAAAACTCATAGTGAATCCTGAATCCTAACTTGTGAAAGAAGCCCACAACTTGAATTCATAAACATCTCCCATAGTAATATTTGTGTTGTATGATTGTAAGATGTGTCCCTTAGAGTAATAATAGCACAAAGCCAATATACCCCACGTATTCCATCTTGTTTTGACTTTATACAAACTAAATATGTATATTATACATGCTGTTTGTATCTTTTAATACATATTTTCCAAGTATGATTTGTTTCTGTTGGATATTCTGTTATGAAAATGTAGTGCTTTCTTCAACCATGGTACATTTTGTCTCTTCTCTATGGTCAATGGTTTATAGTCTTTGGTTTAATGACATGCAGATGTGAAATGAGACAACCCATGTATTAGTTATAGGGTTCTAATTATCTTCCCTGCCCTAGAAAAGTATTTAAAAGACAATTATACGTTAACAATAAAACAGAGAAATGCCCAATGAGGTGCAAGGAGGCTTTAGAGACATTTAACATGTTCTGTTTATTTGAGTTCCTTTTGTATTCTGACATTATCTCAGAGACACTATTGTTCTTTCTTAACTGCAGCCAAGAAACGATGAGGATGAGATGACTGTATTAATGCATTCTGGGATGGGGCCTGTACAGGGGTAGAGAGATAGGGATGGGCCTGTACAGGGGTAGAGGGATAGAGCTGGGCCTGTACAGGGGTAGAGGAATGGAGATGGGCCTGTACAGGGGTAGAGGGATGGGGCTGGGCCTGTACAGGGGTAGAGAGATGGGGCTGGGCCTGTACAGGGGTAGAGGGATGGAGATGGGCCTGCACAGGGGTAGAGGGATGGGGCTGGGCCTGCACAGGGGTAGAGAGATGGGGCTGGGCCTGTACAGGGGTAGAGGGATGGAGATGGGCCTGCACAGGGGTAGAGGGATAGAGCTGGGCCTGCACAGGGGTAGAGGGATAGAGCTGGGCCTGCATAGGGGTAGAGGGATGGGGCTGGGCCTGTACAGGGGTAGAGGGATAGAGCTGGGCCTGCACAGGGGTAGAGGGATGGGGCTGGGCCTGCACAGGGGTAGAGAGATGGGGCTGGGCCTGTACAGGGGTAGAGGGATGGACTCCTGAAGGGGAACATTCACAAACTGCATCCATGTCCATCTCTCTTCTCCCTCTGTCTTGAACGAACCACTGTTCATCTCTTATCTCTCTCTGTCTTGAACGAACCACTGTTCATCCCTTATCTCTCTTTGTCTTGAACGAACCACTGTTCATCCCTTATCTCTCTTTGTCTTGAGCAGACCACTGTTCATCCCTTATCTCTCTTTGTCTTGAGCAGACCACTGTTCATCCCTTATCTCTCTTTGTCTTGAGCAGACCACTGTTCATCCCTTATCTCTCTTTGTCTTGAGCAGACCACTGTTCATCCCTTATCTCTCTTTGTCTTGAACGAACCACTGTTCATCCCTTATCTCTCTTTGTCTTGAACGAACCACTGTTCATCCCTTATCTCTCTTTGTCTTGAACGAACCACTGTTCACCCCTTATCTCTCTTTGTCTTGAACGAACCACTGTTCATCCCTTATCTCTCTTTGTCTTGAACGAACCACTGTTCATCCCTTATCTCTCTTTCTTGAACGAACCACTGTTCGTCCCCGGTGAATCATATATAAAGGAAAGAGAAGGTGTGCAGAAAAACATTTACCTAAGCTCATACCTTAGTCTTCTCATTTGTTCTGACTATAGAAGTTGGGGTAGACATATCTATTGTTTTTATTTGTACTGAATTTCAGGTTTTTATTTTTACTCGGAATGCCTCCCAGGCCGTACTACGTAAGAAATCCCTGCTTGCTTTGCACTGCTACACTGCTTTGTCTTTTTAGATGCGCCACAGGACATGCTCACTGCACTGATTAAAAGAGCTGAAGTACGACTACTATGATAATTGGTGTAATGGGGCAGTAAATGTATTAGCTTATCACAGAGACAATCAATTCATGAAGTCCATTGTACTGCTGGAAGGAAACACTAGTCTAGTAGAAACACTAGGCTACATAATGTCTGGTATGGGGTCCCTCAGGGAAGATATTTGGGAGTTATGCCAAAACAAATGTCCATTAAGCTCTATGATATGGTTGTGTGCAGTGCAGATGCATGGTTTTGTTGAAACTTTGATGTCATTTTGTTTTACCTTCCTTCCCATTAATCTGTTGGCAATACGTGCTATTTATAAGACAAGTGAGACTGTGGAAGGAAAGACGTAGGTCAGTCTGACTGATGAAGCCAACAGGTGGGTTGCAAAGAAAAAGACCACAAAATGCCATCTTCATTCTCTCTCTCTCTCTCTCTCTCTCTCTCTCTCTCTCTCTCTCTCTCTCTCTCTCTCTCTGCTCTCTCTCTCCATCTCTGCTCTCTCTCTTCACTCTCTCTCTGCTCTCTCTCTGCTCTCTCGCTCTTAATTTCAATTTCAATTTCAATTTAAGGGCTTTATTGGCATGGGAAACATATATGTTAACATTGCCAAAGCAAATGAACAGTAAACATTACACTCACAGAAGTTCCAAAAGAATAAAGGAATTTCAAATGTCATATTATGTCTATATACAGTGTTGTAATGATGTGCAAATAGTTAAAGTACAAAAGGGAAAATAAATAAACATAAATATGGGTTGTATTTACAATGGTGTTTGTTCTTCACTGGTTGCCCTTTTCTTGTGGCAACAGGTCACACATCTTGCTGCTGTGATGGCACACTGTGGTATTTCACCCAGTAGATATGGGAGTTCATCAAAATTGTTGTCAAATTCTTTTCTGTGTAATATGTGTAATCTGAGAGAAATATGTATCTCTAATATGGTCATACATTTGGCAGGAGGTTAGGAAGTGCAGCTCAGCTTCCACCTCATTTTGTTGGCAGTGTGCACATAGCCTGTCTTCTCTTGAGAGCCAGGTCTGCCTACGGTGGCCTTTCTCAATAGCAAGAATATGCTCACTGAGTCTGTACATAGTCAAAGCTTTCCGTAAGTTTGGGTCAGTCACAGTGGTCAGGTATTCTGCCACTGTGTACTCTCTGTTTAGGGACAAATAGCATTCTAGTTTGCACTGTTTTCTTTGTTAATTCTTTCCAATGTGTCAAGTAATTATTTTTTGTTTTCCCAGGATTTGGTTGGGTCTAATTGTGTTGCTGTCCTGGGGCTCTGTAGGGTCTGTTTGTGTACACAAAGGATATTTTTGCAGAATTCTGTGTGCAAAGTCTCAATTTGGTGTTTGTCCCATTTTGTGAATTTTTGGTTGGTGAGCGGACAATGGGTTCTATAACTAATTCAAGTATTTTTTATGTAATTAAAAATCCAGTGGGTTCTGATAGACTTTAATAGTTGATTCTAAGATTTGTATTTGATTGTGTATATTTTTTTGCTGTTTTTTTTTATGGGGTCAAAAGAAAGTATTTTATCCATACATCTTCCAATTTTCCCCGAAGTGGTTAGATTCTATGGATTCTTCAATTACATTGAACTGATTTCTGACATGCTTTTCCTTCTTTTTCATTAGAGTATTTCCGTATTGTTTTAGTGATTCACCATAGTGAAGGCTCAGGTTTTCTGGGTCTCTGTTTTTGGTTTGATAGGTTTCTCAATTTCTTTCTTAGGTTTTTGCATTCTTCATCAAACCATTTGTCATTGTTGTTAATTTTCTTAGATTGTCTGCTTGAAAATGGTAGATTTGGTAGGGAAGCTGAGAGGTCAAATATACTATTTATGTTTTCTACTTTCACTATTACTATGAAACATTCTGTCCAGGAAGTTGTCTAAAAGGGAATTAATTTGTTGTTGCCTAATTGTTTTTTGGTAGGTTTCCACACTACTTTCCTTCCATTTGTAGTATTTCTTAATTGTCCCCCTGTGTGCTGAGGGTGTCAGGTTCATGTCCAGTTCTGGCATTTAGATCACCACAGACTAGTACATGTCCCTGGGCCTGGAAATGATTGATTTCCCCCTCCAGGATGGAGAAGCTGTCTTCATTAAAGTATGGGGATTCTAGTGGGGGATATGGGTAGCACACAGGATGACATTTTTCTCTGTTCAGATAATCTCCTTTTGAGTTTCTAGCCAAATAAAAAAAGGCCTGTTTTGATTAATTTAATAGAGTGAGTTAGGTCTGCTCTATATCAAATTAGCATACCCCCTGAGTCCCTTCCCTGTTTCACACCTGCTAGTTTGGTGGATAGGACTACCAGCCCTCTGTAAACTAGAGGGCAACCAGTGGGTCCATCTCCTCTATACCATGTTTCTTGTAGGATGACAATGTCTGTACTTCTAATTTATTTGGTGAAGTCCAGGTTCCTGCTCTTTAGGCCAAGGGCAGATGACCTCAGGCCTTGGATATTCCAGGATGAGATAGTGAAGGCTTTGTGTTCCAAAAAGTGTCCAATGTTGTTAGTCGTGTTGTTTTGCCTCAGACCAGTAAGTGTGAGCAGAGCCTGCTGAGCATCTGGTACATGCCATTGGCTTGGGCTAGTGTAAGAGTGGGGGTTGGGCCTGTTTGTCTGCTCACGGCCTGGGCGTATGTGTGACTTTCAAGTTGAGGCCCTCTTTGCGGGTGTGGGGGGCATAGAGTGGGCAGGAGGGCCATAGGTCTGATCTGAGGGTGTCAATATGGGGTGTGGGCATGGTTGGTTTAGGGGGGTATTGATTGGTTGGGGTGTGGGCATGGTTGGTTTGGGGGTATTGATTGGTTGGGGTGTGGGCATGGTTGGTTTGGGGGTATTGATTGGTTGGGGTGGGGGCAGGGGCGTAATATGGGGGGTTAGGATGATTCTAAAGGCCTGTGACTGACAGGGACCTAAAAATAGTAGAACATTAGGTAAAAAAAATGCTATATTAAATTATTAACCTATCATCATTAATATAATATTTTGTTTACAATGTACTAAGAGAGAGCCTCTGCAGTCTCACCAGTGAGGCCCGATCAGAAGCTAGTGGTCTGAAGAACTACTTAATGTCATTCAACACTATTGTCCTCCTCACTGGCTGGCTGAAAGCACTACAATGCATTGAGGGCAGGAATGTGATTCTCCAGTCAGGAAAAATCTCACTTGACACAGAGGCAGCTAATATCAGAGCCTTAAAGGAAGAGATGCAGGCTCTTAGAGATGGATGGGAGTCTCTCCTGTCTGAGGCAACACTGACTGACACGCAAATGGATGTTACACCTCAATTTAGCAAGGAACACAGCCGCCAGAGGAAAAGGAAGAGATTCCATGATGAGACCTCTGAAGAGGAGACAGCTCAGGACAGAGCAGCAACGGTGTTTCAGAACACAGTGTTTTTTACTGCTATGGACAACATTATAAGTGACTTGGACACTAGGTTCCACACCACTGCAGAAACTGTTATGTAATGTTCTGCTGTTCTGAAAGTTGGGCAGATTAGTGAGGATAAAGTCCCTTCTGGGTGCCAACCCCTGATCATGAAGTATTCCAGAGATCTTACACCTGAGTTTCAAAATGAAGTAAGACACCTGAACACTGTACATGCTGCCATTTCCCCCCCTAACTTGTCCCCTCTTGGTCTCCTGAATGTAACTTGTAAGATGCAGCTGCGAAGCATTTTTGGAAAAGTGTGCATTGCTTTACGTATATTTTGCACACTGCCTGTGACTGTTGCTGGTGGCGAGAGAGCTTTCAGTAAGCTAAAACTGATCAACTATTTGAGGTCCACTATGTCCCAGGACAAGCTTTACAGTCTTGCCATGCTGTCCATTGAAAGTCAGTTAGCTAAAAAGCTGGACTTCAAAGACTTGATCAGTGACTTTGCTAGCAAGAAGGCTCGGCGCTGGGTTCTTGGTGAGTAAGGCATGGCTATGGATATTGGATCACAACACACATCATGACCACAGACTGAGAACAAGATATATCTCAAAGTAATGGCTGGATTGACATAAAATGTGTTGTGCACAGTCAAGACCCCAAGTGGAAAAAAACGATTGATTTGGTAACCACTTGACCTTTCCTCTAGCGCCAACATCAGGCCTTTTCATTTCCATTTTGTTTTCCATTTTCCATTTCCACTTTTACAGCTGCCTATTTTCTAGGTATACTTAGTTCAAAACTCTGCTGCTGATTTTATTATTTTGTCTGTTATATCATTCTATAGATGATAATGTTAATTTATTTTAATTGAAGAGGTTAATGTATATTTAAGTTTATTTATTTATTTTAAGTTATTCATTAATGTTAAGAAAATTTTCCATTCAAGAATTTTCCCATTAAAATTACATTTAGACTGTAAAAGATGACCTTCAGCACATTTCTTATAGAGGGTATCAGTCTGCATCAAATAGTGAATTCCACTGTATGCAGAATGTTGCATGCATGTCTGCACAGTGTTATATTTTCACAGCTCCCTGTCAGTAAATATTGGACAGTAAATATTGGACTACAAGAGAGTTGCAAGCCTGCAATGGTAGAGATATTTAAAGCTTTGAATGGGTTGATTGGGTTCTGGAGGTGTGTGGTTACAGCAATTGCACAGGGTTGGTGTGGCCTGTGGTGGTGGGGCCCAATGTGATGTATTTTCATGGGCCCAAAATCCCTGGCGGCACCCCTTGGTGGGGGTGTGGATGTGGCTGGTGGTGCTGTGGTCTGGATGTATGTCCTCTCTCTCTCTGCTCTCTCTCTCTCTCTCCCAACCCTATAGAGATTTTACCTGGAATTTTATGACGTCATGACATGGAACTCCTCGGATGATACATGTACGAGATCCTCGCCCTCTGACGTTACCGAGGTAATTAATCCATCTAAATAAGGAAAAGATTACATTAGGGGAAGTCAAGAGATTAACTTGGGTGTCTTTTGTCATATTGGGGCGGTTTCCCAGACACTGATTAAGACTAATCATAGACTAAATTGGAGATTTAAGCTGGACTAACTGAAATAGAATTTCTCAGACATGGTTTAAAATAGTCTCAGACTTTCCCTAGTCCTGAATTACAAAGTCTGATTTCCAGAAGTCTGATTAGAACTAGTCTAGATTTAAGTAGTTAAACCCAAACTAAACCTGGCCAGAGGCAGGTTTAACTTCAGATTAATTGATGTTGGCCTCCAGATTGACCTTAGCAATAGAGGAAAATGGATTACCTGGACTATTTTAATGATGATGAAAGAGCTCCATTTAGACCAGACAGAAGGGTGGTTATGGACAGGAGCAACCCACTGAATGATTTTGATGAAATCAACTTTAGTGGACTGCTGCATGTACAAAGCAACTGCAGCAGACATAATTAGTCTGCTTGAGACAAGGCTTTCATCTGATTCTTTTAGGGAATGCCTATCCCTCCTTCTCGCTACAAGTACTGATCACCTTAAGGTTTTTGGCATGTGGAACCTTCCATCGTGAAACAGGCGATTTGTGTGGGCGTAAGTGAACCAACTGTGTGCAAAATAGTCCACAAAGTGTGCAAAGCTATATGTGAACTGGAAGGACGACTACATCAAGTTTCCTGATGCTGCTGGCCAAGCCAACTACAAGGTGGAGTTCTTTGAATATGGAAACTTCCCTGGAGTCATTGGCTGTATTGATGGATGTCATATTCCAATAAAGTGTCCTCTACTGCAGATTCTGAGGAGTACAGAAATTGTAAAAACTGGTTCTCAATAAATGTACAAAGTGTGTGCACTCCCACTATGCAGTTCTCCAACATTGTTGCACGCTGGAAAGGTGCAACCTCATGACTCAAGAATTTTCCAGAACTCCTGTCTGTACGCTCAGTTTGAAGGTGGTCAACATAGCGGAATCATACTTGGTGACAGTGGGTATGCACAGACCAACTTCTACCTTCATGCAGTCACACCTGAGCAGCAGCGGTACAACCAAGCTCATATCCGTACCAGAGGTACAGGAGCGATGTTTGGTGTATGGAAGAGTCGCTTTCCAGTTTCTCAGAAACACATTGCGCTTTGAACCAAGAAGATGCTGTATTGTCATAATTGCAACAGCAGTGCTTCACAATTACTCTCAAACAGCATGGCTGCCCAGATCCTCAAATGGAACATAGGGATGAACCAGATCTTCCCATGGTTGAGCCAGACAATGACAGGTATGGACTGGCGTGCAGAGATGCTTTTGCTTACGGCACTTCTCACAATAAAGTTACCTCAGATGATTGAAGACAACAATTGCCACAGATTGATGATGAACAAAAGTTTAATTTCACTAATTGAGATATAGGGACCCTGAATTGGTGCTGGTTTCAGTAGAACATTGGTACTGCTGCTGCTTCATGTTTCTCTCTTCCTCCCTCATGGCTAACTTCAACATTAAGTATTTTCATCTCATTTTCATGTTCATCTTGTAAATACTTTAATTTGTGCTCATGGAATTCCATGGCCAGTTTCTCGTGCATGGTCAGCCTCTTGGTCCTTCTCATCTGGCCAGAATTAGTGACACCATCTTCCTCCAGGCTGCTGCAGCTGTAGTGGGCTGACTTCTCATCCTGTCTCAGGACCTCCAAGCTCTGGTGATCATCTGAAAAGTATTATATTGCAGCATTAGTGAACAATATGTATTCAGAAGTTCAGTTCATGAAATATTTAAGGTTATATGACTGGAAGAAATGACTGACAACAATACATATTCTCTGCAGTTTAAGGATGGCACATATTGAATTAATGTGGCCTACCAAAATGAGGATTGGAACGGGCCCCATCTGAACTGTCCAAATGATCATCATCAGGTATACCTTCCAGGGGCTGCTGGCTATCAATGATCAGAAGTCAACAAGTGTCCTAGGTCATCGGTCTCCTGGTCTTTCTGGGGTCCACCACCAGTCTTGAAACGCTCCCTACGTGCAACAGCATTTGTCTTCTTTAAGTTTATTTTCATGTTTTTCCACAGGATCTTAGAAAGATGAGACAATATAAAAAAATTAAATTCTGTATGATGCTGTTTGTAATGTACTTGGATCAAAATGAAGCAAGATTTCAAAGTGACTGACATGTAAAAGTAGACCAACAATAATACAGTAGCTTACCTGAAGTTGTTGAAGTGTCCTGTTGCTTACTTTTTCATTCGAGTTAAATTCATTGCAAATTGAAGTCGAAGCATTCTTTTTCTTGTTTTCTGTTGCTGAATCATGCTGTTTGTTCTCAATAATTGGGTGGTTTGACACAATTTGTTTAAAAGGGTCCTTTCAAAGTCACTGAAATTCTTTGAACGTTGTATTTTACCTTTGTCCATTGTTTGGTTGGGTGATTTACTCCAGTTCCACACACACACAATGTTAATGTTTCTTAAGGGTCCAGCCCTGGTTTTTGAAGCAACCTCAGGTCTGCAATTCACAAGTGCACAACATTACTCTAATCGGGCTTCACAGAGAGTAGCTAGTTAGTCTTTATTAACCTTAGTCTGCAACTCCCTAGTCGGGGTACTACTTAATCTCAAATAAAGCAATGTCTCGGAAAGCCATTTTTTCAGTCCGTATTAATTTAAGTAGAATTAGCCTAGTCCTCATTTATTTTAAACTCTGTCTGGGAAACCGCCCCCTAGGAGTCTACCTTTGGGAAATCCATGCAATCCAATTAACTCAAACAACTAAGACAGAATGAAAACAAACATGTTGTCCTCGCATCTTCCTCGTTGTTTTATTTCTGTAGCCTACTAGTCTGCTATATGGGGATTAATGGCATAAAGGGATGTGTGTGTGTGGGACTTCTTTATTAGACGGGTGTCTGATAAAGAGGTTAAACCCAGATGACTAAATCAACCCGTGGGTTTCTGTTCAGCACCTTGGACAGCGCCTTCCACTGCAAGCGCAGTACATAGGTTATCTGCCTCTCTCAGTAGATTATCCGTTCCACCTAGCGCTAGGTGGAAAACACAACAATTAGAAACAGACATGGCAAAATCTGCAGCTATTTTGCTGGTGTTAATTTCCTTTTTGTACATCCTATCTCAATTAGCCCATGTGGTTGCAGAATGGACAGACGAAAGGCTACCAAAGGTAGAAGTTACAGAGGACTCTAGGGAACTGGTAAGTAACCTGCTATAGTAATAAGTATTAGTTGAGGTTACGATACAATTAAGGAATGCTATTGACACTATTTGATGTACTGTACATTCATAGTGAGTCATTGCAATTAACCAATAAACATGGTCTATTGTGAGGCGACAGATTTGATGTAGGGCCATTTCAATACAGCAGTGTTTTTGTCTGTGTGTGTTGTAGCTGGGTGTCCTTCATAACGTCCTAGAGAAACTCCAAAACAGAAGAATGGCTGTGTGGGAAAGAAGACAAAGCCACCTTCCTAGTGTAAGAAAGCTATTTCAGACACCACAGGTGAATAGTTGAATAGGTGATCGATTTCCCACATGGGTGTGGGTCAGACCCTCTGGTGGGTTGTGGGTGGCACCTTTTGGATTGCGGATCAAGACTACATTCTTGCTAGAACATGTTCTGGGGGAAAATAAATAAACACTCCAAAAGCTTATGCTGTGTCATTTTTTTTTAAAGACCACTGGAAACTACTAAAGAAACAAAGTCTCAAAGGATTCTATTCAGAACTGATTTAGATTATACACAGCCTTGAGTAACTAATGGGTACATTTAACCCCACAAATAGATGGAGTTTTCCCCACTGAATGAATACTATTCTGTAGAATAAACAATAAAATGAGGAGTAAAATATAAATGTAATAAACAGACAGAACTTTGAGCTTTGTTTATGTTATGCAGTTCATAGAAAGGGTTGTACGGTTGCAAAAGCCCGCAAGATAAACAATCTTGCAGGCTACCGACAAGGATTGTGATGGGAAAAGTACTGTTTTGTGGCGACATCTAGTGGTCAATGTACTTAAAAGTAATTTGGAAAAATCTACCCTGTCATTTTTGTTCTATTTTCTTTCCAGTGTATTGTTGGTGACTACTGCACAGTGAAAAAGGTACCACGGTATGGCCAACTATGTGACTGTCCAAGAGGATCAACGTGCAACCTCTTCTTCCTCAAGTGTTTGTGATTTAGTTTTGTTATGGTATTAGTTCATTTATTTCTGTCTGAAATAAGAGTAGGATTTTGATATTTCGCTTCGCTAACATGTATCCTTCTTCTGACCTGTTTCATCCATGTGTTCTTTAATTTGCCTCTCATTCTACCATCCTGTGTGTTGTGCATTCAGCACAGATATGAAGGTAAGC
The DNA here is from genome assembly GCA_030435695.1 of Brachymystax lenok tsinlingensis. NCBI lineage: Eukaryota > Metazoa > Chordata > Actinopteri > Salmoniformes > Salmonidae > Brachymystax > Brachymystax lenok. The sequence continues at coordinate 59,054,238 of CM059789.1, forward strand.
TCTGTAAATATGAAAAAGAGGCTCTTTTTTATATAAATGTTGATTGATAAACTGTCCCAATTCTTTTCACAACCTGAGCAGAAAAAAAAGCAGAATTATATTTACTACAAAAAACAACATTGTGCACATACCCCAACAGTTTGTTTTTATTGATCATCAATAGAAAGTGCAATAAACTGTACCATTTGCTGCACACTTACAGCAATGTAATAATTAGGAATAGTGTTAACAGTGCTGTAAAATACATAAATACTGTAAGAAATCGGAAGAACCATATTTTACGAATAGTGTGTAACCAAAATTCGAAAGGCACTTGCACATCTGAGCCATCTTTGTTGCAGGTGCATGGTAACAGCTGAATAAGACCAGAAAAAGAAGAAACCAGCACACTGCTCTTGATAGTATCACTGGTCTTTATTAAGCTAGTGTGTACCCAAAAGGAAATGCTTGTCAAATGACACCCTAAATAAATAGATATGTATAGTTTAGACAGACCTGAATTTCACACACAAATGTGATTGACATCTCATTGGTAAATACACCATAAGCACTTTGATCACAGACCAAAAAATGTCATCTCTATCGTAGCGCATTAAATGTAGCTGGTAATACAAATTTTTCAGAAAACAATCTTTAAAGGAAAATAGGGTATATCTTCAAAAATAAGACAGGCCTAGATATTTGTAGTATTCGTCTCTCTGGTTGGACCAGCTCAGTTATGGTGACAATGCAGACAATGTCAGAAAGTGAGACCAAGGTGACATGTTCAAATCCCCCAAACTGACACATGGAATAGTTAGGCAGGACTATACTCTAATCACAGACACAGAAACGATATCAACTATGACAACAACATAAAGACATGTTGTGCTGCAATATTATTAACCATACTGCAGTAATAACTTGGAACATATTGTAAGATTTAATTCAAACCAATAACTATTGTGCAGTGTATGGGTCATACTTACACATAGATATCTCTCAAATAAGACCGCAACAAAACATGGGATCAAAATGGAAATAATGATACCAAGGCGCAAGTTCTGCCAATCAAGTCCTTCAAACATTTGAGAGTGGTCAAGCGCCAGCCAACAGCACCCAGTCTCTATATGGACAGGATCTGCCTGCGGATCTTTTCAGAAGCCAGGTGGTCCAGGGTTCTCTGACGAGCTATAACCACCAGGACCAAGACTACCGTCAGGCACACCATGATCCCCTCAAACGTCCAGAATAGGCTCTCATCCATCCGAGAGGAACGGCAGCTGAGAAAAGATTAAGATAGAATTGTAGTCGGACCTGAATTGTCGGTTGCATCAATTTAGGAAAAAACTCAAATAAAAATATACAAAAAGGGGGTAGGCTACCTCTTGTATTCAACTTTGTTGGACTTTGCACAGTTGATCTTTTCTATAAATCCAGTTCGGTCGCACGGTGCCCATGATTTCTAGAGGAGACAGACACGTGTCAAGAATAATCAAGAAGTTATTGATCAGTATTACGGTGCACAAGAAAATAGGAATTATTTTAACCCTCACCATCTGAAAGGGGTTGCACCTTGCACACTCTGTCAACATCATAAACTCCTCCTCTTGCCAGCAATGAAGGGATGTTGTGCTTATCTCTACAAAACAAAGAGGTTACCATAGCTAGAAACTTCTGTTAGGTTCTAGTGCAGTAGCTAGGTCTACAGCTACTGGGCAACTATTATAGCTACCCGATCTGTATTTAATTGTTATTTAACTAGCTATGGGTCAACCTGTAGTAGAGTATTCCTCTCCTGAAATAGCAGCACCATGGACACTGGAAGAAAATGATAGAATGGTTTGGTTAACACATTCACAAAAGTCAGAGGTTTGAAGACAGCTCAGTCAGTGACACGGCTGGAAAAAACTAATAAAACTAGCACACTCACCTGAATGACGCAAGGACTACCAGGAGCAGTGTTAAGATCGATAATATTGGGGAATCGCTCATTGTGCTGGTAAGGGGGGCTCGAACTCGACTGTCAGTAACTTCTAATGAGATAGCAAAATAACGTAGCTTCTGTAACGTTTGGCTTCTAGCTAGCTAGCTTCATATTAGCGAACGTTAGTCATCGGTTGAATTCCAGAAGTATATTTACAGCAGCTAACCAACTACGGAACACTCAAATGTCACTGTAAGTATCTTTAAATGTTGTTAGTTATTCCATTATAAAGAATTGTAGCATTCTTGAATCCTCGAAATTCCTCCCTATGTCACCTGACCGGAGTGGCTTGAAGTGCTCTCACCAGCCCTAGCGGTGACAAGCAGGCATTAAGTCAGTTGGTAACTTTCTGGCTCTTGTGTCTATGCTGTGAGTGACAATTACATTTCTACTGAAGGTCAATAATCAACTGCAGCTATGTTTCCATTTTTCTTGACATGTCATGATAATGTTTATATCATTGAGTAGCAACACCTTTAAAAATATTTTTATTAAAACAGTGTCGAACATAACAAAACTTAACAAAAATGAAGAAAACACTTATGAATATTCTTAACAGTTGGGGCATTCTTTCATCCTCAAAAAAACATTCCCTGCCAGGATCCGGTTGGATAACTAGTCCTCTTATTACAAATGGCGGCAATATTTCTCAGATAAAATAAATCTTCAACATTTCTATATAAGTCCACAATGCAGCCAAACCTGGCTAGCTGAGGTACGTACCGTTGTCTTTCACACAAAAAAAGAGTTTTGAAAGTAACATAACATTGTAGCAAACACATGAACTCTATAGTGTGAAGTGTGTTGGACAAACCCATAATGTACCTGAGCAAAGAGAATTGGTTAGCTTACTTGTGATTTTACTGAAGTAATTATTTTCTTAGACAAGTCCTGCAGCCCTTCATACTTCTTTCTTAGGCAAGGTTTTAGACCACCCTGCTCAGCACTGAGCGAAGCTTAGAAATGAATAAATGCTGAAAAGAACACAACAGCTCAAGTGTGTGAAACAGTTAAAGTATGACTCTAGAGAGCTCTAATTCAGCCACATAACACACATGCTTCTGGGCTTGTGTGTACCACCACATATTTGTTCCCAAATAGTGCTTCTAACAATAGTTATGAGTAAGCCAAAGACGCTGGTTGTCACTTCCATCTGTTTCCAGTGAGGGGCAGTTCTACTAATGAATCAACCCTGGACAGCCTCAGTGCATTTGTTGATGCTGCCTACCCCAGTCTTCCAGCAGAGTCCTACTCCAAGTAGTCAGAGCCTGCCATGGCCATGTAGGAATCCAGCTCTGCGTCTAGGTGGCTCTTGGTCATTGACATGTAGTTGTCTAGTTGGTTGTCCAGCTCCTCTTTGGTGGGTATTTTTTTAGGTTTGCCCATGCCTCGGCCCCGGAACCCTCCCCGGCCCCCCAGACCCGCTCCTCTGCCTGGTAGGGATGACAAGATGAGCGAGGGCAGTAGGAGAAGGGAGGACAGAGTATGCACAGTTAATAGAGTACAAGAGAGTTCTCTCACCTCTTCCTTTCAGGCCCAGTCCATTCCTGGCTCCTCGGCTAACCAGCACTCCAGCATTGTTCAGCTGGCCACCTTGCAGCCTCAAGCCCTGACGAAACCTAAGTTTAGTCACCCTTCCCCGTGCACGCATCTGATTCACACCTGAACGAGAGAGGGATACATAAAGTTAAACTGGCTCCAACTGTATTACAGTTGAAAAACACAGTACACCCACCTCTGAAAAAGCCCCATCTGTTGTTTCCACGCACTTTGAAACCTCCTCGGTTCATCCCTCTCAGTCCCCTTACAGCAAACCCTTGGCTTCTGGTGGCCCCCCGCATCAGGGTCCCCATGGGCTGACCTAGCCTTGCCAGGACATCGCCCTTCCCCAGGCGCTGCTTCAGGCTCTGTGGGACATTGGAACGTACCAACAGAGTTTGGGTGTATTCCATTTCAATTCAATAAATAAACTGAAAGTCAAGACATGACATGCCCAGGAGGTGGTTTCAAAATTCAAATGAACTTTTCAATGCTTCTAATGTAGTCCACATCTTAATTTCTCTGGTCTCTTCTTAAAAAGGAAACAAATAAATTGTGATATTGGGGTAGTTCTGATCTGGGATGTGTTCAGTGTTTAATTCAGTTGAAGAACGGTGTGATTATGGTGGCGCAGAGGGAGATAACTCTACCTACTTCAACTGTAGGTAGAGTTTACATACACTTAGGTTGGAGTCATTAAAACTCGTTTTTCAACCACTTCACAAATTTCTTGATAACAAACTATAGTTTTGGCAAGTCATTAGGATATCTACTTTGTGCTTGACAAGTAATTTTTCCAACAATTGTTTACAGACAGATTATTTCACTGTATCACAATTCCAGTGGGTCAGACAGAAGTCTACATACACTAAGGTGACCGTGCCTTTAAACAGCTTGGAAAATTCCAGAAAATGATGTCATGGCTTCTGATAGGCTAATTGACATAATTTGAGTCAATTGGAGGTGTACCTGTGAATGTATTTCAAGGCCTACCTTCAAACTCTGTGCCTCTTTGCTTGACATCATGGGAAAATCAAAAGAAATCAGCCAAGACCTCAGAAAAAAAAGAATTGTAGACCTCCACAAGTCTGGTTTTTCCTTGGGAGCAATTTCCAAACGCCTGAAGGTACCACGTTCATCTGTGCAAACAATAGTACGCAAGTATAAACACCATGGGACCACGCAGCCGTCATACTGCTCAGGAAGGAGACGAGTTCTGTCTCCTAGAGATGAACGTACGTTGGTGTGAAAAGTGCAAATCAATCCCAGAACAACAGAAAAGGACCTTGAAGATTCTGGAGGAAACCGGCACAAAAGTATCTATAGCCACAGTAAAACAAGTCCTATATCGACATGACCTGAAAGGCCGCTCAGCAAGGAAGAAGCCACTGCTCCAAAACCGCCACAAAAGCCAGACTACGGTTTGCAACTGCACATGGGGACAAAAATCATACTTTTTGGAGAAATGTCCTCTGGTCTGATGAAACAAAAATAGAACTGTTTGGCCATAATGACCATTGTTGTGTTTGGAGGAAAAAGGGGGAGGCTTGCAAGTTGAAGAACACCATCCCAACCGTGAAGCACGGGGGTGGCAGCATCATGTTATGGGTGTGCTTTGCTGCAGGAGGGACTGGTGCACTTCACAAAATAGATGGCATCATGAAGAAGGAAAAGTATGGATATATTGAAGCAACATCTCAAGACATCAGTCAGGATGTTAAAGCTTGGTCGCAAATGGGTCTTCCAAATTGACAATGACCCCAAGCATACTTCCAAAGTTGTGGCAAAATGGCTTAAGGACAACAAAGTCAAGGTATTGGAGTGGCCATCACAAAGCCCTGACCTCAATCCCATAGAAAATGTGTTGGCAGAACTGAAAAAGCGGGTGCAAGCAAGGAGGCCTTACAAACCTGACTGAGTTACACCAGATCTGTCAGGAGGAATGGGCCAAAATTCACCCAACTTATTGTTGGAAGGCTACCGGAAACATTTGACCCAAGTTAAACAATTTAAAGGCAATGCTACCAAATAACAATTGAGTGCATATAAACTTCTGACCCACTGGGAATGTGATGAAAGAAATAAAAGCTGAAATAAATCTCTTATTCTGACATTTCACATTCTTAAAATAAAGTGATGATCCTAACTGACCTAAGACAGGGAATTATTACTAAGATTAAATGTCAGGAATTGTGAAAAACTGAGTTTAAATGTATTTGGCTAAGGTGTATGTAAACTTCTGACTTCTACAAATTACCTCGACTAACCTGTGCCCCCGCGCATTTGACTCTGTACCGGTACCCCCTGTATATATTCTCACTATTGTTATTTTACTGCTGCTCTTTAATTACTTGTTACTTTTATTTCTTATTACTTCATTTTCATTTGAGCTCATAAGTAAGCAATTCACTGTAAGGTTTAATACTGTAAGAATACCTGTTGTATTCGGCTCATGTGACTAATATGATTTGATTGTGTATGGTCAGATGGTATGGTGTGTGCTGAACAAGTTTTGCGATTTCAAAATGGTTACACCCATATTGATCATGCCACACCCACCAAAGTGGTACGCACCGTTTTGAGGAAATGTGCCCTTCAGTACAAACAGTCATGGAACGTTGCATTGAACTGAATGCAGCCCTGGATTAGTGACACTGACACTTATCTAATTAACTAACCTAGACAGGTTGAAAGGTGTATGGTTAGTTCCCTCACCTTGGGCTGCAGGGCGGCCTGCACAGAGGTCCTGTTCTCCATCTGCAGAGCCAGTCTCCTGTTGCGGACACTGGCCACCTGCTGCTGCATGTTGGCTCGTACATCCACTGGCTCCGGCTGCTTGTCGTTCAGCACAGTCGTGAAGCTTGGAGGAGCAGGGGTTGAGGGATAAAGGAGGACAGAATAGGGCAGGGGTGTCAAATTCATTCCATGGAGGTCCGAGTGTCAGCTGGTTTGTACGTTACCTTTTGACTGTGTCCAATTAAGACCTAGACAACCAGGTAAGGGAGTTCCTAACTGATCAGTGACTTTACTTGATCAAGTACAAGAGAGGAGTGAACCTGCAGACACTGGGCCCTCAGTAGAATAGGGTGATATAGGAGATTGGAGGGTTTAAGAACCACAGGAGGCTGGTGGCAGCGTAATTGGGGAGAACGGGCTTATGGTAATGACTGGAGTAGAATTAGTGAAATGGTACTAAATACAGCAAACACCTGGTTTCCATTCCATTTGCTCCATTCCAGCCATTGTTATGAGCCGTCCTCCCATCAGCAGACTCCTGTGTTAATTAACAACATACTGCTTAGCATACTACTGTATCCATGTAGTTGCATTCCCCTGCCCTGCCACTTACTGCCTATACCAGGGGTGGGCAACTCCAGTCCTTGAGGGCCTGATTGGTGTGTCACTTTTTCTCCATCGCTAGCAAACACTGCTGATTGAATAAAATAGCATTCTAAACTGAAGATCATGATTAGGTGATTATTGGAGTCAGGTGTGTTAGCTGGGGCAAAACTGTACATGGGGTGAAGTCCCCCAATTAACCAGCTGTAGCTAGCGGTCTAGCAAGCAGACCGTTTGGCCTTGGACGTTGTATCAAGGGGGAAGAAAGACTGATAAGAGAAAATACAGGGTTTGAAATGAGCAAGCTATGGAGTACAGGAGGTGGCCTCTGCAAACTCATCACCACTGGCTTATGGTAGTCTCACCGATCGTTGAGGGAAACTGTTGAGGTGCTTTTCAGCACGATTTTCTCTGTTGGTGAAGTCGTTGCGTCTGTTTGCTGATACATTCCTGTGAGACAATCAATAGGGAGACCGATATTATATTGCAATGGAACAAAAGCATAACTTTAGTTGGTAGTTACAGTGACAATTTGAGAATGTCCTAATGTTAGGCTATGAAACGAGCTACCTTAACGAGTTTCAAAAACATACTAGCTAGCTGTTCATTCTTTTGACATGCTGGCTTGGTCGGCAAACTTTTGCAAATTTGTTGCTATGTGAGATTGTATCTGAACCTCAAACTAGATAAACCTACTAACTAGCTTTTTATCAAGTTGAGCACGCGACTCTTACTCACTTTTTAGAACGGCACTGGCAGACAGTGAAGATGCTAGCAAAAATGTGGTTAGCCTCCCCCTCTTGACTGTCCGCACCAAAGATGCACCTGCACAACATAAAATAAAAAGTTATACTCAACTAAGGAAAGCCTCAAGTTTCGTACTGTAGTTACCGCCCAAAATATAAACGCAAGAACTCAATCAAACTCGCACAGTGAATCGAACACATGCGGAAAACCAATACATGCAACCTTTCACAAATCAAGAACTGATGAAAGGTTGCATTTTTGCAGTATATAGACAATTCATTTGACTAAGACCCCAAATACACAATCACTTTTTGAAAGTCTGTAAAATAAATATTTAAAAAATTAGGACACTGTCCAAGTACGATTTAAAAACGGTACCCATATGTTTTGCTGCATAACATTGGAGTTGAGGAACAGAGGGCTAAGCAGGTAATGGAGCTATGTAAAAACATGTGTGTGTCAAGTAGCACATGTGCAGAAGGTATGGATGTATTATGCTATCGGGTAGATGTGTCTAGAGAGTATGGTAATGCAGCGACTCCGTTCTCTATTTAGTGCACTTATTTTAACCAGAGAGCCATTTGTGACTCAAATTCAATCCATTTAGTAGCGTGTGTCCGAATCGCCAAGCTGAGAGAGACGGAGGTACAATTTACAAGAAACCCCATTTTCCTGGTAAAATACCTGATAAACTATCCACCTACTGCTATCTTAATATTCTAGCCTGGTGTATTTCTTGTAAGTGCAACACTACCCTTCTGAGTTCCCATAAGGTAAATACAACACATACTTGAAACAAATCATCCACTTTGTTTAGCCAGCAGATGATCTAAAACACCATTAGTCTATAAAACACAATCTGTGGATTTTTTATATACACTAATGAGAAAAAAAGTGACAATATACTCCTCTGTGCAAAGCCTAACTGGTTTTTGTGAAGCCTACCAAAAATAATACATTACAGTAAAAAACTGTCAGCCACTAGAGGGCAGCACAGTCTCACATTTAACAGTAATGGAAATCTAACGTTATTGGTGGTAATGTCACTGATCAAGAAATGCACAAGACAATGGTCATACGATGTGTATTAGATGTGTATGTATGTATGCATGCATGTTTTGGACTATAGCTAGCTATAACAAGGGCAGAATATCCAAGCCATACATACAGCCTCATGATGATGTTGGCTGTTGTGCTATTATGCTGGTTATTTTCATGAAATTGGAGGTCCATTATTGTGTTACTGTGGTCAGTATTGATGTGTTTAACTACTAATGTGTATTTTTTCACATATTGCCTTGGTGAAATACAATTATTATTGCGGACCTCTTCATTGGTATGGACCATTGTGGGATTCTTTCCAGCTAGCTACGTTCCTTTGACGTCAGAAATTAATGCGGCTGATGCCCAACCATAGAGAATGATAGAGGCCTAGTAGTGGCCAGAAGGCCTTATTCGCATGGTCAGCGCCATTTAGGGCTTCCGCCACTTTAATGTAGTCTAACTTCATGGACATGATTCCGACAGGGTCGCCAGGAGACATCAGTCAATCGTGAAGAAATAACTGACTACTTTAAAATGGAGATAGTCTCAATGGCGCTGCCCATGCATGCTGTCACAGACCCTATAATGGCACAGATACAAACATTAGTCTTCTATCTATCTCTATGTGCCCAACACACTTACGGCGCCGCCGCAGCCGTTTCTGGGAGGAGAATGATTTCGACGAGGGCTGCAGTTCAACCCCAGGAACGTTGCAATGCCTTGTTTCACTGATGAGGTTTGGACATAGCCACCGTGTGAGTGTCTTTGGTAATCGCAACGGAGGAGGATACGATTCGCTAATAATACACTTTATCGGGGGTAGAACGAAGGACATTATTTATCATCCAGTCTACTATCTAGCTAAAGATTTCGGCTTGATGTTGACTGGAGAGAGAGTGGTAAGTCCGACCAGCCGTTGTTAGCTTGCTAGCGTGTAGCTAGGGTTAGTTAGTTATCAGTATCTTTGAGGTAACGTTACGTTAGCTCAACTCACGTTAACCAACGTTCGTTCATACAATTATTTTCGGAAATTACAATTAAATCGGCACCGCCAGCTGAGTTTATCCAACGTCAAAATATGCTGTTACCCAGTAATACCTAGCTAGTTAAGTAACTAACGTTTGCTAGCTGCTGTTGTTAGATAGCTAACGCGTTACTCAGTGAATGAACGAGGCACTAGTACGGTAACGTAGCTAACACAGGCCCATCAAGCTGTTTCTCTGTCTCATGTGATGGAAACTTACGCGTTAGCTAACTAGCCAGCTGCTTTCATAGACTAACAAACTTAAACATTAGCTAGCCAAGTATAACCCTCTCTGTCAAATAGCTAGTTAACTCACTTTTAGCCACTTGAAATTGGCTAACTAGCTAGCTAAGTCAGTAAGCTAGCTACTGTACTGTATCTTGTCATGACAACCAAATCACCTGACCTGATCCCATTTAGCAATTGTGTGGTAGTTAAAATAATAACGTTACCTAACTAAATACGTTCCTATTTCTGTAACTAGTAGTTATGTTCCCTGTATGCATGCATTAGTAGTACAGTATTGGCTTCAATTCATAGATACATTGTCATTGTAGCTAGCTAGGTATTTAGTCATGTGTATGATATGGCCACATTTTCAAGAAGGAAATACTGTAGCGTCCAATGATTATGAATGAAGGAACGTCTTTGAATATAACCCATGTGGGGTTAATGGCTGCATTAACTAAATCCTACCAGTAGAACCTGAAAATAAGCTAAGCACAGCTCTCCTGTCTGTCAAAATTCCTTGCAACTTTGGAACTCAGTGGGTCTGTAAGGCTAAACGTTACAGATATTAAATCAACCCTTTTGTAGGTTAATTTGGCGTGTATCTACGAGCTTCACTGCTAGACCCATGGCTTTGATTTTTGTTGAACATAAAATCAGGGGTGTAATCATTACTCCAAACAGTCGCAAAAGGTTCTGTTTTTCAATGAAAACTAGCGTTTCTATTGGACAGTTTCAGGTAGGGCCCTAACTGTTTGCCGAACCTGCCCATTAGAAATTGTCATTTCTGTTGCAAAACAGAACGTTTGGCAACTGTTTGAAGTAATGATTACACCCCAGTACAAATCTGAGTGTTCCAGGACGGTTTGAGTCAGGCGGTAGGCCTTATTTCCTTCAAGTCACTTTTAAGTTAAGTTTTGTTATATTGATATTCTGACGTGATTTTTTCTCATTGTTACTCTTAGGAAGTGGGCATCATGGGCACGACATTAACATCCAACGTGTTGAAGTAAAGTGGACCCAGGAGACTGCTTAAAACCCATCCCCAGCCATGGCAGGCTTCAAGCGAGGGTATGATGGCAAGATTGCAGGGCTCTATGACCTGGACAAGACACTAGGCCGGGGCCACTTCGCCGTGGTCAAACTGGCGCGCCATGTCTTCACGGGGGAGAAGGTGGCGGTCAAGGTCATCGACAAGACCAAGTTGGACACGGTTGCCACGGGTCACCTGTTCCAGGAAGTGCGCTGTATGAAGCTGGTGCAGCACCCCAACATTGTCCGGCTCTACGAGGTCATTGACACGCAGACCAAGCTCTACCTGATCCTGGAGCTGGGCGACGGAGGAGACATGTTCGATTACATCATGAAACACGAGGAGGGCCTCAGCGAGGAGCTGGCCAAGAAGTACTTTGCCCAGATCGTCCATGCCATCTCCTACTGCCACCGGCTGCATGTGGTGCACCGTGATCTCAAGCCGGAGAACGTGGTGTTCTTTGAGAAGCAGGGAGTGGTGAAGCTCACTGACTTTGGCTTCAGCAACAAGTTTCAGCCAGGGAAGAAGCTCACCACCAGCTGTGGCTCGCTGGCCTACTCTGCCCCAGAAATCCTGCTGGGAGATGAGTACGATGCTCCGGCCGTAGGTAAGACATCTAAGCTTGTAGGCTTGATACATTAGATGGATGACGTTTGACGCGGTCTGCCATAGATGTATTTACATTTTTTTATTTAACTAGGCAAGTCAGTTAAGAACAAATTATTATTTACAATGACGGCCTAGGAACAGTGGGTCAACAGTATGTGATAGGGGCAGAACGACAGATTTTTACCATGTCAGCTCAGGGATTCGATCTAGCAACCACAAGGTAATGGCCTCGTATCAGCAAGCTCACAACCCTGTGTCATGGGGCCATGGTGATTCTGTGAGATTGTTGCATGGACTTGAGAGCAAAGGTCAGTTGTATGCTGACCTTTGACATTGCCTTACCGTAGCCTACAAAGGATTATTTATGTGTGTGTATGCTGGTTTTGAACTTACAATTTCAGAAGTGCAAGGTTATGTTGTAGCTAGGGAAGCAAGTTACTGCTATGTGTTGCTATGATACACAAGGCCAGTTCTCCTGGTGTTGGTGCCTGGAGTGTTTCATTGCACTTAATTAACTGGCTCATTGATTTCCTGTGTGGACTGTCTGACTGTAGTGCATACAGCAGCAGCACTGACTTATCCAATAACCTCCCGTGTGCCAAACCAGGCATTTACATATCAAGTCATTTGTAAGATGATTACTTATATTCTATGATACAACCTATTTCTTTAACATTTCACTGTCCCAGACATTTGAAAGGAGAGTCTGCAATACTCCAATGTTATAAACACGCAATCTCTAAATATAGGCCATGGGCATAATAATGCCTTCGATAAGCATTTGTGTTAGCCATTATTGCTTCCCCTATTTGACTATGCCTGTCACACTTGTAGGGTGTAACTGAGGAAACTGTGGTCACTCTCTCTCACATACACACACTGTTTCTTTGCAAAGAACGACAGAGCATCTTATTTTACAGTAATAGGTCTGGGGCTGTGTGCAGCCTGTGTTGTGTTGTAATTGTCATGGTTGTGCGTCAGATGAAGGCCCTAGAGAGGAGAAGAGAGAAGGCTGACTGCTGTTAATTGCAGCCCGGTTACAATCGCCGGCTCTAGGCAGAACAGTTAATCCATCCTTTGTTTGTACTGAACATCTAGTGCTGAAGCCCTGATTAAACATTTTACTATTGACATTGTGGGTTTGATTAAAATACATTTCTACATGATAGCCAGTGAAAGTCTCGCACACAATTTATATGGTTTCCAGCATAGCCCTGCCAAATCAATATTCCATCCTGCAGCCTCTGTCCAGAGCTGTGTCACATGCCATCTCACTGCCTCTAATCCATCAATTCACCCTCTCACTGAACAAACATTGAGCCAGCAGCAGTGTTGCCTGGCCCTGGACTGGTGGGATGGATGAGCACTCAGAGTGTAAGTGTGAGCTTACCTATGACCCAGGGCTCTGCTCCACTGTCTCGGGGCTCTGCTCCACTGTCTCGGGGCTCTGCTCCACTGTCTCGGGGCTCTGCTCCACTGTCTCGGGGCTCTTGGCTTGCGTACTGTTACGCTTTGGTGACTCTTGTCTGGGGACAATTAGTCAGAACTCCTGGGAAAGAGCCTGGCAAAAAAAAATATCCTCTCTTTTCTCACCCCCTCGCCCTCCATCGCCTATGATTGGTGAAGGAGGGCCAGGCAGAGTGAGCATCCTAAATGGCATCATATTCCCTATATTGTGCACTACCTTTGACCAGAATCCCATAGGGCTCTATGCACAATATAGGGAACAGGTATCCATTTGAGACACAGCCAGTTAGCAGCAGATGTTTTTGTAGCTGTTCAGAGAACACCAGAGGCAGCAGGAGGCCAGGAATGTGAACCAGCAACAGTCATTGTACAGAAAGAGAGGAAAGTGTTGGGCATGTGGGTGTATGTCAGGATGAACACTTTTCTTGGAATGTGACCAATGAGTGAGAGAGACACACTCCAGCCTACTGCCAGCCCTGTGGCTGTTTGTTGTCACTCTGCCATGTTTGTTCCTTATGTAATGAGAGAACACGGTGCTGGAGGTGTCAAGGAGGATTAGGTCAGTCTGACAGAACATGGTGCTGGAGGTGTCAAGGAGGATTAGGTCAGTCTGACAGAATAGGGTGTTGTATGGTTGTGGTGCTGGTGGTGTCAAGGAGGATTAGGTCAGTCTGACAGAACATGGTGCTGGAGGTGTCAAGGAGGATTAGGTCTGTCTGACAGAACATGGTGCTTGTGGTGTCAAGGAGGATTAGGTCAGTCTGATGGAACATGGTGCTGGAGGTGTCAAGGAGGATTAGGTCTGTCTGACAGAACATGGTGCTTGTGGTGTCAAGGAGGCGGAGGCCCAGTCTGAGGATAATGCCACACCAATGCTGCATTCCAAATGGTAGGGGCTATAGTAGGGTGGGATTTGGCCCAAGCATCTGATGGAACAAGCTTACCTGACTGGTGTTGGTGACCTTGTACCACTCATGGTTAGACAGTGCTACTCAGAAATAACCTGTTGCATAAAAATGTTGAAAAACAAGACATTTACTGTGACTATCAGCTGAGACTATTTATATTCAACCTCTCTTTGAAAGGCAACATACTGCAAACATTGTCTCCTGAAAAATCCACTAAATGTTGTGAGAATGCTTACTATGCAATGAATGTGCAGAGCCCAGTTACAGTGAAGTGGAGGAACAGGGTGGTTTAATTTTATGACTGAAGAGGGACAAATCGTGTGAGTGATAATCAGAATGTTTATGGTCCCTCCCTGATGCACACTCAGCGTGTTTTCAGCCTGTTCTAATCCCATTAATGTAGGTTCCACTAATGCTGTGAGGAACTTTCAGGTCTGGTGTAGTCTAGCAGCTCTGCTCAGGATGATCTGGAAAGCCCAGCAGTATAGGACGAGACGAGGGTGTGTCAATAGGTTCTTGACATTGAGCGTCCCAGTTACCACTGCGTCTAGTCATACAAGTGACTTACACTTCGTACAAGCTATTTTCAGGTCCGTGTGTCTGTACCCTCTTTGCTTTGACACCTTGGATCTAAGTAGAGCCTTGATTTATGTCAGTGTCTCAGGTTCAGTGGTATTTCTCACCTCCTAAAACCTTGACAGTAACCTTTCTCCCTGAAACCCTGAGCAGCAACCCCACTCTCCATTCTGCCTGGCTGTGTGGCCAAGTTGGCAGGTTGTCCAGTACACACGTCATGGCTAGATGGATAGGCCTAGAACTGACCAGCCACCAGACCAGCCATCTGTAAAGCTCTATTGGTCAGAGAGCAGCCATGCCAGAACTCAGAAAGAACAGAGCTCTTTGAGGCGTCTCTCTCTCTGTCTGTGTAGTGTTACTGTTCAACGCCGGCCGGTGTGAATGTTCCCAGCTTCTCTCTCCCCGTGATCCGTTCAGCAGGCAGCTCCACTGCAGCGCTCCACCTGACAGCTCAGGTTCACATTGCCTGCCGCTGTGGATGTGACACGTCTGCTATTAATACATTTGTGGGACTTTTTCAAAAGTTCAGCCTCTACTAAGGGCCCTGCCTCTACTGTACCAACCACATAGCTACTCAATTAATAGACTCAATAAATTATGTCCACCACCACTTCATCTTATATGCTACCTATTAAAAAGCAATGTACTACTACTTTGATTCAATCACAACTAGGGCTGGGAATTGCCAGGGACCTCACGGTACTGTCAAGATACTTAGATGGCAATACGATATGTATTGCGATTCTCACGGTTCTATATGTATTGCGATTCGATACTGTGTTTTAATATATATATATTTTTTATGGTGGTTGGATATTCCAGACATTGCTCACTATAGGTCTAAGCCGAGAGCATGAGAGAAGTCATGGAAGTAAAAGTGCTGAAAACATGTTGGCTCACTTTAAAAATATGGATTTTATATGATTTATATATTTTTATTTTACAAATTGATATAGTTTGGTCCATTTTAATATTGCGATATGTGACTGGGTACATTTTCCCCCCATCACTAATCACGACTGACCTTACATCATGATTCCCAGCTCTTCCATATCACTAATGAAACCCATTTCAGTGTATAGTGTTGGAAATGACCCTCTGTCTTGCTCTGTGTTATTAACTGAGGAAGAAGGCTGTCCTGGTGTGAACAGAAGAATACCCAGCTGACTGAGTGAACCAGTTCCACACTGGGATTGCACAGGGAGGGAGGGGAAGAGTGAGGGATGCAGATGATTAACAGTAATTATTATTTTCACTGACCTGAGAGAAATGACTGGGAATTACTTTTTTTGCACCCCAAATGGCACACTATTCCCTATTTAGTGCACTACTTTTGTAGTAGTGCACTATTCAAGAGAATAGGGTTCCATTTGGGACGCACACGTTGAAGAACGAAGCACAGCAGCAGCCCTTTCCAATCGCCGCCTGTCCGTCTGCTTCCATGGATTTTTCCATCAGTGGTGAATCCCACATTTGACCTCCAGATGAACCTCCTGTTGAATCCATGTTAAGCGCTGTGTGATGTGTCATGGGCAATGTGAAATGAGCCTTACGTTGGGAGCATTCATAGTGTTATAGCCTACGCTGATTATGCTACTACTTTGGGGTTTTGTAGTGGAAAACCAATCCGTATTTTTTAACACCCACGTTCAGACATTCCTCTCAGTATCTGTAGTATTATTAGCCTGCATACCAGACCTGCTTGCTATCATTCCACTCCTTGCCACTCCTTGTCATATGCCAAACAAAAATGTCCACACTAATGAATTGCCTACTCCAAATAACTTGTAATGCATTACCTTTTGAAAACAAGTCCTGTACAATGTAGCCTAATGGGGACCATTGACTGAAGTACACACAATATGCAAAAGTATGTGGACACCCCTTCAAATTAGTTGATACAGCTATTTCAGCCACACCCGTTAGTGACTGATGTGTAAAATCGAGCACACAGCCATGCATTCTCCATAGACAAACATTTACAGTAAAATGGCCTTACTGAAGAGCTCAGTGACTTTCAACATGGCACCGTCATAGGATGCCGCCTTTCCAACAAGTCAGTTCGTCAAATGTCTACCCTGTTAGAGCTGCCTCGGTCAACTGTAATAGATGTTATTGTGAAGTGGAAATGTCTAGGAATAACAGTGTCTCAGTCGTGAACTGGTAGGCCACACGAGCTTACAGAACGGGAGCGCTGAGTGCTGTAGGGCGTAAAAATTCTGTCCTCGGTTGCAACACTCACTACCAAGTTCCAAACTGCTTCTGGAAGCATCGTCAGCACAAGAAATGTTAGTCGGGAAGTTTCATGAAATGGGTTTGGATGGCCGAACAGCCGCACACAAGCCTAAGATCAACATGCGCAATGCCAAGCGTCGGCTGGAGTGGTCTAAAGCTCGCCGCCATTGGACTCTGGAGCAGTGGAAACGTGTTCTCTGGAGTGATTAATCGCGCTTCACCATCTGGCAGTCCGACTGACAAATCTGGGTTTGGCGGATGCCAGGAGAATGCTACCTTCCCCAGTGAATTGGCCCCTTGGTTCCATTGAATGGAAATCTTAATGCTACAGCATACAATGACATTCTAGACGATTCTGTGCTTCCAACTTTGTGGCAACAGTTTGGGGAAGACCCTTTTCTGTTTCAGCATGACAATGCCTCCGTGCATAAAGCGAGTTTCATACAGAAATGGTTTGTCGAGATCGGTGTGGAAGAACTTGACTGACCTGCACAGAGCCCTGACCTCAACCCCATCGAACACCTTTGGGATGAATTGGAATGCCAACTGCGAGCCAGGCCTAATCGCCCAACATCAGTGCCCGACCTCACTAATGCTCTTGTGGCTGAATGGAAGCAAGTCCCCGCAGCAATGTTCCAACATCTAGTGGAAAGCCTTCCCAGAAGAGTGGAGGCTGTTTATAGATTCAAAGGGGGGACCAGCTCCATGTTAATGCCCTCAATTTTGGAATATGTTCAACGAACAGGTGTCCACATACCTTTGGTCATGTAGCATGTGTTGGTCCTAAGCCAGGCTTCATCTCCATCAGGAACAGCATTGCTCCTTGCCATTGCAATTGCAGTGGCCATAATATCATTCCACAGTCATGTCCACAGCTCAGATTGTTCTGAAATCATTTCTGTAGTTAGAAACATAAGATTAGCATTCCAGCAACATTATTTTGTTGAAATATAATCTTTGGTCTCTGAGATTAATTTTCATAACTTCATAGCAAAGGAGTGCCTTTTGATTTGACGGTGTGCATGTGCGCAGTTCGGTGTGAGATAACCGTTAGACCCAATGACGTGTTTCTGCACATGAGCTTAGCTAGCCAGCGTCGCCGGGACTTTGCCTACAAGTGTTATCAGGGATTTCTATTGGAGAAGCAGTTTCAGCCTGTCTTCATACTGTATTGTCTTTGACACCGCCACCTGCCCGCTCCAGAGAAAAGTTGACAAAAGTGACAAATCCCCCAATCACTAATTAATCCACCACTGTGTGGCACATATGCTGAGAACAAGGTAGGTCCACACTGTCTCCTTCCTGGCACTGTGGACGGCTCCCTGGCACTGGAGCGATGGAGAGGGTAGAGGGTTTCTTCTCCACTTCCTTTTTCATGTTATCACATTGTTGTTCGGCTCTAGTAGAGTCTGAACTGTTATGACCACTATGGAAAGATGACTCTCATGAACACAATGGCGTTCTCCGTTTTGCTGTAAAGATACCCTGTATGTGCAACTGGCAAGGCAATAGATTTCTCAGGACATACCAAAAGCAGTAGGCCTAATTCTGGTATAGCAGCAGGCAGTGTGTTCTACTGTCCTGTAAATCACTCAACTGAATATCTATTTTAACCAAAGATTCCTAACATAACTTGATCACAACAAGGAAATGAGTTCTCCCACTACTTTCACTCCATTTTTGTCCACAGCCAAATCTCCCTGTTGTCCCTCTGTTCACACTGCACCTTACCCAGGGCTAAGAGCTTCCCTGGGCTCAAGTGTGAAGTGAGTTCACACTTGCACATTCTAAAGTGGGCTAGCACCAAATCTTAGCCTAGGACTAGCTGGCCCTGCTCCAGAGCAGGGTTAGCACCGACTTTTCGGGGTTAGCCCCAGAAACACGGTGCCAAAATAGCCTGTGTGAAACGTGGTCAAGAACAATGCCTAGAATGCTCACTTTCCAATCATAAAAGCTGCACTGTCACTTAATTGACATGCTTGTGATGCCTGTAATCTGTTCTGAATGTTATTTTGATAAGTAAATTCATACATCCTTCCATTTGAGAACAAAATACTTTCAACAGGGAAAAAACATGCCTAACAAAAATGGTTGCTATGCAGCAGGCTGGCTAACATCTCATTTAGCCAACTAAAGCTATAAACTCTACAGCTGGAAGGGCAACATGCTACATTTGTCTGTTTTCAGAGCTTTTTATTTACATTTTAATTGGAAATATCCATGATGCTGATAATATTGTTGCATGATTTTTGCCTGCATCAGAAAAGTTAATGTCTCGTTCATGCACAGCATTCTCTGTACAGTGGCAAGACAACGCTTGGAATACAAGTGTGAATCCTTAGCCCAGGGCTAAAGCTTAGCCCAGGGTTAACAATGGCTTGTGTAAACACAGGCTAAGCTAGCACAGGGCCAGTCTAGCCTGGTCATAATTTAGCCTGTGGCTAAGAACAATGCGGTTTGAAAAGCCTCTTGTGAACCTGTCCAGAGAGGCTTGGATACCAAGCTAAACTCCTGGGTAGCTGCCCTCTGCAGCAGTTTGTTAGTTCACTAATCTACCACAATATAACTCCTGATGCTCTCAACTGCACCTCAGGACCTTGTTTAGCTGAATCAGCTGTTAGGCTGTGGAAATCCCCATCAACTGAGGAGGGGGTCACCATTTATAGAGTACATTTTCTAACTATTATGTTGAATATAATAATAAACTGCATTCATCAATCTGACTCCCAATGTGAATAAATGCAACATGGCCTGTCAGCCTAGATTCCTCCAGAGACAATGTAGCAAGCCTTACATCACCTCTTGACGCATGTGGATTATAGTCATGCACCGTTTTATACAATTTATTAATAGACTAGATACAAATAGCTAATCCTGGCCACCAATGTTCTAGCATTAATGAATTGAGGCAAGCAGATCAGAGATGTCAAGGTGGTACCCAAGCGTGTGTTATTCATAGTGTATATAACTACCAATAGTCCTAAATTACAAATGTATAGTCAAAGAATTACTCTGTAAAATGAGGAATGCATTTACTCAATTCAACTAATATTTCTTAGTCACAATAATTAACACTCAAACAATTAGTGTACTTGAGATACATGGCACATGTACAGAATAAGACAGTTTATTGGTGATAGTCATTTACTCTAAGACTTTACATGGTTACACGTGTCTTCAGTTCAGAACAATCTCTAAGAGAAACTGTCTGATACACACAGGAGTTTGGTAGCAAGTTCTCAAAGTATAAACATTCACTACTTATACTTGCATAAATTTATGAGCTGGATTGCCTGTTTTTGGAATTTAGTTTATTTTTGTTTGAGCTTGTTAGCATATTTAGCTAGCAGGCTCTTGAAATTGTTTTTGTTGGCATTCTTGTAATCGATCACCAGTGGGCTTTTTTCTGTGTTTTTAGTGCCCCCTTGTGTACCAAGATGAGAGAAGGACATGAGGAAGGTTGTGAGGATTCTCGATACCACGCTGTCTAGCGAAAACGATGTGATTGTAACAGCTAGAACAAACTGTGGCTCAAAGCAGTCTCCTAAACGTTTTCAGTCAGACATTAATGCTTGCATACAGACTTCAGATATCTAGCCTATACATTTTTAATCGAATAACATTGCTTGTGAACTTCAGAGCTGTAATGATTTGACGCTTTGGTTCTTGGCAAATACAAACTCCTATTAGTAGTATTCATGTCTCATGCTTGGGTCTACACGTTCTGGATGATGCAATACGTCTTCATTGGATTTTTCTCTGGCAAACTCTCATTTGACTATTGCTGATTGTTCTCAACTAGTCGTTGCACATCTCACACTACAAGAGCATTGCAGATTTTGTAGAGATAAAATCCAACGTGTTCGAAAATATGGGAACGTCTGGGACTGCTGAAAGACTGGATCGGTAGCCCTTGGATTGCTTCTCTGACCCACTCGCATTAAACGAGCGTCAGTGACGTCCGCGCACCCTGTGACAACAACGTTGGGATTTTGTCTCCGATCTCAACTTGTCTGTCTTTCTGCAGGATCCTATGTCACTACCAGCCCACTAGACTTTCAGTTTTTACTACCTACGTTCCCAGAAAGCTCTCCTTATTTGCAGTCTGATTCCCATGGAGTGGCACCATATTTCCTGTATAGTGCACTTAATAGGGAATAGGGTGCTGTTTTGGGATGCATGCGTTTTAATGGCTCAGACCTCCAATCAAACCGACTGATGTGCCCTGACATGGCGGGGTCTTCCTTGGCCCTCAGTCAGTCTGGGGGTCAGTGTTTTACAAGCGTTCATCCCGATTTAACCTGGTATTTCCTGCCCAAACCAGAAGTGTCATTCAATAGCATTATAAAGCATATTCATAGGCCTATGTCTGGATTTGACTAGATCTTTTATCGAAAATGAAAGCCTGACGCTACCTGAGCCTGATGAGCCATACGTTAAATACATTTTGATCTCTACATTAAAGACATTTTTAATGAGCCCTAGCCCAAAAAGCCCAAATGATTGTACAGTTAGCCTATATCATATATGTATAGGATATCTATACTGCACATTACGCACGACAGAAAACCATAAAAGCCTATAGATGTAGCTAGCTATATGCTCTGTTGGGTAAATAAATGAGCTCCAGTAGCCTAATCATTTTTTAGCGTGAGCTGTTACTGTACTCTGAAATTACGCACATCATTCAAACCGTAACGCAGAAGAGAACATGCGGTTCTGGTGCAGCACAATGTGGCCTACAAAGTTACAAGTATAGGCTAGTGAATTAGATTTTAATTTAGAAATATAATAGGGCCTATTTGTATCATTTGTAGGCTGATGCATAATACCTGTTATTAGCCTACCTCTTTCTCTAGTGCTGCTTCATTCCTTCCTTGGTTTCAACCGTTCAATTAAATACGCTTTGTTGTCCTTATCTTCATCATTCTAATGACGTCCTTTTGTATAATATAGGACTAGAATTAGATGCAGAAGGCTGTCACTTCTCTTCATGAAGATTGAATGGTTATGGGTCTGAATAAGTAACTGCTATAGCCGAGCGCCATTGCACGTTGGCTCTTCTTTCAAACTACCCATGAGTTCTATTTGATGCTGTATTTAACATTCAGTAAACAAGAGCTTGCATCACTCTTCCTTCAAGTTGTCTATTGGTATAAGAAATGCTGAAAAAAAAATCCAGCAAGCTATTCTAGTCTGGCTTTTCCTGCATCGGACTCCAAGGACTAAGGAGAGATAAATAATAATATATATATATATTATTATTATTTTTAGGAGAGAGGCCAGGGGAGCACAGGTGCGTGCGTTTGCGCGAACAACAGACAAAGGCTGTAAATTAGAAGCTTATTATGCATGACCCATCATTAATTAGCTAAATATAAGGCTAATACTGCATTTAATTTATTACCTGAAATAGGTAAGCTAGGACATCTAGACAAGCTAGAACAGGATTATCTCTTTTGGATGCGATTTGAATGGGGAGAGAGACTGCGAGAGAGTGCTCGCGCATGCACTGATTTTAAAGCAGCAATATTCGAGTGATGGGCTGTTGTAAAACTCTGCAGCTGCAATAAAAAAATAAAAATAAGGTGACCCCTGAAAGTTGGATGGGTAAATTAGACGCTCATTCAGTCTTCATATTACTGTAGCATAGACTATGCTGCAGCAAATGTAGGCCTACCTGTGACAAGAAAAGAAGTTCCCATGATGAGATGGAAAGTCTACATGCATTGTGAACTGCACTCCATAGTGAGATGGGCTGTCTGTCCCCACCCTGAGCGTTGATGATTCATCATGCGGAGGCCGTAGAGAAGCCACATTTAGTCATCGCATATAATTTAACAGTTCCATTTCACACCATGCTGTTCATATACATTTCTCTGTTATTTATCCTGGGAAAAGGGAATTGTTTTTGGCAGAAAATCTCAGTAACTTGGTTCCCGCCATTCAACCCTAGTCAGTGTTGCCCCTATGCTTGATTCACTGACCTCACTGTCCACGAGCTGCAGCTCCTACTCTGGTGATGGGCCTGGTTGGTTGGTTGATGGACTTGCTTGACAGGGGATGAGCTGGGGAGAGAAGTTCAGTCATGGCTGCTAATAGTGGCTGTTCATGTCTTATGTGTGCTTCTTACGCTTGGGCGGTATCCAGGTTGTCATACCGACCATACTCGGATATTTGGTATCCTATTCGTAATACCGACACTGAACACATGCGCTGTTTTCAAACCCCACTGATACTAATCTGAAGGTCAGCAATGCTAACAAGTACATGTAAAATCCCATATAGAATGCATTGTGAACATTTTATAATTTCTGACCTAAACTATACAAGTAACCAAAAAATGATACGCACAAAACAGATATTAGACTGCAAGGCTCTTGATTCAGGAGGGGATTCTCTGCTGTTACCAAGCGAATGCTTGATTTTTGGGAAGAAGCTAACTAGCTAATAAATTAGCTAACCAAATGCACAACTGCAGAGCATTTAGCACATTTTAGACCGTTAACTTAATAGCTGTAAGATGTCTACCTGGCAAACATCTTAGTGGTGGAATTCCGTAATGTAATTAAATCACCTGGCGCATGCTGCACAACAGTGAGTGACTCCCAAGGCTCTCACCGCCAAGCCTAGTTCTTCTACTCACTGCCAGTGATGACTTGCCAAGTTTGTCGTCTTTATGCCAACTCAGTTGGATGCACTTAAACACCAACCACCAATACACCAGGGACATTTGTGCTCAAAATTGGTGATCTACACATCTCCTGGGGGCTCTGCTCTCTCTCTCAAGACAAGTGGTGTGATCTACACAACTCCCGGAGTTTCTGCGCTCTCATCATATTCATTATCCACATGTTTTACAGAGATTGAGCACTACTGATGCATAAGTGTCTCTCTTTTTGTGTGTGTCTCTTTCTGTCTGTGTGAGATACGTGGCTGTCTGCATTAATCAGGTTGCCTCGCTCCTCTCAACATCTGTTACTCTTCATGTCACTCGCGGGAGGCAAACTACGCACCCCAATGCACCTATTAACATTGGCACAGAAATCCTCTCCATAATCGCTGCTGTTTCTGTGCCTTGTTGTTGTGTTAAATCCTTTTGAGTGCTTGTCAATCATCACATTGAAATGGAGCCAGGAAGATGTACAGTACATATCATAAGTATTCATCCCCTTTGGATTTCTTCACATTTTGTTACAAAGTGGAATTAAAATCGTTTTGTTTTTTAAATTATTTTTTTAAAAATTCTAACCTATGAAAAATTAAACACTACACTAATACAGCCTGATTAGTTAAGTATTCACCCCCTGAGTCAATACATGTTATGGCATTGATTACAGCTGTGAATCTTTTGGGTTAAGTCTCTCTTAGAGCTCTGCATACCTGGATTGTACAATATTTAGACAGTTCAATTCTTCAAGCTCTGTCAAGTTGGTTGTTGATCATTACTAGACAGGTATTTTCAAGTCTTGACATAGATTTTAAAGCAGACTTAACTCAACTGTAATTGGGCCATGCAGGAACATTCACTGTCTCTGTAAGCAACCGCAGTGTAGATTTGGCCTTCTGTTTTAGGTTATTGTCCTGCTGAAAGGTGAATTCATCTCCCACTGTCTGGTGGAAAGCAGGTTGAACCAGGTTTTCCTCTAGGATTTTGCCTGTGGTTAGTTCCATTCTGGGGTTTTTTATCCTGAAAAATCCCTAGTCCTTGCCAATGACAAGCATACCCATAACATGATGCAGCCACCACCATGCTTGAAAATATAGAGTAATACTCAGGAATGTGTTGTTGGATTTGCCCCAAACAACATGTTGTATTCAAAACAAAAAGTAAATTCCTTTGGCAAATGTTTTGCATTATTACTTGTTTAGTGCCTTGTGAACTGGATGCTTTTTATTCTGTACAGACTTCCTCCTTTTCACTCAGTCATTTAGGTTAGAATTGTGGAGTAAATACAATGTTGTTGATCCATCCTCAGTTTTCTCCTATCACAGCCATCTGTTACTGTTTTAAAATCACCACTGGCCTCATGGTGAAATCCCTAAGCGGTTTCCTTCCTCTGCTGGCTACTCCGTTAGGAAGGACGCCTGTATTTTTGTAGTGACTGGGTGTATTGATACACAATCTACAGTGTAATTAATAACTTCACCATACTCAAATGGATATTCAATGTCTGATTTTTACCCATCTACCAATAGGTGCCCTTTTGTTAGGCATTGGGTGGGGAAAACCCTGTTCTTTGGTTGAATCTGTGTTTTGAAATACACTACTCAACTGTGGGACCTTACAGATAATTATGTGTGTGGGGTACAGAGATGAGGTAGTCAAATCATGTTTAAATCCTATTATTACACACAGTGAGTCCATGCAACTTATGTGATTTGTCAAGCAAATTTGGACTCCTGAACTTATTTAGGCTTGCCGTAAAAAGGGGTGAATACTTTTTATATAAGTTATTTTTATAAAAATGCATCTGATTTTCTTTTCACTTTGACATTGAGGTAATTTGTGTATGTCAGTGACAAACAAAGCAGTATTATATACATTTCAATCCCACTTTGTAATGCATCAAAATGCATTACTTCGTGTGTCTTGTGAAGATTACTACTTGTCTGCCTCAAAACTCTGACGTGTTCTGACAATCCCAGTCATCGTGTATGTACGGTGCTGGGGAGGATGGCAATGGGATCATTTGCACATTTCAGAGACATGTAAGGAGAGGGGGAAACGCCCCATGGAA
Organism: Brachymystax lenok tsinlingensis; assembly: GCA_030435695.1. NCBI lineage: Eukaryota > Metazoa > Chordata > Actinopteri > Salmoniformes > Salmonidae > Brachymystax > Brachymystax lenok. The sequence continues at coordinate 59,079,694 of CM059789.1, forward strand.
CTTCCAACTCAGCCTTTTTCATTTCTACATTTCAAAAGATGTCACATCTTGAGTTTTGCTCTCCCGTCTCTCTCTGCATGCACATATGACCCTGAGATAAACAAGTTGAGTTGTGAGCACAGAGAAAAATGTGTTGGTGTTCTACTTCAGTGGTTCCCAACCAATGTTCCCTCTAAGCTGTGAGTGCACGCAGCCGTCAGAGAACGCTGAAGAAGTATCAGCCCACGGGGAGAAGCACGAGATTGAACTTCACTCAACTTTCTAGAGTTTTCCCTGTTAACACTATCAATGTTTCCCTTTACTGTGGCAATTGTGATTGAATCAGCGAAGTAGCCAATAGGCCGTGGGTAGCATAATGTGTCTGACTCTGTAATAATGGTATGGGAATAATAATGCATTTTATTTTGTAGTGGTTTCTTGCATCAAACAACATTTTCAGTCACCTTGTCTGAAGGACAAGTGGATAAACAGGTTAATATCAAGCACTGCATGTTTTTTTTCAAAAGCCTCATGGAATGTAGGTCTACATTAAACACCACACATTGGCTGCTACTATAGGCTGAATGATAGAACAGCTATTTCCATGTTAAAATGTTATGGAATGCACTTTCTCCATTGTTTCTGATGGCAGGCCACTGGTTGGCCTACATCGAGATCAAATAGCCACAGTAACCTACTGAGGCTAAGACAAGATGCAAATACTGAAAATCCCACTGCCTCTTCAGACTGCCTACATTCAACTAGGCCTGTTCTATAGAGTTTAATGTCAACAGTCCCCTTAGACAGGGCTGTGTTTAGAATGGCTCTTTTTGAGACCGGAGCGTGATATGGAGGGAGAAACACGCTGGAGACGACAAGGAGAGGTATTGTGGCAGGGACAGGCTGGCAGGCTGTGGCTGCCTTCAAGTGTCTCAGTAAGAGACCTGGGCCAGCAGCTGTAGATGTCACCGACAGGTCCATTTCTAGCAGGGTCACTGGTCTTGAAGTGAAGGGGAAGGGGGTGCTACTGAATCTAAAGACTTCTTCCAGTTGACTTGTGTGCGTGTGTAGCAGACAGACAGTACATGCTGAGTTAGGGACGTTAAAACACAACCTTCTACCTGACTCCATTCAGTTGAACCCGCATTGCAGTATTTATTCAATAGTGTGTAGCCTAAACATAGAACTAGCCTTTTTCCCCATGGTCAAGATAAATTCACAGAAGGGTTTTGGTTACTGTGGAAATACCAGGTACTCTTCCTACAGGTACTGATACCCACAGTTTTTGGAATAATGTGTGCGCGCCTTCCTGCGGGTCCTAGCTAGTTTGTAGACAGGCAGTATAACAGTGGCACGGCAGGTTGGATTGAATCTGGCGCTCCCCCCGCGGTCAGAGATGGGAGAGTGGCTGGGAGTTATTTCTGTACACTGCTCAGTCTGGGCTCAGGATGTCGGTTCTGGGTCACAGCATGGAAATATTCTCTTTTTGATGATGGGAAAATAAAGTTGACTGCATGTGTGATTGGCATGATGTGAAGCCAAGCACGCTTTTAGAACGTTGTGTTCTATTTGCTGTAATGAAGCAATGGGCCTCCTGATTACATTGCATGGCTTTCCTGCAAATCCCATTGGAGCTCATCACTGTTGCTGCTGTTCTCACGACTAACACACACACACACACACACATTGAGAAATAAACATAGCAGAGGCATCAAGGCCCTCCAGAAGGGTCAGGGTTGTTTTCTCTTTCTCTATACATAAATGTAACCACAGGCTAGTGGGTTACATGCAGAATGACAGAGATATGCTAAAGCTAGGTTAGCATATAGGCTATTGTCTTATTTTTTATATATTTTTTTTAATAATACATTTAATCTGAAAAACATTGGTAAAGAAGTCGACGTTTTGAGCAAAAACATTTTACTGCACTCAAACTAGCAGCCTGGATTGCTGGGATGGTCCGCTAGTGAGTCTTGGTGGTGGCGTACAGAGAGCCTGCGCTGATTCAGAGTGCAGAGGAAGAGAGAGTAGTACCCCAGCCTATTAGAGGATGGGGAGCCAACACAACCACTGTCTAGGCTCCACCCAGTCCCCAACAGCTGGATGCTCTGCTGATCAGGGGAAATGGAAAAGACAGACAGTGACTTCTGTCCATCTTAACTCCTCCACGTTGTTGTTATTATTGGTATTGTTTTTACTAGTCGGTACCAGTATGTAGGGGATCAGGTGTTTATTTTACACCTGCTACGTTAGGTTACCACTGTCTGATAAAGCACACTAGCTGCCATGTAGCAAATCCTCCTCGTTGTGAGAACCAGCGTTTTGATTTAGGATTTGTTGACACGGGATGCCATTGGAACACTGAGCACTAGTTGACGTCGTGGGGACATTCCCCTTAAAACACCATGGTAATATTTCATCAGCCAGGCTAGTGGCAGAGCTGCTAGTGGTGGGGATGGAGGCTTGATGTGCATCATGGCTACGGCAGACTGTATCCCTCATCTCCTCCGACCGAACCGACCGTCGGACTCCGTCCGTCTCCTCCGACCGTCCGTCTCTCCCTCCATCCCGCTGCAGCTTACTGAGGTGGAATAGGAGCTCCTGGTTGCCCCTTACGACCACAGCTTTAACAGGGAGGCAGGCCCTCATCTCATTGAGAAATAAGGAGGAGCCCTGTGGACTAGTTTCACCTCCCTCCCTGGAGCTGCTGCCATCAGACAGGAGATTTGAATGATGCAGCACATCACAGAAGACCCAGCAGATACACAACTACAAGCGGCCTCTGACACCCTCCTCAGTGATACATTGACCTCTGCAACACTCCTACATCCTGTGACCTAGTTAACAGTTCCATTACATGACACTCTCAAATCCTCCTATGAACAGGTTGTTGGACCCGAGGAGGATTTGAAAGTGTGTTGTGGCCCCAGCTAGTTATTTTTATTTTGGTATCTTTAACTGTCACTGTTTGTGCAATGAGGGCTAGGCTATACGCTGCGACTTAGTTCAGTTTTTGAGGGCATCTAGGCTTAATGAGAATGATTTAAAATCCTCATTGTAATTGTAATCTGTTTTTAAGTGCTTTTTGCAAGTATCTGATTGACTAATTCTGAGACAAGCTGGGCATTAAAGATAGTGTGTTTATATGTAATAATGAATTCCTTATTCCGAGTCGGGCTGAATCACAGCTGCACTTAAATAACTGACTTCAGTATCAGCAATGACAGGTGGATTTCAGAAGTCCCTATGGGCCCTAGTCAAAAGTAGTACACTATAAAGGGAATAGTGCCATTTGGAAAGCAGTCTCTACATTTACTGCTGCTTAGCAGAGCTGATGGACATATCTGGCACTCTAGTTCAGGTTTATTTAGCTAGTGATCAAATGTTATTGGTCATATGCGTTGTGTGTAGACCTTACAGTGAAATGCTTACTTACGAGCCACTTGCCAACAATGCAGATTAAAAAAAAATACGGATAAGGAGATTGTGGACTACAGGAAAAAGAGGACCAAGCACACCCCCATTCTCATCGACGGGGCTGCAGTGGAGCAGGTTGAGAGCTTCAAGTTCCTTGGTGTCCACATCACCAACAAACTAACATGGTCCAAGCACACCAAGACAGTCGTGAATCCGGCACAACAAAACCTATTCCCCTCAGGAGACTGAAAAGATTTGGCAGGGGTCCATGCCAAATCCATGATCCAATTGCAGAGGGAGGTGTTTAGCCCCAGGGTCCTTAGCTTAGTGATGAGCTTTGAGGGCACTACGGGTGTTGAAGGCTGAGCTGTAATCAATGAACAGCATTCTCACATAGGTGTTCCTTTTGTCCAGGTGGGAAAGGACCGTGTGGAGTGCAATAGAGATTGCATCATCTGTGGATCTATGCAATTTGGAGTGGGTAACCACAGTGGTGTGACGTGAAGGTTGAGCTGGGGTGTTTGGGGTCTGTGTGGTTAATCCCCCATCCATACATACATACATACATACATACATACATACATACATACACACACAATATTTGATTTTGATTTTGAATCTCCAAGGTAGTTGCAGCAGGGGGAATCCAGACTGTGTTTAACCCAGGCCAGCAGAATCCCAGGGCTGACCGAACAGTGCTCTGAACCTACAGATGGTTCTACAGTACCCAGCCAGGTTATAGTGTAGCAGAATGAGCCATTCACCTTCTCTCTCTCTCTCTCCTCTTCCTCCTGTTAGATATCTGGAGTCTTGGTGTGATCCTGTTCATGCTGGTGTGTGGACAGCCCCCCTTCCAGGAGGCCAACGACAGCGAGACCCTCACCATGATCATGGACTGTAAATACACTGTACCCACCCACGTCTCCAACGCCTGCAAAGAGTGAGTCCCGCATACACACACGCAGACATGCACACATGTGCACGCATCCTAATGAACAAGTGTTCTCCAGAACAGATGCTGACCTGGGGTCAGTGCTTTGGCCTTTGTCTTTCAGCCTGGGTTATGTAACAGATGAGTTGTAAACATCTGAACATGAGCCAGACCTCTGACTACCACATCTCTCCTTTGTGTTAAGCCTGAACGTCTGTCTGGATGCCAGTCAACACTCTGTGGTCTGGAAGGTTGCCAGTCAGATCTGTGCACATCCAGTCATTGGCAGTTCACTTTTCTTCATGCACTTCTCTGAGCATCCTGAATCAGGATGGTCCTGACAGATAAATATGTGTGCTGCTATTCCCATAGCTTTGGATTGTCCCCGGGGTTGATGCTTATCGCTCTAGATGGAGTTCTATCTGAATTCAGGGAGGGGGTAATACACGGAGCCAGTGTTTTGGACTCCAGTAAAAGGTCATGTCTCTACTAGCTACTCTCATTGTTGATTTTTCCATCTCAATATTTTTAGACTCAGGAAATGTGCTGCTGCTATCTTTTTCAGTTGAACAAATGATCTACTGTGATTTATACTGTGGGCTAAATGAGGACTGCACAGCCACGTAGAATATAGGCCTGACATCCCTCCATTTACTCTCTGATTTTGCTGTCTCTTTCTAGCATGACAGCAGTTTATTTGTCATATGCACATGATAACAGTGTTGGGGAGAGTCCATCTGCTCTGTTTGAACTAGAACACAGTCTGTAAATACCAGGCCTGGTTCTATGTTCCCCAGCAGAACACAGTCTGTAAATACCAGGCCTGGTTCTATGTTCCCCAGCAGAACACAGTCTGTAAATACCAGGCCTGGTTCTATGTTCCCCAGCAGAACACAGTCTGTAAATACCAGGCCTGGTTCTATGTTCCCCAGCAGAATATACGGTGTGTGTTTTGTCAAGACGTGACTGATGATATTTTGGGTCCTTGAACATCCAGTTCCTTTCCTCCCGGCTCTGCTCTACTAAATGTTTATATGAGTGTCCTCCTTCCTTGATTGTTCAGATGTCTGTCTTGATTCAATCTTCACTATCAAATGAACTGAGAGGGGGGAAAAGAACACTCACATGCTCCAAATGGAATTGAATATGGCACATGTTGTTGTCTATAGAGTTCTGCTACTTATCATTATCAACCACAGTGAGGCATTTGTCTTGTTAACTTCAAATCATTGTGTCGGGGGCATGATGGTTACATATCGCAATATTATTTTTGGAAGATATTATATCGATACTTAGACTTTTTTTTGCTAGGTGGCGTTAGCTAGTGCTAGTCGGCTGTACTTGCAAAACTCAGGTATTTTTCAACCTATAGCCTGTTCTCCATCTTTTTAAACAGTGAGCCAACATGTTTTCAATACTTTTATTTCCATGTCTGATCAAAACATTTCTCAGGCTCTCTCGTCTCTCTGCAACAGACATAATGAGCAATGCGTTTAGAATGGCGGTATCGAGTCGTAATACAATAGAATTATGAGAATCGCAATACATATCGTATCGGCACCTAAGTATCATAATTATATTGTATCAAGAGGTCCCTGGCGGTTCCCAGCCCTAATGTGGATGCAATAGAAGATACATGTTTATCTAAACAAACCATTGTTACAACTTGTCACCATTTGGCTAATGTGTTTTATATTCAGTGTCTTTGACATGACTTTTTGCCACAGAATGGATCTGTAGTCAGAGTGGACCTCTATCTAACCAGGGCCGTTCATACTGCTCCCTCACTATGCACATTCACACATACCAAACCTGCATGTTGACATTAGCCGTTCTGAGTGTCAAATCTGATTTTATTTGTCACATGCTTCGTAAACAACAGGTGTAGACGAACAGTGACATGCTGAACTTACAGGCCCTTTCCAAATATGCAGAGAGAACATTTTAGAAAGATAATACCACCAGGACTGAATAGATCCACAATGAGTAAGTATATCTTGGCTGTATACATGTGGTACCAGTACAGTGTGTTGTCCTCATTCAACATACCAGAGGTTATTATGATGATGAATAGGCCTGAATTGCATTTACCTTCGGTCTCTACAGAAAACAACTACAAGCCACACCTCATTTTAATGGGCTAAAGCAGATTTAGTTGCATTTGATAATATAATTCTAGGTCTAACTTTCTGGGGTCAGGATTGAGATCATGAGGTCAACAAAATAAGTTAGTTGGCGTTGGCTGATTTAATGAACAGACCTGTACTGTGAGGCAGGCTGTTAGATTTGTGCTAATTAGCCATTGGAAAGTGACCTTTCTGTGAGTTGCCGCCCCAATGGAGGAGGAGAGGCAAGAGATTGGACTGGGGAGGCTGGTTGATTCAGGGCTCAGCAGAGATGACTACACCACGTTGACCCTGCCTGACTCAATCACAGAGGGGGAGCAGGTGTTGTTTGGGAAGAGAGACTGAAACCACCAAAACAGCCTTTAGCTCCTTTAGGCTCAGCCACTCTCTCCTGCGCTCTCCTGCGCTCTCCTGCGCTCTCCTGCGCGCTCTCCTGCGCGCTCTCCTCTCCTGCGCGCTCTCCTGCGCGCTCTCCTGCGCTCTCTCCTGCGCTCTCCTGCTCTCTCCTGCGCTCTCTCCTGCGCTCTCTCCTGCGCTCTCCCCTGCTCTCTCTCTGCGCTCTCCTCTCGCGTGCTCTCGCTCTCCCCCTCTCTCGCTCTCTCGCTCTCCCCCTTGCACTCCCCCCTCTCTCTCCATTCCTCTCCCCTCTCCTGATGGAAAGAGATCACTAAGAGGCTTTCAGTTTAGGATTTGGGCCTGGGTAGTGTTCATTTGTCTTCATGTCTGTAGTGTTTTCCTCCTAGATAAGCAGGTCACCTGGGGTAGGGCTGTACTGCCAAGCTTTCTTCGTCCTTATTAGCATATTTGTTGTCTCCGTTCCATTCTTTCCCAAAATGTGTTTACTTGCCACAATTAATAATTCAGGAGATCTTTTGCATTTTATCCCCTTGAGTTGTTAGGGTTAGGGGATTAGATTAAGGGGATTAGATTTTAAAACTCTGAGTTTCTCAGCATGACGTGGAAATGCTCTTCATATTGAGACAATCACTGGGGATGGAACACTACTTTTCAGTTGTTTTGTGCATTGTCTGTTTGTCTGGAATCCATTTCACTCTTTGATTGCTGTCCTCGTCAGCTCCTATCACGTTGATATCTGTTGTACCTTCTACTACTGTAGGCCTACTCCGAAGTAGTAGACGTTGTCTCTGGAACGGTCTTCTGGGGAGCTGAAATCATTTTCTAGAAATATGGAGTAAAGTGCTTAGTCTCTTTTCTATGGCAACATGATCATTTTATTCAATAGACTAGGCCTAGCCTTTGTTGCGTGTGATGTCACATTATATAGGCTATAAAATCTCTTCATATGCAGAGGAATGTGCAATTAAAAAATGTCTCTCACTTCCCGCTTTCTTTTCTTTGCTTCTTTCTCTCTTCTCTCTTGCTGTTGCTCTATCACATGTCCTCCTCTTCCCCCCCTTCTCTTCTCTCTTTCTCCTCTCTCCATGCCTGCCTGCTGTTAGAGTACAGTAGCCAAGCCTCCATTCTCCAGGAGAGAGGAGATACAGCATGCATGACTAGGAGGTTACTATAAATATCCCTATAGCAGTTTCCTGTCTTCTTCCCCTGAGAGAAGAGTGAGGCTGGAATGGGTAGAGACAGGAGGAGTGAGGCTGGAATGGGTAGAGACAGGAGGAGTGAGGCTGGAATGGGTAGAGACAGGAGGAGTGCGGCTGGAGGAGTGGGTGGGTAGAGACAGGAGGAGTGAGGCTGGAGGATGGGTAGAGACAGGAGGAGTGCGGCTGGAGGAGTGGGTGGGTAGAGACAGGAGGAGTGAGGCTGGAGGAGTGGGTAGAGACAGGTCGAGTGAGGCTGGAGGAGTGGGTAGAGACAGGTCAAGTGAGGCTGGAGGAGTGGGTAGAGACAGGAGTGAGGCTGGAGGAGTGGGTGGGTAGAGACAGGAGGAGTGAGGCTGGAGGAGTGGGTAGAGACAGGCTGGAGGAGTGGGTAGAGACAGGAGGAGTGAGGCTGGAGGAGTGGGTGGGTAGAGACAGGAGTGAGGCTGGAGGAGTGGGTAGAGACAGGCTGGAGGAGTGGGTAGAGACAGGAGTGAGGCTGGAGGAGTGGGTGGGTAGAGACAGGAGGAGTGAGGCTGGAGGAGTGGGTAGAGACAGGCTGGAGGAGTGGGTGGGTAGAGACAGGAGGAGTGCGGCTGGAGGAGTGGGTGGGTAGAGACAGGAGGAGTGAGGCTGGAGGAGTGGGTAGAGAGGCTGGAGGAGTGAGGCTGGAATGGGGAGTGAAATAATACATGTATGTATACAAAGACCGAAGTAAAGCTTATGTTCAGATAAATATTGTACAGAAAGTTGAACCTTTGGCGGATAGAATTATGATTGAGAGGCCTAGTCTTGGGCCTAGTCAGAAGGCTATTGTGTGTGTGTGTGTGTGCGCGTTTGCCATGCGTTTGCCATGCGCATGCGATTATGTGGGTTGGTCACGCAGTCTGCGTCACAGCTGGCAGAGGGAAATGGAAGCGGACAGCGGTTATTAAAAACCGGGTTGGATTCTTCTTATCAGGGGTCTGCCTGGCCTGCCACTCTTTAGATAGGCATACTGCTCCACTCCGGGTCTACAGGAGCCCAGAGCTGACAAATCCCTGGCCAGACAGACTGCACACCGACTGGGCTGAGACACCATGCAGAAGATTGCACGGCTCACAGGAGGAGTACAGCACACAACACTCAGCTAACCCACGTCTGCTTCTCTCTGTGTAGGCTGGAGCTGGTCTGCGTGTAGGCTGGAGCTGGTCTGCGTGTAGGCTGGAGCTGGTCTGCCTGTAGGCTGGAGCTGGTCTGCCTGTAGGCTGGAGCTGGTCTGCCTGTAGGCTGGAGCTGGTCTGCCTGTAGGCTGGAGCTGGCCTGCCTGCTCCAGAGTCCATTGGCGGCGAGCTTTACACCACTCCAGCCAACGCTTGGCATTGCGCACGGTGATCTTAGGCTTGTGTGCAGCTGGTTGGCCATGGAAACCTATTTCATGAAGCTTCCAACGAACAGTTATAGTGCTGACGTTGCTTCCAGAGGCAGTTTGGAACTCTAGTGAATGTTGCAACCGAGGACAGAAATTGTTTACGCGCTATGCGCTTCAGCACTCGTCGGTGCGGTTCTGTGAGCTTGTGTGTCCTACCACTTCGGCTCACGTTTCCACTTTCCAATAACAGCACTTACAGTTGACCGGGGCAGCTCTAGCAGGGCAGAAATTTGACAAACTGACTTGTTGGACGCCACGTTGAAAGTCAGAGCTCTTCAGTAAGGCCATTAGTGCATTATGCATGGTTCTGGTTACATTTTTTAGCAAAAATAGCATTTTCATAGAAAGCCAGATTAACCTGCTTTTATGCAATAATTGTTGAAGTATTTTTTTGTAAAATAATATGTATTTAGTCTAGGTATGATTTCACAAGCCCTGAAGTCATTAGATTTTTGCTGACTGTCTGAAATGCAGTGTATGAGACTGGTTTTGTTTTATTGTACAATAAAGATTATTTACATAACATTTGTCAGATCTAGATGTATATTGTGAATCACACACAGTTTAGAAAAAAAATCTAGATATGATTTTTAGGCCATATTGCCCAGCCCTACTCATTAGGTTTAAACGTGTGGTGCCGGTGTCGTCGTTAGGTTAAAACGTGTGGTGTCGTTGTTAGGTTTAAACATGTGGTGCCGGTGTGTCGTTAGGTTTAAACGTGTGGTGCTGGTAGTGTCGTCATCATCAGGTTTAAATGTGTGGTGCTGGTGGTGTCGTCATCATTAGGTTTAAACGTGTGGTGCTGATGGTGTCGTCGTCGTTAGGTTTAAACATGTGGTGCCGGTGTCGTCGTTAGGTATAAACATGTGGTGCCGGTGTCATTGTTAGGTTTAAACGTGTGGCGTCGTTAGGTTTAAACGTGTGGTGCTGGTGGTGTCGTCGTCGTTAGGTTTAAACGTGTGGTGCTGGTGGTGTCGTCGTCGTTAGGGTTAAACGTGTGGTGCTGGTGGTGTCGTCGTCGTTAGGGTTAAACGTGTGGTGCTGGTGGTGTCGTCGTTAGGGTTAAACGTGTGGTGCTGGTGGTGTCGTCGTCGTTAGGGTTAAACGTGGTGCTGGTGGTGTCGTCGTCGTTAGGGTTAAACGTGTGGTGCTGGTGGTGTCGTCGTCGTTAGGGTTAAACGTGTGGTGCTGGTGGTGTCGTCGTCGTTAGGTTTAAACGTGTGGTGTCGTTAGGTTTAAACGTGGCGCGTCGTCGTCGTTAGGTTTAAACGTGGTGTGGTGTCGTCGTTAGGTTTAAACGTGGTGTGGTGCCGGTGGTGTCGTCAACGTTAGGTTTAAATGTGTGGTGGTGTCGTCGTCATTGCACATTATTTAAATTCTTCAAGTTCTGTCCAATTGTTTGTTGATCATTGCTTGACAGCCGTTTAAGTCTTGCCATACATTTTCAAGTGATTATAAGTCAATACTGTAACTAGGCCACTCAGGAACATTCAATGTCGTCTTGGTAAGCTACTCAAGTGTATATTTGACCTTGGGTTTTAGGTTATTGTCTTGCTGAAAGGTGAATGTGTGTCAGTGTCTGTTGGAAAGCAGACTGAACCAGGATTTTGCCTGTGTTTAGCTCTATTTCATTTATTTTTATCCTTAAGCTCCCTAGTCCTTGCCAATGGCAAGCATACCTATGCTTGAAAATATTGAGTGGTTCTCAGTGATGTTGTGTTGGATTTGCCCCTAATATAATGTTTTTTATTCAAGACAAAGTGAATTTCTTTGCCACATTTTTTACAGTTTCACTTTGGTGCTTTTTTGCAAACAGGATTCATGTTTTTTATTTTTTTATTATTCCATGCAGGCTTACTTCTTTTCACTCTGTCAATTAGGTTAGTATTGTGGAGTTGTTGATCCATCCTCAGTTTTCTCCTATCACAGCCGTCTAAACTCTAACTGTTTTAAAGTCACCATTGGCCTCATGGTGGAATCCTTGAGTGGTTAATACTTTTTCCTCTCTCTAGTCTGGTAGGCCGGATGCTGCAGCGGGACCCAAAGGGCCGTGCGTCTCTGGAGGAAATAGAGAGCCATGCCTGGCTGCAGGGGGTGGACCCGTCCCCAGCCACCAAGTTCAACACCCCCCTGGTGTCCCATAAGAGCCTGTCTGAGGATGAGCACAACGGGATCATACAGCGCATGGTGCTGGGGGACATCGCAGACCGAGAGCCCATAGTAGAGTAAGTTAACACCATACATAGACATAAACTCAGCAAAAAAAAAAAAACGTCCTCTCACTGTCAACTGTCTTTATTGTCAGCAAACTTAACATGCGTAAATATTTGTATGAACATAACAAGATTCAACAACTGAGACATAAACTGAACAAGTTCCACAGACGTGACTAACAGTGTCCCTGAACAAAGGGGGGGTCAAAATCAGTCAGTATCTGGTGTGGCCACCAGCTGCATTAAGTACAGCAGTGCATCTCCTCCTCATGGACTGCACCATATTTGCCAGTTCTTGCTGTGAGATGTTACCTCAGTCTTCCACCAAGGCACCTGCAAGTTCCCAGACATTTCTGGGGGGAATGGCCCTAGCCCTCACCCTCTAATCCAACAGGTCCCAGACGTGCTCAATGTGATTGGGATCCGGGCTCTTCGCTGGCCATGGCAGAACACTGACATTCCTGTCTTGCTGGAAATCACGCACAAAACGAGTAGTATGGCTGGTGGCATTGTCATGTCAGGATGACCCTGCAGGAAGGGTACCACATGAGGGAAGATGGTGTCTTCCCTGTAACGCACAGCGTTGAGATTGCCTGCAATGACAACAAGCTCAGTCCGATGATGCTGTGACACACCGCCCCAGACCATGACGGACCCTCCAAATTGATCCCGCTCCAGAGTACAGGCCTCAGTGTAACGCTTATTCCTTCGACAATAAAGGCGAATCCGACCATCGCCCCTGGTGAGACAAAACCGTGACTCGCCAGTGAAGAGCGCTTTTTGCCAGTCCTGTCTAGTCCAGCGACGGTGGGTTTGTGCCCATAGGTGACGTTGTTGCCGGTGATGTCTGGTGAGGACCTGCCTTACAACAGGCCTACAAGCCCTCAGATTTTATCAGGTGCGTCCTGTCTTCATGGCACGCCCAAACACGAATTTCCAAGACTGTCCCTGTACTAAAACTGATATTTCTTATTCGTTTTGGAAGTTACAAGCCTGAAACCTTGAACATAGACTGCTGACACCCTGTGGAAGCCATAGGAATTGCATCCTGGGAGCTAATTTCCAGTATGCCCTTATACTTGCCATTGTAAGAGGATGGTCTCAAAAAAAGATTTCTGGTTGGTTTTTCTATGGATTTCCTCCTACCATATCTATTGTGTTATTCTCCTACATTATTTTAACATTTCTACAAACTTCAACGTGTTTTCTTTCCAATGGTACCAATTATATGCATGTCTTGGCTTCAGGGCCTGAGCAACAGGCAGTTTACTTTGGGCACATCATTCAGGCGGAAATTTAGAAAATAGGGGCCTAGCCCCTAAAAAGGTAAATTCATGGCTGAGCGCATATAGTGTAGAGTAGGCCTAGGCTATATTAGTTCAGTTTCTTCTTTGTGTGGGAAAAATGTGGTCTTTTATAAACACACTTCATGCAATTCTACTACACTTTATATGACTGGAGACATTAGCAGAATCTTCTTTAATATGACAAATTACAGAGTAGCATACTCTGCTGACACTGACAATCAATTACAACGATGTTGTCCATATAATAGGCCTACTTGGAGGGGAGACATGAATAGAATATGAAGTCCATCTAAACTGGAGCAGGAAACTGTTGTCCAAAAACAAACTTTTTAAAGTAGCACTGACCCGAAAATTATAAATAGTCAATCTGCACAATGTGCACTCACCGGGCATATTGCTGTGCTCTCTGCTGGTGCCAATAAGATAGGCTATAGTGTTGTTCGCTCAATTAAGTTGAGAATTTTGATAACTAAAAGACAAATTAGTATTTTCCTTCAGCAATAACAATTTGTTTTCCAATCTATGTTTTCCCGTGATTGTATTTTGAATATTGCGATATGCCTGGCTTGGCCTTTACTTTTCAGACAGTCGAAACTCAACAATAATCTGCCCAAGTTGTGCACACTGCCTTCCCTTCCAACTGTAGGCAATGCGATTTATAACAATCCACAATTATTTATTTTTAGCTAATGATCCTCTTTGGCCAAATCATGATTTAGTAGCCCATTTTGAATGATTTTATTTATTTCTGTATAGATGAGAGTAGGCTAATTAGGCTATATAGTTCTATTTACTTTAGAGAAAGCTTCCCCGAGCCTTATGGACACGCTGCACGTAACCTCCATTCCGCTGTTCCAGTGCAGGCTGGAACAGCGGAATGAATAATTCCACATAATATTAGTAGGCTGTATGTAAAGACCAGATTAAATTGAGAATAGTCTGATGGGTGAGAATATTATCAAGCGCTTGTAAAATTGTGAATGAGACTGATGAAGTGTGTGCAGCCTGTGCAAAAAAGAAACAGAACAGAGCTCATGCCTTTCATGCAACTTTTTTTTAAAATCATTAGTCACATCATGCTGCCTTAGAATGTATAAAAAAATCTAAACATATAGCGTAATGTTTGTATCACAGCTAAAGTCTCATAACTCTAAATTAAGTGTATAGCAGGACCTGTATCTTTGTTAACCACTCAACACAGAATAGCTGCATGAGCACACACCCTTGGAAAAGTTTGGAGAAAATATCCTTTCTATTTTATTCAGCTAAACATGTTTGTTAATTAACGGTCAGTTACTATGAGACCAACAGTTATTTGTATGACAATCACCAGCTGACAACATCGAATGACCGCCACAGACCTAACCTACACAAACACACACACAATTGCAGATGGCCGTTAATCTTCTGCAAGTGACGAGGTATTTGTCAGAATGTATTTTGCATTGACTGACTGTGCCATTTGCTGTGGAGGCATGAACAATGTTCTGAAGTCTGCTCTTCATTTGTCCTTTTCATATTGAGGGTTCTGCAACCCACCAAACCTGTTTCTGTGTCACGCTCACCACTACCATCTGTACTACTAACGCATAGAACTGAACCTGAACATCTGAGGGGACTCCGTCAGCAGAGAAGAGACCAGAGTGTTGAACTGTAGCATGTGAACCCAACAGCAGCCCTCCCTTAGCCTCCTACCCTGAACATGAATCATGGATGGGATTTGAAACAAACGTACTGACTCCACTTTAAAGCAGCAGGGCCGCTCCCAGCCGTGTTTCACAGACACACACTGGCCTCCTTTATTAACCCTGTCTGAAGGAAGGGCTTTACTGATGATGAGGAGAGGGCAGAGGGATACAGGGAGTCTTGAGTATACGCCAGAGGATTTATCCCCACTTCCCAGGCATTCAAGAGATTATTGTCCCGCAGAAGCCCCCATCTCCCACCTGACAGACAGACATTTACATTCTCACACACACACCACAGCACTTGGCTGAGGATTTCACTTGATTGTTCATTAACACAGCGTAGAGTAGTCCCAGAGGGATGTGAACTAGCTATCTACGGTCATTGACTCTAGAGAGGTTAGAGGGATGTGAACTAGCTGTCATTGACTCCAGAGGGGTTAGAGGGATGTGAACTAGCTGTCATTGACCCCAGAGGGGTTAGAGGGATGTGAACTAGCTGTCATTGACCCCAGAGGGGTTAGAGGGATGTGAACTAGCTGTCATTGACCCCAGAGGGGTTAGAGGGATGTGAACTAGCTGTCATTGACCCCAGAGGGGTTAGAGGGATGTGAACTAGCTGTCATTGACCCCAGAGGGGTTAGAGGGATGTGAACTAGCTGTCATTGACTCCAGAGGGGTTAGAGGGCAGCTAAAGGTTAGAACCTGTAATCTTGCTTTGTTTACATTTTAGAGAAGAAATGGCTTCTTTAAATGCCGATGTGATTGGGTTTGCTCTGCGGTGACTTGTCTGTTGACATACCATACTAGTCTCTCGTGTGTGTGGGTGTGTAACCCTCTCTTGGCCTTCTCGCCCAGCCTGTCTTAACATGTGCTGTCCATGGTGTTTGTTCCAGAGCCCTGGAGACCAACAAGTACAACCACATCACTGCCACCTACTTCCTGCTGGCTGAGAGGATCCTGAGAGAGAAACAGGAGAAGGAGGTCCAGACACGCTCCTCCAGCCCCAGCAACATCAAGGCCCAGTTCAGGTGACATACAAACATGCAACACACACACATACATGGGGCGGCATGTAGGTGGGGCGGCAGGCAGCCTAGTGGTTAGAGCGTTGGACTTGAACGAATCCCCGAGCTGACAAGGTAAAAATCTGTTGTTCTGCCCCTGAACAAGGCACTGTTCCTAGGCCGTCATTGAAAATAAGAATTTGTTCTCAACTGACTTGCCTAGTTAAATAAAGGTAGGTTAAATAAATAAATACATGCATCACATGCAACACAGAACACACAGACATATACACACACACACATGCATGTGTGTTACGCATACACACACAACACCAAAACTATTCCCTCCAGATGAAACCCATCAGATCCAACCACTCTGACTGCAATACCAATGCCTGTTTAATAGCCTACTACACACACTCATTCATTTATTGGGGCCATTCAGATTGTCATAATGATGACTCCTCAATGACTAGGAGGAGGAAGCAGCCAAGGCTCTGACTGTAATTGACCTCTTATGCCTCAGTAGCTGTGGGTGCTGCTCTGCTTGGTTTCGTTGACCGTGCCTGGCATTAGGAGGAGAACCCACGCTGTCCTTTCCTCTTGGTCTGGTTCCCATCCCGCCCCCTCCGGTCATGTGATCCCTCAACGTGGTGACAAATGTGTTTTTAAGGCTGACTGCAGTAAATGCTTTGGAGTGACCTAGAAAAGGGAAGTCTGCTTCTCTCCCGGAATATCAAAGCCAGAGAGAGGGAGCGAGACGCTCCTTTTGGAGGAAGAAGAGAGGAGAGATCAAACGCGTGCAGGCTAAAGCTGCTCCCTCCTGGCCTGCTCGCTGTAACCCATTTGACCAGAAAACCAGGGCCAAACAGGTGCTAGGAGGGAGAAGGCCCAGTTTTAGCTCCTGGGTCGGGGCCTCCTGGGTGCAGGAGCAGAATGTGAGCCAAATCCACTGTAATGTATGGTGCAAATCAAATTTATTTATAAAGCCCCCCTTACATCAGCTGATGTCACAGAGTGCTGTACAGAAACCCAGCCTAAAACCCCAAACAGCAAGCAATGCAGGTGTAAAAGCACGGTGGCTAGGAAAAACTCCCTAGAAGGCCAAAACCTAGGAAGAAACCTAGAGAGGAACCAGGCTGTGAGGGGTGGCCAGTCCTCTTCTGGCTGTGCCGGGTGCAGATTATAACAGAACATGGACAAGATTTTAAAATGTTCGTAAAACAGGCAGAACAGTTGAAACTGGAGAAGCAGCATGGCCAGGTGGACTCGGGACATCCAGGTAGGCCTTGAGGAATGGTCCTAATGCTCAGAGAGAGAGGGGGAGAGAGAGCGAGGGGGAGAGAGAGCGAGGGGAGAGAGAGCGAGGGGAGAGAGAGCGAGGGGAGAGAGAGCGAGGGGAGAGAGAGCGAGGGGAGAGAGAGCGAGGGGAGAGAGAGCGAGGGGAGAGAGAGGGGAGAGGGGGAGAGAGAGAGAGAGAGAGAGAGAGAGGGGGAGAGAGAGAGAGAGGGGGAGAGAGAGAGAGAGAGAGACCCACTCTGCCAAGCACAGCCCCCACACCACTAGAGGGATATCTTCAACCACCAACTTACCATCCTGAGACAAGGCCGAGTATAGCCCACAAGATCTCCGCCACGGCACCAGAAGCCAGTGACTCTGCCCCTGTAATAGGGTTAGAGGCAGAGAATCCCAGTGGAGGGAACCGCCAGGCAAAGACAGCAAGGGTGGTTCGCTGCTCCAGTGCCTTTCCGCTCACCTTCACACTCCTGGGCCAGACTACACTCAGTCATAAGACCTACTGAAGAGATGAGTCTTCAATAAAGACTTAAAGGTTGAGACCGAGTCTGCGCTCTCTCACATGGATAGGCAGACTATTCCATAAAAATGGAGCTCTATAGGAAAAAGCCCTGCCTCCAGCTGTTTGCTTAGAAATTCTAGGGACAGTAAGGAGGCTCATGCGTCTTGTGACCGTAGCGTGCACGTGTAGGTATGTACGGCAGGACCAAATCAGAAAGATGGGTAGGAGCAAGCCCATGTAATGCTTTGTAGGTTAGCAGTAAAACCTTGAAATCAGCCCTAGCTGTAACAGGAAGCCAGTGTAGAGAGGCTAGTACTGGAGTAATATGATCAAATTTTGGGGTTCTAGTCAAGATTCTAGCAGCCGTGTTAAGCACTAACTGAAGTTTATTTAGTGCTTTATCCGGATAGCCGGAAAATAAAGCATTGCAGTAGTCTAACCTAGAAGTTACAAATGCATGGATTAACTTTTCTGCATCATTTTTGGACAGAAAGTTTCTGATTTTTACAATGTTACGTAAATGGAAAAAGCTGTCCTTGAAACAGTCTTTATATGTTCGTCAAAAGAGAGATCAGGGTCCAGAGTAACGCTGAGGTCCTTCACAGTTTTATTTGAGACGACTGTACAACCATCAAGATTAATTGTCAGATTCAACAGAAGATCTCTTTGTTTCTTGGGACCTAGGACTAGCATCTCTGTTTTGTCAGAGTTTAAAAGTAGAAAATTTTCCGCCATCCACTTCCTTATGTCTGAAACACAGGCTTCCAGGGAGGGCAATTTTGGGGCTTCACCATGTTTCATCGAAATGTACAGCTGTGTGTCATCCGCATAGCAGTGAAAGTTAACATTATGTTTCCGAATGACATCACCAAGTGGTAAAATATATAGTGAAAACAATAGTGGTCCCAAAACAGAGCCTTGAGGAACACCGAAATTTACAGTTGATTTGTCAGAGGATAAACCATCCACAGAGACAAACTGATATCTTTCCGACAGATAAGATCTAAACCAGGCCAGAACTTGTCCATGTAGACCAATTTGGGTTTCCAATCTCTCCAAAAGAATGTGGTGATCGATGGTATCAAAAGCAGCACTAAGGTCTAGGAGCATGAGTACAGTTGCAGAGCCTCGGTCTGACGCCATTAAAAGGTCATTTACCACCTTCACAAGCAGGAGTACAGGTTTCTACTGCACATCTAGTGTTTCTACTGGTCTGACCTCCTGTTATAGAAATGTCGTACTCAATGTTCATAAACTGAACTCCAATTAAACAAACTCTGTCTGTTACCCAGTATTTGTAAGATACTGGTTGAAATGAGACAAACAGAGGCCCAATCTATAATGGTCAAATGTAGATTATTTATTCACGGGAGAGCTCTGAGCTCTAAAAGGTGTACACAGTCTTTTATATGGTACAATGTTGAAACAAAATTCCCACCTCTCCCCCCACCCTCTCCAAGAACATAGTCTCTTCCCACAGCCTTATCACAATCTTTGCAAATAAGTCAAACTTGGGAGGTGTTGGGAGGTTCTTCTCAAGGACGGGCCTCTCGCATGTGTCTGGTAGAATCAAAAGATTCTTTGTTCACACAAATGAAGTTATACTTCTGCACACCAAGTTAATATCTAGACACACACACACATATTAATTGGACTGCCATTTGTCTTGCAACCCCATCTCCATTGCATACACTTTCAGAATAGAATGTTCTTAGTATTAAGTACAAACATTTAGTCATCAAAACATAAAATCTATAACAGCTCCTCAGCACTGTGTTTTTGAGTGTTGTACAGTTCTGTATTTTAACACAGAATCACTGTCAGCGTGTGGCATCAGGCAACATGGCATCATAACAGAAAAAACTACTTTCTGATAGTGGTTCAATTATTTTTAGGAATAACAACAGTCTACTGGGTATCATGCATGCGCATGCCAGTTTATATGCCCAAAACAGTGACCTGGAAAAGAGGGCGAATGCTAAGTGTGTTAGCATATTGCGCCCTCTCTGTCTCTGTGTGTGTGTGCCATGGTGGCCTGAAGCTGAGCTTCATCAGGTAGTTGGCTTCAGGGATTGTCTGTAGAGTTTGTCAGGGTTGTCTGAGGTTGTGAGAGTGAATTGAGTCTGAGCGGTGTCACACAGCTGAGGTGTGTGTCTGAGAGATTCTACTGTAGTTAAGCCTTTGAAAGCCTGGCTGAATGAGCTAGGATGGTAGCAGAGCAGCACTAAGGGCCCTGTTGCGACCCGACCCAGCCTCCACCGCCATGCAGCAGCGTGGAGGGTTACGCATGCACCCGGCAGGCAGGCCTACCATGGGATTAATTGTTAGATTCCGTGCCGCTGGGACATGCCCGGGCTCCGTCGAGAGAGATCCCCAGCGCTCTGTTCTGTTTGTTTTCCCGCTCTGCCATGTCAACAAGGACAGGTTCAGCAGTTCAGTAGTGGATTACACATGAATCATCTGACCTGATTCTAAGATCCTACTGTTTATTTTATCTTAGTTTATTTTCTCCTCTGACTCTATATAAAGTCATTGCAGCGTATACTAACCAGGGGAGTAGTTTGGGTAACTCTGGTCTGCTCTCTGCCCTTCCAGGCAGTCCTGGCCGACGAAGATTGACATGCATCAGGACATCGAGGACAGTCTGGCAGCCTCCTCTATCTGCCACGCTGGTGGTCCCCAGTCCCCAGCCCGCAGTGCTGAGAACCTTCTCAACGGACACCGCACCAAAGGCCTGCTGGAGCTCCGCAGGGACGAGAGCAACACAGGGGCCTCCGGTGCCCCTGCCCCCGTTTCTGGGCCCCCTAGAGCTGGGGCCACGGCCCCCACACCCTCCACCTCCTCAGCCAAGCAGCGCAGCTGCCTGTTCAGGGTGGAGGAGGATGAAGAGGAGGAAGAGGATCCGTCCCCTCTATCCACCCAAGTGATCCTGCGTCGCAAGGCTCCATCCATCACCAACCGGCTGACCTCCAGGAAGAGCGCCCCGGTCCTCAACCAGATCTTTGAGGAGGAGGGTGAGTCGGACGACGACTTCGATATGGACGAGGGGCTGCCGCCCAAACTCAGCCGGCTAAAAATGAACATCGCTGCTGCCGCAGCTGCAGCAGCCGGGTCTCCGGGCACCACTCAGAAACGCTATCACCGCCGCAAGAGCCAAGGCCGCGGCTCGTCCTGCTCCAGCTCCGAGACCAGCGACGACGACTCTGAGAGCCACCGCCGGCGTCTGGACAAGGACACAGGCTTCACCTACAGCTGGAACCGCAGGGACAGCAGTGAGGGCCCACCTGGAAACTCAGGGGGAAATGGTGGAGGGCAGAGTAAACCCCCCGGGGAGGGGGGCAGCTCAGGACCAGACAGGGGCAGTCCTCCTGGAGGGGGAGGTGGGGGGAGTAGTGACAATGGAGGGAGTGGTAGTAGTGGGGGAGGAGGTGGTAAGGGACAGGGTTCCCCCTCAAGTTGTTCTAACGGCAGCAGTAACCACTCGTCTTCAGGCTCAGGGTCCACGCGGAGACACTGTGCCTCCCGCAGCCCCGGGGCAGCAGAGCTGGTGGAGAGCCTGAAGCTCCTGAGCCTGTGTCTCAGCTCCCAGTTACAGCACAGGGGGAGAAGTGGAGGCCCTGGCCTGGCAGGGGGGATGGGCCAGTTCATCATAGACCCTCAGAACCTGTCCAATAGTCTGTCCAGCAGCCTGTCAGCTGGCAGCGTCAAGACACAGGAGAGGTCCTCTTGGAAGATGTGCATCGGCTCCAACGGCAGCTTGGACCTGGAGTTAGACACCATCGCTCTGCCCACCACCGCTGTCAACACTCCAAGGGCATACGCAGACCAAACGGCAGCAGCACTTAGCGAACTGGCCCTGGCCACCAAGGAGAATAACAAGCTGAACAACCTGAAAAACAATGTTCTCCAGCTACCTCTGTGTGAAAAGACCATCTCTGTGAACATCCAGCGCAGCCCAAGAGAAGGGCTCCTGTGCACCTCTCAGGCCAGCTGCTGCCAGGTCATATGACACACACTCCCTGGCACCCTCTGACACCACTCTGCCAGTCCAATCTGTCCAACCACAGTCACCGTTGTAGCATACGTCTGACCTCAGAACACCTCACCATCAGAACCTGCCTTCTGCTGTTGTCTTAAAAGATGACACTTTTTATTGTTTTTGTTGTTGTTTGTTGACTAGGACCTATGAGCTGCATGCCTCGAGGGATTCTTTTTGGTTTCTTCTACTATCACTAGCTCCCCCTGGAATGAGCTGAGGTAACAGAACTTAACTCAGTTCTGAGGTGAGTTGGGGTGTTGTTGATGAGACGAGGTAACAGAACTTAACTAAATTCTAAGGTGAGTTGGGGTGTTGATGTAACATAAATATGTGGGTTTGATTTTAGATTAACTATATTTTGGGGTACAAAATACGAAACTTTTAACAGTGGGTAAGTAGTAGCACGTGATAGTTAAAGGGTAAGCACTTAAATTAGATTATTGGTCTAATGTTCAAATCAAGTCCTGATGTTGATGCCCACTAGCAGTGGAATGTAAAGGGTATGCTGGGAGAGGTAGAGGAGGACAGGACAGAGATACCAGTCACCATACAGCTGGGAGAGGTAGAGGAGGACAGGACAGAGATACCAGTCACCATACAGCTGGGAGAGGTAGAGGAGGACAGGACAGAGATACCAGTCACCATACAGCTGGGAGAGGTAGAGGAGGACAGGACAGAGATACCAGTCACCATACAGCTGGGAGAGGTAGAGGAGGACAGGACAGAGATACCAGTCACCATACAGCTGGGAGAGGTAGAGGAGGACAGGACAGAGATACCAGTCACCATACAGCTGGGAGAGGTAGAGGAGGACAGGACAGAGATACCAGTCACCATACAGCTGGGAGAGGTAGAGGAGGACAGGACAGGACAGAGATACCAGTCACCATACAGCTGGGAGAGGTAGAGGAGGACAGGACAGAGATACCAGTCACCATACAGCTGGGAGAGGTAGAGGAGGACAGGACAGGACAGAGATACCAGTCACCATACAGCTGGGAGAGGTAGAGGAGGACAGGACAGAGATACCAGTCACCATACAGCTGGGAGAGGTAGAGGAGGACAGGACAGAGATACCAGTCACCATACAGCTGGGAGAGGTAGAGGAGGACAGGACAGAGATACCAGTCACCATACAGCTGGGAGAGGTAGAGGAGGACAGGACAGAGATACCAGTCACCATACAGCTGGGAGAGGTAGAGGAGGACAGGACAGGACAGAGATACCAGTCACCATACAGCTGGGAGAGGTAGAGGAGGACAGGACAGGACAGAGATACCAGTCACCATACAGCTGGGAGAGGTAGAGGAGGACAGGACAGGACAGAGATACCAGTCACCATACAGCTGGGAGAGGTAGAGGAGGACAGGACAGGACAGAGATACCAGTCACCATACAGCTGGGAGAGGTAGAGGAGGACAGGACAGAGATACCAGTCACCATACATGGGCCTGGAGGAAGGGAAGTAACCTTCATGTTGATAGAAGCTCCTGCCATGCAGTCTTAAAACACAACGACCAACTGAGACACACTTGGTAACGTCTAGATGTTTTAATTTGATGAATTGATTAACCTCATTTTACAGCGACAGTGACCTACTGTCTGAAAAGTTATTTCACTTTAATATTGCACACAGACAATCTGTTTTATGTTTGTGTTTTTTAAGTGTATGGAATTAAAGATGCATTCTAGATGGCTGTACAGCTCTCACTGAATTGATTTTGAAGGCAACATGAGTTATTGTTTCCAAACCGCTGTTAAACAAGTGCTACTTCAACACAGCTGGTTTACTTTGGTGTTACTGAGAGCCAGTAACCTGGGAAACTAAGGCTTCAGCTCAGTCTTTATTCCAATCTCAATGCACTCCTCTTGAGGCAGAATAAATGAACCTATTTGGGTCAAATACTACTATACTTCCTATTGTATAGTGAATACAGGTAGGAGCTGCAATCTTTCAGATACTATTCTAACAGAAAGGGTCATTCATCTGTAAGTATTACTGCTATTCATTTGCACATTGGGCAAACTCCTAGAAATGATTCAAAGTTCATGACAACATGTCAAACTGAATGTAAAGTAGACTAGTAGTGTATTCTTTTTCCTGTGCTGGGCCTCAAGGTAGCAGGCAAGCAGACCCACACAGGTTTGATGTGGTCCCGTTCACATTTTGGTCTTGTCCTTGGTTGACCACCTGCCATGTTGACGTAACATCTTAGAAAATACATTTTAAGATCAATAGAAGAGCATGAGAATTGAAAAGAAAAATGTATTAATGAATTGAAAACTGCATTGGGTCTCTGTATTCCAGTGGATCTGTGTGGACCCACCCACGTCTTTGCTTTGTTAGACTGTTTTACTCTCTGTTACTGTAACGGACTGCTCTTCTGACTGCTCTTCTGACTGCTCTTCTGACTGCTCTTCTGACTGCTCTTCTGACTGCTCTTCTGACTGCTCTTCTGACTGCTCTTCTGACTGCTCTTCTGACTGCTCTGGCAGGCTGGTCGTCTGACTGGTCTGGCAGGCTGGTCGTCTGGCAGGCTGGCTTGTTTGTTTTTAAAGGGTTTATGTTGAGTATGTATATATGTTTTAAGAAGTTATATTTTTGAACGATCTGCTGTTTTAAAAATGATTCTGTGTTTAAGTGGGCCCGTGAGTCTTTCGTTGGGGACTAACATCGCAGTGTGTCACACACACACACACACACACACACACCTTACTGGACACTGCAGGGTGAAGGGTAGAATTGAGGTTGTACATTCAGGATTAGTGGTTCAGTAGAGCACATGCACCTTTCAGGAGAGATTCCTGTCTGTAAGCTTTAAAGGACTGGGCTTAGGAAAGAAGGAAGGAAATGGGGTATGGGGAGATGTGGGGATATATTTTAAGGGCATTGGCAATAAGCTACATGTTGCAGCTATCTGTAAATCAACATCTTTTTTTTATATATTTCAACCCTGTACAGCCTTAGATTGAAAGGCACCTCGGACTAAAAACTAACAGAGAAAGATATCTTGAGTATTTTTTTCTTTTTCTTTTTAAACAAAATGTCTGTAAATAGAGATGTAAATATGGTGCTCTATATTTAGACAGCAGAGTGAACCTTTTGGTGCATAGCTGTGAGTATAGCCTTATTAGTAATGGGTGTCTCCAAGAAAACAACAGGATTTTATTCATGTCAGTCAGTCTGACTGTTGTCTTACCCAGATGTAAACAGGTGAATGACATGTGCATGTGTTATATGTTTAACATTATCGATCCAAGGACATCGAGAGAGGGAGAACCATCCACTGAATGTTACTGGACCAAACCATGTACTGGCTAAAAGAAAATGAAAATATGAAATGGCAGAATTATTAAATGTATTATTCTGTAGTTGATGCCTGTTGTCAAAAGTTACATAATAGCTATGGTAATAAAATAAAATGTTGTGGAAAATGACGTCTTATAAATTAGTCTCGTCTTAGTTTTTTTCTGTGCTCGTGATGCATTGATGACACAGGCCTGTCTCCCAAGTGGGTCTGTGTTCTGTCAGATGCAACTTCAATCACTTGTTGCTAAATGAATTGACAGAAAATAATACATTAGTGTAGATCCCAAATGTTGCTCCATAACATTTATACCATAACTTTATCTTGTCAACTATTTACCTAGAGGTAGATCACTGATTGGTGTGCTGGTCGTTTTCCTGGTGGCCTTGCTCTTAAGATTGATCATCAGCCTAATCTCTGTTAATGTCCCAAATGGCACCCTATTCCCTATATAGTGCACTAGTTTGCATGGTCAAACGTAATGCACTATATAGGGTGCCAGTTGGGACACATGACTTAGAAGGAGAACTCTAATTAGAACAATGTTGGCGCATCACCATGTTCAGACTCCAGAGACTATTCCCTCCAGAGTAGAGACCAGTTAAATATGCAGGCCACAGAGCCCCTCTGCTGAAAGGTATTCTACCAGGATTTACAACTCCTTATGCTGCTGACAGAAGACACCAGTAACTCCTGAAGAGCAACTTTTATATAGAGCCTTCACCAACAGTGCCTTCAGAAAGTATTCATACCCATTTTGTGTTGCAGCCTGAATTCAAAATGTATTCAATATTTTTTCTGTCACTCAATCTTCAAGTCTTTTCACAGATTTTCAATGGTATTCAAGTCTGGACTTTGGCTGGGCCACTCAATGACTTTCACATTGTTCTAAAGCCATTCCAGCGTTGCTTTGGCTTTATGCTTGGGGTCATTGTCCTGTTGGGACGTAAATCTTTGCTCCAGTCTAAGGTTGTTTGTGTTCTGATAAAGGATTTGCCTGTTTTTGGCACGATTCACTGTTCCCTCTATCCTTAAGCCTCCCAGTCCCCTACTGCTGAAAAGCATCCCCATAGCATGATGCTGCCACCACCATGCTTCATGAAGGGGAATGTGTTCAACTGGTGATGAGCTGTGCCTGGTTTTATCCAGACAGAGCTTTGCATTCAGGCCAAAGAGTTAAAAAATGTACATTTTTGAAAACTCCTGGCATGCTGTCATGTGCCTTTTTCTCAAGAGTGGCTTCCTTCTGGCCACTCTCCCATAAAGCCCAGATTGGTAAAGTGCTGTCGAGACTTGTCCTTCTGGCAGGTTCTCCCATCTCAGGCAAGGACAACTCTGTAGTTCTGTCTGAGTGGGCTTTGGGTTCTTGGTCCCTTCCCTGACCAAGGTCCTTCTTGCCTGTTTGGTTGGCAGACAGCTCTTGGCAGAGTCTGGGTAGTTTATTTTTTTTATTTCCCAATGATGGAGACCACTGTGCTCTTGGAAACTTTCAACACTCTAGTACTTGTTTTATACCCTTCCCCAGATATATGCCTCATCACAATTCTCTCTGAGAGGTACGGACAGTTCCTTGGACTTCATGGTATAGTTTCTGCACTGTCAACTGTGGGACCTTATATAGACTTGTGTTTTTCTAAATCATGGCCAAACAATTGAATTGGTCACTGGTGGAATCCAATAAAGTTGTAGTGACATCTCAAGATCAAAAGAAATTGGATGCACCGGAACTCAATTTGGAGTGTCAAAGCATGGGGGTTTGAATATTTATGCAAATTACTGTAGATATTTCTGTATTTCATTGTCAGTAAATGTGCAAACATTTCTAAAAACATGTTTTAACTTTGTCATTATGGCGTGATGGGTGAGATTTTTCATTATTTTAGCATTTAATTCAGATTGTAACAATAAAATGTGGAATAAGTCAAGGAGTATGAATACTTTCTGAAGGCCCTGTACAAATCCATGTCCTCACAGAGGTAGAGCATGTAGACGGGACACTAAAGGGATCATCAACTAGATTCAGCCGAGGGCCAAATTTTCTTGAGTGGATGATCAGGGGGCCGGAACATAATTACAAATAATTTGCAGACTGGAAATCTACCGCTAGAAGCCAAAACAAATAATATTTGACTAAAACGATCATTTCAAACCTTGTTTACATTTGTATACGATCACGTCTCTCTATTATGCTTGGGAATACTTGGGAACAGATTTTTTCAAAATGTAAATCACTTGGAGCTGATTTCCTAATGTTTTTGCAGTCTTATGTACGACAAAAAGATACAGTGCCTTCAGAAAGTATTCATATTCATAAAGTGTTGAAAGTTTCCAAGAGCACAGTGGTCTCCATAATTGGGAAATTCAAAAAATATGACACTATCGGGACTGCCAAGAGCTGACCGCCTGAACAAACTGAGCAACCAGGCAAGAAGGACCTTGGTCAGGGACGTGACCAAGGACCACTGACAGAACTACAGAGTTCCTTGGCTGAGATAGGAACACCTGCCAGAAGGACAACAGTATCTACAGCACTTCACTAATCTGTCCATTATGGGAGAGTGGTCAGACGTAAGCCACTCTTAAGAAAAAGGCACATAACAGCGCACCTGGAGTTTGCAAAAAGGCATGTGAAAGACTCAGAGCATAAAGCAAAAGATTCTGTGGTCTGATGAAACAAAAATGTAACTCCATGGCCTGAATGCAAAGCACTATGTCTGGAGAAAACCAGGCACAGCTCATATTACCTGCCTAACACCATCCCTAACGTGAAGCATGGTGGTGGCAGCAACAATGAATGGAGCCAAATACAGGCAAATCCTTGATGAGAATCTGCTTCAGAGTGCAAATAACAAACTGGGGAGAAGAGTTATGTTCCAACAGGACAAATGACCCCAAGCATACAGCCAAAGCAATGCTGGAATGGCTTCAGATCAAGAATGTGAACATCCTTGAGTGGCCCAGCAAAAGATAAAGGTTTAATAGCCGCCAAAGGTGCTTCTACAAAGTATTGACTCAGGAGTGTGAATACTTATATAAATTAGATTTCTGTATTTCATTTTCAATAAATTTGTAAAAACTTTTTCACTTTGTCATTATGGGGTGAGATGGGTGAGAAAAATGTAAATGTAATCAATTTTGAATTCAGGCTGTAAAACAACAAAATGTGGAATAATTCAAGGGGCATGAATACTTTCTGAAACCACTGTATATATTTTATACAAAGAAAACTTGGGGCCAAATAAAACCACCTGCAGACCAAATTCGGCCCACAGGCCCCAGTTGGGGAAACCCTGAACTAGAGAATGGAGACACTTGTAAGCATATGTAAAATAGTTTTGTAGAGATTTATTTAAGGAAAGGGATGCTAGGTTTGTTTGGTTTCAATAATGCTGTTCTGAACCATTTGTATACACTTGGTGATATTGTGATGGCAAACTGTAGTGACTGTATGTACAATATATAGGATATAAAACAAATCTTAACAGCATCACGTGTGTCAAAGGCACCAGGCCGCTCTGAGGGGGTCTTCAAGAGAACATGGACTAATAGCATAAACAACTTAAAAAGAAATCAATTCATTTCCGCTCACATACCGCTCCTTCTGATTGACAGTCATTGATTAGACTGAGTAACAATGACCGTGATAGTTGCAGGCTGTGAGGACCATACCATGCTTCAGTATGATACAGAGGAGGCTGGTGGGAGGAGCTATAGGAGGATGGGCTCATTGTAATTGATCGAATGGAGTCAGATAAACGGAATCAAACCTGGTTTCCATGTGTTTGATAGCGTTCCATTCCAGTCTTTACAATTTCTCTGTAGCATACTGAAGCATTACCATTGATAATTAGATCTTTCCTATCTCCATGTGTAGTATCACTATGGATCAGATAATACCCTGGATGTGTGGTTCTGTGTGGCTCAGTCGGTAGAGCATGGCGCTTGCAACGCCATGGATCGTGGGTTTGATTCGCGCTGGGGCCACCCATAGTATACTCGCATCATGACTAAGTCGCTTTGGATAAAAAGGTCTGCTAAATGGCATATATTATACTCTGGCAATACTATGTAAATTTAAAGTGTTTCAAGGACCTCAATGCTTAAAGTGCATAATTATGCCAGAATTCCTAAGACTTTCACGTGTTTAGTCCTCCATTTTGAAAGCAGTTCTACTTAGATAACGGTCTGACAGACTACTGATACGGATGTAGCCCTACCCCATAACTGACTGTAGTGGCTTTTAAGCAAAGCTGTTGGTCTAGAACTCAATCTAATGTGAAAACCTATTTTTGAAAAGTAATTCATGCCATCTGTTGGCGGAATACTGTCTGGATATAATTACCATAGGCCATCTATCTCAAACTGAACCGCCTCCACCAATTCCAGAATGGCCATATGAATATGAAAAGTCTATGTAACACAGTATACTACCCTCAACCACATCCATACACCTTCAATTACCTATTATTCAACACCTTATAACCGGGGCTTGACATTCAGGGCTGCCCGCTGGCCCAGGTAGGTTTTGGAAACCCTCCGGGACAGTTGATCATCCCGGTCAGTGGCCACTTGGGCCAGTGAAACAAATATTGTAAAAATGTTATATTTAATCTAGGCTATATAATAAAGAATTCCTGAAGCTGTTAGTTCGTTAAGTCGATTATTTTTCACACGCGCGCCATACACATTAAGCCTAGCTTGAGATTGTTGTGTGGAGCAGTTCACTGAAGACCTACAGCGGTAGGAAACATCTTCAAAGTTATGATAAATACCAATAAATGCTAAGGCAAGAATAGGTATGCAAACCAGGAATAAAAAGTTCCATCTTGGTTGAATTTTTGCTTTGCGCAATTGTCATCATAGAATAGCCTAACTTGATAATCAGAAATTTCTTAGAGGCTATTTGGTCCTAGAAGGTAGCCGATTTAGACGTTTTCCTGCAATATAATTAATAACCCCTCATTAACTCTTCAACACTTCAAATGGTGAGACTGACTAGCTACCACAGACTACATTAGTGTGTTTGTGTTGGGAGCATCTACATAGTCTATTTAGTCAGGCAATGTCTGCTTTATTCTGACATGTTTTAGAATGTAAAAATATGTTTTTATGTCATTGCATAGTGCCATTTGGAAGGCTTAATAAAACATGCATTATTCTCTAAGTTGTCATGCATACTTTTTTGCTTACATGTTTTGGGGGATTTTTTTTTCGATAGGCTATGACAACAATTCAATACAAAAATGTAGGTCCTTGAAAATTACAATTAATTGCTTGAAAAATCATTGAATTTGACTTCCCAATGTCTGTATGAATCCTGTAGGCTACTTGCTCAGCCCAAATGAAAGATACAATCACTAGCTATTAAATATATGCGCGCATCATTCGCTTGCCTGCCATATCTTGACCCGTGCCAGTATTTCTTTCATTCGGCCCAGTGTGCCATTGGCAAGTTGACCTGAATGCCAAGCCCTGCCTTAACATACATTTGGTACGTAGCAATGCATTTACAACAGTGGTTTCCGGAGGACATTAACATAAAGTCTTGTTCTCTGGTCAGATCTGAATCTTTAGTTTAGAGGCTAGTCTTCATGATTGTGTTAACCACATACAGTAATGTTCTATAGACATCTGCAGGTAATACACTACACTCAGAAATGCCTAGCAACAGGGCAGAGGCTAAGAGCATAAAACCAGATTTAACAACCAACCATTTATATATAAAAAAAAACAAAAAAAAAAAACATTTAGATATATTATGCATAAATAAGCTTTGAACTAATTGAGGTGTTGTAAAGAAAACAGTCTATTTGAACCGTCTGAAGTGAATCTTTCTTCGTTTGGAGGGAATCTTCGTCTTGTCAGTATCTGAACGATCGGCCTCTTCTCTCCTCATCACTTATCAGTTTTTGGGATCCCCGAGGCCTCCAGCATTTTCTGTAACAGTGTAAAATGTGATTAATATCTCTTATGTTCTACCAAACTGCCACATGAAATACAGGCTACGTGTTCTTAGGCCTATTATTGGGGATGTCATACAAACAGAATACATGTTCCATAGAAGGAATACGTTGTCCTCTGTTGCTCAGTTGGTAGCTTTTGAAGCTGCAGTAAAAGTGCAATAACTGCAGTCGGCTGTGGTATTTTGGATGCAGTATTTGCAAAATAACTGCAGTGTACTGCAGTTGAACTGCAGTTATACTGCACTGTAACGCTTCAATCACACCGACAGCGTCATTACATTTTGGTCCACCAGAATTACATTCATTTCCAAGGAAACGCTGCGTTTGCCTTGCAGCATTGCAGAGACAGTTGCCGGGCGTTCAGTGTGGTGCATACGTTGGATTCATCAAACTGTCTGCGGAGACGGCTTGACAGAAATGGTAGCAGAAGGTGAATGTTGAACTTCGTTACATGCATATCCAGATGATCCTGCGTACTATTTTGCGCCAGGACGCTGTCAGTGTGTTGGAAGCGTAACTGCAGTTACAATGCAAAAGTACTGCAGTATAAAAAATATATTACATTTTGGACACAGTATTTGCAGCATGCTGCAGTTATACTGCACTCTGATTGCAATCTTTTTCTATAAGGAAGAGCTTGACGCTGTAACGTCAAGGTAGTGGGTTCCATTTCTGGGACCACCTATACTTAAAATGTATGCACGCATGACTAAGTCGCTTTGGATAAACGCGTCTGCTAAATGGCATATATTATTATATATAAATATTAAAGCTTTTCAGTGTTGGAGCAGCTTTTTAATATAAAACAAACACAAGCACACTGTTAGCTTGCTTTAACAAATATACAGAGTTCTCCTCTCTCTCTCTCTCTAAATGACATTAAGCCTCCCGAGGAGAGGAAGCCAGAGCTTTAAAACAGCATTACATCTCCAGATTACAGTGGTTCTGGAACCCCTTAACAAGACCTGGAGATCTTCACCAGATTGAGTTCTTATTTTAAAATAGAAGACGTTTCTACATCACAGGCCTTCTCCCCAGACTCTAATCTCAGCTGAGTTACATTTAATCAATTCATTCCACTGCCTCCAGCGCACCCGAGCAAATTACATTCCGGGTTCAAATGTGTTACGTGCAATTAACGTTTCAATCCAAAACACGGATCAATGGGAGAGTTTTTTTGCTGATGGAAGTCTTTTTATTCATAGTCCATTCCATAAGGGGAGAGCAGGGTTAAATACATAGGCCTACGCTTCCCCACAGGGATAGAGTGTGGCGGATTGTACTCAACACCCAGCCCAGGCTAATCTATTGCAGCTACTTGTTCTGAAAAACCAAATGGACA
The DNA here is from genome assembly GCA_030435695.1 of Brachymystax lenok tsinlingensis. NCBI lineage: Eukaryota > Metazoa > Chordata > Actinopteri > Salmoniformes > Salmonidae > Brachymystax > Brachymystax lenok. The sequence continues at coordinate 59,111,773 of CM059789.1, forward strand.
GTCACATTAATAGTGTGTCATGGTCTATAAATGCAGTCTGGGTTTATGCTGTTGTTTGCTCTTGCCGGAACATTCTGAGGTTGTCCTTCTGACAGACTTGTTTGCACTTGTTGTTATAATCGCCATAACTACAGTGCAACGAAAAACACACAGACAGACACATACAAATGAGATGAATGTCCTCTGTGACGCGAGTGTGTAACAACAGCAGTAACAGAAATCAAACTCCTCTTGCTCAGACTGAACAAGTCTATGGCTGCCAGGATCCTGCCAGGAGCCATACAAAGTCCTCTCTGAGGGAAGCCCATGGCAATAAATGATGCCTTCACAGCTCACACTACTTATCAGAGGACAAGGAGAGAGCGTAGAGGAGAGGGGCAAGCAGTGAGGTAGAGGGAGGAGAGGGGCAAGCAGTGAGGTAGAGAAAGAGGAGGGAGGAGAGGGGCAAGCAGTGAGGTAGAGAGAGGAGAGGGGCAAGCAGTGAGGTAGAGAGAGGAGAGGGGCAAGCAGTGAGGTAGAGAGAGGAGAGGGGCAAGCAGTGAGGTAGAGAAAGAGGAGGGAGGAGAGGGGCAAGCAGTGAGGTAGAGAGAGAGGAGGGAGGAGAGGGGCAAGCAGTGAGGTAGAGAGAGAGGAGGGAGGAGAGGGGCAAGCAGTGAGGTAGAGAAAGAGGAGGGAGGAGAGGGGCAAGCAGTGAGGTAGAGAAAGAGGAGGGAGGAGAGGGGCAAGCAGTGAGGTAGAGAGAGGAGGGAGGAGAGGGGCAAGCAGTGAGGTAGAGAAAGAGGAGGGAGGAGAGGGGCAAGCAGTGAGGTAGAGAGAGAGGAGGGAGGAGAGGGGCAAGCAGTGAGGTAGAGAGAGAGAGGAGGGAGGAGAGGGGCAAGCAGTGAGGTAGAGAGAGAGGAGGGAGGAGAGGGGCAAGCAGTGAGGTAGAGAGAGAGGAGGGAGGAGAGGGGCAAGCAGTGAGGTAGAGAGAGAGGAGGGAGGAGAGGGGCAAGCAGTGAGGTAGAGAGAGAGGAGGGAGGAGAGGGGCAAGCAGTGAGGTAGAGAGAGAGAGGAGGAGGAGGAGAGGGGCAAGCAGTGAGGTAGAGAGAGAGGAGGGAGGAGAGGGGCAAGCAGTGAGGTAGAGAGAGAGGAGGGAGGAGAGGGGCAAGCAGTGAGGTAGAGAGAGAGGAGGGAGGAGAGGGGCAAGCAGTGAGGTAGAGAAAGAGGAGGGAGGAGAGGGGCAAGCAGTGAGGTAGAGAGAGAGGAGGGAGGAGAGGGGCAAGCAGTGAGGTAGAGAGAGAGGAGGGAGGAGAGGGTCAAGCAGTGAGGTAGAGAGAGAGGAGGGAGGAGAGGTCAAGCAGTGAGGTAGAGAGAGAGGAGGGAGGAGAGGGTCAGGCAGTGAGGTAGAGAGAGAGGAGGGAGGAGAGGGGCAAGCAGTGAGGTAGAGAGAGAGGAGGGAGGAGAGGGGCAAGCAGTGAGGTAGAGAGAGAGGAGGGAGGAGAGGGGCAAGCAGTGAGGTAGAGAGAGAGGAGGGAGGAGAGGGGCAGGCAGTGAGGTAGAGAGAGTTATGCACGCTCAAGATCGTTTATTGTTTCACAATAAAACCTTTTTTTTTCTAGGTTGTAAGGCAACAAAATAGGAAAAATGCTAAGGGAGGTGAATACTTTCGCAAGCCACTGTGTGTGTGTGTGTGTGTGTGTGTGTGTGTGTGTGTGTGTGTATATATATATTTATATATACACACACACACATACAGTGAGGGGAAAAAGTATTTGATCCCCAGCTGATTTTGTACGTTTGCCCACTGACAAAGACATGATCAGTCTATAATTTTAATGGTAGGTTTATTTGAACAGTGAGAGACAGAATAACAACAAAAAAATCCAGAAAAACGCATGTGAAAATGTTATAAATGGAATTGCATTTTAATGAGGGAAATAAGTATTTGACCCCTCTGCAAAACATGACTTAGTACTTGGTGGCAAAACCCTTGTTGGCAAATCACAGAGGTCAGACGTTTCTTGTAGTTGGCCACCAGGTTAGCACACATCTCAGGAGGGATTTCGTCCCACTCCTCTTTGCAGATCTTCTCCAAGTCATTAAGGTTTCGAGGCTGATGTTTGGCAACTCGAACCTTCAGCTCCCTCCACAGATTTTCTATGGGATTAAGGTCTGGAGACTGGCTAGGCCACTCCAGGACCTTACTGTGCTTCTTCTTGAGCCACTCCTTTGTTGCCTTGGCCGTGTGTTTTGGGTCATTGTTCATGCTGGAATACCCATCCAAGACCCATTTTCAATGCCCTGGCTGAGGGAAGGAGGTTCTCACCCAAGATTTGACGGTACATGGCCCCGTCCATCGTCCCTTTGATGCGGTGAAGTTGTCCTGTCCCCTTAGCAGAAAAACACCCCCAAAGCATAATGTTTCCACCTCCATGTTTGACGGTGGGGATGGTGTTCTTGGGGTCATAGGCAGCATTCCTCCTCCTCCAAACACGGCGAGTTGAGTTGATGCCAAAGAGCTGAGAGTTGATGCAAACACTTTCACCCAGATGTCCTCTGAATCATTCAGATGTTCATTGGCAAACTTCAGACGGGCATGTATATGTGCTTTCTTGAGCAGGGGGACCTTGCGGGCGCTGCAGGATTTCAGTCCTTCACGGCGTAGTGTGTTACCAATTGTTTTCTTGGTGACTATGGTCCCAGCTGCCTTGAGATCATTGACAAGATCATCCCGTGTAGTTCTGGGCTGATTCCTCACCGTTCTCATGATCATTGCAACTCCACGAGGTGAGATCTTGGCATGGAGCCCCAGGCCGAGGGAGATTGACAGTTCTTTTGTTTCTTCCATTTGCTAATAATCACTCCAACTGTTGTCACCTTCTCACCAAGCTGCTTGGCAATGGTCTTGTAGCCCATTCCAGCCTTGTGTAGGTCTACAGAGATATGTCTCTATAGGACAGCGTCAGTCTCTCCTCCGTATAGTACAGCTTCCGTCTCTCCTCCGTATAGTACAGCGTCCGTCTCTCCTCCGTATAGTACAGCGTCCGTCTCTCCTCCGTATAGTACAGCGTCCGTCTCTCCTCCGTATAGTACAGCTTCCGTCTCTCCTCCGTATAGTACAGCGTCCGTCTCTCCTCTGTATAGTACAGCGTCCGTCTCTCCTCTGTATAGTACAGCGTTTGTCTCTCCTCTGTATAGTACAGCATCTGTCTCTGTGGCCTTCTCTCCAGTGGGTCAATGTCACCTCTGGCAGTGGTGGCTGGTGCTGGTGGACAGGCAGCCACTAAGGTGTTGATGGGGGGTTTCCACCAGTGAGGCACCTGCTCTGATCACTACTACATTCCTCCTGTGCCAAAGGAAGGAAGGGGTTTTCCCCAGGACATTGGCTGCTCCCTTCAGTGATAGATACACTTAGCTAGTTGTACAGTATGTATCTCTATGGCTTCCCTCCCCTTGCTGAAGCAGTGGAAAATGCTGGATTTTAGCCAACGCACCTGCTCTGATCAGTTCCCCCTGTGCCAGAGGAAGGAAGGGGTTTTTCCCAGGCCACATAGCCCATTGGCTGGCAAGACACAGCTTATTCGCCTCTGCCTGCTGAAGCGGTGGAAAACATTGGATTGACTAGGCCAGATGCAGACAGACACACCAGCTTAAGTGGCACAGGAAGATGTCCGTCCCTCCGTCCTCCTCTCACAACTGACCCCGGACAGAACTCCAGTGGAATAAAGGCTCTCTTTCCATCAGCTCTACTCCTCAAATCAAATCAAATTTTATTTTATCCTAATTTTATCCTAATAATTTTATTTTATCCAAATTTTATCCTAATAAAACTCCAGTGGAATGAAGGCTTTCTTTCCATCATCAGTAGAGACTGCAGTACAAGGTGATGCATGATGACATATCCAGTGGAAGGCTGTGGAAGTGGAAGGCTCTGACTGACTACCTGACATGACACAACACCTTGGGGTTGACTGAAAGGTCCATCAACTCCTGTCACTCAAAGACTCAATGCCTGCCCTGACTGGCTGACTGCCTGCCCGCCCTGTCTGTCTGGCTGGCTGCCCTGTCTGTCTGTCCGGCCTGTCTGGCCGGCTGCCCGCCCGCCCGGGCTGGCTGACTGACCGCCCGCCCGGCCGGTCTGGCTGACTATCCGCCCGCCCGCCCTGTCTGGCTGACTGCCCGCCCGCCCGCCCTGTCTGGCTGACTGCCCGCCCGCCCGCCCTGTCTGGCTGACTGCCCGCCCGCCCGCCCTGTCTGGCTGACTGCCCGCCCGCCCGCCCTGTCTGGCTGGCTGACTGCCCGCCCGCCCTGTCTGGCTGACTGCCCGCCCGCCCTGTCTGGCTGACTGCCCGCCCGCCCTGTCTGGCTGACTGCCCGCCCGCCCTGTCTGGCTGACTGCCCGCCCGCCCTGTCTGGCTGACTGCCCGCACGCCCTGTCTGGCTGACTGCCTGCCCGACTGCCCGCACGCCCTGTCTGGCTGACTGCCTGCCCGACTGCCCGCACGCCATGTCTGGCTGACTGCTTGCCCGACTGCCCGCCTGCCCTTTCTGGCTGACTGCCTGCCCGCCCTGTCTGGCTGGCTGACTGCCTGCCCGACTGCCCGTCCGCCCGCCCTGTCTGGCTGGCTGGCTGACTGCCTGCCCGACTGCCCTGTCTGGCTGGCTGACTGCCCGCCCGGCTGGCTGACTGCCCGCCCGGCTGGCTGACTGCCCGCTCGGCTGGCTGACTGCCCGCCCGGCTGGCCTGTCTGGCTGGCTGACTGCCTGCCCGACTGCCCGCCCGACTGCCCTGTCTGGCTGGCTGACTGCCTGCCCGACTGCCCGCCCGACTGCCCTGTCTGGCTGGCTGACTGCCCGCCCGACTGACTGCCCGCCCGACTGCCCTGTTTGGCTGGCTGACTGCCCGCCCGACTGCCCTGTCTGGCCGGCCCCCCCTGTCTGGCTGGCTGCCCGCCCGACTGCCCGCCCGCACTGTCTGGCTGGCTGCCTGCCCAAACGCCCGCACTGTCTGCCCGCCTGCACTGTCTGCCCAACTGCCCGCCCCGTCTGCCCGCCCGCACTGTCTGCCCAACTGCCCGCCCCGTCTGCCCGCCCTGTCTGGCTGGCTGCCCGCCCGCCCGCACTGTCTGGCTGGCTGCCCGCCCGCACTGTCTGGCTGGCTGCCCGCCCGCCCGCACTGTCTGGCTGGCTGCCTGCCCGAACGCCCGCCCGGCTGCCCGCCCGCACTGTCTGCCCGCCCGCACTGTCTGCCCGACTGCCCGCCCGCACTGTCTGCCCAACTGCCCGCCCGTCTGCCCGCCCTGTCTGGCTGGCTGCCCGCCCGCCCTGTCTGGCTGGCTGCCCGCCCGCCCTCGCCCTGTCTGGCTGGCTGCCCGCCCGCCCGTCTGCTCTGTTCTGTCTGGCTGGCTGCCCGCCGCACTGTCTGGCTGGCTGCCGCCCGCCTCGCCCGGCTGGCTGCCCGCCCGCCCGCACTGTCTGGCTGGCTGCCCGCCCGCCGCCGCACTGTCTGGCTGGCCGCCCGCCCGCTTCGCACTGTCTGGCTGCCCGCCCGCCCGCCCCGCACTGTCTGGCTGCCCGCCCGCCCGCCCGCACTGTCTGGCTGCCTGCCCGCCCGCTTCGCCGCCCGCACTGTCTGGCTGGCTGCCCGCCCGCTTCGCCGCCCGCACTGTCTGGCTGGCTGCCCGCCCGCACTGTCTGGCTGGCTGCCCGCCCGCCGCACTGTCTGGCTGGCTGCCCGCCGCCAGCACTGTCTGGCTGGCTGCCCGCCCGCTCCGCACTGTCTGGCTGGCTGCCCGCCCGCCCCGCTCGCACTGTCTGGCTGGCTGCCCGCCCGCACTGTCTGGCTGCCCGCCCGCCCGCTTCGCACTGTCTGGCTGGCTGCCCGCCCGCTCCGCCCGCCTCGCACTGTCTGGCTGGCTGCCCGCCCGCCCGCCCGCTTCGCACTGTCTGGCTGGCTGCCCGCCCCGCTCGCTTCGCCCGCACTGTCTGGCTGGCTGCCCGCCCGCCCGCACTGTCTGGCTGGCTGCCCGCCCGCCCGCACTGTCTGGCTGGCTGCCCGCCCGCCCGCACTGTCTGGCTGGCTGCCCGCCCGCCCGCACTGTCTGGCTGGCTGCCCGCCCGCCCGCACTGTCTGGCTGGCTGCCCGGGCCCGCCCGCGACTGTCTGGCTGGCCGCCCGCCCGCACTGTCTGGCTGGCGCCCGCCCGCACTGTCTGGCTGGCCGCCCGCCCGCACTGTCTGGCTGGCCGCCCGCCCGCACTGTCTGGCTGGCCGCCCGCCCGCACTGTCTGGCTGGTCGCCCGCCCGCACTGTCTGGCTGGCCGCCCGCCACGCACTGTCTGGCTGCCCGCCGCCCGCACTGTCTGGCTGGCCGCCCGCCCGCACTGTCTGGCTGGCCGCCCGCCCGCACTGTCTGGCTGGCTGCCCGCCCGCGACTGTCTGGCCCGCCACTGTTCGCTGCCCGCCCGCAAGACTGTCTGCCCGGGCCTCAACGCCCGCTCAAGCTGCTCGCGACGAACGCCCGCCCGGCTGCCCGCACGAACGCTCGCGACTGTCTGCCCGCCCGACTGTCTGACTGACTGCTCCGCCCAAGACTGTCTGCCCGAACTGCCCGCCCGACTGCCCGTCCGCACTGTCTGGCTGCCCGTCCGACTGCCCGTCCGCACTGTCTGGCTGCCCGCCCGACTGCACTGTCTGGCTGGCTGGCTGGCTGCCCGCCCGACTGCCCGTCCGCACTGTCTGGCTGGCTGCCCGCCCGACTGCCCGTCCGCACTGTCTGGCTGCCCGCCCGACTGCACTGTCTGGCTGGCTGGCTGCCCGCCCGCACTGTCTGGCTGCCCGCCCGGCTGCCGGCCCGCACTGTCTGGCTGGCTGCCCGGCTGGCTGCCCGCCCGACTGCCCGCCCGCCCGACTGCCCGCCCGCACTGTCTGGCTGGCTGCCCGCCCGACTGCCCGCCCGCACTGTCTGGCCGGCTGCCCGCCCGACTGCCCGCCCGCACTGTCTGGCGGCTGCCCGCCCGACACTCCGCCCGCACTGTCTGGCCGGCTGCCCGCCCGACTGCCCGCCCGCACTGTCTGCCCGCCCACACTGTCTGTCTGGCTGGCTGCCCAACTGCCCACCCTGTCTGCCCCCTGTCTGGCCGCCCGCCAGCCCGCCCTGTCTGGCCGACTGCCCGCCGCCCGCCCTGTCTGGCCGACTGCCCGCCCGCCCGCCCGCCCTGTCTGGCCGACTGCCCGCCCGCCCTGTCTGGCCGACTGCCCGCCCGCCCTGTCTGGCCGACGTCCGCCCGCCCTGTGGCGGGCAGTTTGCTTCATTAAGTTAAACGCTCTTGATGAAGTTAAGGCCATGTCAAACTTGAGAATATCTGTAATGATTACGAATCAAGATGGACAGCCACAAGATTATATTAATTGGGTTTTGATGGATGGGATGAGGAGAAGGACAGTGTTAGAGGGAGATTAAAATGAGGAAGAGGTATTAAGACAAATGGCAAGACGTTCAATAGCCATGGTAGCAGGGGCACTACTCAGCCTGGGACTGGGTTGAAAACAGTCAGTTAAACACAAGGCAGTAACCAAGTACCATCACAACACATACCATACACAAACCTCACCACAAAACCAACTCGGGCAATACACGTAAGACATTATTAAGTAGCTTATCCATCTCTATTCACAGGATTAATATGAGGCATTAGGTATTATAGGTGAAGCTTTCAATTCAAACCATAACCAGACAAACTCACAACCTGCAAAGCAGAGTTCAGTCAGACGACCCAAAGCAACTTACCGCCCATGGGCCTGGCTCTGCACAAACAAACCAAGAAATCAACCAATCCTGTTAAAATCTGCTTAAATTCAACATTCAGCTGGACAAGAACAAGAAGCATCAGAAATACCACCAACCAATGTGATGTATTTCATGGCCCCGCCCTTCTTTCTGCAGTGCTGAGAGAAATGATAGCTAGCTAAGACATGCTAGCTAATTGCTGAAGCACTCAGCCTCAATCCAGTAAATGACTGCAGTGCCACGCTGAGGAAAGCTACTGCTCAGCAGCATACTCATATCAATACCATTAACATAACTCCTGTCATTTATCTTTACCAAAGTGCTCTGGGAGATGTATTGAGGGACTGAATACATTACATGAAGCTGTTATGGGGAGAGATATGGTCTGCATTATGGTGTTATGGGGAGAGATATATGGTCTGCATTATGGTGTTATGGTGAGAGATATGGGTCTGCATTATGGTGTTATGGTGAGAGATATGGGTCTGCATTATTGTGTTATGGAGAGATATATGGTCTGCATTATGGTGTTATGGGGAGAGATATGGGTCTGCATTATTGTGTTATGGGGAGAGATATGGGTCTGCATTATTGTGTTATGGAGAGATATATGGTCTGCATTATGGTGTTATGGGGAGAGATATATGGTCTGCATTATGGTGTTATGGTGAGAGATATGGGTCTGCATTATGGTGTTATGGTGAGAGATATATGGTCTGCATTATGGTGTTATGGTGAGAGATATATGGTCTGCATTATGGTGTTATGGGGAGAGATATGGGTCTGCATTATTGTGTTATGGAGAGTGATATGGTCTGCATTATGGTGTTATGGAGAGAGAGATATGGTCTGCATTATGGTGTTATGGTGAGAGATATATGGTCTGCATTATGGTGTTATGGGGAGAGATATGGTCTGCATTATGGTGTTATGGTGAGAGATATGGGTCTGCATTATGGTGTTATGGAGAGAGAGATATGGTCTGCATTATGGTGTTATGGGGAGAGATATGGGTCTGCATTATGGTGTTATGGGGAGAGATATGGGTCTGCATTATGGTGTTATGGGGAGAGATATATGGTCTGCATTATTGTGTTATGGAGAGAGATATGGGTCTGCATTATGGTGTTATGGAGAGAGAGATATGGTCTGCATTATGGTGTTATGGAGAGAGATATGGTCTGCATTATGGTGTTATGGGGAGAGATATGGGTCTGCATTATGGTGTTATGGTGAGAGATATGGTCTGCATTATTGTGTTATGGAGAGAGATATGGGTCTGCATTATTGTGTTATGGAGAGAGATATGGGTCTGCATTATGGTGTTATGGAGAAAGATATGGGTCTGCATTATTGTGTTATGGAGAAAGATATGGGTCTGCATTATGGTGTTATGGGGAGAGATATGGTCTGCATTATGGTGTTATGGAGAGAGATATGGTCTGCATTATGGTGTTATGGAGAAAGATATGGGTCTGCATTATGGTGTTATGGGGAGAGATATGGTCTGCATTATGGTGTTATGGAGAGAGATATATGGTCTGCATTATGGTGTTATGGGGAGAGATATGGGTCTGCATTATGGTGTTATGGAGAGATATGGGTCTGCATTCATGTGTTATGGAGAGAGATATGGGTCTGTATTATTGTGTTATGGAGAGAGAGATATATGGTCTGCATTATGGTGTTATGGGGAGAGATATGGTCTGCATTATGGTGTTATGGAGAGAGATATGGTCTGCATTATGGTGTTATGGAGAAAGATATGGGTCTGCATTATGGTGTTATGGGGAGAGATATGGTCTGCATTATGGTGTTATGGAGAGAGATATATGGTCTGCATTATGGTGTTATGGGGAGAGATATGGGTCTGCATTATGGTGTTATGGGGAGAGATATGGGTCTGCATTCATGTGTTATGGGAGAGATATGGGTCTGTATTATTGTGTTATGGAGAGATATATGGTCTGCATTATGGTGTTATGGGGAGAGATATGGGTCTGCATTCATGTGTTATGGGAGAGATATGGGTCTGTATTATTGTGTTATGGAGAGAAATATGGCTTTGCATTCTGCTAAATAATGTTGTTTTGTCCTTAATTATACACGGTATGTAAGCCGTTTATAGACAGGCTCTTTCTGGTGCTGGGAAAGCAGATGATTGTGTCCTCTGTATCTATGTGTGTGTGTGTGTGACCTACTTCTGAGCTACGTGCAAGGTGATAAACATCTGCCAAAACAGCAGAGCCTCATTAACACATTACAATATTGCACACGCACACACAGTTTGTTAGTTAGCTGCAGCGTGAACAACCTTCTACATGGATCATTAAACCATCAGACCTAGATGATAAACCTGATGGGTGTCATATACCCAGCTTATCCACACAGACGTCTGTGGCTTTTCTTCATCTAGGGTTTCTTTATACATTTTATTCACCTTGAAGTCCCTTTATGTTATTTTTGGGAACTTCATAGTTTTTTGGTTAAACACACCCCCAAAAAGTTGAGTTTAAGGATGGTACCTGCTTTTTTCACCTTGATAGACTCAAGTTAGGTCAAACCACTCTGTATGTCATGCTAGCGTTATTCACCACACCAAACAGTTGAGGGGTTCATTCAGTCAGTCAAACTTACCCTTTTCTTCAGAGCCTCCAGGCACTCAAACTCCAGACGTGACAGTTTGATCTGGATGTGTTTGGGGACGTCTGGGATCACAAAGGTCAGGATGAACTTGGAGGCCAGGAGGAAGTGCTGCAACAACAACAGCAGACAGAGGAACAACAGGGAAGTATGGGGAGACTTTAGGACATGTAACAGGAAACATACACATGTATTATTATGTTATATTGTTCTGAGATAAAGAGATAATGTACAGATAGAGAAATATAGTTTATCCTACTATTATCCTTGAATTCAGAAACAGAAATATATATAGTTGATATAATGAATAGTTTTAAACTGATTGAACAGATGCTACGTAATACGCTGCTGAAGTGAAACATCACAACACAATCTAAACCTCTCTGAAGACAAAAAAAAAACACACCATCACCGACCGGTGTCCAATCCATGACATTACAGAACTAGACAATCATTGGTGTCAGGTGTGATGCCCGCCCTAAACAGCTGGGGTTAATGTTCCTATCACTAAGGTGTGATATCCCTCTAAACAGCTGGTTAATGTTCCTATCCACCAGGCTGGTCTTCTTTCATCTGTATGTAACTGTTATGAATTTTGTATTGTCATTTGTATTCTACTGTATTTAAACATGTACATGATACTGCTACAATGTTTCCCCAATGGGACAATAACATCAGTCAAGTTAACCAGAACATTCCCTGTTCTTTCAGAACTAGCTCCATTCCTTCTCAGCGCGAGGCTAACAACAAGCAGCTGACCTGACCCACACAGTCTGAAAACAGTCCTGTTGTCACATGAAACCTGCAGATCGGGTCAATGTACAGTTGAAGTCGGAAGTTTACATAAACTAGTTTTAATGACTCCAACCTAAGTGTTTCAACCACTCCACAAATGTCTTGTTAACAAACTATAGTTTTGGCAAGTCGATTAGGACATCTACATTGTGCATGACACAAGTAATTTTTCCAACAATTGTTTACAGAGATTATTTCACTTATAATTCACTGTATCACAATTCCAGTGGGTAAGAAGTTTACATACACTAAGTTGACTATGCTTTTAAACAGCTTTGAAAATCCCAGAAAATGATGTCATGGCTTTAGAAGCTTCTGATAGGCTAATTGACATCATTTGAGTCAATTGGAGGTGTACCTGTGGATGTTTTTCAGGGCCTAACTTCAAACTCAGTGCCTCTTTGCCTGACATCATGGGAAAATCAAAAGAAAATCAGCCAAGACCTCAGATTTTTTTTTTTGAGACCTCCACAAGTCTGGTTCATCCTTGGGAGCAATTTCCAAAATGCCTGAAGGTACCACGTTCATCTGTACAAACAATAGTATGCAAGTATAAACACCATGGGACCACGCAGCCGTCATATCGCTCAGGTAGGAGACGCATTCTGTCTCCTAGAGATGAACATACTTTGGTGCGAAAAGTGCAAATCAATCCCAGAACAACCTTGTGAAGATGTATCTATATCAACAGTAAAACGAGTCCTTATCGACATAACCTGAAAAGCCGCTCAGCAAGGATGAAGCCACTGCTCCAAAACCACCATTAATAAGCCAGACTACGGTTTGCAACTGCCCATGGGGACAAAGATCACACTTTTTTGAGAAATGTCCTCTGGTCTGATGAAACAAAAAATAGAACTGTTGGTCATAATGACCATTATGTTTGAAGGAAAAAGGGGGAGGCTTGCCAGCCGAAGAAAACCATCCCAACCGTGAAGCACGGGGGTGGCAGCATCATGCTGTGGGGGTGATTTGCTGCAGGAGGGACTGGTGCACTTCCCAAAATGGATGGCATCATGAGGAAGGCAAATTATGTGGATATAATGAAGCAACATCTCAAGACATCAGTCAGGAAGTTAAAGCTTGGTCGCAAATGGGTCTTCCAAATGGACAATGACCCCAAGCATGGCTTAAGGACAACAAAGTCAAGGTATTGGAGTGGCCATCACAAAGCCCTGACCTTAATCCCATAGAAGATGTGTGGGAAGAACTGAAAAAGCGTGTGCAAGCAAGGAGGCCTACAAACCTGACTCAGTTACATCAGCTCGGTCAGGAGGAACGGGCCAAAATTCACCCAACTTATTGTGGGAAGCTTGTGGAAGGCTACCCGAAACGTTTGACCCAAATTAAACAATTTAAAGGCAATGCTACCAAATACTAATTGAGTGTATGTAAACTTCTGACCCACTGGGAATGTGATGAAAGAAATAAAAGCTGAAATAAATCATTCTCTCTATTATTCTGACATTTCAAATTCTTAAAATAAAGTGGTGATCCTAACTGACCTAAGACAGGGCATTTTTACTAGGATTAAATGTCAGGAATTGTGAAAAACTGAGTTTAAATGTATTTGTCTAAGGTATGTACATTTCCGACTTCAACTGTATGAGCCAATCCAATGATTTGTGTTTTCACATGAAACCTGCGTCAGGTTAAAGTACGAACAAACCCGTAAACCATAAGCACGCCAAGCCATAGAATAATAATGCTGAAAGGGTTACAATTTAAGAGATCACACCTCTTAACTAAGAACCAAATAATCAAAGAATATGTCTTGAAATACTGTAAGGAAAATAGGAGACTACAGGGTGACAAACATGCAGTAAGACCCTGGTGATTATTCTGTGTGAGAGTTAAGAAGTTCAAGACCCATCTGGACCCTAACTCTTTAAATCAGCCCCTAAGCAGTTCACTGGAGCTCAATATTAAACTGTAATGGTAAAGACAGGCACGAGGGCTTTGCTGAAAATACAATCACAATCTCTCAAAAGGAAGGAAGAGAGAAGAGAGTGCTGTGAATACAGAAAGAGGCCCCCCAGTACAACACTGGCCCACCCTTCTCCCTCTGTTGAGGTGATTGGAGGAGACAGATGAACAGCAGACTAAGGGGAAGTGGGGTGAGGAGGACGACTCGTGGCAAAGAGCCCACCTGTTATCTTCACAGCCCCTCTGAGGTGAGGTAAGATAAGGTGTGAGAGAGAGAGGTAGCAACCTGACCAATATCCAACACACACATCATTTTTTACGGCCGAGAGAAGTGTACTTCAAACTGCATGACCAGAAACCAGCTTTATCACTCTGAATCGATGCCAACACACTGCTATGCAAAGCAGGTCTGTCATTGCTGGAGAATTGCCAGCTGCCACAACACACTGTACCTCATCAGTATGTGCCAGCCACCATTCCATCGGATTCAGACACCGCTTTCATCGCAGTAAAAGGCTTCATACATGTTAGGCCTGACAAATGTTGTTGACTGAAAACTTCCATATACAGGTATTACAGGCTACTTTCTTTATGGAAAGTGTTCTTCAGATAGGTGGTTTGGGCTAGAAGGATGGGGAGGTGTGTTTGACGCTCCCTCTCTCTCAGTCCTTCAGGCATACAGTACTTTATTACAGACAATTGTGTATCCCAATTGGCAACATAATACCTTTATAGTACACTGCTTTTGACCAGGGCCCCTCAGGGGTAGTGCACTATGTAGGGAAAAGGGGGCCATTTGGGATTCAACCAATGTGAGCTAAGTAGTAGAATTTACAGTATAGTGAATGTAAAAGGGCGAAGGGAGTCCAGTCTGTCTGGCCTCAGTGCTGACTGAGGTTGTTACACTGATTGAAATGCAACATTAAAAACACCACAGCCTTTTAGCTGATTGGTACTTGACAATAGGAGTTTATGGGCATTTAGGGAGACAGGGCTGGCTTGGCACACGTTGGAAAACAAAAGAACACTAACATAAATGCAAATGTTATAGTTTAAAGGGGTACATTTCATCTTGAGGCCCTGACTCAATATCAAACTACTTCTCTATGATGCTCTAAACTGTGCATAAGTGTGAATTGAGACAGTACCTGTAAGTGATTGCATGGCAATCTGTGGCCTTTTGTACCATAATCCCCTCTGCTCAGTATTCACCCCATGTAGCTGTGGCCAGAACTGCACTGCCTTGTTCATTTAGCAAATTAGCATTTCAATCCACCTCGATATAATTTATTCTGTGAAGCGGCACGAACAGAATTTCTTAATATAACTTTTCACGTCGGGGTTTGTGAATAGATCTTGTCTGAAAGGCGGCCATTGGTGGCTTGCCATAAACACTTCAACATGTTGCTGAGACATGCATGGTACTGCAGTAACCCTTGGGACAGCCAACTGCAGAGTGAGAATGAGCCTCGTGGAGCACCGTACATTCACACAATGTGACAGGCCAGAGTCTGGCAGCAGACGGTGTGTTCTCCTATAAGGATATGAGAGAGACTAATGCAGAAGGAGGTGGCACGTCTCCCACATGAGAATGAATGACTATATCAAGATGATTCATACAGAGTTACTTCAGCTCGATCCAATTTCCGTTTATTGATCTCTCGAGGCAGGTACTGTATTATTTCCTCTACTGTTCCTCGATGCACTGCCAGGTCTGTGTGAGACCTGTTCCTCTGGGCCCTGGTCAAAAGTACTGCTCTATATAGGGAACTTGGTGCTATTTGGGACACAACCATGGTGTTTATGAGCAAAGGAGACAGGAAGGGTTGTGGAGAGGTCTCCAGGCCTGCAGAGATTATTCAGTACAGCAGGCAGGTAGCTTCAATAAGACTAGACTGGAGCCATATATAGAAGAAGAACAGCATTGAACCGGACTACAACGGGCTAGAAATAGAGTTGCCAGTCAACAGCTTCACAGAGCTGATGCACACTACATTAATACACCTGCGTGACAGTTATGATTATTTTATATGCACATTTTCATGGAACATTTTCATTTCAATAATACAATTTTAGTTTCTCAAAATCATTGTCACGTGGTTAATCATAGAAATCTGAGGTAAAATGATCTAAATGTAAAAAGTAAAGGCGAGAGTGCCAGCTTCCGCCACATGGACACACTGATACACTGTGATCCATTGGCGGCTAAAGAAGAGCGCATTGAACTCAGAGATAGCCTATAGGCCAATGCAGCAGTAGGCCTACAGTGGGGGAAAAAAAGTATTTAGTCAGCCACCAATTGTGCAAGTTCTCTCACTTAAAAAGATGAGAGAGGCCTGTAATTTTCATCATAGGTACACTTCAACTATGACAGACAAAATGAGGGAAAAAAAATCCAGAAAATCACATTGTAGGATTTTTTATGAATTTATTTGCAAATTATGGTGGAAAATAAGTATTTGGTCAATAACAAAAGTTTATCTCAATACTTTGTTATATACCCTTTGTTGGCAATGACAGAGGTCAAACGTTCTCTGTAAGTCTTCACAAGGTTTTCACACACTGTTGCTGGTATTTTGGCCATTCCTCCATGCAGATCTCCTCTAGAGCAGTGATGTTTTGGGGCTGTCGCTGGGCAACACGGACTTTCAACTCCCTCCAAAGATTTTCTATGGGGTTGAGATCTGGAGACTGGCTAGGCCACTCCAGGACCTTGAAATGCTTCTTCTGAAGCCACTCCTTCGATTGCCAGGCGGTGTGTTTGGGATCATTGTCATGCTGAAAGACCCAGCCACGTTTCATCTTCAATGCCCTTGCTGATGGAAGGAGGTTTTCACTCAAAATCTCACGATACATGGCCCCATTCATTCTTTCCTTTACACGGATCAGTCGTCCTGGTCCCTTTGCAGAAAAACAGCCCCAAAGCATGATGTTTCCACCCCCATGCTTCACAGTAGGTATGGTGTTCTTTGGATGCAACTCAGCATTCTTTGTCCTCCAAACACGACGAGTTGAGTTTTTACCAAAAAGTTCTATTTTGGTTTCATCTGACCATATGACATTCTCCCAATCCTCATCTGGATCATCCAAATGCTCTCTAGCAAACTTCAGGCGGGCCTGAACATGTACTGGCTTAAGCAGGGGGACACGTCTGGCACTGCAGGATTTGAGTCCTGGCGGCGTAGTGTGTTACTGATGGTAGGCTTTGTTACTTTGGTCCCAGCTCTCTGCAGGTCATTCACTAGGTCCCCGTGTGGTTCTGGGATTTTTGCTCACCGTTCTTGTGATCATTTTGACCCCACGGGGTGAGATCTTGCGTGGAGCCCCAGATCGAGGAAGATTATCAGTGGTCTTGTATGTCTTCCATTTCCTAATAATTGCTCCCACAGTTGATTTCTTCAAACCAAGCTGCTTACCTATTGCAGATTCAGTCTTCCCAACCTGGTGCAGGTCTACAATTTTGTTTCTGGTGTCCTTTGACAGCTCTTTGGTCTTAGCCATAGTGGAGTTTGGAGTGTGACTGTTTGAGGTTGTGGACAGGTGTCTTTTATACTGATAACAAGTTCAAACAGGTGCCATTAATACAGGTAATGAGTGGAGGACAGAGGAGCCTCTTAAAGAAGAAGTTACAGGTCTGTGAGAGCCAGAAATCTTGCTTGTTTGTATGTGACCAAATACTTATTTTCCACCATAATTTGCAAATAAATTCATTAAAAATCCTACAATGTGATTTTCTGGATTTTTTTTCCTCATTTTGTCTGTCATAGTTGAAGTGTACCTATGATATAAATTACAGGCCTCTCTCATCTTTTTAAGTGAGAGAACTTCCACAATTGGTGGCTGACTAAATACTTTTTTTCCCCACTGTATATCTTCCATCATCAACTAAGTAAAATACATAGGCCTGAAGCTGACAAATAAAAACATTTGAAAATATCCTGATGAAAATTCTGGTTCTTTCAATCACATTAATCTCTACTCTGCCTGTCTGTCTGCCTCCCTTTCTGTCTGTCTTGACTTCCAATGTTGCACTTCACTAGCAATAGTTTATCAAATCATCAACTGGGTCTGGCCAAAAGCTGTTGCTAGCGAACTTGCAACACTCTATCAACTAGCCTATTCCGGCCCCTCTGGGTTTTGGGCCAGTGAACTCTGGAAAAGACAGCTGGTATTTTTTTTATGACGTTTCCACTATATGGGATCATCAGATCATGATATTTAGCTTTTTCACACCGAGGCTTGGTGATTATCGAGGCCGGGAGTGTTGGAAAGATTTTTCAAATTCTGAGGAACTATCTTTCGCAATGGATGTAAAAAAAAAAAAAAAACTGACTTCGTAGACAATGTGAGGTGAAGAAAACATGACTGAGAAGCTCAGCTTATTATTTAAAAACTTGAAACTCACACCCCGCCTATGCATATACTAGTGATTTTGCTGTCAGTCAGTCATCTTGTTGGCTGAGAAAAAGTAAAATGTGGACAGTTATTCTGACATATTCAAAGTGCGCGGTAAGGATGCACGTCATTGAATACCTATGTAAGAATGCTGTTCATCGACTACAGCTCAGCATTTAACACCATAGTACTCTCCAAGCTCGTCATTAAGCTTGAGACCCTAGGTCTCGACCCAGCCCTGTGCAACTGGGTCCTGGACTTCCTGATGAGGGTAGGTAACAACAGTGGGGCCCCACAAGGGTGCGTTCTCAGCCCTCTCCTGTACTCCCTGTTTACCCATGACTGCGTGGCCAAGCACGCCTCCAACTCAATCATCAAGTTTGCTGACGACACTACAGTGGTAGGCTTGATTACCAACAACGACGAGACGGCCTACAGGGAGGTGAGGGCCCTCGGAGTGTGGTGTCAGGAAACTAACCTCTCACTCAACGTCAACAAAACAAAGGAGATGATCGTGGACTTCAGGAAACAGGAGAGGGAGCACCCCCCTATCCACATCGACGGGACAGTAGTGGAGAAGGTGGAAAGTTTTAAGTTCCTCGGCGTACACATCACGGACAAACTGAAATGGACCACCCACACAGACAGCTTGGTGAAGAAGGCGCAACAGCGACTCTTCAACCTCAGGAGGCTGAAGAAATTCAGCTTGTCACCAAAAACACTCAAACTTTTACAGATGCACAATCGAGAGCATCCTGTTGGGCTGTATCACCGCCTGGTACGGCAACTGCTCCGCCCACAACCGTAAGGCTCTCCAGAGGGTAGTGAGGACTGCACAGCGCATCACCGGGGGTAAACTACCTGCCCTTCAGGACACCTACACCTCCGATGTCACAGGAAGGCCAAAAAGATCATCAAGGGCAACAACCACCCGAGCCACTGCCTGTTCACCCCGCTATCATCCAGAAGGCGAGGTCAGTACAGGTGTATCAAAGCTGGGACCGAGAGACTGAAAAACAGCTTCTATCTCAAGGCCATCAGACTGTTAAACAGCCACCACTAACATTGAGTGGCTGCTGCCAACATACTGACTTAAATCTCTAGCCACTTTAAATAATAGGACTTGGATGTAACAAATGTATCACTAGCCACTTTAAACAATTTTGTATATAATGTTTACGTATCCGACATACTCATATCAAATGTATACACTGTACTCTAAACCATCTACTGAATCTTGCCTATGCCGTTCGGCCATCGACTCAAATCTCTAGCCACTTTAATAATTATAATTGGATGAAATAAATGTATCACTAGGCACTTTAAACGATGCCATTTATATAATGTTTACATATCCTACATTACTCATCTCATATGTATATACTGTACTCCATACCATCTACAGCATCTTGCCTACGCCGGTCAGCCATCGCTCATCCATATATTTATATGTACATACTCGTATTCATTCCTTTACTCTTGTGTGTATAAGGTAGTTGTTGTGAATTTGTTAGATTACTTGTTAGATACTACTGCATGGTCGGAACTAGAAGCACAAGCATTTCGCTACACTCGCATTAAAATCTGCGAACCATGTGTACTTGACAAATAAAATTTTATTTGACTTGCATGTTCTGTTCAAATTAATTACCATAATCTGAAATGTGATTTGTGTCCTTCTGAGCACCGTGGGCGGACACCCTAATCATACTGGTCCAGTACATCTCTCAAATGTCCGTTAATTAAATGAAAATGCTGCAGGTCAAATGTCCGGCACCACATTTTCATAATGGAAACCCTGACACTGACACACACACACAGAGAGAGCTTAGGTAACATTTTCTAAAATGTGTCACTGTTTGATAGAGAGAAATACATTTACATATTTAAATCAAACAGCAGAGTAAAAGCCACACTAGATGCAGTGTTCAGGGATTACGTTGGGACACAGGACACATCCCAAATGTCACCCTATTCCCTACATAGTGCACTACTTTTTGACCAGAGCACTATGGGCCCTTGTCCAACCTAGTGCACTAGCTATATAGGGATTAGATTGGTTGGTACATGGAATGCCAACTGTCAGTGCCCAGGGCCTGGGGCATGGCAAACCTGCTGCTGGATTCTAATCTGATTATCTGAAAACCACCTTAAAATGGGATTGGCTCTCTGATTTCCTGCCTAAAATAACCCTCATGGAGAAAGTGACACAACAAAGACTACTGATGTGTTTTTACTAGCATAAATAGTATAGGCTATATCTGGGAATAGGATGGAAGGTAAAATCTAAATATTTCCTCCCGATTTCTCCTTGTTGCGTGGAATGTTTATTCCATCTAATTTTAAAAAGGTATAGATAGTCTGTGCTTTTGTTAACGGACAATGCATGAAAGGTTAACATCTCACAAAATGCATGAACTATAACGCTTCTATTACATCATCTGTGCAAATGTACAGACACATTCAACTTGACAATGACAACAGCATTTTAGTGTGTGCAAACTTAGCCTATGTGTAATAGTCATCTTTACACATAGGCTAATCATTACATCTAGGAATATTCCATCTATCCAATGTCTGGTGACCGCTTAGACTGGGATCAGTGCATCAAAGAGGCTGAGGTTGGAGAGAATGCCTGGCCTGGCTACCCTGACTGCCAAGGCCAATGCATCATCAAGTGTTTCAATTACTCATGATCCTTAGCCTTCTCTTCTCTCGCCCTCCCTTCCGACCATCTCGGTGTCTGTGGCTCGGCTACCCTGTTGCCTGGTTACTGCTCTGTGAAGCATGCCATGCCGTACAGCAATTACCCAGGTATCACCTGCTCAACAATGAGCCCTGTCCCAGCCAATCACAGACAGGAGAGAGGAATAACAGCTAGCCAGGAGAGCGAGAGAGAGAGAGATAGAGCCGAAGGGCCCTCGTAACATTCCACATTGACTAGACTGAGTCCATGGCCTTTAAAACACAAAGTTATGCAAGATAGGCTAACTTACATAAATGTGACATATCAATGCGGCATTATAAGGTTGTAAAGAAATCAAATTCCACAAGATTTTTTTTTTCTCCAAATGCCATTTGATGCTACAGATTATTATTATTATTATTTATTTTTGGGGGGGAGGGGTCAGTATTTTTCCAACTCTCCTCCTACATGATCTGGTGGTCTGACCCCACTGTGGGGTTTAGACACAGGCGTCTGGTTTGGTCCCAGACCCCATTCTGCCAGGGCCCTCCCCACCACATCAGACTAATAGGTTCATATTTATGGAACAACATAAGTCACTGCACTATAGTACTGCCTGCGCCTCAAAGGTGAAATGAGGTACTGTACAGCAGCAACATATCACTCTGTATCATAGTGTTGGACTGACTCAGAAAGACCTGTTTTCTGTATCGTAGAGCTGGACTGACATCCCTGACAGAAGGCACTAGAGGCCCTAATAGCCATTTCCTGCTCTGCTTCCTGTAACTGGCTTGGTTATTATGGCAGCATTCTAAATGCTACCCTATTTCCCTATAGTGCACTACATTTGACCAGGGCCCATAGGGGAGTATATGGAATAGGGTGCCATTTGGGATGCAAGCTATATGTCGGCCAACATAGACTGTCTCTGTAGCACTACTAATAGAACATAATCAAGATATACATATAATATAATCTAGATATTCATATAATCTAGATATTCATAGAATATCATCTAGATATTCATAAAATAGAATCTAGATATTCATAAAATAGAATCTAGATATTCATAGCCTCTGCCACGGTGTATCATGAGGATCAGTGATTCATGAATATTTCTCAAATCATTTCTGGCAGATATTTTGCGGTGATTATGTATTGACAACGTTCAATGAATACATAAACAAACAACGCATCCAGAAAATGATCAGTGTGTGTGTACCCTGTCCCTGCATGCTGAATAGCAGGGCTGGTTCTGCTGCTCCAGTCTGTAATGGACTGAATGAACTGGCAGGGAGACGCCAACCCACAGAGCCCACAGATCTACAGGAAATGTGCTGCTTGGCAGCAGTGTGAAACGTGCCTGGATGTACAATAAGCTAGTGAGGTAGGTTCAACTCTCCCAGCTCCTACCCTCACTTCTCCTTCTCCTCGCTCTTTCTCTCTCTCTTGCAACCTTGCGCTCTCTCCTATTTCTCTCTCGCTTGTTTTCTTTATCCCTCCCTCACAATCTCTCTTTCTCATGAGCACAGACAACCAGACAGTAATCCAGTGTGATAACCCCTGTGCTGTAGATTTGTGTGACATCACATGTTCTACAGATTGAGGTGGATTGCAGACAGACAGACAGACAGAGACAGAGAGAGAAAATAAGACCTGATCCTCCCTGCTCTCTGCAGCAGCTCACCTCCGTGCCAACTTCAGCCTCTGAGCCACGAGGTTAGAGGTCACGGCATTATATTACCACACAGCATCAAGGCCTGAGCAGCCGAGCACAGAGCCCAGGCACAGAGTATACAGGCTCTACATGCTCTTCATTCTCACAGGGTGGTCAGGGCAACTCCCTTTGCGCTGGAGACATACAGTATGTGCAGGAGCAAGTGTGTTGTATTTACTGCTGTCTATCTGGATGTCCATGATTCTGTCTGCATTGGTGCTGGTCTGTATTAGCTGGTGCAAAGACAGGAAATCAATAAATGCACACATATGAAATGTTTGAACTGCAGCAAAGGGGTTGTCATACACAGTTATGATTAAGGGAACTGGTTTACTTGCTCTGCGGCAGTTCTGGAGACAAATGCAAAAACTATTTTTCAACAAAACATGCCCCCATGACCTCATTTCAAATCCGTAAAAATACAGTGTGATTTAGCATATAGATAAAACACACTAGAATAACCTAAGGACGAATAAAATAAATGTGTATTCTATTCTAATGAACTACCTCTCCTCTGCTTCAGCCCCCTCTCTTTTTTCTCTTAGTTATTTTAAGCATTTTCTCTCGAATGCTGGAGGTGCATGCGGAGGATGTTGCACAACGAGCTCCCCCAATTGTGATCCTAACAGACGTGGACTGACTGGAGTTATTCTGAGGCTGGAAGCTCAAACAGTGCATTATCCACACATATCTCCCCCACTAACACAGGACCTATCTATTGGCCTACCCTCTGTACTCTTACCTGCTTACAGCTGCACTCAAAGACACAGTGGAGGAGACAAGACCTACAGTACAGCCAGGACATAAACACCCTGTCATCATCATCTTCACACATGCTACCAAAACAGCAAGGATGGATCTCTCATTCTATGACTCTCTGGTGCCATCTGTTGACCAGCCTACTTCAACTCTATTCTGCTGACCAGCCTACTTCAACTCTATTCTGCTGACCAGCCTACTTCAACTCTATTTAAACAGACACAATTTTGGAAATAAGAAGTTGAATTAGGTACCTCGAAGCCCACCACCCACAGTATGAGCTGTGTCTCTGACTCTGGGAAATAGGACTTGACTTGGGGGGACATGCCAATCAAGGCACAGTTGGTCACCTCGGCGATCACACTCATGGCCTCAAAGGCAAGCTGGAAGAAAAGAAAACACAGGAACTTTCCCTCCTGACTGGTCTCCCTTTCCTTCCTATCCACCACCATTCAAAACAATCATCACAGTTAGACATTCACTTTTTTATCCTTGAAAACGTTATCTCCTTTAATTATCAAATAAAGTCAATCAAACCAACCCACCACACTAAATGTATTATAGTGAACTGAACAGAGAAGAGCTATTAGGTCAGCCTTACCTGCCACACCCCTATATTGGCTGCAGGCTCAGAGAAGGGTCTTTTGAACACCGTGCACATCTTGAAGGCATCCGAGTAGACCTCTGTGACATTGTTGAGCACCACCAGCACAGCGGCCAGAGGGTAGACACAGGAGAACAGACTGACATAGCCAAACAGCAGGAACAGCTCCAGGTAGTCATCAAATGTTCCCTTAATAGAATACAACAGAGTTTATACAGATACATGGAGGTTAGACTACAGTTAGACTACACTAGAGCATTACAATACCCACTTCAGCCACTGGACTCTTCCTTTATCTAGGTCTTTGTCTAAACACTGCAGTAACACTTCACTTGATGGGGGTATACTGTGCATAAGGCACGCATAACAGCATAACCAATCAAGATAGCTAGTGTAGTGTTTAAGAACGTTGGGCCAGAAACCGAAAGGTCGCTGGTTCAAATCCTGATCCGACTAGGTGAAAAATCTGTCGATGTGCCCTTGAGCAAGGAATTAACCCTAATTCCTCCTGTAAGTCGCTCTGGATGAGAGCGTCTGCTAAATGACTCAAATGTAATGTAAAGATACCTTCATGTGCGTTGCAGTATCATTCACATTCATCACAACCTTCCTAGTAACACATTCATTCCCCCATAACTTGAGTCCTCCAACTCACCAGGTAGGTGCTCATGTCTGCCTCCAGCTTGACCTGCTCAGAGAGGGGCAGCTCCTTGTCTCCCATGGTTTTTATCATCCTCTTATGGGCCTTCTTGTTCCTCCTCCTCTGGAGCCAGTAGGGCAGGAAGGCCTCCATGATCTGATTCAGGATCTGAGACGTTATAAGAAGTGTGGCCAGACTCTGAAAGGAAATAAAAGAGGATATTGATAGTAGAAGCAGTAGTATGAGTAGTACCAGTAGCAGCCATAGTAGAGCAGTAGTAGTAGCAGCAGTAGTAGTAGTAGTAGTAGCAGCAGCAATAGTAGTAGCAGCAGCAATAGTAGTAGTAGTAGTAGTAGTAGCAGCAGCAATAGTAGTAGTAGTAGTATTAGTAGCAGCAGTAGTAGCAGCAGAAGCAGCAACAGTGGTAGTAGTGGTAGTGGTGGTGGTGGCAGCAGCGGCAATGGTAGTAGTGGTGGTGGTAGTGTTGGTGGCAGCAGTGGTAGCGGCAGAAGCAGCAACAGTGGTAGTGGCAGCAACGGTGGTAGTGGTAGTGGCAGCAGCGGCGGCGGGTGTAGCAGCAGCGTGACGGTGGCGGCAGCGGTGACGGTGGCAGTGGCAGCAGCGGTGGCAGCTGACGGCGACGGCGGCTGACGTGGTGGCAGCGGCTGACGGTGGTGGCGGCTGACGGTGTTAATGTGGCTGACGGTGGTGGTGGTAGTGGTGGTAGTGGTGGTGGTGGCAGCAGGAAGCGGCGGCGGTGGTGGTGGCAGCGGCGGTGGCTGTGGTGGCCGCGGTGGTGGCAGCGGCGGCGGTGGTGGCTGTGGTGGCGGCAACGGTGGTGGCAGCAACGGTGGCGGTTTGGTATCGGTGTCGGTGGCGGTATCGTGGCAACGGCGGCAGCGGCAGCGGCGGCAATGGTGGTGGTGGCGGCAATGGTGGTGGCGGCGGCAATGGTGGCGGCGGTGGTGGCGGCGGTGGCAATGGCGGTGGTGGTGGCGGCAATGGTGGTGGTGGCGGCAATGGTGGTGGTGGCGGCAATGGTGGTGGCAATGGTGGTGGCAGCGGCGGCGGCAGCAACGGCGGCGGTGGTGGTGGCGGTGGTGGTGGCGGCGGCGGTGGTGGCAGCGGCACCGGCTGTGGTGGCGGCTGTGGTTGTGGTGGCAGCAACGGTGGTGGCGGCGGCGGTGTCGGTGTTGGTATCGGTGGCGGTGTTCGTGGCAATGGTGGTGGCAACGGCGGTGGTAGCGGCGGCGGTGGTGCAGCAGCGGTGGTAGCGGCGGTGGTGGTGGCAGCGGCGGTGGTGGTGGTGGCAGCAATGGTGGTGGTGGCGGCAATGGTGGTGGTGGTGGCAGCGGTGGTGGTGGCAGCAACGGTGGTGGTGGTGGTAGTGGCGGCGGCGGGTTGTGGCAGCAGCTGACGGTGGCAGTGACGGTGGCAGCTGACGGTGGCAGTGGCGGTGGCGGCGGCGGTGGTTGTGGTAGTGGCAGGAAGCGGCAGCGGTGGCGGCGGTGGCTGTAGTGGCCGCGGTGGTGGCAGCGGCGGCGGTGGTGGCTGTGGTGGCAGCAACGGTGGTGGCAGCAACGGTGGCGGTTTGGTATCGGTGTCGGTGGCGGTTATCGTGGCAGCAGCGGCGGCGGCGGCAGCGGCGGCAATGGTGGTGGTAGCGGCAATGGTGGTGGCAGCGGCAATGGTGGCAGCGGTGGTGGCAGCGGTGGCAGCGGCAGCGGCAATGGTGGTGGTGGCGGCAATGGTGGTGGCAATGGTGGCAGCGGCGGCGGCAACGGCGGCGGTGGTGGTGGTGGCAGCGGCGGTGGTGGCAGCGGCTCCGGCTGTGGTGGCGGCTGTGGTTGTGGTGGCAGCAACGGTGGTAGCGGCAGCGGTGTCGGTGTTGGTATCGGTGGCGGTGATGGTGGCAATGGTGGTAGCAGCAGCGGTGGTGGCGGCGGCGGTGGTGCAGCAGCGGTGGTGGCAGCGGTGGTGGTGGCAGCGGCGGTGGTGGTGGTGGCGGCAATGGTAGTGGTGGCGGCAATGGTGGTGGTGGTGGCGGCGGTGGTGGTGGCGGCGGTGGTGGTGGCAGCAACGGTGGTGGTGGTGGTGGTGGCAGCGGCGGCGGGTTGTGGCAGCAGCTGACGGTGGCAGCTGACGGTGGCAGTGGCAGTGGCGGTGGCGGTGGCGGCGGTGACGGTGGTGGCAGCGACGGTGTTAATGGCAGCTGACGGTGAAGTGGTTGTGGTGGTGGTGGTGGTGGTGGCAGAGCGGCGGCGGTGGTGGTGGCAGCGGCGGTGGCGGCGGTGGCTGTGGTGGCCGCGGTGGTGGTAGCGGCAGCGGCGGTGGTGGTGGCTGTGGTGGCGGCGGCGGTGGCGGCGGTGGTGGCGGCAACGGTGGTGGCGGCGGCGGTGGCGGTTTGGTATCGGTGTCGGTGGCGGTGTTAGGTGGCAATGGTGGTGGCAACGGCGGTGGTGGCGGTGGCAGCGGCACCGGCGGTGGTGGTGGTGGCGGCAATGGTGGTGGTGGCGGCAATGGTGGCGGCGGTGGTGGTGGCAGCGGCGCTGGTGGTGGTGGTGGCGGCGGTGGTGGTGGCAGCGGTGGTGGTATCGGCGGTGGTGGTGGCGGCTGTGGTGGCGGCGGTGGTTGGCCAGTAGCGGTGGCAGCGGCGGTGTGGCGGCGGCGGTGTTGGTATCGGTGGCGGTGTTCGTGGCAATGGTGGTGGCAATGGTGGTGGCAGCAGCGGTGGCGGCAATGGTGGTGGTGGCGGCAATGGTGGTGGTAGGCGGCAATGGTGGTGGTGGCGGCAGCGGCGCCGGCTGTGGTGGCGGCTGTGGTGGCGGCGGTGGTGGTTGTGGTGGCGGTGGCAGCGGCAGAGTGAAACGGTGGTGTGGGTGGTGCCGGTGGCGGCCATGGTGGAGCGGTGGTGGTGGCGGCGGTGGTGGCGGCGGAGCGGCAGCGGTGGTGGTGGTGGTGGTGGTGGTGGTGGTGGTGGTGGTGGTGGCGGCAATGGTGGTGGTGGTGGTGTTGGTGGCGGCGGTGGTGGCGGCGGAGCGGCGGCGGTGGTGGTGGTGGTGGTGGTGGCGGCGGCGGCGGCGGCAATGGTGGTGGTGGTGGTGTTGGTGGCAGCGGTGGTGGCGGCGGAAGCGGCAACGGTGGTGGTGGCGGCAACGGTGGTGGTGGTGGTGGCGGCGGCGGCGGCAGTGGTGGTGGTGGTGGTGTTGGTGGCGGCGGTGGTGGCGGCGGAAGCGGCAACGGTGGTGGTGGTGGTGGTGGTGGTGGTGGCGGCGGCAATGGTGGTGGTGGTGGTGTTGGTGGCGGCGGTGGTGGCGGCGGAAGCGGCAGCGGTGGTGGTGGCAGCAACGGTGGTGGTGGTGGTGGCAGCGGGAGGCGGCGGCGGTGGCTGTGGTGGCCGCGGTGGTGGCAGAAGCGGCGGCGGTGGCTGTGGTGGCCGCGGTGGTGGCGGAAGCGGCGGCGGTGGCTGTGGTGGCGCGGTGGTGGCAGCGGCGGCGGTGGTGGCTGTGGTGGCGGCGGCAGAGTGGTGGCAGCAACGGTGGTGGCGGCGGCGGTGGCGGTTTGGTGTCGGTGTCGGTGGCGGTATCGTGGCAATGGTGGTGGCAGCGGCGGCGGCGGCGGCGGCGGCAATGGTGGTGGTGGCGGCAATGGTGGTGGTGGTGGCGGCAATGGTGGTGGTGGCGGCGGCAATGGTGGCGGCGGTGGTGGCGGCGGTGGTGGTGGCGGCAATGGTGGTGGTGGCGGCAATGGTGGTGGTGGCAGCGGCAATGGTGGTGGCAATGGTGGTGGCAGCGGCGGCGGCAGCGGCGGTGGTGGTGGCGGTGGCGGCGGCGGCGGTGGTGGTGGTGGCGGTGGTGGTGGCAGCGGCAGCGGCGGCGCCGGCTGTGGTGGCGGCTGTGGTTGTGGTGGCAGCAACGGTGGTGGCGGCAGCGGTATCGGTGTTGGTATCGGTGGCGGTGTTCGTGGCAATGGTGGTAGCAACAGCGGTGGTGGCAGCGGCGGTGGTGCAACGGCAGTGGTGGCAGCAGCGGTGGTAGTAGCAGCAGCACCAGCTGTAGTAGCAGCTGTAGTAGCAGCAGCAGTAGTAGTTGTAGTAGCAGCACCTGTAGTAGCAGCAGTAGTTGTAGTAGCAGCAGCAACAGAAGTAGCAGCAGTAGTATTAGTAGTAGTAGCAGTAGCAACAGAAATAGCAGCAGCAAAAGCAACCGAAGTGTGGCAGCAGTAGTATTAGTAGTAGTAGCAGCAGCAGTAGTAGCAGCAGCAGTTGCAGTAGTAATAGCAGTAGCAGCAGTAGTAGCAGCAGTACACGACTCTGGTTGCATCCCAAATGGTACCCTTTGCCCTTTATTATGCACTACTTTTCACCAGGGCTCCTATGGCTGTGGTCAAAAGTAGTGCACTATATAGGGAATAGGGTGGCATTTAGACAGAAAATTAAACACAATAACAGCATTGGGGATATTGCGAGTAGTGAGAGCCTTATATATCTATCTCTGTCTCTGTTGCTAGTGCCTCTAGCCGTCCATGTCTGGAATGATGGATCACTTGAATCGGAATGTCTAAGGCCAAAGGCTAGTAGTGACCAATGATGTG
This sequence comes from Brachymystax lenok tsinlingensis, assembly GCA_030435695.1. NCBI lineage: Eukaryota > Metazoa > Chordata > Actinopteri > Salmoniformes > Salmonidae > Brachymystax > Brachymystax lenok. The sequence goes on from CM059789.1 coordinate 59,140,298, forward strand.
TATAAACTCTGGATTGCTGATGCTATGTATTGGCCATTTGAGCGGCTTTGAAGCCACCAGTCGGCCATATTGGCACTCCCCAGTAGGAGCAGTCCTCCATATGAATGAATGGAATTCAACCGTATTTCAATTCAATTAGGACAAAATTACATGTATTTAACATGTTTTGTTGTTGTTGTAGTTGTACTGGTGGGGGCAGTAACAATAGAACTAAAAAAAAAAAAAAAACTATAAGATTATTTTTACATCTTTGTTTTGTTTTATGTTCAGCTAACATATAATATAAAAGTATGCATTAAGGTGTCTGTAATAGAATACACAAATGTAGACATGAATACATGCATTTCTATAGCTTCCAAAATCTTGTTTACAATGAAGGAGGAGTACCAAGATGGCTGCGCATTGGCTTCAATACAGCGCCCCCTGTTAGTCATCCAGGGTATATATACACATCATTGGTAGTGACCCACCTGTCTGAGAAGCACCATATCCTGCATCACAAAGGCAATGTAGAATAGGGAGGCAAAACAGTTGAAGAAGTTGAACTGGGGAGAGAAGATGTAACTGTTAACAAAAGGATTTTCAAAATCAATGATAACTTGAAATGATCATGGAAACAAACCAATTTCATGTAAGACTCACCACCAATACTTTAAGGACCAGGTGATTTTGAAATGTAGACTCAAGCCTGTGGTTTTCTAAAGCAAAAATAACATTTTGACTTCAGAAACAGTTTGTCTTCTATCAAGTCAACAACTCTCCCTACGGTCAGCAAAAGAACAAGAGGAACACAGGAAAACACCTCTGTAGCATTAAGACAATGTATTTTTAGCCTCAATGATTTGCATGTTCTGTTGTTTTCTGCATTGTTAAAACAAAATTGTATGTATTATAAAATATGAACTAAAATGCATTCATCCACCCACCCATCCAATCTCACCCATCCAATCCCACTTACCCCAGCCAGTGAGGAACTCTGCAGCATAGCGGTATATGAGGTTCATGATCTCTATAACCACAGCGTAGATAATACTGGGGATAAAAAAGTAGCACTCCCGTCCAGAAGGTAGGCTCCTCATCATGGATCATCAAGGCCCAGCCCTCCATGTCAAAGTAGATCATCATGACGTAGAGCGACAGGTAGAGGCACAGCAGCACAAAGGGAATAGACACCAGGTAGATCCTCAGCTGACGCTTGGCATTTGAGTAGAGAGGCTCCGCCCGCCCCGTGACGGGGTTGACGCCCAAGACGCCGTGGAAGCCCGGCCTCGGCTCCTCGAAGGCTTTCTTCCTGCTCAGGGTGCCCCAGCCGTACGCCAGTGAAGCACTGAGGCGCTTCCACAACTCCAGGATCACTGTGCACCACACCAGGTTGAAGCCGGCGAACACCGTGAACTTGTCATAGTCCTCCCAGTCGAAGAGGTAGTATGGTATCCCTATGAGGGCCATGGGGATCAAGGCCAAGGTGAAGTACTCCAGAAAACCAAAGTAGAGCGCCATACCCTCACCAAAGTAGTGCCTGATGTCATCTGGATGGACCATGGGGAATCATGGGAAGGATTTAGTCACAAACAAGGTATTCGAAGGTGCTTAGAATGTTCCACGTCTTGTACATGGTGATAGCCTAATCATTAAATATACTCCAGTGAAGTTCATATTGAAAGAGATGGATAACACTAAGATAATACTGCAGTCAATACATTTGACAAGTGTAGCCTTAGGATTCAAAGGGCAAAATGATCAAGCCATGGCAACTGTAACTTACCAAGAGGCTGGAAGGACAACTTGATATTTTTGAACCAGGAAAAGGAAAGCCTCTTGAGTTCCTCCTTCTCATGCAGAGGGAAAACTTGGACAAGGATCCCCTTTGATTGCATTCTGCGTACTGAGATTAGATTAAAAACAGAAGAGTCAGTCCATTCACATCCCCCCCCCCCCCCAGTCTCCTGACGCTATTTGTCATGTGATTCTAGCCATCTTTATTAAATAAACATAACGAAACCTGAACTAGTGGCCCATGCCAGTGTTTCCCAAATCCAGTACCTCCAACAGAACATGTTGTTGTTACAGCCTCGGACAAACTCACCTGATTCAACTCATTGAGGGCTTGATGATTAGTTGACAAGTTGAATCAGGTGTGCTACAATGAAAATGTGTACTGTTGGGGATACTGGAGCACTGGAGTTGGGGAAACGCTGGCCTATGCAGGCCTATGCCCTTTTGGTGAGAGATAATTCCCTTGTTAAGTTGCTGAAGGGCTAAAAATGACTCTGAGAACATTGGCTACTTGAGAGCAATGAAAACAGTTGAGTTGTTTTTCATTGAGTTTGAACTGTTAACATTCCTCATAATGAGAGAAAGCTTAGTTTTCTAAAACAATAACATACAGACAATGGTGGGGACCCACATATAAATGTACTAGTATATTTGTATAAAGATAAAACGTTTTAATTGCATGTCATTTCTTGACAAAATTATTTCCAAAACGTGGCATTATTTTTCTATACAATTGGTTAAGCTGAATAGCAGTCTTTCTGCTCAGCGAGAGCATTGACTCCTTATCTCGTGTTTGAATAATCCACTGATATTTGCATATTTATTGTCCTTATTGCTGACTGATGAGGAGACAATGTGAGGATTATGCATGTTATGTTTCAAATATGGTATTGGCTTCAGACTTGGAATCAAATAGTATTGGTTTTCATTTGTGCTGAACTTGATTGAGCTTGCCTGGAGCCATGCATACGATCTATACACCTGACTCTGACATCAGCATGATGCAACAGGAACAGGGATTCGTTGGACAAGGCGATGTTTTCCACTTCTCACTTGTCCAGTATTGGTGATTGTGTACCCACTGGAGCTGCTTCTTGTCTTTAGCTGATAGGAGTGGAACCCAGTGTGGTCGTCTGCTGAAATAGCCTATCCGTGACAAGGACCGACGAGTTGTGCGTTCCGAGATGACGTTCTGTGCCGTTACTCGCCTGTTTGTGGCCCGCCTGTTAGCTTGTACGTTTCTTGCTATTCGACCTCTCATCAACGAGCCGTTTTTGCCCACAGAACTGACACTGACTGGATGTTTTTTTGCTTGTCGTACCATTCTCTGTAAACCCTTGACAATGTCATGCATGAAAATATACTGGAACCGGCACGCCTGGCACCGACGACCATTCTTCTAACGTTCAATCGAGCAATAACTGAATGCCTCGATGCCCGTCTGTCTTCTTTATATAGCAAGCCATGGCCAAGTGACTCACTGTCTGTAGGAGCGCACCATTTTAGTGAACGGAGTACCTAATAAACTGTCCACTGAGTGTTAATGGTTCTGAGCTTCCCTAGCACAATGGAACCAGTGGAAACGTGCAGAAAAGTGCAAACCCTGCCCATCTGGCATTCCAATCCAGGCAGCAGGCTCAGAGTATTTGAAATTAAATGTATACTGTTTGCACCTAGGTTTGATGACTGTGCACCCAGTGGTTCAGTGTGGCTGATGTCATAGGGTCAGTGCTGTACTTACTGACTGACTTCCCTGGATACAGTTTCATCTTAGGATATCCGGGCACGTGGGCCTCATCCTTGGCCCTCAGGTTGTCCAGTTCATGTTTTATGATGTATTGACACTCTGCCATGCTCAGAAAACCGTCCCCATCACCTGTAGCATAGAGACACAAACAATTAACACAGTTACAGTCACTTTACAATACAATAACGTGCTCTTACACTAGTGTAGTAATGATGTTTCCTTAAACAACACGTTGTACTTACATATCAATCTAGTTATTGCATTGTACTGTAATTGTATAGTAATATAGTTGTAATAATATAATACAGAACATTTAAAATACTATTCATCATCTATAGTACATTCACAGTTTACTATGTATGCATCAATAATGGCACCCTACGCGATAAGGAATAGGGCGCCATTTGTGATGTACTGTACCCTAGATTACCTTGGAACTCTTTGAAGTTGTGCTTGTTGGCATACGTGAAGCCTCTCATGGAGCCGTCGTTGAACTCCTTGAAGAGGCCCACGTCCTCAGCTCCGTATAGGAGCCTTTGCCAGGAGGCCCCCACCACATACACATTGGGGTTGTCCTTCTCCGTGCCCTGGGCCCCTGGAGTCAACTGCTCCACCAGCAGCTCAGCCCCTAACACAGCAGAGGAACCAGGACCGGTATGAAGGCGTCAATAGACTAGGTTTTGGTCCCAAATTACACCCTATTCCCTTTATAGTGCACTACTTTTGACCAGGGCTCATTGGGCTCTGATCTAAAGTAGTGCACTATGTAGGGAATAGGGTGACATTTTGGGACGTAGCCTAGGATAACCATATTGTATCAACAGAGCCAGACTGACTGGTTAATAGATACAGTAACTAAAAGGGACTTTCACACTATTGTACCAAACCGTGCTCTTTTCAGTGAGTATTTCATGATATAAGCGATAAGGTCAGCCTGCTTTGTTTTCACATAGCTTATCGCAGGTGGCATCAGGGCTCGTATTCATAAAGCATCTCACAGTAGGAGTGCTGATCTAGGGTCAGTTTTGCCATTTAGATCATAATATTTTATAAACAGATCCTAGATCAGCACTCCTATTTTGAGATGCTTTGTGGAAACGGGCCTAGATATGTTATCGGATCAGTTTAGCTCACTTTCAGAAAGAGTGAAAGCCAAATCTTTAACATTTGTATAACAGAGAGGAAGCAGAGGCAAAGTGAAAAGGGATGGAGAGAAGACTGTTTCAAATGTTGGGAAGCTTCAAATCTCTGTTCCCAATATACAGTAGGTAAGCTAAGCTCAATGTACTGTACCTCCAGCTTGCTGCTTGTCTCTGACCCTGTTTAGTAACCATGCGATCGCTTCCTCTTTGGTTTCCAAAGCCAACTCGATGACCACCAGAGGGGCAAATGTTGAGCCATCACTGTCATAAACTGACAAGCTTTTTTGCATTTTCCCCTCTCCCTGTGAAGCCTGGAGAGAGACAAGATAGGAAACAAATGAATTAAACATGACTGTGCCTACAAGGGCCAAAATGACAAGGCCAGAATATCATTCTTCAGTTTTTAACATCTGTGTACAGTAACAGTATGTTTTATATAGCCAATGTCATTTGTGTACTTAGGTTATTTAAATATTTCAATTAAAATCTATCAGTTGTTGCACATTCAAATGTTGCTCTAAGTAACCAAATTGCTTAATGCTCCTCCAGCAAATGTGAGTTGCAGCACCTTTACCTGGCCTAAAACAATCTTACATTACATTACCTAACAAGGTGTGGTATGTTAAGGGGTTCAGTCTTGGGGCGTTTTACTAGTCTGAGTACCAGTCTATTTAGCTAACACTCCACTCCTTGTCATTGCCAAAGAGGCTGGCCTTTCAGCCAGCAATAGAGAGAAAGTAATGGCGTCTTTTTGTAGGCACTAACTCCGCCATAGTTCGTTGGACAAAGCTTATGGGAAAATGAATGAAGTTTTGTAGGTTTTTGGGGGCTGAAGAGACTGGTCTGATTCAGACGGGTTGGGTTAAATGCGGAAGACACATTTCAGTTGACTGGATTCAGTTGCACAACTAACTAGATATCCCCTTTGCCTTTCCCAGCGTTTTACAGTCTATAGTCGCCTTCATATTCTAAAACGCTTTCTCTTTTAGTCATTATTATGGCTTGGGTTCAGCCCAACAGATTGTCATTCGACTGTTTACTTTAGACGTTGAATCACAACGGCTTAAAAACGGATTTCCCACGTATTAAAGAGGTTCGAAATAGATCTTCCTCCAAAATCTGATTCTGAATATAAGCTAAAGCTGGCTACTGACAGTGACGGCTGAGTGTTTTGGTGTGAGAGAGGGCGGGGCTTGAACCGCACGTCCGTGGCTGTATCGACGGGTGGATATCAACACTGTTACAGGTTTATTCATGGCTGCTTTACTCTCAACACAGTGTTGAGCTTTGATGTAACATTGTCACGTACAACTGGGAAACATTTGACGCAAATCGGAAAAGTAGATACCGGTAGGCCTCTTTATAAACAAGGCTACTCACCACGTCCTTCGTTCGCTGGCGCAATAAGGTCCACTTTTAAAGGTTGCCCGCGATGCCAAGTCGACAATAAAGACCTATTTCGAATCTTCTCTGGTCTTGAGAAATCTGAATATTTGCTTGACTTCTGCCTCTCCACGTCACTGGCACTGACAGGCAAGCGCCGCTGTAGACTTCAGCCCGCAGTTCTCCCACCCACCAGCGTGCTGTGTGTAGGCCTACATAGCATAGAGACAGTTAGAGGACGCAACATTGTATCTGTCCTATTATGGCGTCTGTGAGAGCATGGGCAATGTAGTCAATTTTGTTCTTCTGCTACTTCTATGAGATAGTAAACAAACCGAAAGGGTGCATACTGCCACCTGGAGTGTGTTGTTTGAAAAGGTACAAAGCCAAGGTTGGTGATTGAATGCCACCTGCAGTTATGGAATGTTTGCTCACAAGTATAATAATCTCTATGGGACATAGGCAAGTAAACACGACAATAACACTTTATATGGCGCTTCGTCGTTTGAATAGGATTCTAACACGTTGTTCTAGTAGGACAGGCATACGACATATGTCTTATTATGAAAAAAATCCAGTAGTTATAATGTTAACAATTATATTTGAACCTTTATTTAACTAGGCAAGTCAGTAAAGAACAAACTCTTATTTACAATGACTGCTTCCCGGGGAACAGTGGGTTAACTGCCTTGTTCAGGGGCAGAGACAAATTTTTACCTTGTCAGCTCGGGGATTCGACCCAGCAACCTTTCGGTTAATGATTCGACGCTCTAGTGGTTACCTGCCTAGTGGTTAGACTAAACCTCACCAGATTATGATTATGGTCTTGCTCCCAGGATACAAGTATAGGCTCTTATTAGTTTGGTTTGGCTAGGTTATTATTACTATTGAGGTTGCCATATATACACTGAATCCATAACATTGCGTTGCTCTGATAAGATAGCCTATCGAATACGACTACCAATTTTTTTTGTAAATAATTGTATTTGACCATACCAGAGTTAATTTGTGGCAGAGAGGTGTGTATCTTCCGCAATATCACGTCCCCACACCGTCAGTAAAAAGTCGCGTTCTTCTTCAGGGGTGTATTACTAAGTCTGATTCCGTTGCAAAACGTTTTGCAACTGAAACGGTTTACTTCAAACGGAAAACGTTTTGCAACGAAAACTAGACTTTTTATTGGACAAGTTTATCAACATTTGGGAGTTTATGTATGTAGGTCCCTCCCTGTCTCGTTCCGTTTGCTCAGAGGAAGAGACAAAGTTTTAATCGTCCCAAAATCTGTCCACGAAAATAAGCGAACTGAGTAAATCATGTTTCTATGAGGTCAATGAGTGTCGAATTTGGTAAACAAAAATGGTACAGCAACATCTAGATATTCTCTGCAAATTCTGTCAGACCTGGGCCCTGACAGTGAATCTCAGTAAGACAACAAAATAATGTTGTTCTATAAAAGGTCCAGTTGCCAGGACCATGAATACAAACCATCTAGTCCCTGTTGCCCTAGAGCACACAAAACTATACCTACCTCGGCCTAAACATTAGCACCAAAGGTAACTTTCACAAAACTGTGAACGATCTGAGAGACCAGGCAAGTAGGGCCTTCTACGCCATGAAAAGGAACATACAATTTGACATCCCAATTACGATCTGGCAAAATAATACTTGAATCAGTTATAGAACCAATTGGCATTTATGGTTGAGGTCTGGGGTCTGCTCACCAACCAAGAGTTCACAAAATGGGGGAAAAACACAAAATTGAGACTGCATGCAGAATTCTAAAAAAAACATCCTCTGTTTACACTCAAAACACCAAATAATGCATGCAGAGCAAAATTAGGATGATACTCGCTAATTATCAAAATCCAGAAAACAGACGTTAAATTCTACAACCACGTAAAAGGAAGTGATTCACAAACCACAATAAGACTCAACCAAATCATGAGAAAACAAAAAGATAATTACCAGACACATTGGAAAGAATTAACTAAAAAACAGAGCAAACTGGAATGCTATTTGGCCCTAAGCAGAGAGTACACAGTGGCAGAATACCTGACCTCTGTGACTGACCCAAACATAAGGAAAGCTTTGACTATGTACAGACTCAGTGAGCATAGTCTTGCTATTGAGAAAGGCCTCGGAAGGCAGACCTCGCTCTCAAGAGAAGATGGGCTATGTGCACACTGCCCACAAAATGAGGTGGAAATTGAGCTGCACTTCCTAACCTCCTGCCAAATGTATGACCATGTTAGATAAACATATTTCCCTCAGATTACACAGACCCACAAAGAATTTCAAAACAAATCCAATGTTGATAAACTCCCATATCTACTGGGTGAAATACCACAGTGTGCCATCACAGCAGCAAGATTTGTGACCTGTTGCCATAAGAAAAGGGCAACCAGTGAAGAACGAACACCATTGTAAATATAACCCATATTTATGTTGATTTCTTTTCCCTTTTGTACTTTAACAATTTGCACATCATTACAACACTGTATTTAGCCATAATATGTTGTCAGTGTAATGTTTCCTGTTAATTTCTGATTGTTTTTTTCACTTTTGTTTATTATCTATTTTACTTGCTTTGGCAATGTAAACATATGTTTCCCATGCCAATAAAGCCATTTGAATTGAATTGATAGAGGACCTATCATGGATATTACCCAATTTGGCATGGACATTGCCTTTGAGGGCTTCCACCATTTATAAGTCTTCAACTGGATGGGGATTCCTATGAGTTGGTAGCAATCAGCCAATGAAGAAGAAAATGGACTACTTTAAAATTGAGATAGCTTTAATGGGACTGCCCAAACTGTCACAGACGTTATAATGGCACAGATACAAAGATGAGTCCTCCATCTCTATTGCCTGTTGTTCACACACGTATCTGCCCTCTCATTGGCTAGAATGGGCACCTGAGTGGTGCAGTGGTCTAAGGCACTGCATCACAGGGCTGGCGGTGTCACTACAGACCCTGGTTCATTTCCAGGCTGTATCACAACTGGACGTGATTGGGAGTCCCATAGGGCGGCATAGAATTGGCCCAACATCGTCCGGGTTAGGGTTTGGCCGGGGTAGGCCGTCATTGTAAATAAGAATTTGTTCTTAACTGACTTGCCTAGTTAAATAAAGGTTACTTTTTTTTGTTTAATGGTCCCACCTGATCTCACCTCCTCCTGCCTGCCTTCCATATTTGAGGACATGTGTTTTGATTGTTAGAGCAGTCACTTGACTATCTTATCAATACAATAGACACTCTTTGGTTTGCTTCCGTTTAGTTCCTAAAGTATGGTAAAAGGTTTCCATTGCAAAAGTTTTGCAACGGAAACCGCCTAATGAATACACGCCAGGTGATGTCATGTTTTGTGGATCATGTGATTAGTCTGTGTGAAGAATGGCTGACCAAGTGGTGGCTACTGCTGAGAGAGGGTGAGTGTGTTTCTTTGTAAACAAACTTAGAACCACTCTTTTACATATAACATTATTGATAAAAGTGACCCACAAAAGTTAATCATGATACAATATGTTTCCCTTGTGTGTCTTGTTATTAGCTGGTCCTAGCATGTTGATTGTTCTTGTTTGTCGTCAAGCACCTGAAGACTGAAGTTAATTTTCAGTTGACTTAACACACTAGTGGCAACAATGTTGCAATTTCATGACTCGATATGTGTCAGTCACCTTGTTTATAGTTTATGCCGGGTTCGGGTGCAAGTCGGAACTAGGAAACTCGGACATTTCGACTTGCTAATTAGTTGAACGCGGCAGGTGATTGACAACAACCAGGTAACAAGTCGGAAATGTGCGAGGTTTCTAGTTCCGACTAGTACGTGAACGCGGCATTGGTCCACGTCAAAAAGTCATGAAACCGACGGAGCGGTTTAAAGCTTGAAATTAACAGCTGTGCTGGAATACGAACAATATGGGTGTCAGTTCTGATGGTATGGAGCGGGAGGATGACGGTCAAGGACGGGAATGGTCGGTACTGGAAAGATATAGGAAGAAGAGAGATCATGATACAGTAAGCAGTGAAGCTTCAAGTGAAGAAATTATAAATAGAGTCAAGGTAGGAAGCAAGAGTAGTGATGTGTTGGAGTGGAAAGCGGTGATAGGGTTTAAGTGAGGCCCTGTGGTCTCATCAAACACTATCTGACTAACTAATGTCGTAGAGAAAGAGGTAGGTGAAGTGAAATTAGCTCTGTTCATTGGAAGTGGTAGATTGTTAATATAGTGTGGTAGCCAGGCTCAGCAAGAGACTATTCTGAAAATGGAAACACTTAATGGAAAGAAGATTAAAAGCCATGTCCCTGGTGATTATGCTATATTGAGGGGAGTCATCACTGTGGTCCCAATATCTATGTCCATAGATGATAGTAAAGAAAATGTGAAGGGAGGCAGAGCGATTGAGGCCAAAATGTTGATCAGTAGGAAAGAGGGTCAAGTAGTGAAAGCTTATCAGTGAGGCTGAGGTTTGATAAAGTCTTGCTGAGAAAAGTACTGATCGGATTCCTTAGTTTCAATGTTAGAGAATTTGTCCCATATGCACTGCAATTTTTGAAATGCCAAGAACGTAGCTGCTCAGTGTAAAGGAAAGAAAAGATGTGCCAAGTGAAGAGGGACACATGGTTCCGGTGAATGTGGAAGCAATGTGAAGGTTAAGTGCTGTAATTGTGGGTGAGAACACAGTGTAGTATTTGGTGGATGCCAAGTACAGAGAGAGGCTTGGAGATATAGGATCAGTCATGATGTATCGTATGCAGAAGCCGTGAAACCGATTGGTAGAACTACAGACGCGACTGATGGAACTTACATGGATGTACTTGTAGTAAGTGCCGTGGCTGGTGCTTCTGATGGTTTGGAGACCCGTTCAGAAATTGTGTGCTCATTTGTGTGTGGTGTCAAAGGACACTTTGATATGAATAAAGTTGAATTCATAGCTTTTATTGGTAAGGTTATTAATGCGACTCGGGTTGTGGAAAGCAGAAGGTTATTGTGGAGTCGACTCGGGTTGTGGAAAGCAGAAGGTTATTGTGGAGTCGACTCGGGTTGTGGAAAGCAGAAGGTTATTGTGGAGTCGACTCGGGTTGTGGAAAGCAGAAGGTTATTGTGGAGTCGACTCGGGTTGTGGAAAGCAGAAGGTTACTGTGGAGTCGACTCGGGTTGTGGAAAGCAGAAGGTTATTGTGGAGTCGACTCGGGTTGTGGAAAGCAGAAGGTTATTGTGGAGTCGACTCGGGTTGTGGAAAGCAGAAGGTTATTGTGGAGATGGCAGAAGAGGTATTTGGGGTAACGGATGTTACTGTTGAAATGGTTGTTGACATGCTGAACAATCCTAAAGGTGGAGTGTTTCAGCATGATACAGATACATTTTAATGGGGTTAGGGAGGGTTTTGGGGGGGGTGTCTGACAATGTCATATCTCAAGATGTTTTAGTTGTTGTTTACATGTACATAAGACTACTTATAGGCCCTTTTAAATGTCTGTTTCTATTTTCTGATCTTAATTTAGGGCAATTCCATGGTAACGAAATTATCCTGAGAAATTCTATGGTCATGGAATTCTGCTCAGACTCATATTTTTCACTTTAAAATGTATACCAAACAAAAAAACATTAAATTCAAAGTTGAACCAACCATAGAACTCTATGCAAAATGACTTAACAATTTCCGCTGAAAATGTACAGAAAGAACTGTGCAGACACAACGTTTGGTAACAGAATAAAACCCAGGTAGATTTTACTGTAATTCTGTTACCAAACTTAGCATCTGCACAGTTTTTCCAGTAAATCGTTCAAAGTAGTCATTGTGTATAGAGTTGGTTTGTTAAACTTCTAAATCAATATTTAATGTTTGGCATACAGCATAATTCTGTTAAAGTGGAAATGCCACATTGAGAATCTCCAAAATGCCTAAAGTAAAATGTTTTAGAAAGGCTTGAAAGCCATGTTCAAGGCTTTCTGTAAGCCTATAGGACAGTACACTACAACCTTCTCCACTACTGCAACCCACTTTCAAGAACCAATTATCCAATACCTTATCGTTCTTATCTGTTTTTTATTTTGGATGTAACTAAGTCCAATGCAGCGAATCCCATCCCCAACACTAACTGCATTTTCCCATTCAATTAACACAAGCACATGTGATTGATAAGGCTATTGCATGTAGTCCCTGGCATATAACATCCCTTTTTCCACTCTGTTTTTTTTGTTTGTTTTTTTGGCTGCAGACTGGCTCAGCGAATACTGATGTTTCTTGGTATTCACAGTCTTTTCTACAATTTGTTGAGTTTCCTGGACAGAACGTTGAGGTAACCTACCTACCGGTGTGATTGTCAGACTAACAGACTAACTCCACCACCCCTGCTGCACCCCTCTCATATGCTGCTAGTGCTTCTCGAACTCCCTGCTGCACCCCTCTCATATGCTGCTAGTGCTTCTCGAACTCCCTGCTGCACCCCTCTCATATGCTGCTAGTGCTTCTCGAACTCCCTGCTACACCCCTCTCATATGCTGCTAGTGCTTCTCGAACTCCCTGCTGCATGCAGTGCTTGAGGCAGGAAGTAACATCCCTGGCAGTTCAATCAGTTAACCAGCGCTGCATGTCATTTTCTTTTCACCTATCCCCGAAGCATGTTTACCAGTTATTATTTTAAACTTTTGATGTCTTGTCTCCTTTTTGTTGTGAAATATTACAACAGTCAGCAACATGACTCCTGACTACCAATGTAATCCCAGACCGTATAGGCTGTAGCCTAGGCTGGTTGATGAGTTGTGTCTGTGTCTATGCAGGTCCTGGACTTCCACAGCATGGATCACCAGCTGGCTGCCCTCCTGGTGCCCCACCTCCCAGAACCAGCTCAAGACTGCAGAGGAGAAGATGCTGCAATGTAAGGAATTCCTCTCTCCTTTACATCAAACTGTATTTCCAGCCATGGCCAATTTGTGGATTATTATGTGTGGATCCGTCTCATCCCCAGGCATCACAGGCAAGGTATCCCAGCAGTATGTCCCAATCTCGGATGGTAACATGCTGTGGACCCTCACATTGAATGGAAACATGAAGAACCAGACTCCCCTGGTGCTGCTGCATGGCCTCGGTGGAGGGGTGGGCCTGTGGGCCCTCAACCTAGACGCCCTGGCCCAACAGGTTAGTCCCTGAAGCACAGGCTTCTCATGTAGCGTTGGAAAGCCTGAGGAAGTTCTCCTCCGAGAGACAATGTAAAGGGGTGTAGTACAACAGAGTCTAGATAGAAACTAGTGCACGTTGCTACATATCAAACCACTGAAGTATTTAGCATGGTTTGGGCTCTGAACAGGTTGTTATAATCATATTTCTGATGTTTATGCTAGCATGAATAAGGTACGACACTAACGGTGCATAGGCTACTGAAAGGTAGTCCGACAAGGTAGGAAAAGAAACAAGAAAAACAAGGAAATGCTTCTACTCACAGCCAATCAAATGCAAAATCCAATACTGAATTTCTCCAGAGTTCCAAAAGAGATTTGGAAGGATGGTCACAGGAAACTACCAACAGGTCAACTGTCTACACTTGCTATTTATAACTAGCTCTAATTGTTGTCTGTATGCTTTCTTTTTAACACTGTGACTTCTATTTTTAGTATGTTTTATCATGTTGTGTAGTGCCTTATAAATACAATGAATTTTCATTATTATTATTATTATTATTATTATTGTTAATAAGAGGCCCGTCTATGCCTTCGACCTGCTGGGCTTCGGCCAGAGCAGCAGGCCCTACTTCAGCGCCGACGCCAAGGAGGCTGAGGCCCAGTTTGTGGACTCCATCGAGCAGTGGAGGGCTAAAGTCGGCCTGGAAGCCATGATCATGCTGGGCCATAACTTTGGAGGTTATTTGGCAGCTGCGTATTCGCTCAAGTATCCCACCAGGCAAGTATCACCTGACCCCACCCAACACTTTCCTCAGTTCAGTACCATAGACGGGTTTCATTATGAATGGCTGGTGGATTCCTTAGTATTTAGCCACCTCCTTGGTTAAAGATAGAATAGTACATGTATTTAGCCAGTCTTTGGTTCACCCTCCTAGGCTTGACTAATACTGTACACCCCAGACCTCACGGGATGTTGGCATGCAGGTGCTAACCTCTGATAACATGAATGTCCTTAAAAGTGTCTCTCACTGTGTTGCTAAGATGTCAGCCGAAACCGCAGGAACCTGACTCATTATGGCTGTTTGATAAATGTCTCCAAAACCTCATCACACTCAGATCAGAACACAGCAGCCAGCCAGCCAGCCAGCCACATCCTGTCCTTCTAGTATTAAAGCAGCCAGCCAGCCACATCCTGTCCTTCTAGTATTAAAGCAGCCAGCCAGCCACATCCTGTCCTTCTAGTATTAAAGCAGCCAGCCAGCCACATCCTGTCCTTCTAGTGCTGGTTGAGCCGTGGGGCTGACCTTTCCTCTTCACTGTCCTGTAGGGTGAAGCACATGGTGCTGGTTGAGCTGTGGGGCTTACCTTTCCTCTTCACTGTCCTGTAGGGTGAAGCACATGGTGCTGGTTGAGCTGTGGGGCTTACCTTTCCTCTTCACTGTCCTGTAGGGTGAAGCACATGGTGCTGGTTGAGCTGTGGGGCTTACCTTTCCTCTTCACTGTCCTGTAGGGTGAAGCACATGGTGCTGGTTGAGCTGTGGGGCTTACCTTTCCTCTTCACTGTCCTGTAGGGTGAAGCACATGGTGCTGGTTGAGCTGTGGGGCTTACCTTTCCTCTTCACTGTCCTGTAGGGTGAAGCACATGGTGCTGGTTGAGCTGTGGGCTTACCTTTCCTCTTCACTGTCCTGTAGGGTGAAGCACATGGTGCTGGTTGAGCTGTGGGCTTACCTTTCCTCTTCACTGTCCTGTAGGGTGAAGCACATGGTGCTGGTTGAGCTGTGGGGCTTACCTTTCCTCTTCACTGTCCTGTAGGGTGAAGCACATGGTGCTGGTTGAGCTGTGGGGCTTACCTTTCCTCTTCACTGTCCTGTAGGGTGAAGCACATGGTGCTGGTTGAGCCGTGGGGCTTACCTTTCCTCTTCACTGTCCTGTAGGGTGAAGCACATGGTGCTGGTTGAGCCGTGGGGCTTACCTTTCCTCTTCACTGTCCTGTAGGGTGAAGCACATGGTGCTGGTTGAGCCGTGGGGCTTACCTGAGCGTCCAGACTCAGAAGACCAGGACAAGCCCATCCCCGTGTGGATCAAAGCCCTGGGAGCTATTGTGAGCCCTCTCAACCCCCTGGCAGGGCTACGTCTGGTGGGACCACTGGGTAAGACTGGCAGCGTGTCTGACTAGATGGATGACCGACATAGAAATACTACTGTAAATTACATTTCAATTATATACCTGTCTGACTGGATGACTGCATTGCTTATGGGAGTTTTTACCAGCCTTCAAACAAACCTCCTTTGTTCTTCAAGGTCCCACACTTGTTTCAACTCTAAGACCGGACTTCAAGAAGAAGTACTTGTCCATGTTCAACGACGACACGGTCACAGAGTATATCTATCACCTGAACGTCCAAACACCCAGGTTAGTCTCTCTCTCTCTCTTCTCTCTCTCCTCTCTCCTCTCTCTCATGTTTGAGTTTACTGGCTTTTTATCTCCACTTATTCTGGGCCTGTATTTACACTCTCAGTGTGAGTGACTTTCAATACAGTTCATGACAATGTTTTCCTCTTAGACCATAATGAAGATGTTATGATTAAGATTAATATGATTATATGGACAGGAAGCACTCCAATTCTGAAATGCTTTTTTAACATGGGCTGTGATTTTCATTTGTCTCACACCCTTACTTCAGTGATCATGTTAGTTTTCCCTTGTTGTAGAGGAGTTCAAAGTAGCTGCTTATTAAGTTATTATCATGAACCTTACTGCTGTACTTCTCCCTCTTTAGTAATAATCATGTTAGTTTTGCTCTGTTGTAGAGGAGTTCAAAGTAGCTGCTTATTAACGATTATTCTGAGAAAATCAGATGATCATATACCTTACTGCTGTACTTCTCCCTCTTTAGTAATAATCATGCTTGTTTACTCTGTTGCAGTGGTGAGACAGCCTTCAAGAACATGACCATCCCATACGGGTGGGCCAAGAGGCCTATACTGCAGAGGATTGGCCTGCTCCACGCTGACATCCCTATTACTGTGATATATGGGTCACGCTCCAGCATCGACGGTAACTCGGGCAACGCTATCAAAGGAATGAGGCCAAACTCTCATGTGGAGATCATAGTACGTTTCAATTCCTATAAGCTGAACACTTAAGATGCTGTGTGGTTCTCTAGTAATGTGTGTGGTTCTCTAGTAATGCGTGTGGTTCTCTAGTAATGCGTGTGGTTCTCTAGTAATGCGTGTGGTTCTCTAGTAATGCGTGTGGTTCTCTAGTAATGCGTGTGGTTCTCTAGTAATGCGTGTGGTTCTCTAGTAATGCGTGTGGTTCTCTAGTAATGCGTGTGGTTCTCTAGTATTGCGTGAGGCAGCTGGCTCAGCTTTTATATTCAGATTTATTCAGCAGGTGGCAGGAAAAAAGTGAATTTAAGTGTTAAATCCTAGATGAATATGATTCTCCAGAATGTGTATCTGATCTCATATTTCTATTCCTCCTCTCTCCCAGTCTATCAGAGGGGCTGGCCACTACGTCTATGCTGACCAGCCAGAGGACTTCAACCACAGAGTGCTTCAGGTGTGTGACACACTGGGCTGGGGGTTGGGGGGCGCACTAGTTAACCTGCGGAGAGCGACGTGCTATACCTGTCATGCCCATAGCTTGTCCTCTCAGTGAGCATGCAATCCGTAGGGATAGAGAGGACTGGGCATACAGCTCAATAGGGCTTTTTATCATCCTCACTTTAGGTCCTCAGTAGTAGACCTACCACCACCAGCACAGCAGGCCTGCTGACTAGGGAAGGACACCGTGTTGAAAAGATGATTCTCCTGGATTGTTTGGTTTGACACTTTTGTATTCATTCTACTGACAAAAGAGAATGGCTCATAGTTTTTACTGCTTGTTTGGGATTTTGGTCATTTTGTGATAAGTGTGTGTCAGCTTTTAATCTGCTGTTTTAAGAAATGTGATTTTCAGAACGATACAGACTACAATTTGACCACTTATTCTCATTCTGTCAGAAAGATCCTTCATGAGATTATTTAGAAATGGTTCATTTGCATCATAACAGCTCATGTAGATATGACCACGGACCATAGAGATTTGAATACATATATTATTGTGGAACTTTTAGATCTCTGGGTTTGCTTATGGGCTCCTGAGTGGTGCAGCGGTCTAAGACACTTCATCTGGATTCCAGGCTGTAACACAACCGGCCGTGATTGGCAGTCCCATAGGGCGGCGCACAATTGGCCCAGCGTCGTTAGGGTTTGGCCGGGGTAGGCCGTCATTGTGAATACGATTTTTTTTCTTGCCTAGTTAAATAAAGGTTAAATAAATACAAAATATAAAAAGATATCCCCATGACAACCGAAGGGCCTTTTTAATGACCTAGTTTGTGACCAGGGACTACAGTCATTGCTGCTGCTTTTTGTTTTGTCTTTTTATGTGTCCTTTTGCAGTGGTCGTTTTCACTTCAAGATGTTATAATTATGTTCTCATTCATAGTGTTTTGGCTCTTGTTGTGATCTAGTGTTAAAATGATTAATTGCTAGCGTGTGCAGGTTAAGGAAACAGAAACAAACAAAGCATCAGAATTTAGTAATTGAAGATGACTACTCCATTCTCCTCAGCTGCCATTGTGGGGATAAAATGTTCGGCCTCAATAAATCCCATTCATTCATTGCGACAGTATTTTATAGTATTACTAAGCAGCTATCCAGGGTCTTTGTCTGGAAAAGCACAGTATTTAGGTCTAAGATCAGTTAGCATAGCTATAGCAGCCTGTCCACTTATTTCATATAGGCGACATCTTCAGCTAATATCTCTGTGTGTGACATTGCAGATTGGGTGGGTTGCTTAGAATTTTATAGCCACTTTACCCAGTGCAACCTTTTTCCTCTAAAGCACCGTTTACTAGATGTGCTGAGCCCAAGGATAAGGTTTGATTTACTCCCGAACATGTGGATGCCTTTGTATTGTTGTCCATATCATTGACATCTCCAATCACAAGCCAATTACTGTGGGGAACAAAACATGGTGGTTTTCTCTGTTCATGTATTGTAAAATACCTGTAAATAATAAAGATTATATTATGATTTTGGTGGCCTTTGTTTTGTGACACATGTATATCTAGACTTGTGTTGTTGTGAAGATCAACAATATTTCAGTCTAAAACACTACTACCCTTAGGCATTCTGTCTGAACCACCTTTACAAAACAAGATTGCAGTAAAAGTGGAGTAACTGCAGTCAATTGTGGTGTTTTGGAAGCAGTAGTTGCAGAATAACTGAAGTGTACTGCAATTGAACTGCAGTCAGAGTGCAGTTTAACTGCAGTTACACTTCAAAATTACTGCAGTATTTTGGATGCAGTATTTGCAGCATACTGCAGTTATCCTGCACTCTGACTGCAATTTATTTTCTTAAGGCCACACTGTATATATTTCCATCTACCATGCTTGTAGCTCACTCTTGTGTGTTGTCTATTGTGTAGTCTGTGTCCATTCATTATTGTCACAGTGACTTTATCAATAATCTTTTATTTTCAATGATTTCGATTCAAAGAAGAGAGCTAATCTCAACAGCTTTCGTTCCTATGAATTGTTTCTTTTGAGAGAGATGAACCCCACTGTGTGGAATGTGGTCGTCAGAGCTCCAGAGGAAGAACACGGGAGCTTTTTAGTATCCATAAAAGGACAACGCTACAACATGGACATCAGTATGACAGTCAGGGGTAGACTTTACACCATTCTGGGTTCTTTGTTATTGTGCTCTAAAATGGAGCAAAGCAAAGGTGAACATTTTGTCAATATTTCCCCCAACCCCGTTGACATGTCAGAGCTGCCAACTGTCGGTTAGTAAGAGTAATGGTTCCTATCTGTGATGAGTGCAGGCCTTGTATTTCAGTACATGACCACTAGAGGGAAACCTCCCTCAGATGAAGTGTAGTTAGCGACTCATCAAGGTCAATGTTACATCATTCAGTTCTGCTTCTCATCCTATGACCACTTAAAATATCAATAGGCTGTGTAAAAGGAAGAATGTTAATTTTTCTGCATTAGGGTCTGTATGTGGCTGATATGGCAGCGTTCCATTCCAACTTGCTCCATTGCAGTGAGCAGGTTGACGTTTACTGTCCTGGAGGCCCAACTGAAAGATTTCCTCGAGATGGGCCAGCTGCAAAGTCAAAATTGGCTATATTGTAAAAATGTATGAAAACAAAAATTTGGTCAGATTTTATGACTGTGGCTGTGCCAGCTAGTGACCACTGCAGAGTTGCCTCCAGAACAAGATTAATGCCGAAAATGCTAACCTGCTTGCAGTGAGGGCGAATTAGGACAAGGGAGAGGCAGAAGCTCTGAGGCAGGGTAGAATGTGGTGCTGAAAATGTTTCCGGACAAAGACGTTTACAATGTTAACAGTGATATCAATATCAACAACATCCTATTCTTATCGGTTCAGCCCTGGATCAATTGTCCATGAATGCTGTATGAAAATGTGCAAAATCGTATGGAAATATTCCAGACTTCTAAGGAAAGAGCCATTGGTATAGGATACTGTACTTCCTTAGGTGAAAGCTAAGATGCAGAGTGGTGCAGTGTGCACTTCCAGTAATGTATACAGGGTGTAGGGCGGTACGTAGCCTTACAGTAATGTATACAGGGTGTAGGGCGGCACGTAGCCTAACGGTTAGAGCGTTGGGCCAGTAACTGATAGGTCAGCACGGGCATTCGAACCAGCGACAAGGTGAAAAATCAGTTGACGTGCCCTTGAGCAAGGCACTTAACCCTAATTTGCTCCAGGGGCGCTGTACTACTATGGCAGATCCTGTAAATCAACAAATTTCACTGCACCTGTATGTTACAATACAATAATTCTCTTTGCTTATTTGAGGTGTTCTTGCAATAATATGGACCTGGTCTTTTACCAAATGGGGCTATCTTCTGTAACACAACTGATTGGCTCAAACGCATTAAGAAGGAAAGAAATTCCACAAATTAACTTTTAACAAGGTACACCTGTTAATTGAAATGCATTCCAGGTAACTACCTCATGAAGCTGGTTGAGAGAATGCCAAGTGTGCAAAGCTGTCATTAAGGCAAAGGGTGGCTACTTTGAGAAATCTCAAATATAAAATATATTTTGATTTGTTAACACTTTTCTTTGGTTACTACATAAATCCATATGTGTTATTTCATAGTTTTGATGTCTTCACTATTATTCTACAATGTAGAATAATTTAAGAAAAAATGAGTAGGTTGTAGGTTTGTCCAAACTTTGACTGTAAATAAGGTATTTCTGTTTTAAATGTTTTAAAAATAAATTTTTAACCTGTTTTCGCTTTGCCATAAAGGGATATTGTTTGTAGATTGATGAGGGACATTTAACAATAGATATATATTTATACATTTTTTTTTAGAGTAAGGCTGTAACGTAACAACATTTTGAAAAGTTAAGGGGTCTGAATACTTTCCTGAATGCAATGTATAAACCTGATTTACAGTAAAGGGTATAGAACTGCAGTACTATGTAGTGTAGATGCAGTATGTATAAACCTGGTTTACAGTAAAGGCTATAGTACTGCAGTTCTATGTAGTGTAGATACAGTGCAGTATGTATAAACCTGACATGGGGCTAGAGGAGGCCGCTTACAGAGCACACAGGCCAGACGGGCGCGGTTGCTAGGAAACCAGCGTGGCGCCTATATTAGATCGAATTTATTATATTCTGCCAGTCGTCGTCGCTCCCCCTCCCTCCTTCCTCTCGGACTACATTGACAGACAGAGTGTACACTAAGGCTCTGCAGCAGCTAGCATTTCCACTGCCACCCCCATATCTCTCACACACACGGTAGCATGAGTCCTACCCTTAGGCAAGACCTCCTCTGACTTACAGGGCTTAAATCTGCACTCTGTCTAGACACCAGGTTGCATCACACGACTACCCAATCTGCACCACTAGTCTTATCGCCTGCACCAGTTAGTGTGTAATAATACTTTCTCTAAATGTCAATATGTGTTTTGTCTCTAAACGAAGCCGATCCATGAGGCAGTATCCGTTCATTCACCAGAAGGATATGGTGGTGGTTGTTATATATAAATGCTACTGACATATAGCTCTGTTTGCAGATGGACATTCTACACCAATATGTAGAGTACTGCACCAGGTGTACGGATCATTCAATTCACTGCATACAAGCACAATGTGTTTTGACAGGTGATATCACAGGATTGGTACGATATTCACCCTTATGTCATCTCACATTCATAAAAATGCTTTTAATGTTGGATTTTAATTAGCTATCTTGATTCATTATCCTTCCTGTCTGTTTCATTATGTCAAGCACTTAGTTAGAAACAAAGCGTTATACAAATAGTTATGATTTTATATAATTGTTGAGCCAGTACAAACACCAAAAGGAAGACGGAACGTCAGATGAATATCTAAATTGAACCCACATCTAGAAACATTCTCCTCCTCTGCTCTCCTCGTTCAGAATGGAGATGACGTCGCTGCACTCTTCATAGGTCAGGACAGGTCACAATCAATGAAAGTAATGATGATAACAGTTTGAGCATGACACATCCATTTGACGCGGAGGCTTTGAAAGCTCCCTCCCAGCGGGGGCTATAGGGATGTTATCTGGCAGTGTGAATACAACTACAAGGCAGTTAAAGAAGCACTGCATTCCACTGCTGAGAAGACTCTTGGACTCCTGGGAAATGCACTTGTTTGTGTCATCGAGGGAGTAGCCATGACATCAACACAATAAGCTCAGTGTCACTGTCCTATATCTGTCAGACGACATGATTTCAACACTGACATCATGAGAAGTGAGGTACCGTAGGTGAAAAGCATGTGAGGGCAATGCAGGGCCGTCTTTCTGTTTGTCTGTCAGGAGGTTATAGAAGCCCTGTTTCAGAGTAAGTCTTCTCTACTATTTGACCATGTAAGAAGATGTGACTGACCATGACTTGGCAGACGTGTGTTTCAGAGAGAGAATCTAGAGAGAGAGGGAGAGAATAAAGCTAAAGGAGGACGCGCGGGAGGGGTAGGAGAATTTACAGTTAGGAAAAGAACAGTGAAGGGCGACGTCGAGGGAATGTCACTGTTCAACAGAGCAACCTCCTCTTCCTCTGTCTTCTCTCTTCTCTTCTCTCGTTGTCATTCCCTTACTGCTGTTAGACCTGCTGATTTCCCAGAAAACTGTCATCTTCCTCACTGGGAGACTCCATGTCTTCCTCACTGGGAGACTCCATGTTTTTCACACTGGGAGACTCCATGTCTTTCACACTGGGAGACTCCACGTCTTCCCTCTCTCTTTACCTGTCTTGTCTTCCACACTGGGAGACTCCATGTCTTCCACACTGGGAGACTCCATGTCTTTCACACTGGGAGACTCCATGTTTTTCACACTGGGAGACTCCATGTCTTCCCTCTCTCTTTACCTGTCTTGTCTTCCACACTGGGAGACTCCATGTCTTCCACACTGGGAGACTCCATGTCTTCCACACTGGGAGACTCCATGTCTTCCACACTGGGAGACTCCATCTCTTCCCTCTCTTTACTTGTCTTGTCTTTCATACTGGGAGACTCCATGTCTTCCCACACGGATCACGACTCACAGCCCTGCTTCTGTTACCGGCCACAGGGAGAGACGGAGGGAGAGAGAGAAATATACTATGTATAGAGGAAAAAATGTAAGGAAGACGAGAGAGAGAGAAGGATGGATAAAGAGAAGGAGGAATATAGAGAAAAAGATGTAGAAATAGAGAGAGAGCGAGAAGAGAAAGACAGATAGAGGTAGAGAGAGAGAGAGCGAGAGAGAAGGATAGATAAAGAGACGGAGGAATATAGAGAAGGAGATGTAGAAATAGAGAGCTAGAAAGACGGAGGGAGAGAGAGATTGAAATCAATCCGCTGTGCAGGTCTGGTTGTGTCAGATTCTTCCGGAAGCACGACTAAAAATACAAGCGACTGGAGACGATGCGTAGGGGAGCGTAAAACAAAGGAAACAGGCCTGCAAAAAATCCATAAAACATGATGGTACAGTAGATGTGTGTGTGTGTATGTGTGTGTGTGCACGTTTCACAGTGTGTGTGTCAAACGCGGGGCGTTAAGTTGACATTTATAACACTTAAAACACACATAGGTGTCCGTGGCGACAGAGCCGGGAGTTGTGTGTCGCTGTGTCTCAGAACACCTGCTGGCGGTGTGGAAGTGTTCAGGTGAGGTGACCTCGCGCTAACGCTGTCATTATTGACAATGAAAACCCTAGACGTGAGCTGAAGTAGACAGCTTGACAAATAGGCTGTGAGACACTATATATACAAAAGTATGTGGACACCCCTTCAAATGAGTGGATTCGGAAATTTCAGCCATACCCGTTGCTGACAGGTGTATAAAATCGAGCACACAGCCATGCAATCTCCATAGACAAACATTGGCAGTAGAATGGCCTTGCTGAAGAGCACAGTGACTTTCATCGTGGCACTGTCACATGATTCCACCTTTCCAACATGTCAGTCAGTTTGTCAAATCTCTGCCCTGCTAGAGCTGTCTCGGTCAACTGTAAGGACTGTTATTGTGAAGTGTAAATGTCTAGGAGCAACAACGGCTCAGCCGCGAAGTGGTAGGCCACACAAGCTCACAGAACGGGACTGCCAAGAGCTGAAGCACATAGTGCGTAAAAATTGTCTGTCCTCGGTTGCAACACTCACTACCGAGTTCCAGTCTGCTTCTGGAAGCAACGTCAGCACAAGAATTGTTCGTTGGGAGCTTTTATTAAATGGGTTTCCATGGCCGAGCAGCCCAAGCCTAAGATTACCATGCGCAATGCCAAGCGTCGGCTGGAGTGGTGTAAAGCTCGCCGCCATTGGACTCTGGAGCAGTGGAAACGTGTTCTCTGGATTAATGAATCACGCTTCACCATCTGGCAGTCCGACGGACGAATCTGGGTTTGGCGGATGCCAGCAGAACGCTACCTGCCCCAATACATAGTGCCAACTGTAAAGTTTGGAGGAGAAGGAATAATGGTCTGGGGCTGTTTTTCATGGTTTGGGAAATCTTAACGCTACATCATAAAATTACATTTTAGACGAGTCTGTGCTTCAAACTTTGTGGCAACAGTTTGGGGAAGACCCTTTCCTGTTTCAGCATGACAATGCCCCCATGCACGAAGTGAGATCCATACTGAAATGGTTTGTCGAGATCGGTGTGGACGAACTTGACTGGCCTGCAGAGATCCCTGACCTCAACCCCATAAAACACCTTTGGGATAAAGGCGAGCCAGGCCTAATCGCCCAACCTCATGCAGCTTTTTTATTTTACCTATATTTAACTAGGCAAGTGAGTTTTCTTATTTTCAATGATGGCCTAGGAACAGTGTGTTAACTGCCTTGTTCAAGAGCAGAACAACAGATTTGTTTACCTTGTCAGCTCGGGGATTTGATCTTGCAACCTTTCGATTACTAGTCCAACTAGTCTCTAACCACTAGGCTACCTGCCACCCCAAGTCCCTGCAGCAATGCTCCAACATCTTGTGGGAAGCCTTCCCAGAAGAGGGGAGGCTGTTATAGCAGCAACGGGGGGACCAACTACATATTATGCCCATGATTTTGGAATGAGATGTTTGACAGGACGTGTCCACATACTTTTGGCCATGTAGTGTGTCTGCAGAGGGGAAATAGATGGAGAAATGAGCTCAGGTGAAATGTGTTTTTACTGACTTATAAAGCTCTATTCAACACTTGTGACTTTTTGGGAGGCCTCCATATTGCTACTTTTCTCCTCTCTTCTATAGTCTGTCATAACCCCCAGCTACCAAACGCTGACTCGGCTGCTGCACATTCACAGGGAAATAAAAGAGTAATCAGCCATTAGACTGGAGGGACACACAGCCATAATAATAAGTGAATCTCAAGTCTACATGAAGAAGTTGAACTGATGCAGCTAAACAGCTTGACTCTGTGTTTGACTCATCACACAGTTAGTCAGTCAGTCAAACACACAACCTGTCAGCCGTGAGTTAATTGCCAGGGGCTAGCCCATAAGTTGGGCGGACGGGGGGGCCTGCAGTCGTCTGTTTTTCCAGCGTCGTAGCCCCGTTAGCCCACCCCTGCTGTATGTATCACCCCTGCTGGGAGTGCTGACCCCACAGCATGAGGCGGCCTTGGCCCCCACCTCCTCTCACTGGGCTAGCTGACATGCTGCACACACACCACCACCACCACCACCACCACCCTGCAGCCGTTGCAACCGTGGCCCATAAATATCCTGCCAGCTCTGCACTAATAGTCCTAATGCTTCCTGAGGAGCTGCCCGGAGCTGCATTAGGCCTGGATGGTCCATTGATTTAAAGCAAAGAGGCCGGCCCTGCCCTGCCGCCCGCTGCTCTATATGGGCCGGCTTCCAGTCACTGACCCACAGGGTTATCTCCCAAATGCAATTAAGGCGCTTAAAAGTGCTTTTTCAGGAAGACACTGGGAGTAATGAGGGAGAGGCAGGCTGGACTGGGTCGATCCTATGCTGAGTGGGTGGGTGTAGGGCCCAACCCCCAGCCGTGCACTAGCCAGGAGGGAACGGCTACAGTGAGGAAATGAAAGGAACCCTGGCTATAATATGTAATATCACTAGGAGGTGCAACTCTGAATGGATGTCTCAAGAAAAGGAACAGAGCCATGCTCTGTAGCCCCAGTGACCAACATAGGGTCTGCGTCCCAAATGGCACCCAGGGCTCTGGTCAATAGTAGTGCACTGTACAGGAAATAGGGTGCCATTTGGGACACCCCCAGGGAAACTCAGACTCAGAGGATGTGGGAACATTAGTGTTTAATGGGGTAATTATGTCGGCTGTTCTTCGTCTCGCTGTGTATGCTGGGCCTTATGCAATTCTGACTGGATGCAGACAATTGAGTTTCATCATTGGACACTCAGGGAAAATGTGTGATGGTTCCGACCTCGCTGCCCTAAGTACCTCCACAGCAGATAATAACATACTGGCATTTGTCTGTAATGCAAAGTTTTATGATTGATACTTGTAATTCAATTTTTTATTTACCCAGGAATGTGAACCATATAGATTGTTTTTTTTGTTGCATTAGCTACAGTACTTTTCTTGGATTTTGAAGCAAGCTGTCTTACATTCTGTAGATGTCTGCACTAAAT
Source organism: Brachymystax lenok tsinlingensis (assembly GCA_030435695.1). Taxonomy (NCBI): domain Eukaryota; kingdom Metazoa; phylum Chordata; class Actinopteri; order Salmoniformes; family Salmonidae; genus Brachymystax; species Brachymystax lenok. The sequence goes on from CM059789.1 coordinate 59,166,627, forward strand.
GTAGAGTATTATTATTGTGTATATGAGAGAGAGCGAGAGAGGGATTGAGAGGGGGAGAGAGAAAGAGAGTGTGTGTATGTACGTGAGAGCTAAAGAGCGAGAGGAAGAAAGAAGGAGAGAGAGAGAGCGGTCTGATGTCCTAAGGCCCAAATTGATCATAATGGCTTTTTCATATAAAAGACAAGAAAAAGGGAGATTTGTATAAGAGTGGTTGGGAATAAAATAGGATGAGGGGAGGATGGGGAGGATGGGAGGAGATGGAAGCTAACGCACTAAGATAATGAAGTGGGAGAGATAGAGATGGGGAGAAAGGGGGATGGGGAGAGAGGGGGATGGGGAGGAGAGAGGGGGATGGGGAGAGAGGGGGATGGCGAGGGAGAGAGGGGGTGGGAGAGAGGGGATGGAGGAGAGAGAGAGCTGGGAAGAGAGAGAGATGGGGAGAGAATGGGGGTATGGGGAGAGAGAGATATATGGGATGGGGAGAGAGAGAGGGGGAGGGAGAGGGAGCAAGAGAGAGAGGAAGAAAGAGAGAGAGAGAGAGAGAGAGGTATCACGAGGCCTGCAGACTGCTGCTGTTGTGCTCGGCTGCATCCAGTAAAACTCCACAGTTTCTGCAATCAAAAGCCTCGTAATTTCACCAAAATAACTGGGCTTGCCGTTGTCGTGAAATGGCAACAAATCATTGGCACCGCAGCCGACATAAAACTTGGTCTGCTAAGCCTGACGAGCCAAATAGTCAATTTATCTTTATCAAGATCAGTAATTTTGAAATGTCAATGGCATTCTGAGGGAGGTAAGCTAAGAGTGCAGGAATCTGACTGAGTACACAGGAGTGCAGGAATCTAACTGAGTACACAGGAGTGCAGGAATCTGACTGAGTACACAGGAGTGCAGGAATCTGACTGAGTACACAGGAGTGCAGGAATCTGACTGAGTACACAGGAGTGCAGGAATCTGACTGAGTACACAGGAGTGCAGGAATCTGACCGAGCACACAGGAGTGCAGGAATCTGACCGAGCACACAGGAGTGCAGGAATCTGACCGAGTACACAGGAGTGCAGGAATCTGACCGAGCACACAGGAGTGCAGGAATCTGACCGAGTACACAGGAGTGCAGGAATCTGACCGAGCACACAGGAGTGCAGGAATCTGACTGAGCATACAGGAGTGCAGGAATCTGACTGAGCACATAGGAGTGTAGGAATCTGACAGAGTACACAGGACAAGGCAGTGAAGCGATAGACTAACTGCTAGTAGAAATGGTCCTTGAAATAAATAAGGCTTTATTTTGCCTACGTACTGGAGATTTGTTAGTTTGCAACAAAGGTGTCTATTATGTGTTTAATCAAGGCCTGGGTAGCATGTGAACAGGACGTGTATTTGTTCATCTCCAATACCATGGTATGTTCAGAATCAAAATCCTTATGCAGGAGTTTAATAAAACCCCACTGTGTCACTAGCTAACATGACATGCCTTCAAGAAGAATCACATCAACCCAGTCTGCTATGCTGTGTTGTTAGAGAGTGTATCCAAATGCCTGCAGGAAAAGATTGTGTCCCAAATGACACCCTATTCCCTAGATAGTGCACTACTTGGTATGCATGCCACAGTGGAAGTGTGTGTGTGTGTGTGTGTGTGTGTGTGTGTGTGTGTGTGTGTGTGTGTGTGTGTGTGTGTGTGTGTGTGTGTGTGTGTGTGTGTGTGTGTGTGTGTGTGTGTGTGTGTGTGTGTGTGTGTGTGTGTGTGTGTGTGTGTGAGAGAGAGAGTATTGGGCCTTTCTAATGGCTCTGTATGGAAGAGTACTGTAGCAGAGGAGGAGTTTTTCATATCTAAAGAGAGCTCTTTATGTTCATTGTTGTCTCAGTCCCGATGTGTAAACATAGACACACACACATTATATAAAGATGGGACATACTGTATATAAATGACAAACATACAGCTGTAGCCTACTCTGTGATACAAATTCTCTGTTTGTTCCATACTGTCTGACAAGCTTGTGGGACTCAGCTGTCACAGACTGTTATTTTCTGAGCTGTTTGGCTTTTTCTCTGAGGAAAACCTGCCATTTGCAGCCAGCCAGCCTTCACACTGCACAGCCAGCCTCAATACATTGTCCCCAGACACCACAGTGATGGTGATTATAATCTTTAATATCATCGCATTGCAGTTGACCATTATTGCGTTCTTTCAGGGGGGGCAAATTAATATTTGCATTACCAAAGATGTCAGTTGGATTTTTTTCTCTCTAATTCAACCAATTTTCCCCATGACAGAGCAGGGGGACATTTCGATCGTTTCCAAACAACTCTGTGGAGATATTGAGGATGGAAGAGCCCCCTCCCATCTCATGACTTTCTGCATTCCAAAGTAATGTACACTGGGCTAAATTACCTATTGAAATATTCATGTATTCAGCCAAGCTCTATGTGAGCGTTTACACCTACACAGAGCTGGTGACAGCCAGACAGTTTGTTTTACAATGAGCTCTCTCCCTCAGGAGAGACGTGCTAAAGGCAGGAATGTGAAAAAGCAGCATTAAGAAGGGCTTTTTCCCCCTCACCATGAGTGTGTGATTGAAGGCTGGAAGGCTGAGGCTGGGCTGTTAAGGATGGAGCCAGGGGATAATGAATACAATACAGGTGCTGGGGTTTAGCTTGGGTTATGATGAGGTGTCAGAAAAGCACATTACCATGGCAGGGGGTTCTCTCCCCTTCTTTCTCTCTGGAACACACAGGCACACACAGATACACACAGATACACACAGACATGTAGGAATGTAGACACACACACACACAGGCACACACATTTATACACACACACACACACACACACACACACACACACACACACAGGCACACAGATATACACACACACCGATACACGCAGACATGCAGGAACGTAGGCACGCACACACACACAGCCAAGCATGTTCTCTTTCACACACACACTCTCTCTCTTCTCACTCTCTCTGCTGGGTCAGCAAAATAATGTTGAAGTGATACGGAGCAGTGCATTGGAGTGGTGCATGATTTTGAATACATTTAGAGAGTCATTTTGTCAATTGGAATTGGTTGCATCGGTTCTGTGAAATATTACAGTATGTCATTGGCCTTCATGTACAATTAATAATTTTCTCTTTAAAACGAGGAGTATAATATCTTAATATGTCCCAGCTACTTACATTTCTGGAAATCAATATAGCAAAAGTAGCTCATCCATCACTACATTTGGCTTCGCCGTCGCAACGTCTCCTAAATGCTCATCTGCTAGCTGCGGCCCGCTAGCTGTCCAGAGCACATCGGACTGTTAGCTTAAGAGGCCCATCGGACAAATTCTTTGGCCACTATTCCTATTTTGCCAATTGGCCTGGTTCGCCACACGGAGCCCTGCTGATCCGTATGCCGACGGAACAGCACGAGGGGGCCACAACAGACTTTCTTCCATCACGACGTCCCTCCAAGGCCCTTCTGCTAGCTTACTCGCCCCGGCCTGATAGCTGCTTGAAGCCACTCACTGGACTCCTATGATCACTCGGCTACGCATGCCTCTCGCTAACGTCAATATGCCTTGTCCATTGCTGTTTTGGTTAGTAATTATTGCCTTATTTCACTATAGAGCCTCTAGCCCTGCTCAATACGCCTTAGTTAACACTTTAGTTCCACCTCCCACACATGCGGTGACATCACCTGGTTTAAATGATATTTCTAGAGACAATATCTCTTTCATCGTCACTCTATGCACAGGTTTACCCCCACTGTATTCACAAGGAAGGAAGGATATTGACCTCATCCCGTCAGTAGAGGATGCCTGGTCATTCTTTAAAAGTGCCTTCCTCACTATCTTAAATAAGCATGCCCCTTTCAAAAAAAATTGAACCAGGAACAGATATAGCCCTTGGTTCTCTCCAGACCTGACTGCCCTTGACCAGCGCAAAAACATCCTGTGGCGTTCTGCATTAGCATCGAATAGCCCCACGATATGCAACTTTTCAGGGAAGTTAAGTTAGGAACCAATATACACAGGCAGTTAGGAAAGCTGATGTTCTGAAAGAGATGCAAAATCTGGACCCCTACAAATCAGCCGGGCTAGACAATCTGGACCCTCTCTTTCTAAAATTATCTGCCAAAATTGTTGCAACCCCTATTACTAGCCTGTTCAACCGATCTTTCGTATCGCGGTCATCCCCCTCTTCAAAGGGGGAGACACTCTAGACCTAAACTGCTACAGACCTATATCTATCCTACCCTGCCTTTCTAAGGTCTTCGAAAGCCAAGTTAACAAACAGATTATCGACCATTTCGAATCACCGTATCTTCTCTGCTATGCAATCTGGTTTCAGAGCTTGTCATTGGTGCACCTCAGTCACGCTCAAGGCCCTAAACTATATCATAACTGCCATCGATAAGAGACATTACTGTGCAGCCGTATTCATCGACCTGGCCAAGGCTTTCGACTCTGTCAATCACCACATTCTTATTGGCAGACTCAACAGCCTTGGTTTCTAAAATGATTGCCTCGCCTGGTTCACCAACTACTTCTCTGATAGAGTTCAGTGTGTCAAATCAGAGGGCCTGTTGTCCGGACCTCTGGCAGTCTATATGGGGGTGCCACAGGGTTCAATTCTCGGGCCGACTCTCTTCTCTGTATACATCAATGATGTCGCTCTTGCTGCTGGTGATTCTCTGATCCACCTCTACGCAGACGACACCATTCTGTATACATCGGCCCTTTGGACACTGTGTTAACAAACCTCCAGATGAGCTTCAATGCCATACAACTCTCCTTCTGTGGCCTCCAACTGCTCTTAAATGCAAGTTAACCTACAGTGGGGCAAAAAAGTATTTAGTCAGCCACCAATTGTGCAAGTTCTCTCACTTAAAAAGATGAGAGAGGCCTGTAATTTTCATCATAGGTACACTTCAACTATGACAGACAAAATGAGGAAAAAAAATCCAGAAAATCACATTGTAGGATTTTTTATGAATTTATTTGCAAATTATGGTGGAAAATAAGTATTTGGTCACATACAAACAAGCAAGATTTCTGGCTCTCACAGACCTGTAACTTCTTCTTTAAGAGGCTCCTCTGTCCTCCACTCGTTACCTGTATTAATGGCACCTGTTTGAACTTGTTATCAGTATAAAAGACACCTGTCCACAACCTCAAACAGTCACACTCCAAACTCCACTATGGCCAAGACCAAAGAGCTGTCAAAGGACACCAGAAACAAAATTGTAGACCTGCACCAGGTTGGGAAGACTGTGGGAGCAATTATTAGGAAATGGAAGACATACAAGACCACTGATAATCTTCCTCGATCTGGGGCTCCACGCAAGATCTCACCCCGTGGGGTCAAAATGATCACAAGAACGGTGAGCAAAAATCCCAGAACCACACGGGGGGACCTAGTGAATGACCTGCAGAGAGCTGGGACCAAAGTAACAAAGCCTACCATCAGTAACACACTACGCCGCCAGGGACTCAAATCCTGCAGTGCCAGACGTGTCCCCCTGCTTAAGCCAGTACATGTTCAGGCCCGTCTGAAGTTTGCTAGAGAGCATTTGGATGATCCAGATGAGGATTGGGATAATGTCATATGGTCAGATGAAACCAAAATATAACTTTTTGGTAAAAACTCAACTTGTCGTGTTTGGAGGACAAAGAATGCTGAGTTGCATCCAAAGAACACCATACCTACTGTGAAGCATGGGGGGTAAAAACATCATGCTTTGGGGCTGTTTTTCTGCAAAGGGCATTGAAGGACGACTGATCCGTGTAAAGGAAAGAATGAATGGGGCCATGTATCGTGAGATTTTGAGTGAAAACCTCCTTCCATCAGCAAGGGCATTGAAGATGAAACGTGGCTGGGTCTTTCAGCATGACAATGATCCCAAACACACCGCCCGGGCAACGAAGGAGTGGCTTCGTAAGAAGCATTTCAAGGTCCTGGAGGTCCTGGAACTTTTGTTATTGACCAAATACTTATTTTCCACCATAATTTGCAAATAAATAAATTAAAAATCCTACAATGTGATTTTCTGGATTTCTTTTTCTCATTTCGTCTGTCATAGTTGAAGTGTACCTATGATGAAAATTACAGGCCTCTCATCTTTTTAAGTTGGAGAACTTGCACAATTGGTGGCTGACTAAATACTTTTTTTGCCCCACTGTAAATGCATGCTCTTCAACTGATCACTGCCCGCACCTGCCCGCCCATCCAGCATCACTACTCTGGACGGTTCTGACTTAGAATATGTGGACAACTACAAATACCTAGGTGTCTGACTGTAAACTCTCCTTCCAGACTCACATTAAGCATCTCCAATCCAAAATTAAATCTTGAATCAGCTTCCTATTTCGCAACAAAGCATCCTTCATGCATGCTGCCAAACATACCCTAGTAAAACTGACCATCCTACCGATCCTTGACTTCGGCGATGATCATTTATAAAATAGCCTCCAACACTCTACTCAACAAATTGGATGCAGTCCATCACAGTGCCATCCGTTTTGTCACCAAAGCCCCATATACTACCCACCACTGCGACCTGTATGCTCTCGTTGGCTGGCCCTCGCTTCATACTCGTCGCCAAACCCTTTGGCTCCAGGTCATCTACAAGTCTTTGCTAGGTAAAGCCCAGCCTTATCTCAGCTCACTGGTCACCATAGCAGCACCCACCCATAACACGCGCTCCAGCAGGTACATCTCACTGGTCACCCCCAAAGCCAATTCTTACTTTGGCCGCCTTTCCTTCCAGTCTTCTGCTGCCAATGACTGGAACGAACTACAAAAATCACTGAAGGTGGAGACTCATATCTCCCTCACTAGCTTTAAGCACCAGCTGTCAGAGCAGCTCAAAGATCTCTGCACCTGCACATAGCCCATCTGTAAACAGCCCATCCTACTACCTCATCCCCATACTGTATTTATTTATTTATTTATCTTGTGTTGAGGATGAGGGTTGTTTAACAAGATGTTGCTGTCTTTGTTGTGTTAAGGATGGCGGTTGTTTAACATGATGTTTCTGTCTTTGCTGTGTTGAGGATGGGGGTTGTTAAACATGCTGTTGCTGTCTTTGTTGCGTTGAGGATGAGGGTTGTTCAACATGATGTTGCTGTCTTTGTTGCGTTGAGGATGAGGGTTGTTCAACATGATGTTGCTGTCTTTGTTGTGTTGAGGATGGGGGTTGTTTAACATGATGTTGCTGTCTTTGTTGCGTTGAGGATGAGGGTTGTTCAACATGATGTTGCTGTCTTTGTTGCGTTGAGGATGAGGGTTGTTCAACATGATGTTGCTGTCTTTGTTGTGTTGAGGATGGGGGTTGTTTAACATGATGTTTCTGTTGTTGTTGTGTTGAGGATGGGGGTTGTTAAACATGCAGAAGCTGTCTTTGTTGTGTTGAGGATGGGGGTTGTTTAATGTGCTGTTTCTATCTATTGTGTTGAGGATGAGGGTTGTTTAACATGATGTTGCTGTCTTTGTTGCATTGAAGATGAGGGTTGTTTAACATGATTTTGCTATCTTTGTTGTGTTGAGGATGAGGGTTGTTTAACATGATGTTGCTGTCTTTGTTGCGTTGAGGATGAGGGTTGTTTAACATGCTGTTTCTGTCTGTTGTCTTGAGGATAAGGGTTGTTTAATGTGCTGTTTCTGTCTTTGTTATGTTGAGGATGAGGGTTGTTTAATGTACTGTTTCTGTCTTTGTTGTGTTGAGGATGAGGGTTGTTTAATGTGCTGTTGCTGTCTTTGTTGTGTTGAGGATGTGGGTTGTTTAACATGATGTTGCTGTCTTTGTTGCGTTGAGGATGGGAGTTGTTTAACGTGCTGTTTCTGTCAGCTGTGTTGAGAATGAGGGTTGTTTAATCTGCTGTTTCTGTCTTTGTTGTGTTGAGGATGAGGGTTGTTTAACATGCTGTTTTTCTATGTTGTGTTGAGGATGAGGGTTGTTTAACATGATGTTGCTGTCTTTGTTGTGTTGAGGATGGGGGTTGTTTAACATGCTTTTTCTGTCTTTGTTGTGTTGAGGATAGGGGTTGTTTAACATGCTGTTGCTGTCTTTGTTGCGTTGAGGATGCGGGTTGTTTAACATGCTGTTTCTGTCTGTTGTGTTGAGGATAAGGGTTGTTTAATGTGCTGTTTCTGTCTTTGTTGTGTTGAGGATGAGGGTTGTTTAATGTGCTGTTTTTGTATGTTGTGTTGAGGATGAGGGTTGTTTAACATGATTTTGCTGTCTTTGTTGTGTTGAGGATGGGGGTTGTTTAACATGATGTTGCTGTCTTTGTTGCGTTGAGGATGAGGGTTGTTTAACATGATGTTGCTGTCTTTGTTTTGATGAGGATGGGAGTTGGTTAACATGCTGTTTCTGTCTGTTGTGTTGAGGATAAGGGTTGTTTAATGTGCTGTTTCTGTCTTTGTTGTGTTGAGGATGAGGGTTGTTTAATGTGCTGTTTCTGTCTGTTGTGTTGAGGATGAGGGTTGTTTAATGTGCTGTTTCTGTCTTTGTTGTGTTGAGGATGGGGGTTGTTTAACATGCTGTTGCTGTCGTTGTTGTGTTGAGGATGGGGGTTGTTTATCATGATGTTGCTGTCTTTGTTGCGTTGAGGATGAGGGTTGTTTAATGTACTGTTTTTGTCTTTGTTGTGTTGAGGATGAGGGTTGTTTAACATGATGTTGCTGTCTTTGTTGCGTTGAGGATGAGGGTTGTTTAACATGATGTTGCTGTCTGTTGTGTTGGGGATGGGGGTTGTTAACATGATGTTGCTGTCTTTGTTGCGTTGAGGATGGAGGTTGTTTAACATGCTGTTGCTGTCTTTGTTGTGTTGAGGATGGGGGTTGTTTAACATGATGTTTCTGTCTTTGTTGCGTTGAGGATGGAGGTTGTTTAACATGCTGTTGCTGTCTTTGTTGTGTTGAGGATGGGGGTTGTTTAACATGATGTTTCTGTCTTTGTTGCGTTGAGGATGAGGGTTGTTTAACATGCTGTTGCTGTCTTTGTTGCGTTGAGGATGGGGGTTGTTTAACATGCTGTTGCTGTCTTTGTTGCGTTGAGGATGGAGGTTGTTTAACATGCTGTTGCTGTCTTTGTTGTGTTGAGGATGAGGGTTGTTTAATGTGCTGTTGCTGTCTTTGTTGCGTTGAGGATGGGAGTTGTTTAACATGCTGTTTCTGTCTGTTGTGTTGAGGATGGGGGTTGTTTATCATGATGTTGCAGTCTTTGTTGCGTTGAGGGTGAGGGTTGTTTAATGTACTGTTTTTGTCTTTGTTGTGTTGAGGATGAGGGTTGTTTAACATGATGTTGCTGTCTTTGTTGCGTTGAGGATGAGGGTTGTTTAACATGATGTTGCTGTCTGTTGCGTTGGGGATGGGGGTTGTTAACATGATGTTGCTGTCTTTGTTGCGTTGAGGATGGAGGTTGTTTAACATGCTGTTGCTGTCTTTGTTGTGTTGAAGATGGCTGTTGTTTAACATGTTGGGTAGTGAGGAGGAACCTGAGGAGAGTATGAGGCTCTATCTCAATTGCTTAAAATCCTCTCTCCTTTCTTCTGGTCAGTTCTTTCAGAACCGAACAGAGATAGCATGCTGCGGTAAGGTGTGTGGTACTGTGTGTGGTATACTGTGTGGTATACTGTGTGCGGTACAGGTGCTGTAGTAATGTGTGTGGTATACAGTGTGCAGTACAGGTGGTGCAGTGCTGTGTGTGGTATACTGTGTGCAGTATATGTGGTGCATCACTGTGTGTGGTATAGTGTGGGGGGTACAGGTGGTGCAGTACTGTGTGTGGTATAGTGTGTGCAGTACAGGTGGTGCAGTACTGTGTGTGGTATAGTGTGTGCAGTACAGGTGGTGCAGTACTGTGTGTGGTATAGTGTGTGCAGTACAGGTGGTGCAGTACTGTGTGTGGTATAGTGTGTGCAGTACATGTGGTGCAGTACTGTGTGTGGTATAGTGTGTGCAGTACAGGTGGTGCAGTACTGTGTGTGGTATAGTGTGTGCAGTACAGGTGGTGCAGTACTGTGTGTGGTATAGGCTGTGCAGTACAGGTGGTGCAGTACTGTGTGTGGTATAGTGTGTGCAGTACAGGTGGTGCAGTACTGTGTGTGGTATAGTGTGTGCAGTACAGGTGGTGCAGTACTGTGTGTGGTATAGTGTGTGCAGTACAGGTGGTGCAGTACTGTGTGTGGTATAGTGTGTGCAGTACAGGTGGTGCAGTACTGTGTGTGGTATAGTGTGTGCAGTACAGGTGGTGCAGTACTGTGTGTGGTATGGGTGGTGGATGCTTTGTTCTATAACAGCAGCGGCCCTCTTGCTAAGGACACTGGTAGTGTCAGAGTGAGCTGTCAGGCTATTAATCCATCTACAGGGGCCAGGGAGGAGAAGAGAAGCCTAACAGCATGTTGACTACCCTAACAGAAGAGACTAACAGCATGTTAACTACCCTAACACAAGCGTCTAACAGAAGAGACTAATAAAACTATAACAGACTACAAAGGGACGCACAGCTGCGAGCTGCCCAGTGACACAAGCCTACCAGACGAACTAAATTCATTCTATGCTCGCTTCGAGGCAAGCAACACAGAAACATGCATGAGAGCATCAGCTGTTCCGGACAACTGTGTGATCACGCTCTCTGTAGCCGATGTGAGTAAGACCTTTAAACAGGTCAACATTCACAAGGCAGCAGGGCCAGACAGATTACCAGGACGTGTACTCCGAGCATGCGCTGGCCAACTGGCAAGTTTCTTCACTGACATTTTCAACTTGTCCCTGACTGAGTCTGTAATACCAACATGTTTCAAGCAGACACCATAGTCCCTGTGCCCAAGAACACTAAGGTAACCTGCCTAAATGTCTAACAACCCGTAGCACTCATGTCTGTAGCCATGAAGTATTTTGAAAGACTGGTCATGGCTCACATCAACACCGTTATCCCAGAAACCCTAATTTGCATACCGCCCCAACAGATACACTGATGATGCAATCTCTATTTCACTCCACACTGCCCTTTCCAACCTGGACAAAAGGAACACCTACGTGAGAATGCTATTCATTGACTACAGCTCAGCGTTCAACATCATAGTGCCCTCAAAGCTCATCACTAAGCTAAGGACCCTGGGACTAAACACCTCCCTCTGCCACTGGATCCCGGACTTCTTGACGGGCCGCCCCCAGGTGGTAAGGGTAGGTAACAACACATCCGCCACGCTGATCCTCCTGTACTCCCTGTTCACTCATGACTGCATGGCAGGCACCATTCCAACACCATAATTAAGTTTGCCGATGACACAACAGTGGTAGGCCTGATCACCGACAACGATGTGACAGCTTATAGGGAAGAGGTCAGAGACCTGGCCATGTGGTGCCAGGACAACAACCTCTCCCTCAACGTGATCAAGACAAAGGAGATGATTGTGGACAACAGGAAAAGGAGGACCGAGCACGCCCCCATTCTCATTGACGGGGTTGTAGTGGAGCAGGTTGAGAGATTCAAGTTCCTTGGTGTCACCAACAAACTATCAAGGTCCAAACACACCAAGACAGTGGTGAAGAGGGCACAACAAAGCCTATTCCCCCTCAGGAGACTGAAAAGATTTGGCATGTGTCCTCAGATCCTCAAAAAGTTATACAGCTGCACCATTGAGAGCATCCTGACTGGTTGCATCACTGCCTGGTATGGCAACTGCTCGACCTCCGACCGTAAGGCACTACAGAGGGTAGTGTGTACAGCTCAGTACATCACTAGGGCCAAGCTTCCTGCCATCCAAGACCTCTATACCAGGTGGTGTCAGAGGAAGGCCCTAAACAGCCACCCTAGTCATAGACTGTTCTCTCTGCTACCGCACAGCAAGCGATACCGGAGCGCCAAGTCTAGGACCAAAAGGCTTCTTAACAGCTTCTACCCCCAAGCCATAAGACTCCTGAACAGCTAATCAAATGGCTACCCAGTCTATTTGCATTGCCCCCCCCCTATCTTTTACGCTGCTGCAACTGTTTATTATCATGCATAGTCACTTTAACTTCTACATGTACATATTACCTCAATTACCTCGACTAACTGGTGCCCCCGCACATTGACTCCGTACCGGTACCCCCTGTATATAGCCTCGCTATTGTTATTTTACTGCTGCTCTTAAATTATTTGTAACTTTTATTTTTTATTTTTTACTTGTCTATTTTTTTACTTAACACTTATTTTTCTTAAAACTGCATTGTTGGTTAAGGGCTTGTCAGTAAGCATTTCACTGTAAGGTCTACGCCTGTTGTATTCGGCGCATGTGACAACATTTATTTGATTTGACTTGAACAGCATGTTAACTACCCTAACAGAAGAGACTAACAGCATGTTAACTACCCTAACAGAAGAGACTAACAGCATGTTAACTACCCTAACAGAAGAGACTAACAGCATGTTAACTACCCTAACAGAAGAGACTAACAGCATGTTAACTACCCTAACAGAAGAGACTAACAGCATGTTAACTACCCTAACAGAAGAGACTAACAGCATGTTAACTACCCTAACAGAAGAGACTAACAGCATGTTAACTACCCTAACAGAAGAGACTAACAGCATGTTAACTACCCTAACAGAAGAGACTAACAGCATGTTAACTACCCTAACAGAAGAGACTAACAGCATGTTAACTACCCTAACAGAAGAGACTAACAGCATGTTAACTACCCTAACAGAAGAGACTAACAGCATGTTAACTACCCTAACAGAAGAGACTAACAGCATGTTAACTACCCTAACAGAAGAGACTAACAGCATGTTAACTACCCTAACAGAAGAGACTAACAGCATGTTAACTACCCTAACAGAAGAGACTAACAGCATGTTAACTACCCTAACAGAAGAGACTAACAGCATGTTAACTACCTAACAGAAGAGACTAACAGCATGTTAACTACCTAACAGAAGAGACTAACAGCATGTTAACTACCCTAACAGAAGAGACTAACAGCATGTTAACTACCCTAACAGAAGAGACTAACAGCATGTTAACTACCCTAACAGAAGAGACTAACAGCATGTTAACTACCCTAACAGAAGAGACTAACAGCATGTTAACTACCCTAACAGAAGAGACTAACAGCATGTTAACTACCCTAACAGAAGAGACTAACAGCATGTTAACTACCTAACAGAAGAGACTAACAGCATGTTAACTACCCTAACAGAAGAGACTAACAGCATGTTAACTACCCTAACAGAAGAGACTAACAGCATGTTAACTACCCTAACAGAAGAGACTAACAGCATGTTAACTACCCTAACAGAAGAGACTAACAGCATGTTAACTACCCTAACAGAAGAGACTAACAGCATGTTAACTACCCTAACAGAAGAGACTAACAACATGTTAACTACCCTAACAGAAGAGACTAACAGCATGTTAACTACCCTAACAGAAGAGACTAACAGCATGTTGACTACCCTAACAGAAGAGACTAACAGCATGTTAACTACCCTAACAGAAGAGACTAACAGCATGTTGACTACCCTAACAGAAGAGACTAACAGCATGTTAACTACCCTAACAGAAGAGACTAACAGCATGTTAACTACCCTAACAGAAGAGACTAACAGCATGTTGACTACCCTAACAGAAGAGACTAACAGCATGTTAACTACCTAACAGAAGAGACTAACAGCATGTTGACTACCCTAACAGAAGAGACTAACAGCATGTTAACTACCCTAACAGAAGAGACTAACAGCATGTTAACTACCCTAACAGAAGAGACTAACAGCATGTTAACTACCCTAACAGAAGAGACTAATAGCATGTTAACTACCCTAACAGAAGAGACTAACAGCATGTTAACTACCCTAACAGAAGAGACTAACAGCATGTTAACTACCCTAACAGAAGAGACTAACAGAATGTTAACTAAATTGGTATTGTTTTGCTTTCCATAAATGATACAGATCTGTATTAATTCCATTGTTAAATAGCTTTTTACATGAATCACAATTAATTATCCAATTTGATTTATCTAATGTCTCTTGTGTCAGCTTGAATATAGCTGATTTGGGGCGCGCTCAGCACAACGCATTGTTTTGGAATGTTCAGTTAGAAATAGGCTATGTAGAACAAACATGACTTTGACATGTAGAATAAGCAATCACATCAACTCTATTCATGGAATTTCTATCTGCAATGTTCAACAACGTTTGGCAACTGAACGTGGCCTTGGTTCTGGGTGCTGAGATTAGACATAGAGCATAAACAATAAGTATTTGTATCATTTCATAAGTGTAAATATACATGAATCAAAAAAAATATCTTGCGCTTGATATTCTATTAATTATGTGTAAATGAGATATTATGGCCCTTTACAAAAATCATCACAGTATTGCTGTTAATTTTGCTATTCTTATTTTCTTTCATTTCATTCTAACTACTAAATCTAAACTATGAACTGTGTTTTCTTGTTGTTTCTGTCAGACATTAAAGGGCCTAAATAGTATTGATAGATTCTGTATTTTTGTGACAGTGATGAGATTCATGATTTAAATAGCTTGGCCCTCCTGGATAAATATTACAGGAAATGAAATCTCCCACGGGAGATGAAGACTAGAGAACAGTGTATTGAAATAAATTCTAAAAACTCTTGTCAGTAAAATATTTTGGGGGGAATACAGAGATTCCATTTCCATCATTGTAGCACCGTGCCCATTTAAACACACATTTGATTATCATACCCGATGTTATTTTAAAACACTCATTTTGAAATTAGCATTTGGAATAATGAAACACTACTTAAATGCAAATTCTGAGCAATTGAAAACATTAACGAATTAGAGGAATCCACTCAGTTGGATGAACACTAAGATTCTAGTTGGACAACTGTGTGTGTGGTTTGTGTGCAAGAGTGCGTACATGAATCCTCATGCATGTGTGCCTGTGTGTGTGTGTGTGTGGTTTTTGGAATTTCTTAGCTCACTAAATTCTATACTAAATCAGATAGCTGGGTCCACTCTCTCCTCTTTTCTCTTTCCAATCTGGTCTTTAGTAAAGATGAGTGTTCTGGTCTCTGTGTTTTAGTAAAGCAGAGTGTTCTGGTCTCTGTGTTCTAGGAAAGCTGAGTGCTCTGGTCTCTGCCAGTCAGCCACGTGCTTCCTTGGCACCGCGACAGGCTTGGGTGATTCAACCTTTTCTCAGTTCCATCCCCACAGTGCAGCAATGTGTCTGGCTGCCCGGCTCGCTCCACACAACACAAAGACACTGGAGGCTCACGGACGTTCTGCCTTTCAGATGAAAGACAATTAGACAACACTCCCTCTGGTTACATCACCACAACACTTTCCTGTTGTACGGCTTTCCAATATTGCAACCCCGTTGTTGTTGCAACCCCATTTTTGGACTTTGTTTGTAATTCACACATTTAAATGTGTGTGTGTGTTTAGTGCAAGGCTTCATAGGCTGATTATTCTGACAATCAGTCAAGGCATTTGCCACTGGGTAAAGCCACGATGAGTGAATTAATTGCTTGTCAAGCTTAAATATTTGCTAAACCGTTACAGTAGTGTTCATCTAAGTCTGGAGTGAAACCGCTATTTGCCAATTTACCAATATCCTGGTACCTCTCTTTCTCATAGCAGACATATAATGAAAGTTCCTTTTTGGGCTTTGTAATTCACACTATACATATCAACTCCAGTGTGTTTAATTCAAGACCTAATTTACATTGTTAAGACACATAACAGTTGCCACTGGGTAAAGCCACATTGATTGAAGTAATTGCTTGTCAAGCTCAAATATTTGCTAAGCCATTATAAATTATACAATAGTGCATTAGTCTGTGTTAACGTTTGGATTGAAACAGTCATGTGCCATTTAATTTACCCTAAACTTGGAACCTGGCTTTCTCATAGCAGACACAGATTCAAATGGAAACAGGGCAGCAGAGATGTAGCAATTGTGACATTGTGGCTCTTAGTCATTGATGATGTATGATATTGACTCAAGTGGCCAGTAGAGGTGAGGTGACTGCTGTATAATGGTGACTAGTGTATAATGATAGGCAGCTATGTGTCAGGCTGCTGTTGCCTCATTACACCTCTAAGGACCTGGTTTGATCTGTCTCTGTCCGGGAACGGATGAGCGTGTCTGGAGAGGGAAGGATGGAGGGAGGAGAGTGGCAGGGAGGGATAGAAGGAACTGATGGATTGATGGAGGGAGGGAGGGAGGGATGGGAGGGGAGGCGTACAGAGACAGGGATGTATAAGAGGGAGGTAGATAGGGAGGAATTGAGGAAGGGAGAGGTAGGGAGGGAGAGGTAGAGAGTGATTGAGGGAGGGAGAGGTAGGGAGGGAGAGGTAGAGAGTGATTGAGGGAGGGAGAGGTAGGGAGTGATTGAGGGAGGGAGAGGTAGGGAGGTAGAGGAAGAGAGGGATTGAGGGAGATAGGGAGCAGAACTAGGGTCAGTGGAGATGCTGGCGCATGGGGATTTGAGATGACAAGTGGACTGGCAACAGGAAGTGGACAAGGCTACAGGAAGTGGACTGGTTAAATTATATTGGCTGTGGTGGTGTGGTAGCCTACAGGAAGTGGACTGGATATATTATATTGGCTGTGTTGGTGTGGTAGCCTACAGGAAGTGGACTGGTTATATTATATTGGCTGTAGTGGTGTGGTAGCCTACAGGAAGTGGACTGGATATATTATATTGGCTGTGGTGGTGTGGTAGCCTACAGGAAGTGGACTGGTTAAATTATATTGGCTGTGGTGGTGTGGTAGCCTACAGGAAGTGGACTGGTTATATTATATTGGCTGTGGTGGTGTGGTAGGCTACAGGAAGTGGATTGGTTATATTATATTGGCTGTGGTGGTGTGGTAGCCTACAGAAAGTGGACTGGTTGTATTATATTGGCTGTGGTGGTGTGGTAGTGTACAGGAAGTGGACTAGTTATGTTATATTGGCTGTGGTGGTGTGGTAGCCTACAGGAAGTGGACTGGTTATATTATATTGGCTGTGGTGGTGTGGTAGCCTACAGGAAGTGGACTGGTTATGTTATATTGGCTGGGGTGGTGTGGTAGCCTACAGGAAGTGGACTTGTTATTATATTGGCTGTGGTGGTGTGGTAGCCTACAGGAAGTGGACTGGTTATATTATATTGGCTGGGGTGGTGTGGTAGCATACAGGAAGTGGACTGGTTATATTATATTGGCTGTGGTGGTGTGGTAGCCTACAGGAAGGAAATTCTACTGTATCCTTTGGGGTTGTTGAGTGCAAGACACTAATCAACATGTTGATGAAGGTCAATAGAATGGCTATAGCTAGCATAGAACAGATCCAAACCTTTATGTACTGTAATAACCTCCTTTTACCGTACTCCTCATGTAACCCTCTCATCACAAGACTCAGATAGACCAGCATGGGAATAATGGTGACAGCTCAGTAAATTACCTGATAATGACTCACTAGGAGAAATACAAGAGGCTAGGGATATTACTAAGAGATATATAAAGGCTTAGATTACTGTTTACAGAATGTTCTCCCATCATGCAACAAGAATACATGCAGTATGACTCAATGAAAATACAACCACACAGGGAAAGCAATTTGACTTGAATATATTAGCTAAACAAAAATGATCAGCTGCACTATAATCAATTACAGTGTATAGAAGTAAAAATATAATCCTGGGTATTACAGTGTACTCTTATAAACTCACTGACACTGTTCAACTAACAAGTTTGTAAGCTACAGTTGGCGGTCATTGGAGCTCATTGAAGGTATGAGGAATGATACAGAAAAATTAATTGAAACCCAATGTTGCTCATGGTACCGGATCAAACTCCCCAAAACAATAATTCCAAGGCCGATGCCTATTTTTTATCCATGGTGGAAAATGCCCTGCTTGAAGTCCACAGCTCACTAGGAACAGCCGTCCTCCCCAGCTCAAGATCCGACGACGCCAGGCTAACTCTTGTTGAATCTACGATGGCTAATCCTCCACACAGCAGGCAAATTCAGGTAAATTCAATATATGTTAATTAAAAAATCTATATAATTTAGCCCCTTTTTCTCCCCAATTTTGTGGTATCCAATTTACAGTCTTGTCTCATCACTGCAAGTCCCGTACGGACTCAGGAGAGGCGAAGGTCGAGAGCCATGCGTCCTCCGAAACACAACCCAAACAAACCTCCCTGCTTCTTGACACAATGCCCACTAAATCTGGAAGCCAGCTGCACCAAACCCTCCCCTAACCAGGACGACACTGGGCCAACTGTGCGCCGCCCCATGGGTCTCCCGGTCGCGGCCGGCTGCAACAGAGCCTGGACTCAAACACAGAATTTCTAGTGGCACAGTTAGCACTGCGATGCAGTGTCTTAGACCACTGCGCCACTCGGGAGGCAGTTCAATAGATGTTTAACTGGACTTTCTCTAGACAGGTAACAGGTAAGTAAGACTAGGCAACAGTGTATTTGCTAAATGCAATTCGTAATCTCTTCACAGATGTAAAAGCCCAACAACCGATAGTGTCTCTTTTCATTCCCATGACTCTTGAGCAGAGGGTCCTCAAAGTGCCCCTAAAAGTTCTGTGTAACAGCTCAACCAGAGTTCACGCAATTAGCCCAAACTTAACAAGATTTCTCATTCGCTAAACCAAATCAGGTTACTGAGTCCATATCCATGTC
This sequence comes from Brachymystax lenok tsinlingensis, assembly GCA_030435695.1. Classification (NCBI taxonomy): domain Eukaryota; kingdom Metazoa; phylum Chordata; class Actinopteri; order Salmoniformes; family Salmonidae; genus Brachymystax; species Brachymystax lenok. Next base: position 59,185,280 of record CM059789.1, read on the forward strand.
CATATCCATATCCTTCCAATATTTCAAACCAACAGTGCCTCTTTGTTTGACAGGTTGTTTCTTTTGAAGTTTAAACTTGAAAGCAGCATAATTGTTTGATGCTTTGCAAAACAACATAGTAAAACGTAGTGTATCTAATACATGGTTTTAACAGGGTATTACATACATAATAAGGGTCTATCCAACCAGCAGCTTGGTGGTTGGTAGTTATAACTGAAGAGGTCCTATGCCTGTACTGTGGGTTATGGTTAGTCACTCAAAAGGATCCTAAAATGGCGCCGGAGAAGAAGGCAGACATTTTACGTGCCACCAGCCGATTGTGTTTTTTTGTTTGTTTATTTGCCTTGTTTGTAACTTGTTTTTGTACTTATTTTGTACATAATATTACCGCTACCATCTCTTATGACCGAAAATAACTTCTGGACATCAGGACTGCGATTACTCACCACGGACTGGCAGAATCCTTTTTTTCCTTTAACGAGTCTGACGAGCCCGACGTGAACGATGGGAACAGGCCCAGATCCCCAGGATCCAGTTCCCTCTGCAACTGGATCCTGGACTTCCTGACGGGCCGCCCCCAGGTGGTAAGGGTAGGTAACAACACATCCGCCACGCTGATCCTCAACACGGGGGCCCCTCAGGGGTGCGTGCTCAGTTTCCTCCTGTACTCCCTGTTCACTCATGACTGCATGGCCAGGCACCACTCAAAAACCATCATTAAGTTTGCCGATGACACAACAGTGGTAGGCCTTATCACCGACAACGACGAGACAGCCTATAGGGAGGAGGTCAGAGACCTGGCCATGTCTCATCGACTGGGCTATACTGGGCTATAGTGGAGCAGGTTGAGAGATTCAAGTTCCTTGGTGTCCACATCACCAACAATCTAACATGGTCCAAACACACCAGGACAGTCGTGAAGAGGGCACGACAAAGCCTATTCCCCCTCAGGAGACTGAAAAGATTTGGCATGGGTCCTCAGATCCTCAAAAGGTTCTACAGCTGCACCATCGAGAGCATCCTGACTGGTTGCATCACTGCCTAATATGGCAACTGCTTGGCCTCCGATCACAAGGCACTACAGAGGGTAGTGCGAACGGCCCAGTACATCACTGGGGCCAAGCTTCCTGCCATCCAGGACCTCTATACCAGGCGATGTCAGAGGAAGGCCCTAAAAATGATCTATGCGTAGTCACTTTAATAACTCTACCTACATATTACCTCAACTAACCGGTGCCCCCGCACATTGACTCTGCACCGGTACCCCCCTGTATTTAGTCTCTCTATTGTTATTTTACTGCTGCTCTTTAATTACTTGTTACTTCTATTTCTTATTCTTATCCGTATTTTTTAAAACTGCATTGTTGGTTAGGGGCTCGTAAGTAAGCATTTCATACAACACCTGTTGTATTCGTCGCATGTGACTAATAACATTTGATTTGATTTGAAAACAAATATTGTCTTTGTTCTTGGCTCTTTGTTCTTGGTTATATGGGTCATATTTAGCTGTGTACCGTAGTGCCCTGGTCTACAGTAGTACACAGTATAGGAAGGGGGTGCCATAGTCCAGAAGCAATACAGCGTTTACACGAAAAAAAGCTTGAACTACAGTCAGTATATTATATAGTGTCGATCCATGATAATTGCGATGGTAGCAGGACCTCTCTCTGCTCCAGTCCCTCATTAACATTGTTGCATTATGCTAATTGTGGCACTTGGTTACATAATCACAACAGAAGGGAAGAAGTGTTCTTCTGGCTCTAATGATTTGCTTCTTTCCTGTAAAATCCTTACAAATAAAAAGGCTTGAGCAGCCCCCCCTCCGCCGTTATACTAATGGCTGCAGACCCAGAAAAGGACATGCTTTAACTGTCATTTTTCGGTTATTTTCGGAACATTTTCTGAACAAAAGTGGGAATGTTTGCGTCACAGAAAGGTGGTCTTTCTTTGCAGTACTCTGTACCGTCAAGCTGTACTGTAAAAACCTGAGTACGGCCATAGCCCTGCAGTCTGCATTCTCTCCCCTCTCCTTTAACCCCCTCTCCCTTAATCCCCTCTTCTCTAACCTCCTATCCTCTAATCCCCTCTCCTCTAACCTCCTATCCTCTAATCCCCTCTCCTCTAACCTCCTATCCTCTAATCCCCTCTCCTCTAACCTCCTGTCCTCTAATCCCCTCTCCTCTAACCTCCTATCCTCTAATCCCCTCTCCTCTAACCTCCTGTCCTCTAATCCCCTCTTCTCTAACCTCCTATCCTCTAATCCCCTCTCCTCTAACCTCCTATCCTCTAATCCCCTCTCCTCTAACCTCCTATCCTCTAATCCCCTCTCCTCTAACCTCCTATCCTCTAATCCCCTCTCCTCTAACCTCCTGTCCTCTAATCCCCTCTCCTCTAACCCACTCACCTCTAATCCCCTTTCCTATTACCCCCTCTCCTCGAATCCCCTCTCATCTAACCCCTCTCCTCTAATCCCCTCTTCTCTAACCCCCTCTCCTCGAACCCCCTCTCCTCTAATCCCCTCTCCTTTAACCCCCCTCCTCTAATCCCCTCTCCTTTACCCCCCTCTCATCTAATCCCCTCTCATTTTACCCCCTCTCATCTAATCCCCTCTCATTTTACCCCCTCTCATCTAATCCCTCTCCTTTAACCCCCTCTCCTCTAATCCCCTCTCCTTTAACCACCTCTCCTCTAATCCCCTCTTCTTTAACCCCCTCTCCTCTAATCCCCTCTCCTTTAACCCCCTCTCCTCTAATCCTCTCTCCTTTAACCCCATCTCCTCGAACCCCCTCTCCTCTAATACCCTCTACTTTAACCCCCTCTCCTCTAATCCCCTCCTTTAACCCCCTCTCCTCTAATCCCCTATCCTCTAATCCCCTCTCCTCTAACCCCTCTCCTCTAACCCCCTCTTGTTCTCTCCCCCACTTTTTTCCCCATAGAGTGATATCTTGATCTCTTTATGGCTTTTCTCTGATCTCATCTTTCCAATTAATTACTTCTCAAGGAACCTCTACTGCTCTCTATCTTTTCCTGTTCCCATTTAAAACCATGTTAGAATTCCTCAAACAATACTGCTGCCGTTTTCCTCTCCTTCTATCTCTTTCTATTTTCTATCTCTTTCCTTTCCTATTCTATACTATATTGATCTCTCTCTTCCCTTTTAAACTAACGCTTTCATATGAAAATCATTGCTGTGCTCACAGCATACTGAGCGCAGCGTGGAGCCTGGATAATGGGGACCTGTGTGGTGTATCCTCTGTCTGTAGCAGACTGTCTGATAATGGTCATCTCAGTTTCCTGTAGCAGACTGTCTGGTAACGGTCATCTCAGTTTCCTGTAGCAGACTGTCTGGTAACGGTCATCTCAGTTTCCTGTAGCTGACTGTCTGATTATGGTCATCTCAGCTTCCTGTAGCAGACTGTCTGATAATGGTCATCTCAGCTTCCTGTAGCAGACTGTCTGATAATGGTCATCTCAGCTTCCTGTAGCAGACTGTCTGATAATGGTCATCTCAGTTTCCTGTAGCAGACTGTCTGATAATGGTCATCTCAGCTTCCTATAGCAGACTGTCTGATAATGGTCATGTCAGCTTCCTGTAGCATACTGTCTGATAATGGTCATCTCAGTTTCCTGTAGCAGACTGTCTGATAATGGTAATCTCAGTTTCCTGTAGCAGTCTGTCTGATAATGGTCATCTCAGCTTCCTATAGCAGACTGTCTGATAATGGTCATGTCAGCTTCCTGTAGCAGACTGTCTGATAATGGTCATGTCAGCTTCCTGTAGCAGACTGTCTGATAATGGTCATCTCAGCTTCCTGTAGCAGACTGTCTGATAATGGTCATCTCAGCTTCCTATAGCAGACTGTCTGATAATGGTCATGTCAGCTTCCTGTAGCAGACTGTCTGATAATGGTCATGTCAGCTTCCTGTAGCAGACTGTCTGATAATGGTCATGTCAGCTTCCTGTAGCAGACTGTCTGATAATGGTCATGTCAGCTTCCTGTAGCAGACTGTCTGATAATGGTCATCTCAGCTTCCTGTAGCAGACTGTCTGATAATGGTCATCTCAGCTTCCAGCTTCAAGAGGAAGTGATGCTGTACGGCCGTGTTATTTCAAATGTAGCTGATGTATAATACCTTTGTTAATCATATCAATATCCACCTCGCACACCTACAATGTAAAGCAGCAGTCAGACAGACACTCTGCTTTGACAAGGACAGACATACAACACACACACACACTCGCATATGCGTACACACACATGCTCATCAAATCCGGAGGCTGCTAGGGGATTTCTACAGTAAGTGGATGCGGACGGAGTCAAAAAGTGTTTCATCTCCTCTCAACCCACACTGACTTACTGAGACAAAGAAAGAAAAGGCAGAGAGAGGCCTGCTGGGCTGGAGCAGCGACAGGTAATACATGCAGAGCAGCTGCAGGAAACACACACAGCTTTAGTATTGACCGACACAGACTCTATACACACACACTGACATATCTCCTAATAGCTCCCGATTAGCCCTCATGAAACATACTTAGTTTCAGTCACAAATACTGTGGCATCTCTGCCTGAGTAGATCTCTCTGTTGTCAGAATCCATAGAATATGCTCATAGCACACGCACTCACACATACCAGCCTGCACCGTTCCTTTGTGTGGCTGGCTGTCAATCAAGCCGCCTGTCCATATGAGACCCGACGGCCATTGAGCTCAGCCATATGTTGTTATGAGTAGCAGAATACTGCTCAACACAGAGGCATTCTTCTAACACGGTCTATCTAGAGGAATATAGCCCAGATGCTACTGCAGGAATGTAGGATAAATGAAGGGTTCATTATATGTGCTTTGATGTCAGGGATGGAGCCAGATCATTTTGATTTCGTACAGTGTGAAATTCCATTCTACCGCTTTGTAGTTCATGCTAAAATGGTAATCAATTTCCTATTTCAGAAGACTTCACAATGCAACCCTTGAATTATTGCAACTGCTTTCCTCCAAACTGATGGAACTAGGTTGGCTCTGAAAACACTATAAACCAGCTGGTCAGTGCACTGCTGTCATGGTATTTACCTTCATATTTTAGTAGGAGAGGAATCAGGTGTAGTAGCCATGATGAAGAACTACAGAACTCTTTACAGGCACACTGCTGTAGTCACTAGAATGAATAACATCTCTGGCAGACTGCTGTAGTCACTAGAATGAATAACATCTCTGGCAGACTGCTGTAGTCACTAGAATGAATAACATCTCTGGCAGACTGCTGTAGTCACTAGAATGAATAACATCTCTGGCAGACTGCTGTAGTCGCTAGAATGAATAACATCTCTGGCAGACTGCTGTAGTCGCTAGAATGAATAACATCTCTGGCAGACTGGTGTAGTCACTAGAATGAATAACATCTCTGGCAGACTGCTGTAGTCACTAGAATGAATAACATCTCTGGCAGACTGCTGTAGTCGCTAGAATGAATAACATCTCTGGCAGACTGCTGTAGTCGCTAGAATGAATAACATCTCTGGCAGACTGCTGTAGTCACTAGAATGAATAACATCTCTGGCAGACTGCTGTAGTCGCTAGAATGAATAACATTTCTGGCAGACTGCTGTAGTCATTAGAATGAATAACATTTCTGGCAGACTGCTGTAGTCATTAGAATGAATAACATTTCTGGCAGACTGCTGTAGTCACTAGAATGAATAACATCTCTGGCAGACTGCTGTAGTCGCTAGAATGAATAACATCTCTGGCAGACTGCTGTAGTCGCTAGAATGAATAACATCTCTGGCAGACTGCTGTAGTCGCTAGAATTAATAACATCTCTGGCAAACTGCTGTAGTCATTAGAATGAATAACATTTCTGGCAGACTGCTGTAGTCATTAGAATGAATAACATTTCTGGCAGACTGCTGTAGTCATTAGAATGAATAACATTTCTGGCAGACTGCTGTAGTCATTAGAATGAATAACATTTCTGGCAGACTGCTGTAGTCATTAGAATGAATAACATTTCTGTCAGACTGCTGTAGTCATTAGAATGAATAACATTTCTGGCAGACTGCTGTAGTCACTAGAATGAATAACATTTCTGGCAGACTGCTGTAGTCACTAGAATGAATAACATTTCTGGCAGACTGCTATAGTCACTAGAATGAATAACATCTCTGGCAGACTGCTGTAGTCACTAGAATGAATAACATTTCTGGCAGACTGCTATAGTCACTAGAATGAATAACATCTCTGGCAGACTGCTGTAGTCACTAGAATGAATAACATCTCTGGCAGACTGCTGTAGTCACTAGAATGAATAACATCTCTGGCAGACTGCTGTAGTGACTAGAATGAATAACATCTCTGGCAGACTGCTGTAGTCACTAGAATGAATAACATCTCTGGTTTACCTTCATTCATGGTTCACTGCTTATTCATTAACATGAGTAACTTCACACATCCACGTTTGCATAACCAACTACAGCTCTTTAGAATAAGTCTATTGAACCATAACGCTGAGGAGCAGATTATTCTGAGGACGATGCATGTTTCAGCAGTGGAGGGAGGAGGATATATGGTGGGCAGGCTTACAGTGTGACAGACAGTCAGACAGACAGACAGACAGACAGTCACCATGGGGCATGACATGAGGATATTTTTGCACACACACACACACACACACACACACACACACACACACACACACTCCATTATTTTGGTGGTTAAAGGCTGTATGCGAGAGGATTGTGAACTAAAAGACAGTGGAAGTCTCCATAAACACCCAGATTCAGAGCTTCCTTGTTTCCCATGTCAAAATGAATGATGCTATTGTCTACTATGTTTTAAGCCCAGAGTCTCCAAGCTTTAAGGCATCTATTCCTCCTATCCCTCTGTCTCTCTCTCTCCTTTTCTCCCCCTCTCTCTCTCTCTCCCTCTCCCCGCCATCTCTCTCTCTCTCTCTCTCTCTCATTTTCTCCCCTCTCTCTCACCCCTCTCGCTCTCTCTCTCTCTCTCTCCCCCCCTCTCTCTCTCTTTCTTTAGGATTCTTATCATGTTAATGAGGGGGAAGTAGGACCTCCAATCAGGGCAAAGAAAAAGGAAGAGACCAATCCCAGTGCAGACAGAGGGATGAAGGGAAGGTATGTCTGGAGAGCGTTAGACTAGTCTAACCCTCCTCTCCTCCTTCTCCCCCCACCCCCTCATCTTTCTCTTCTGGGTGGTACAACCTGGTACATTACAAAACACCCCTCCCATGTGCCTCACTGCTCTCTGTACCAGGCTGGAGAGAGTGATCTGATTCTTCTGAAGCGCATGTCAGAGAGGAGGAGGAGGAGGGAGGGAATGAACCAGGAAGAAAGCGAGAGTGAGAGAGAGATAAGGCAGCCTCCGGTTGACAGCGCATGGAGGTCTGCAGGAGTTCCAGGACCAGGAACCATCCCTAGCTGCGCCTGGCGTGTGTTCCCCCTGCTGCTATCACAAGGGGTAAGTCTGAAGGGTGCTCACACACTCTGTCACACACTCTTTCACACACTCTGTCACACACTCTTTCACACACTCTGTCACACACTCTGTCACACACTCTGTCACACACTCTTTCACATACTCTGTCTACATTTGTCTGTTCATTGTCCTGCTTCACTCAGCTGCCGTAACTACCCAGCCTCACACACACATACACTATGGTTTATTGCCGAGCTTGACACACTCACAACACCTAACATGTCTTGTTTTAAACAAGGTAGCAGATACACCTGGACCATTTCAAATGGACCTGAGAAGAGACAGAACAACAGGCACTCCTTTTGACTAGCATGGCATCACCTGAGTGTCAAAGTTGGACCTCGTCTTCTTAAGTTCTTCATTCTCTTCCTTCCTTTTTCTTTGTTTCCACAGCTCGGTAGAACACAGAGCATGCACCGCTTTCTTTTTTGGAAAGATAAGAAGGAGCATTGCTAAGAACGAAACACGGCACTCTGATAGAGAGAGGAGCTTTCGCTGCATGTAATCAATTTCATACAGTGTCTGACATGTTGTCATGGAATCATTAGGCAAAATGCCCTGGAGACAAAGAGTTGCTTGAAGAGCTCAGAGCAAAGAGGGACGTCTGTGTGTTTCATTTACATCGTGTAATGGGATCAATGCTGAGAGACACACAGCCGCTGGTACACAATCAGCCTTTCACATCACACCAGCCTCCACACAGACACCTCACTCTGAAAATATCCGCCCATTTAGCTGCACTGCCCAAAACCACTAAGGAAAGTCATTTTTCTCAGAGGCATGCAGGCACAGCCCCATGTATGATGGGCCAGTGGGTTTTTATTTTTCTCCAGTGAAGACCAGAGAGAGGGGGTAGAGAGAGAGAGGATGCAGTGGTCTGGAGGGAGTGGAGGGATTGGTTGGTTGGTTAACCCTGTAGATTCAGGAGCCAGAGCGTGCTGCGTTAGATGGAGTGGGAGGACATTTCAGTAGCGGGAGGACGAGTCACCCCTAACGTGTCCCTATTAGAAGCGCTCCTGTGTCTGTGTGACTCAATTGATAGAGAATGGCACTTGCAATGCCAGGATCGTGGGTTCGATTCCTACTGGAGCCATACAAAAATGGATGCATGCCATGCATGACTGTAATCCACTTTGGATCAAAGAATCAGCCATATTGGACTGGTGTGACCGGTCCTGGCCAGTGTGACTATGGCAGCCATGTTACAGAGTTGATGGGCCTTGACAGCTGACTGATGGTGACTCCAGTGGTAGACAGTGATGGTTGAGAGGGGATGTGGTGGAGAGGGGATGTGGTGGAGAGGGGATGTGGTGGAGAGGGGATGTGATGGAGAGGGGATGTGGTGGAGAGGGGATGTGGTGGAGAGGGATGTGGTGGAGAGGGATGTGGTGGAGAGGGATGTGATGGAGAGGGGTGTGGTGGAGAGGGATGTGGTGGAGAGGGGATGTGGTGGAGAGGGGATGTGGTGGAGAGGGGATGTGGTGGAGAGGGGATGTGGTGGAGAGGTGATGTGGTGGAGAGGGATGTGATGGAGAGGGATGTGGTGGAGAGGGATGTGGTGGAGAGGGTATGTGGTGGAGAGGGATGTGGTGGAGAGGTGATGTGGTGGAGAGGGATGTGATGGAGAGGGATGTGATGGAGAGGGTGTGGTGGAGAGGGATGTGATGGAGAGGGGGTGTGGTGGAGAGGGATGTGGTGGAGAGGGGATGTGATGGAGAGGGATGTGGTGGAGAGGGGATGTGGTGGAGAGGGATGTGATGGAGAGGGATGTGGTGGAGAGGGATGTGATGGAGAGGGATGTGGTGGAGAGGATGTGGTGGAGAGGGATGTGGTGGAGAGGGATGTGATGGAGAGGGATGTGATGGAGAGGGATGTGATGGAGAGGGGATGTGGTGGAGAGGTGATGTGGTGGAGAGGGGATGTGGTGGAGAGGGGATGTGGTGGAGAGGGGATGTGATGGAGAGGGGATGTGGTGGAGAGGGGATGTGATGGAGAGGGGATGTGATGGAGAGGGGATGTGGTGGAGAGGTGATGTGGTGGAGAGGGGATGTGGTGGAGAGGGGATGTGGTGGAGAGGGGATGTGATGGTGGAGATGAGGATGAATTGGAGTTGAGGATGTAACTCTAAATTGGATAGCTGTGCTGTGGCATGAACCTCTCTCTCTCCTGACACTGCTTCTTGTAGGATTTGTCCTCAGCAGATTAATACGTGTGTGTGTGTGTGTGTGTACATGTGTGTGTACGTGTGTGTTTGGATGTCTGTCACAGTCAGAGGGAGATCTCCTTAGTTGGCTCAGGAGGAGCAGGTAGATGAGCCACCATACAGCCCCACCCCACAGGTTGCCAAGGAGGGGTTGCCTAGGAGGGGTTGTCTAGGAGGGGTTGCCTAGGAGGGGTTGTCTAGGAGGGGTACTATATGTGACATTTGGAGCTCCTTCCTGTCTCCCTCTCTCTCCGATGTCTTTACACACACATCTATCTCTCCCTTCCTTTTGATCGGAGACGTTCTCAGACGTTTCTCCTGTTTAGCCAACACCCACTCCTTTAGTCTCTTCTGTTAATGGCCCAGAGGGGGGTGTGTAAGGATATGGTGCTATTAGATGTTTTTAGCCCAAATACATTGGGTCAGTTGAGTTTTCAGGCCCTTAAGCTTTTAATTATGCATTTTGATCAAAGGGAGTGGGAATTTGAATAGATATCAACACCCACAGTCTACGAACCATTTAAAAAACGAATATCTGATTAAACAACAAATGACTAGATTGTATAGCAACCCCTTACAGCTATGAACAATTACCAATACAAATGTATACACATTAATCCATATGGATGTTAGTGTCAGGCTGGCCAATATAAGAGCCTTTATTTAGCTCCCTGTAAGTTATTTATTTTATATAGAGAGACAAATGAATTAAAACCAATATACGTATTACAGAAAATGTAGACTCAATTTGATCAATCTGACATTGGAATCATCTGGCATTACTCCCTACAACAAATGATATGATGTCCATGAAGAATGCATATGCATAGATGTATGTTTGGCAAAATAATTCACTTAAACTAATATGATAATTCTGTACTAACAAATGCAGCTGATACTTTTATAGAATGGTATGGATAATGATTCTGTAGAGAGAATGTGGAAGAACTCCTTGACTTGTAGTATTACTGTTTACCATAGTCCCCTTGTTTCTTCATTCTGCTGTCAGAGGACATGTTCTGACCAGATGGCTACATCCTAACTAAATGATATCCCATAGCTTTGTGTTACTAGACTTGGGAATTCTAGACATAATTGTATATCTGAAAAGGGATACTAAGTATTATAAAACAAGAAATTGTTCAAACGTCACATACAATTATTGTACGTTCACTGTAATTCGATGAAATTCAACCACACTTAAATGCTTTGGCATCCCTCTCATCCACTCATAGCCCTACGCACTGCAACAGATATCAGCCTCATTCTTGCTATGCAGAGTTTGTCGTTGTAATGCATTTATATGCATAGTACTCAGCCGTACACTCTGTGAAGTGCTTGGGCTAGCCGCTATATGCTGGAAAATCCTTGGGTGTGGTGACATTGCTCACGTTGTCCTGAGGACATTGGACAGTAGATTTACCACGCAAATAGCCAGTGACATAACACATTGTAAGTGTACTATAATGCATTACAAAGGACATTATAAAGCATTATACGTATGTAGTTCATAGAAAGTGGTATGACTGTACCTGTAGCCTTTTCCATACCCTAGCAGGCCTGTCTATGTACTGGCATGGTATGGTCATTCATTCATCAGGGAAATACGACATTGTTGTTATTTTTCAAATGCTGTACCTTTTCCTCACAATTTCTCTTGTTCATATAAGCTCATATATATAGTTAGACTGTCTTGTACACATTCCATATAGGATTTGATTTACATTTAAAAATATATATATATTAAATGTTTTGCATGCACCAATTATTATTACATTTTTTAAACTGTGATATCCAATTGCTGGTGCAGATAGAACAATCTACATTAAAACGAGGAAGTAGACCAGGAGGTTAACTAGACCAATTGCAGAGTTGTGAATATATTTGAAATAATAATCTATGCGTCCGTGTTCCACTGCTAAGGATATTTCACTAGCCCACGGTAATAACCAACCATATCCACTAATTATAGTTATTACAATACAGCCTATACACGCTGTATTATACTCCATTCCATGGCAAGGGTTTATAAAAAGCTATTTCTTTAGACAGGTAATACACATAACCTTCCATAGTAGCCCTGCAACGTATACGCAGAAGAATGCAACATAGCCGGTTGTAAGATGTGTTAGTGAGTGAGGAGCCAGTGAGGGGGGCGTATGGTATGTTATGGTGGGGTTCAAATCCTTTGTTCTCTCAGAGGGCATGTGTAACAAAGGCAGTTGGGAACTAATGAATTAGATTTTTAATGAGAGAGCTTACAACACCATTTATTTTGTCACGGCCTTTCAGAAATTGCATGAACTAAAATACACACATGTTGTGAAATAGTGTATATTGAAAATGGAGATATGACTCCTCAGCAAATAGTTGTTACTAAATCCCACATTTTACTAGTAGATTAGAGACAGAATGACATAGATATGATCGTTTATATCTGTTTATATCTGTTTTCATCCTCCAATAATGCCATATATAGAGAGAGACAAACATGTTCAGTAACTGGATTCTTATGGTTCCATTAATTATATGGTACAAATATAACATACAGTATACAACACATACATATTTATGGTTTACAAAATCATACCGAGTGAAATTAGTAATAAAATAATTAACTTTTCCAGTCTGTTAATTATCTGTAGGAGGATAAGAGAATTCACATTTGACATTTAATGAAAAAAAATCCTTATAATCTTTCCAACATAGCAATGTGCAACATCAGCATTCCTATATTGTGTGTGTGTGTGTGTGCCTGTGCGTGCGTGTGTGTGCGTGCGCATGTGTGTGTGTTTGTGTGTGTGTGTGTTTGTGCATCTTCCATATGTACAGTTCATCCCTCTACATTGCTCACTGTTGGAACATTTAGATAGATGGGAATTGAATGAGAGAAAATCTATTTTGATTGAGTACTGAAATCTGCAGCAACAATTAAAAACACAAAAGGAGAATCAGTCGGTGGAGAAATATGGTGGTTTGTTTGTTAAGTAGTAGTCTGCTTTGCTGCCACTGCTAGCTGCTTGGAGATTTATCCCCAATCTGAATGGTCTGGGTACAAAGACTCTGCGTCCCAAATGACACCCTATTTAGTCCGGCTGTGTGGAGTCAGTGGACGGGGTGAAATCCCTCCAGTCAGCAGAAAGTGGTGGTGGCCAGGCTTGCCCTTCCCTTCCATGATGCCTCCCTCTCCTCTCCTCCATGTTAAAACAGCGACGCTCCTATTCCATATAATGGAAGCATTAACATGTGTTAATAATGCAGCTGGGGTAAGTATCTGGAGTCGTATGCTCCCCTGGGGGCTGGTAAAACAGATGTGGGCTATATCCTCTCTGCTGCCTTCTGATGGCTGTCGACCAGGACTGGGGGACTGGGGGACCCGGGGGGGCTAGGGGTCGGGAAGGTTCCTGTTTGTTTTCGCTAGTAGCTAGCCCTCTGGTGAAACAGAAATACACACTTATACAGTAGTAATACACACACTCACTCCATGCACGCACACACATACACATAACATGCACACAAAAATACACACACACACACACACTCACCCATACTTACAAACACACATTGACATGCTATATACTTACAAGCACACTCACTCTCACACACATCACATGATCATATGGGCTGTGAGGGAGAGTCTTTTAGTGGAGCACATACGCTGAGAGAGAGAGAGAGAGAGAGAGAGAGAGAGAGAGAGAGAGAGAGAGAGAGAGAGAGAGAGAGAGAGAGAGAGAGAGAGAGAGAGAGAGAGAGAGAGACTGTATGCACAGGGTGGGATTCCGAGCGGTGATGGAGGGGATTGGGGTGCTGAGGGTAGACTGTTGCTCCAGCATATTTCCATCCATCCAGAGAGAGAGGAGAGAGAGAGAGACATAGAGAGAGAGGAAGAGAGAGAGAGAGCGAGAGAGCGAGAGAGAGCGAGAGAGAGACATAGAGAGAGGAAGAGAGAGAGAGAGAGAGAGAGAGAGAGAGAGAGAGAGAGAGAGAGAGAGAGAGACATAGAGAGAGAGGAAGAGAGAGAGAGAGCGAGAGAGAGAGAGACAGAGAGCGAGAGAGCGAGAGAGAGAGACAGAGAGAGGAAGAGAGAGAGAGAGAGAGAGAGAGAGAGAGAGAGAGAGAGAGAGAGAGAGAGAGAGAGAGAGAGAGAGAGGGAGGGGGAGCAGAGAGAGACAGAGAGAGAGAGGCAGAGCAAGCTGTGTGTGTGGGAGAACAATGATGGGTTCTCTCTCGTCTGCCTGTTCATATAGTGTGTGTCTACTCTCATGTTCTGGTAAAGGAAGGTAGGACCCTTTTATCTCTCTTTGTACTGGCTGTGGCTGATACGCACAGGGTTGCCGTTCCTAGTATTGACTGTTTATCCATCTTCTCATTTATGGAAAGATTATATTTAATTGTTCTAATATTAATGTATTTTATTGTGATATTATTCAGTAATTATGAGGTAATTATTTTTGTGAACAAATACTGTCTTTATGTCTGAAAAAAAAAATCCATAGACATTATATGATTTATGAGTTCATAAGATTCATAAGATCTTAATATTCATCCATAAGATTCTATTATTTTAGTTAGGAGTTGATTCTCTAAATCTTTTCTGCCAACCTGTCTGGCAGGGAGTCACATAGTCCAGTGAGCCATATGACTTTTGCAATTTGTCATATGTCAATATGACATGCATATTGGCTGTGTGGGCTTCAACACATATTCAAAGAGGCATACCCTCAGTCCCAATTTGTTGAAGCATTTTAGAACAAGGTCCCCAAAGGAACCTCCATTCTTCATTGTCTTCCCACGCTTCCATAGCCCACATGTGGTAGTTAGTCAAATATGCACCGGCACATTTCCATATCAAAGGTGCTATGGCACCAATGGAGCTATTACAGACCATACATATTATACATATTATTGTGCAGGCTAATATTAGCTGCCGGCAGTGGGTTGGGTGACATCTAAAAGGACAGAACAGAGGAGATGGTATGATAGAGTATGACAGAGTCAACGTGGAGTCATTTTCACATGCTTCACTGGTCTGTGCAGACAGACACTTCTCTTCACCTCAGCAGGGACAGGAAGAGTGGCGAGTCTTTGCTTGACGTATACAGATGTAGGATCTTCATTTGAGCCAGTTTACTACAGCAGGAAAATAATCCTGCAGCAACAGGAAATGTTCATTATTATGTGGATTATAATTAATGGACATTTTTGTAGGGGTTGATACATTTTTCGTCAGAAAAAGTCAAGTCTGAAATGTCAACGTTGAAATTACAATCTTCAGAAGGCTTTTTTAAACCACAAATACACAGAACAGTTATCCTGCAATAAGGGGATCAGATGAAGATCCTACATCTGTACACCAGTTTTTCTCTAGTTCTTTTTTACCACAGACCGGCATGCTCTGGTCCCTCTTGTGTCAGGGACCCATAAACTGGGATTTTTCCTCCTTGACTAAATCAGGGATCAGCCAGCAACATCCCTCGGACTGGCACCGGCCCATGGACCGGAGTTTGAGAAACACTGCTATACAGTATATTACCATGTGGCTCAGACTTGTGGCCGTATGTATCAAGCGTCTTAGAGTAGAAGTACTGATCTATGAGTATGTCCCTCCTGTCCATCTAATCTTATTCATTGTGATTTAAAAGGTAAAACTGATCTTAAATCAGAACTCCTCTGAGACGCTTGATATACGGCCCCTGCTATCTACTATCTAGAATACACCCTTAGAAAAATGGTGCTATCTAGAACCTAAAAACGTTCTTCGGCTGTCCCCATAGAATAACCCTTTTTGGTTCCAGGTAGAACCCTTTTCACAGAGGGCTGTACATGGAACCCAAAAGGGTTCTACCTGGAACCAAAAAGGGTTCTCCAATGGGGAAAGCCTAAGAACCTTTCGGAACCCTTTTTTCTAAGAGTGTACCTCATGCTGTTTCTTACAATAGGATAGGAAGCCTTTCATCACGATCCATCTCTGCTTCGTTAACCCCAGGTAGTCAACCCCAGGTAGTTAACCCCAGGTAGTTAACCCCAGGTAGTAACCCCAGGTAGTTAACCCCAGGTAGTAACCCCAGGTAGTTAACCCCAGGTAGTAACCCCAGGTAGTTAACCCCAGGTAGTTATCCCCAGGTAGTTAACCCCAGGTAGTAACCCCAGGTAGTTAACCCCAGGTAGTTAACCCCAGGTAGTAAACCCCAGGTAGTTAACCCCAGGTAGTTATCCCCAGGTGGTTAACCCCAGGTGGTTAACCCCAGGTAGTTAACCCCAGGTAGTTAACCCCAGGTAGTAACCCCAGGTAGTTAACCCCAGGTAGTAACCCCAGGTAGTTAACCCCAGGTAGTTAACCCCAGGTAGTTAAACCCAGGTAGTTAAACCCAGGTAGTTAACCCCAGGTAGTAACCCCAGGTAGTTAACCCCAGGTAGTTAAACCCAGGTAGTTAACCCCAGGTAGTTAAACCCAGGTAGTTAACCCCAGGTAGTTAAACCCAGGTAGTTAACCCCAGGTAGTTAAACCCAGGTAGTTAAACCCAGGTAGTTAACCCCAGGTAGTTAAACCCAGGTAGTTAAACCCAGGTAGTTAACCCCAGGTAGTAACCCCAGGTAGTTAACCCCAGGTAGTTAACCCCAGGTAGTTAACCCCAGGTTTTCTGTCTGTGCCAGGCGGAGGTCAAGATCTCATTTGACTCTGCATTAAACAATCATATCGTGGGGTAAATGTGCGATTTAACCAGTGTACTGACTGAGCCTTAGTACGCATCCCAAATGGTACCCTATTCCCTATATACTACATAGAGCTCTGGTCAAAGTAGTGCACTACAGTGCCTTCGGAAAGTATTCAGACCCCTTGACGTTACAGCCTTATTTTAAAATTGATTAAATGGTTTTCTTCCCTCGTCAATCTACACACAATACCCCAGACTGACAAAGCAAAAACAGGTTTTTAGAAATGTTTGCTAATTGTTTAAAAAAAAAAACGGAAATATCACATTTACATAAGTATTCAGACCCTTTACTCAGTACTTTGTTAAAGCAGCTTTGGCAGCGATTACAGCCTCGAGTCTTCTTGGGTATGACGCTACAAGCTTGGCACACCTGTATTTGGGGAGTTTCTCTTATTAGGCTGTAACGTAACAAAATGTGGAAAATACTTGAATACTTCCCAAAGGCACTGTAGGGAATAGGGTGTAATTTGGGAAGCACACTTAGACATCTCAGTATCAGATACTGAATATCCAGAAAAGCGTATAGGTTGAGGTCAAATAATTGCTCATTTGTCACATACTTGGTAAACAACTAGTGTAGACTGACAGTGAAATGCTTACTCACAGGCCCTTCCCAACAATGCAGAGATAACAATATAAACAAAATTATAACACAAGGAATAAATACACAATGAGTAACGTTAACCTGGCTATATACACGTGGTACCAGTACTGAGTGGGTGTGCAGGGGTGCGAGGTAATTGAGCTAGATACAGTATGTACATATGGGTAGGGGTAAAGTCACCTAAAATTTGGGAATTGGGTTGAAAGAAATAACAGTAACTCTAAATTCTTCAAATGTCTTTCTTGGTGTTTAGCTGCCGGTTTTGACAACATTGTACAGTACATACGCTGTGGAGTATCAGTGAAGCAGCCTCCCCCTCAGTGACCATGTTAATGTAGAATGGTAGTGCAGCAGCCTCCTCCTCAGTGACCATGTTAATGTAGAATGGTAACACAGCAGCCTCCTCCTCAGTAACCATGTTAATCTAGAATGGTAACACAGCAGTCTCCTCCTCAGTGACCATGTTAATGTAGAATGGTAGTGCAGCAGCCTCCTCCTCAGTGACCATGTTAATCTAGAATGGTAACACAGCAGCTTCCTCCTCAGTGACCATGTTAATCTAGAATGGTAACACAGCAGTCTCCTCCTCAGTGACCATGTTAATCTAGAATGGTAACACAGCAGCCTCCTCCTCAGTGACCATGTTAATCTAGAATGGTAACACAGCAGCCTCCTCCTCAGTGACCATGTTAATCTAGAATGGTAGTGCAGCAGTCTCCTCCTCAGTAACCATGTTAATCTAGAATGGTAACACAGCAGCCTCCTCCTCAGTGACCATGTTAATCTAGAATGGTAACACAGCAGCCTCCTCCTCAGTGACCATGTTAATCTAGAATGGTAATGCAGCAGCCTCCTCTTCAGTAACCATGTTAATCTAGAATGGTAACACAGCACCCTCCTCCTCAGTGACCATGTTAATCTAGAATGGTAGTGCAGCAGTTTCCTCCTGGAACAGTAGAACAGTAGTAGTTCATCCTTATCTGACCTCCCACTAGTCCACTTCTCCATGGGAACGGCTCCCAGCATAGTTCCCAGTCCACCTCTCAGCTAACACTGAAGGGTAGGTGGAAGGATACGGAAGGAGACGTTAGACCCTACATCCCCCTCTCAGCTAACACTGCAGGGGAGGTGGAAGGATACGGAAGGAGAAGTTAGACCCTACGTCCCCTACGGCCTAGAGAGCATGAGCCACCCGCTGAAAGTAACTAAGCAACTGGAGACTGCAGGAAACTAACTGCGACAGACGTGTCTGCCACATCTGCTATTCTAGGGCTTTCAGATTTAGTTTCCTATTGGAAAATGACTGTGGTTTTTACTCTGAATGGTGTAGTGTATCAATATACACTTTGTGACTCCCCAAGCACAGTCTGTCTAGTACAGGATTGTGTTATAAAATGACTTAAAGGCTGAGTGGTGAACTACTAGGAGGTAGAGGAACAAAACTGCTCTGAGGATAATACAATACAGTTTACCCTCTCCTGCCTGCTTCAATATGCTGTCTGTGTGATACCGTGATACCTCGTACAAACACGCTGAAAGTATGTGTAAGACTTCTAAAAGTGAACCCATTGTCATGTTTAAAGGCAAGGTCAGGAGTGGGTCTGCTGTAGAACGGCCTTAGGATGCGTCCCAAATGGCAACCTATTCCCTACATCATCCGTTGAGCTTTAGTAGTCTACTAAATAGGAGATAGGGTTCCATTTAGGACATCATCTTAGTAAAAACTGATCTGGGGCCTGCTGTACTGTCATCCTCAGGGACTTTCTCACGGAATCCTTTAATGTGCTCCTTTTCAGACATGTTCTTCTCTTTGTGATTCAGTAACCTTGGTATTGCAGTCATGTTTGTTTGCTGCCCGAGGACATGCTTGTTTCCGCTGCCACGTATAGATAGGAAATTAAACAAGAAACAATTACCCTGGCTTGTTTTCTCTATGTATACACACTAACAAAATAAACAGGAGATTGGCTGGGGGACTGAGGCTATAAGAATGTGATGCATTTGACACCTACAGGCCTTGTTCCATATTTTGAGAGGGGTATCTTTTCAATGAGATGACAAGCTTTCTGCCGGAATCTGTCGTAAATGGATTTCACACTCAAGTCCTCTCAACAGGGGATTTGCTGCTGCCGGGCAAGTGAGAAAAATCCTGCCACAAAATGTCAGCGATTTCCATGCCGCCATTTGAGCCGTCTCCTATGTGGTGGGGTGGTACCAGTCAGTTTATTTATATTAGACCTGTTATTTATCACACCATACTAGTATTTAAAGAAACCAAAAGACGTTCATGTTTTAGTATGAAGAAAACATTTGGGTTGTGAACCACAAATCTGGCCTTTTTTCTAAGCCTTCTGCTTAGCGTCTTCTTATTCCCCTTAGCTTACTTCTTACTCCCCCAGAGAGAGAGAGAGAGAGAGAGAGAGAGAGAGAGAGAGAGAGAGAGAGAGAGAGAGAGAGAGAGAGAGAGAGAGAGAGAGAGAGAGAGAGAGAGAGAGAGAGCTTTAATTCTTTGCTGAGGATGGCAGGTATGTTAACGGAAGATAAAAAGAGACATTAATTGAGTGACAGAGCTCGCTATGGGTTTTATCTACAGGAAGTGGTGTGTGGCTGCTTTAGGAAGCTTAAGAAACACACACACTCACACACACATTCCTTTCTCTATTCTCCTTGCTCATTTTCACCTTATTAAGTGAAGTGTATTCACTATGTAAATCTTGGCAGATAGAAGTCATATACCGTAACATACAAGATAAGCGTCAACCACATTCGCAAGAAACACTTACTGTAAGAATCTTTACCGCAAATCCATAGACATGCTCACACCTGACCATTGAAAAGCATATGCAATAGAGGTAGACAAAAAATCTCTGTTTTTTTTGCACTCATTTCAAATATTATACTCAAACTACAACGAAGCATGTTTCATATCAAATGCCTTGTAGTTTCACAGTATTTATCTGACAGTGTAAGGAAAAGACATAGCTACAACACATAGCTACTGTGTAGAACCAGACGAACAATCACAGGTGCTCAGTGTCCACACAGCTGTATCCTTTCATTAGTGGAGCACACAGAAGAAGCCATTTTGACAGAAGCCATTTTGACTGGACCCGGGAGCCTTGTCACGTTTCTATTTCAATCCATGTTTTAGACTGCCCTAATTCTGCATCCTCCTTTTTTTTAAAACCTTATTATGTGTGTTCCTCTCTGTTGTGTGTTTTCAGGTCAGGGTGTTCTATGTAAAATCATTGTGTTCCTCTCTGTTGTGTATTTTCAGGTTAGGGTGTTCTATGTAAAATCATTGTGTTCCTCTCTGTTGTGTGTTTTCAGGTTAGGGTGTTCTTGTCCAGCAGCATATGGCTTGAGAGACAATGAGGGAGCGTTAAGAATAGACTGGGATTGAATTTAACTCTGACTGTCATTACTGTCACATTTAATCAGGTGAAGGAAAACAGACACCATGCAGGATTTGTCTGAATGTCATTACATAGGACTGTATAAAGAAGTCATTGCTACTGAGAGTAATGCCTGTTTTGCTTGAATCCATGTTTGGAAAGTTGTGAGAAGCGATAGCTAGCTAGTGGCGAACTACTGGCCCGAAGTGCTTAACCGGAAGTCAGACCCGCCCATATTTCAGTGGATAATGAGGTGAATACAGCGTGTGAACTGTGTCTAGAATTCCTTCAATACAACAGTTAATATTTATATAATGCCTGTACTTTATATGTGATACATTTTATTGTAAATATGTAGCAATTCCCTAGCTAATTATTAACTTGTTTTTAACAATCTAGGACAGTAGAAAGGGGAGAATGGACCTCCCTTGTAAATTTGGGAAACATTTAAAATTATAAAACGTATTACTCCTTGAGGGAGTTGAGCCATGCTGACTATACTATACTACAAGGTTTCCCATACCCTGTCCTGGGCCCCCTTCCCCCTGGGGTGCACATTTAGTTTTCCCCCCCTAGCACTACACAGCTGATTCAAATAATCCAAGCTTGATGATGAGTTGGTAATTTGAATCAGCGGTGTAGTGCCTGGGCAAAAACCAAAACGTGCACCCAGGGGGGCCCCAGTACCGAGTTTGGGAAACCCTGCTATACTACTCTACACTATACTACACTATACCACACTATACTATACTACACTATACCACACTATACTATACTACACTATATTAGACTGTACTACACAATACCATACTATACTACAGTATACTAATATACTATACTATATGTCCTATGGACCTACTGAACCACAGAGCCGATCATCTACTACACCTGGACTAGATTGGTCCAAGCAGCAGCAGTAGCAGCAGCAGTAGCAGCAGCAGAGGACGATTTCACCCCAATCAATGGCCATAATCATAGGACTTACGTCTGATAGAGAGCAGTCTGCGAACGCATGATTAATGACCCTATTATCAGCCAGGCAGCGTAGAGTGGCTGCCTGCCTCCCTGCCTGCCTGGGAGAGGAGAGGCATTGAGAGTCCTCACTGTGCCCTCATCTCCCTCCACTGTCTGAAAAGAGAGGAAGGGTAGACTGCTGCTTTAGAACAGTACTACTAGATATGTTAGACCAGTACTTGACTGTTTTGTAGGTCTCAGTTTGATTGATATTGATATGTAAGAGGTTGAGAGTGTGTGTGTGTGTGTGTGTGTGTGTGTGTGTGTGTGTGTGTGTGTGTGTGTGTGTGTGTGTGTGTGTGTGTGTGTGTGTGTGTGTGTGTGTGTGTGTGTGTGTGTGTGTGTGTGTGTCTGTCTGTCTGTCTGTCTGTCTGTCTGTCTGTCTGTCTGTCTGTCTGTCTGTCTGTCTGTCTGTCTGTCTGTCTGTCTGTCTGTCTGTCTGTCTGTCTGTCTGTCTGTCTGTCTGTCTGTCTGTCTGTCTGTCTGTCTGTCTGTCTGTCTGTCTGTCTGTCTGTCTGTCTGTCTGTCTGTCTGTCTGTCTGTCTGTCTGTCTGTCTGTCTGTCTGCGTGCGTGCGTGCGCGCGTGCGTAAGTGTACTGTACGTATGCATGATCGCATGTGTGTTTGTTAAATGGTTCTATGCACTGTATATCACAGTGATGCCTTCACACAACAGAACATAGATATTTATGCACATGACAAACATATCTGTCTTCTTCTTTTTATACTCTGCAGGGCTTTCATCACCACTGAATGGTATGCTGTCCTGATGCCTCTCTCAAAACCAGGAGGACTGACGTGGCATCAGAGGTATGTCATCTTTCTGACACCTCTGCTCTTCTCACTATAGAATTCTATGTCTATGCTTCAATGGTTCTATGGTTCTAAGGCCTTTAGGGATCTGGATGAATTTGCATTAAAAGTGCGGTAACTTCTTTCACTTACTAATGAGAATGCATGGCAAGTCAATCCTACAGTAAATTACCCTCTATGCCTTCTGCTTCATGAAATGTATGGTAG
Source organism: Brachymystax lenok tsinlingensis (assembly GCA_030435695.1). NCBI lineage: Eukaryota > Metazoa > Chordata > Actinopteri > Salmoniformes > Salmonidae > Brachymystax > Brachymystax lenok. The sequence goes on from CM059789.1 coordinate 59,207,718, forward strand.
TCATTTATTGTGTCTATGGGTTTAGAATTTAAGCTAAATGTAGCAGCTAAATAAAAGGTTCCAGAATACGTCCTTTTTTCATATAAATGTATTTAAAGATATTGTTGCAGAGAAGTGTGTATCATTCATTATGCATTTTTCATCACAATAGTAAATATTTCCATTCATGGCATTTTGCTATAAAACTTGCTAAAAAGAGCTACTTCATCATACCTACATTTCACAGCAAAATATATATCTATTTAGATGTATCCTGTACCATTACAATGTAGATAGATGTATCCTATACCATTACAATGTAGATAGATGTATCCTATACCATTACAATGTAGATAGATGTATCCTGTCCCATTACAATGTAGATAGATGTATCCTGTCCCATTACAATGTAGATAGATGTATCCTGTCCCATTAAAATGTAGATAGATGTATCCTGTCCCATTAAAATGTAGATAGATGTATCCTGTCCCATTAAAATGTAGATAGATGTATCCTATACCATTACAATGTAGATAGATGTATACTGTACCATTACAATGTAGATAGATGTATCCTATACCATTACAATGTAGATAGATGTATCCTGTACCATTACAATGTAGATAGATGTATCCTGTACCATTACAATGTAGATAGATGTATCCTGTACCATTACAATGTAGATAGATGTATCCTATACCATTACAATGTAGATAGATGTATCCTGTACCATTACAATGTAGATAGATGTATCCTGTACCGTTAAAACGTAGATAGATGTATCCTGTACCATTACAATGTAGATAGATGTATCCTGTACCATTACAATGTAGATAGATGTATCCTGTACAATTAAAATGTAGATAGATGTATCCTGTACCATTAAAATGTAGATAGATGTATCCTATACCATTACAATGTAGATATATGTATCCTGTACCATTACAATGTAGATAGATGTATCCTGTCCCATTAAAATGTAGATAGATGTATCCTGTACTGTTAAAATGTAGATAGATGTATCCTGTACAATTAAAATGTAGATAGATGTATCCTGTACCATTAAAATGTAGATAGATGTATCCAATACCATTACAATGTAGAAAGATGTATCCTATACCATTACAATGTAGATAGATGTATCCTGTACCATTACAATGTAGATAGATGTATCCTGTACCATTACAATGTAGATAGATGTATCCTATACCATTACAATGTAGATAGATGTATCCTGTACCATTACAATGTAGATAGATGTATCCTGTACCATTACAATGTAGATAGATGTATCCTGTACCATTACAATGTAGATAGATGTATCCTATACCATTACAATGTAGATAGATGTATCCTGTACCATTACAATGTAGATAGATGTATCCTGTACCGTTAAAACGTAGATAGATGTATCCTGTACCATTACAATGTAGATAGATGTATCCTGTACCGTTAAAATGTAGATAGATGTATCCTGTACCGTTAAAATGTAGATAGATGTATCCTATACCATTACAATGTAGATATATGTATCCTATACCATTACAAGGTAGATATATGTATTTTATACCATTACAATGTAGATAGATGTATCCTGTCCCATTACAATGTAGATAGATGTATCCTGTACCGTTAAAATGTAGATAGATGTATCCTATACCATTACAATGTAGATATATGTATCCTATACCATTACAAGGTAGATATATGTATTTTATACCATTACAATGTAGATAGATGTATCCTGTCCCATTACAATGTAGATAGATGTATCCTGTACCATTACAATGTAGATAGATGTATCCTATACCATTACAAGGTAGATATATGTATTTTATACCATTACAATGTAGATAGATGTATCCTATACCATTACAATGTAGATAGATGTATCCTATACCATTACAATGTAGATATATGTATTCTATACCATTACAAGGTAGATAGATGTATCCTATACCATTACAATGTAGATAGATGTATCCTATACCATTACAATGTAGATAGATGTATCCTATACCATTACAAGGTAGATAGATGTATCCTATACCATTACAATGTAGATAGATGTATCCATGTTCTACTTTTTCCACAGACAAAGTTATACTTCTGTCAAAGGGAGAAACAATATCAAGATCATATCCTACAGAAACGTATTTCATTATAACAACTTCACATCATGAGTAGACATGAGTAGGCCTCTGATCAAAATCAGTATTGTGAGAAGGCTTGACTGGTATAGGGATCAATTACAAGTGGCCAATAATAGACAGAGGATGGGCTTATGAAAATGTCTTTCATCTTCAGCCCCTGCCTCCCTGTCTCTCCACTGTAGCTCGGCGGGTAATGGGGCTGGTGGTGTGTTCATTGTGTGGACTTGTTAGAGTAGAGAAGAAGGGTAGGCCTGCCAATCTGCCCATTCAGCAGCACCACTCTGCATTTCACTCTGCTTAATTCCCTCAGCGGGTTGGCAGCGCTCCTATATTCAAGTTTAACTGGTGAAATAAACCAAACAGCCCTTTATAGCCCCGGGGGGAAAGCATTGTATCATGTCCAGAATCCACATAGATATTTTTAACTAGATCTACAAAGGCATAATTGGTTATCAAATACAGTGAAACCCAGGCATGTGTCTGCATGGGACAGTATATCTTTGTGGAGTTCATACATACATCATGTAGTAATTATTTTATTTTGTGCTGTAGTTATTCTAGATTCATATTGATTTCACATAATACATAAGTTCTGACTGATATAATGATATGTGCAATATGCTGTCCAATTCCATTCATTCCAGAGGTAGCTGTACGAAATGGGATTTTATGTCATTGTGTTGCACGTTAATTTATGTCATGTGAAAAGTGCTGACCCTGTTATGTAAAACATTGAAGATGTTCAATATAACTGATATTTGTTGATTTATTTGTTGATTTATTTGTTGATTTATTTGTTTATTTGGATCCCTGTTAGCTTTTGCAGAAGCAGTAGCTACTCTTCCTGGGGTCCACAATGATAATATTTTGTTCTAATGGTCTAATTAGTAGATGTTACCTCCTCTCCGTTTTGTTGTTCTGATACTGTGGCAAATATAACAAGAGCACATCCTCACATTCCCCAATAAGGCAAAGGGCATATTCTGCTTTATTACAGATCTGATCATGATGTTAATGTGACCAAGAAATGACTCAAACTACCTTCCCAGTTTAGCCTGAAGGTGGTCACGTTGGATTCAATTATTTTAGAAGGGAGGAAAAAGGACCTGCTTTTCAGACAGCAGAAGGGTACCAAGTTCACGTGAAACGAATTAAGAAAAGCAATCCTTTAATGGTATTAGTAATGCATTATCGTCGGCTCTCCGTTTTATAAATGACGTCTCAATTTAGGAGAGATACACAAATATTTAGCATAGCTAGCTGGGGGGAGGAGGATGGTGTTGCAGGAAGAGAGAAGTCCCACGTTTAATTACTCTCTCATGATATCCTGTAATGACATTCATCCTTCCTGTTTTAGTCAAGGCACCAGGTATTCACATATACAGTATATGTCCCCAGGTCAATAGTACAGGCTCTGATCAATGGCTTTTACTTGTTGGTTATTTGATAAGAAATGATGGTGTTTTTGAGGTCAGTGCAGAACGTAGCATTATAGTGGGAATATGGTGTCTTGTGGGACGCAGACATAACATTTAAGTCACCTTCAACCTCCCTGAATACTATTAGCAGTGTGTACTAATTCAATCATTGGCATGTAGTGGCCTAGTGCTTTAGTTAGATGCACTGTTTACCTTTACTAGCATCTGTCTATTAACTTCTTAGGGAGCGGCAGCAGAGGTGACGGTTTTGGAGAGTCTGGCGTGCCCAAAGTAAAATGCCTGCCACTCAGGCCCAGAAAATAGGATATGCACATAATTAGTACTATTGGATAGGAAACAGTCTGAAGTTTCTAGAAGTGTTAAAATAATGTATGTGGGTATAACAGAACTGATATAGCAGGCGAAAACCAGAGGAAAATCCATACGGATTTGCAGTTTTTTTTGTAAATATTTTAACTAGGACTGAGACTGCAGTGGCTTCCACTAGATGTCAACAGTCTTTATACAGAGTCTGGAAGCTATAGCACTAAGCAGAACAGATAGGAAGAGGAAGTAGTCAGGGGACCACTTTTGTCAACAACGTTTGTCGGGCGCGAGATTGTGAGCGCGCCTCACTTTATTTTGCTTTCCTATTGTTCACGTTATCGTCCGGTTGAAATATTACAGTAAATATACATAAAAGGATACCTAAAGATACATTAAAAACGATTTGTTTGTAGAAAGTTTATAGGTATAATTTGAACGTGTTCTCTTCACGGTTCAATGGGCGACTCAACGGTGGATTTTATGATCATAACGCGCCAACCAAACTGAGATTTATGGATATAATAAATGACTTTTTCTAACAAAAGAACCATTGGATGTCTTCGTTGGACACTTGGGAAGCCCTCAGCAGAAGTTCTTTGAAAGGTAAGTGATATTTTTTAGCTCTTATATGGGTTTTGTGTGACCCGCGCTGGATATGAATTTATGCTAATGTGGAAAATATATGAGGTGCTACCCTCAAACAATCAAATGTTGTGCTTTCGCCGTAAAGCCTTTTTGAAATCTGACAACGCTGTGATATTGCCAAGAAGCAGAGCTTTTGATGACTATGCAACACTTGTATATAGATGAATGTTTAATAATTCAACTTTTGGATTTTGAATTTGGCGCCTTACATTTCACCGGGTAGTGTCGGGAGCGCTCCGCTACTCCCTAAGTATTAACCACATGAACTGGCCTGCCTTCCACTGTTTACCACTACTACCATCTATTAACCACATGAACTGGCCTGCCTTCCACTGTTTACCACTACTACCATCTATTAACCACATGAACTGGCCTGTCTTCCAACGTTTACCACTACTACCATCTATTAACCACATGAACTGGCCTGTCTTCCACTGTTTACCACTACTACCATCTATTAACCACATGAACTGGCCTGTCTTCCACTGTTTACCACTACTAACATCTATTAACCACATGAACTGGCCTGCCTTCCACTGTTTACCACTACTACCATCTATTAACCACATGAACTGGCCTGCCTTCCACTGTTTACCACTACTAACATCTATTAACCACATGAACTGGCATGCCTTCCATTGTTTACCACTACTAACATCTATTAACCACATGAACTGGCCTGTCTTCCACTGTTTACCACTACTAATATCTATTAACCACATGAACTGGCCTGCCTTCCACTGTTTACCACTACTACCATCTATTAACCACATGAACTGGCCTGCCTTCCTTTGTTTACCACTACTAACATCTATTAACCACATGAACTGGCCTGTCTTCCACTGTTTACCACTACTAACATCTATTAACCACATGAACTGGCCTGTCTTCCACTGTTTACCACTACTAACATCTATTAACCACATGAACTGGCCTGTCTTCCACTGTTTACCACTACTAACATCTATTAACCACATGAACTGGCCTGCCTTCCACTGTTTACCACTACTACCATCTATTAACCACATGAACTGGCCTGCCTTCCACTGTTTACCACTACTAACATCTATTAACCACATGAACTGGCCTGCCTTCCACTGTTTACCACTACTACCATCTATTAACCACATGAACTGGCCTGTCTTCCACTGTTTACCACTACTACCATCTATTAACCACATGAACTGGCCTGCCATCCACTGTTTACCACTACTACCATCTATTAACCACATGAACTGGCCTGCCTTCCACTGTTTACCACTACTAACATCTATTAACCACATGAACTGGCCTGTCTTCCACTGTTTACCACTACTACCATCTATTAACCACATGAACTGGCCTGCCTTCCACTGTTTACCACTACTACCATCTATTAACCACATGAACTGGCATGCCTTCCACTGTTTACCACTACTAACATCTATTAACCACATGAACTGGCCTGCCTTCCACTGTTTACCACTACTACCATCTATTAACCACATGAACTGGCCTGCCTTCCACTGTTTACCACTACTACCATCTATTAACCACATGAACTGGCCTGCCTTCCACTGTTTACCACTACTAACATCTATTAACCACATGAACTGGCCTGTCTTCCACTGTTTACCACTACTACCATCTATTAACCACATGAACTGGCCTGCCTTCCACTGTTTACCACTACTACCATCTATTAACCACATGAACTGGCATGCCTTCCACTGTTTACCACTACTACCATCTATTAACCACATGAACTGGCATGCCTTCCACTGTTTACCACTACTAACATCTATTAACCACATGAACTGGCCTGTCTTCCACTGTTTACCACTACTACCATCTATTAACCACATGAACTGGCCTGCCTTCCACTGTTTACCACTACTACCATCTATTAACCACATGAACTGGCCTGTCTTCCACTGTTTACCACTACTAACATCTATTAACCACATGAACTGGCCTGTCTTCCACTGTTTACCACTACTAACATCTATTAACCACATGAACTGGCCTGTCTTCCACTGTTTACCACTACTACCATCTATTAACCACATGAACTGGCCTGTCTTCCACTGTTTACCACTACTACCATCTATTAACCACATGAACTGGCCTGCCTTCCACTGTTTACCACTACTACCATCTATTAACCACATGAACTGGCCTGCCTTCCATTGTTTACCACTACTAACATCTATTAACCACATGAACTGGCCTGTCTTCCACTGTTTACCACTACTAACATCTATTAACCACATGAACTGGCCTGTCTTCCACTGTTTACCACTACTAACATCTATTAACCACATGAACTGGCCTGCCTTCCACTGTTTACCACTACTACCATCTATTAACCACATGAACTGGCCTGCCTTCCACTGTTTACCACTACTACCATCTATTAACCACATGAACTGGCCTGTTTACCTCTACTCCTATAAAGCCATGGTGGCTCAGGGGTATGTCTGTCTGTCTGTTATTCTGTCTGTCTGTTATTCTGTCTGTATGTCTGTCTGTGGAGAACAGCTGTTTCCTTCAGCAATGCTGCAGTGCCACGCCTGCCAAACACTCAGTGAAATACCATCACAGTCGAGCAGCAGGCAGCCGTATACATACATACAACACCCTCTGCAGCATAGAAGGCTCATTTTACTGTTCAATGCTACTGCCTGTTGGGATGTTGCCTGGCATGGTACAGATGCCAATGGAGTATATTGAATATGTATAAAATCGGTCCATAATATTATTGTGTCAGAGAGGAATGAGGACTGTCTGTCACTGTTAGCCATGTGTTTTGTGGCAGTCTGGGAACCACAATATCATCAGAAGTGTGTGTGTGTGTGTGTGTGTGTGTGTGTGTGTGTGTGTGTGTGTGTGTGTGTGTGTGTGTGTGTGTGTGTGTGTGTGTGTGTGTGTGTGTGTGTGTGTGTGTGTGTGTGTGTGTGTGTGTCCGTCCGTCCGTCCGTCCGTCCGTCCCACAGAGAAACTAATGAATCCATGCAGAAAGATCCAGACCAGTGGCTCGATCATCACACACACTTCTCTGTTCTCCCTATAGATTAATGAGCAGACTGCCTTCTCTGTTCTCCCTATAGATTAATGAGCAGACTGCCTTCTCTGTTCTCCCCATAGTTTAATGAGCTGACTGCCTTCTCTGTTCTCCCTATAGTTTAATGAGCCGACTGCCTTCTCTGTTCTCCCTATAGATTAATGAGCAGACTGCCTTCTCTGTTCTCCCTATAGATTAATGAGCAGACTGCCTTCTCTGTTCTCCCTATAGATTAATGAGCCGACTGCTTTCTCTGTTCTCCCTATAGATTAATGAGCAGACTGCCTTCCACCGACAGACAGAAACCTCCCGTAAACACTCTCATTACATCTCCTTCCTTCTCTCTCTCTCTCTCTCTCTCTCTCTCTCTCTCTCTCTCGCTCTCTCATTTCACTTAATTTTCAGTTTAGGAGTGAAGCATGAAAGCAAATGTTCATCTTCCCGATGTCGAGTTAAGGAAGGAAAGAAATATACTGTCATACTGAAATAGTGTTGTTTTAAGGTAGGCTTATAGGAAGGTTGCCGTATATACAGTAAGGGATATGTTAATCAGTCCATTGTGCAGGATTGACAGGCTGTGGGAAGGTTGCTGTAGTGGCGTTTATAAGGGATATGTCAATCAGTCCATTGTGCAGGATTGACAGGCTGTGGGAAGGCTGATGAGATGATACCTTTTTGTCACCTGGGCTGTTCCTGACAGCTGCTGCATCCATGATAAGACCTGTCTGTCTGTCTGTCTTCTCAGAAATTGCAGTCAATATTTCCCCTTCCATCTAGCATGCCAAAACAAGTTTTTGTTGAATTTGTTTGGGCTTTTTCTCTTAGTATTTGGAAATGGAAATGCATAGGAAAGGCAAAACCATTTCAGATTGATTAGGATGATACATTTCCCATAATACAGGTCATATTATCAGTCATGGGAATTTCCACATTCATAGAATTCGATACTAACTGTGCAATCTTACAGATTTGCAAATGTTATTATTAGATACAACACCCTCGACATGCCCCCTATTACCTGAACACTGTATCACACATCAGCCAGTCTGTGATAAAACAAAAAAAAAACATACACAGCCAGGGATGCCAAGCCCTCAGAAAGAGATCAATTACCAAGACGGTGATGATACCAATGTCTTATTTCTGGGAGTACAGAATATAATTGATCTTCCGGGAGGGCTGAAGGTTCTATTAGGAAACAAATGCTTGCTTTCATCCAGTAAGCAAAGTCCCAAAGTCTCTCTCTCCATTCTGCAGGCTAAGCACAGCTGTCTGGGAGGACCATGAGGGATGGGCTCGTCCATCAGCACAAAGCCAGGCCAGAGGGAGGGAAATGTGGCCCGAGGTGGGAGGATGGGTGGGGCAGGCTGGGCTTGTCTGGAGACACAGGGGACACACTGCACACGGTCTGGTCGGGCAACAGGATCATTTGGAAGGGAGTTTTAATTACCGTGAGAAGCCATTAATGCTAACTAATGCCTGCGTTTAGGAAATAGCCCAAGCAAGACCACGAACAAGTCTTTAATTGCTTGTCAAAGGGTCTTCACTCTAGTTTTTTGCTCGAATTTCTCTATCTTTTACCTCAAATGACTGGTTTAGCCGTTACACATGGACACTTGTACTGGTACTGTGCCACACTACAGTATATCATTATAGGTTCTGTAAGACACTTTTCTTGGCTTGTGAGTGGGATAAGCATCTTCGCCTTGAGGATGTATTGATCCTGAATTTCTCCAAGGGGAATGCAGGTGCTTACGACCACATTGGAACAGTGAGAGGTAGATTCATAATTTCAAGGGTTTCTGCTAAGCAAATATTGTAATGAATGGGGATACGCAAAATGATTCCTGAACTATCCGACGGAAATGTCAAGGAGACATGTTGCTGTAGATTTGTTCAGACAATGTGGAGGTGCCAGAAATAGGTCTGGTGGCCCCTTGTGTGTGAATTGATGCTGGGCCTGGCTGTTGTTTGGGAAATCATCATATTTTATATGAGAATAAGTGGAATAAGTACTCTTCTTTGTTCTCAGCTGGAACCTTAGCTCTGGTCTAGGGCATTAAGTCCAGCTTTCTGATGTTGAGTCTACAGCAAGTTGGACTTAACACTCTGGACCAGAGCTACTAGAAACTATGGTCAATTCTGGCCACTTCCAGAACTTGAGAAAATCTAAATCAAATTCAGTACCTCCCCAAAAAAAGCTTTTTTGAAAGGATTATCTGTCTTTAACTTGTCTGTACAGAAATGGAAGTGTGTCTGTTAACAGGCCTGTCCAAAATGACCTCTCACACCATGGTGCAGTTCAGATGTAACTGCTCTCATTGTTGCCTTGACAGACAGTAGTGGGAGCAGACATGCGCAGTACTGAGGCGTGTGGTGGCTGCTTTTTTTTCGAGACAGGGGAAGCTTTTCTGCCTATTAAGCACAGTGACATTCTTTGTCTGAAGGACACTGGCTGCCGTCCAAAAACTGGGCGCCCAAGCCGTTTAATTTTAAACCATAAAGAAGTTCTTGGCACAAAAGCCCTTATGTGGGCTTTGTCGCAATTAGATTAACCAGAAAGGGCAACAGAGCAGTTAGAACAGGATTGGGCAGAAAGGTATTGCTGGGATATTATGCTGTGTGACATGTTCAACTGTGGAGGAATTAGCTGGACTTGACCCTCCAGTGATTGAATATGTCCAGGGGAGAGGACAAACTGCAGATGAATAGAGTCGCATTACAGCTAACAGTGGTAAAGGTGTTTGGCCCCCAAACCGTGGCGGCTTCAAATGCAGCTACCTACCGGTATCTCTCTCTCTCTCTCTCTCTCTCTCTCTCTCTCTCTCTCTGTGACACCGTTAATATGCTCTTCTCACTTACAACTTGAAGTGTACTTTGATGGCTTTTAGAGTGAGTTTCATATTAATAAGTCAATCATGTTTTCACAAAATGGCATCCATTTAGGAGGAACATGGAATATATCTGTTGATGGTTTGTGCCTGTCTATCAAGAAGAGATTAAGTTGTATGGTGGGATGGAATTGAAGTCAGACCAACAATATGTCAATCACTGTGGTCACTTTGCCCTTTTAAGATATCCCTCGACCTGCCCAAGCTGCATCCCAAATGGCACCCTAAGCCCTATATATTGCACTACTTTTGACCAGAGCCGTATGAGCCCTACTACATAGGGTGTCATTTGGGACATGGCCTCAATCTTTATGCACAGTCACTGAGGCAGCAGCCAATATGAGCCCTTGTTTTACTGCTCTGGCTCCACCCTGGAAGTTCCAGTTAAGTATGGCCTCAGCACCTCTGTCCTCTTTCTGACCTCTGTCACACAGCGTGGTGCCAGACAGGCTGCAGAGCTCCTTTAACAGAGTGGCTGAGATGGTGGAGCTATGATTCACAAGATGTTTTCTCTCTCCAGTACGCCCTCCCGTCTCTCTCTGTCTCCGTCTCTCTCTGTCTCCGTCTCTCTCTCTCCGTCTCTGTCTCCGCATAACAACCAGGCCAGTTAGTCAGACCTTCCTCTGGGAATCATTCAATTAGCACAGACAAAAAAGCGTATCCAAATCTCTCTGTAACGGGTCTGCTGCGTTGTTGGAGGATGTCTCTCACTCTCATTTTCTGTGTAGCATGACCTCCCTCATCGTTAAAGTGGCACTCCAGTCTCCTTTACTCTCATTTATCACCTGATTTACTTAACAAAAGGTACATCTCAATATGTGGTCCCGGTATCATGACATGCAGTGGGGGGGGCTTTCCACATATGTTCTCTATTACTCCTCTATTGTTCCCCCACACAGACACAAGGGGGAGGCCGATGACATCAGAGGGCACCATCACACCAACTCCTTGAATGGCTAACTCCTTGAAGTTTACAGTTGTGTCTAAAAAACAAAATGTTGCTTTGTGTGTGTGTGTGTGTGTGTGTACATTACTGTATTTATACGTGGGATATTGTTTTTCAACAGGAAAAGTTCCAGAATAGCAGGAGTGCGTCTTTAATTGAGTCAAATGTCTAGTTGGATTTCTAAACTACACTCTAAATAAATGTACATTTGCATATTATGTGAAACCTCTCCCTCCACAACATTTTACTTTTCCACCCCATCCCAAACCCAGTGTAAACAGAGGTGGATAGAGAACTACAGCCGTAGTCCTCAGTTATTCTCTGCTCCATCTATCTCTGCCTTGACCTCAATACACTTCCAGACTCTAAAATAGAAAACTCTGCTCCACTCTGCATGTTGGTACAGTATCTGCCACATCTGAAGGCTGCCCCTAATTTACCTGAACCTACTCACACCCAATACAACACTCTAGATTGTATTGTTTAGACATTGCATTTGTAGCCATGTTAGCAGTTTATTGAAGTGGTGATACATTCTAACCTAAACTGAATGGCACTGAATAGGAACTAGTGTTTACTGTAATAATGACTGTAATACTGATGAATGAATGAATAATGATGCTGTTGTTTTTATCTGACCTCCAGATTCTCTCTGGATCAGCCCCTGAGAGCTGTAGGATCCACCCAGGAGGATGCAGGGCCTCAGGAGGGACTCGGGAGGAACAGCTCTAGCCAGCTCTGACTTCTGGTGGGGTGGGACAGCTGGTGTTGTGAATCAGGCCGCTATAGTGCCAGGCACGGCTTCTTCCCAACACCAGGGTCACACCCCACTGTCCGCAGCACCGAAGCCCCAGAGCCCAACCCTCTCCCTCACCGGAAGCAAGGCACAGCAGAAGATCACAGGAGGACAGATCACAGGAGGACAGATCAAAATGCATGCCGAGACTGGTGGAGGATGTGTCGTTTAAAAACAGACTAGTCGAAGTTAATTAAAAATAAACAAAATATTCCACTGTGTGTCTGGGGCATAAGAGGAGCATTTGAACATGGGTTGGCCATTAAAGTAGAGTTGTATTGTATTGACTTGCCCTATGACAGCTCCTTTGTGTCTGCACGCTAGGACCAGGATTCAACATCAGTGAACTATCAGAGCATAAGACAGAACAACTAGAGAGAGGACAGTGCCTCTCTGAACAAGTGTGATGGGAATAGCATGAAATTAATAATCAATTGTAATGAAGTGTGTTCCGGTTTATGTAAAAGCAGGACAAATGAAAGGCTGGGTGTATATCTTTGTCTGGGATTAAATTCAAATGGATTCTGATGTTAGTCCCAGTCTTAGTACCAGTACGCTTTGTTGGCATCCCTCTGAGCTGCTTTTATTTCACTTTATATTATATACTTTTATTCAAATGTTATTTTAATTAACTCATCAAAGGAATTTTTATTTGTTATTGGTTACGGAACGAATTGTATGTTTTCATTGTGTGGTGGTAGTTTGTGAGTGAATGTGTTTCAATTGTGAATTTGTTTTTTTCATCATTATTCCAATAATAAAGTAGGATACATGTGAGTAACTACAGCTATGTATCTTGTCATTTATATGATTCGTTTTGCAAATTATTTGAGTATTTCATTGTGTAAAATTATTTCCATTCAGACTGTACGATACATTGGAAATTAATTGGATAATTCATCATAAAATAAATATAAAGTTGAAGTTCCCCTGCATTAGAATGTCCCAATTCCTCCCCCAAAGACCTGCAAGCACGTCCACTACCGGTCAAAAGTTTTAGAACACTTACTCATTCAAGGGTTTTTCTTAATTTTTACTATTTTCTACATTGTAGAATAATAGTGAAGACATCAAAACTATGAAATTACACATATGGCATCATGTAGTAACCAAAGAAGTGTTAAACAAATCAAAATATATTTGAGATTCTTCAAATAGCCACTCTTTGCGTTGATGACAGCTTTGCACACTGTTGGCATTCTCTCAACCAGCAACACCTGGAATGCTTTTCCAACAGTCTTGAAGGAGTTCCCACATATGCTGAGCACTTGTTGGCTGCTTTTCCTTCATTCTGCGGTCCGACTCATCCCAAACCATCTCAATTTGGTTGAGGTCGGGGGATTGTGGAGGCCAGGTCATCTGATGCAGCACTCCATCACTCTCCTTCTTGGTCAAATAGCCCTTACACAGCCTGGAGGTGTGTTGCGTCATTGTCCTGTTGAAAAACAAATTATAATCCCACTAAGCCCAAACCAGATGAGATGGCGTATCGCTGCAGAATGCTGTAGTAGCCATGCTGGCTAAGTGTGCCTTAAATTTTTAATGAATCACAGACAGTGTCACCAGCAAAGCACCCCCACACCATAACACCTCCCCCTCCATGCTTTACCGTGGGAAATACACTTGCAGAGATCATCCGTTCACCCACACCGCGTCTCACAAAGACACGGTGGTTGGAACCAAAAATCTCAAATTTGGACTCCAGACCAAAGGACAAATTTCCTCCGGTCTAATGTCCATTGCTCGTGTTTCTTGGCCCAAGCAAGTCTCTTCTTGCTTTAGTAGTGGTTTCTTTGCAGCAATTCGACCATGAAGGCCTGATTCGCATAGTCTCCTCTGAACAGTTGATGATGAGATGTGTCTGTTACTTGAACTCTGTGAAGCATTTATTTGGGATGCAATTTCTGAGGCTGGTAACTCTCATGAACTTATCTTCTGCAGGAGAAGTAACTCTGGGTCTTCCATTCCTATGGTGTTCCTCATGAGAGCCAGTTTCATAATAGCGCTTGATGGTTTTTGCGACTGCACTAGTTCTTGAAATGTTCCATATTGACTGACCTTCATGTTTTAAAGTAATGATGGACTGTCGTTTCTCTTTGCTTATTTGAGCTGTTCTTGTCATAATATGGACTTGGTGTTTTACCAAATAAAGCTATCTACCTTGTCACAACACAACTGATTGGCTTAAACGCATTAAGAAGGAAAGAAATTCCACAAAGGAACTTTTAACAAGGCATACCTTTTAATTGAAATGCATTCCATGTGACTACCTCATGAAGCTAGTTGAGAGAATGCCAAGAGTGTGCAAAGCTGTCATCAAGGCAAAGGGTGGCTATTAGAAGAACCTCAAATATAAAATATATCTTGATTTGTTTAACACTTTTTGGTTACTACATGATTCCATATGTGTTATTTCCTAGTTTTGATGTCTTCACTATTATTCTACAATGTAGAAAATAGTAAAAATTAAGAAAAACCCTTGAATGAGTAGGTGTTCTAAAACTTTTTAAAGGTAGTGTATGTGTTTGGTAAATGTGGAAACACCCCATACATAGTGTGTTGTGGTGAAATACACATTCCTAATGTAGAAGGTATGCATCCTATGGCCTGATTTGAAGAAAAAAAATAGTTTTATCTCTATGTAGAATACCCTGTATTGTCAAATGTGTAATGAGGAAGAAAACACGCTACTCTTAGAATATATTTTATGCAATTTATTACTGTATAAAAATGTATGTTGAAATGTAAAATAGATTATATTTTGAACATTACATTTTATATTGTTGCATTTGGGTATATCAAAATATATATTTGCTAATGTCTTAATACACTATAATACTTAGCAAACCAAATAGATTTATTTTACAAGCACTTGACCACCAATGTAATCCATTGATATTCACAGCACAGGAGGTTGATGACACCTTAATTGGGGAGAAAGGGCTTGTGGTAAGGACCAGTGGTGTAAAGTACTTATGTAAAAATACTTTAAAGTACTACTTAAGTAGTTTTTGGGGAATCTGTACTATACTTTACTATTTGTATTTTTGGCAACTTTTATCTTTACTTCACTACATTCCTAAAGAAAATAATGTACTTTTTACTCCATAAATTGTCCTTGGCACCCAAAAGTACTCGTTACATTTTGACAGGCAAAAGGTCCAATTCACACACTTATCAAGAGAACATCCCTGGTCATCCCTACTGCCTCTGATCTGGTAGACTCACTAAACACAAATGCTTTGTTTGTAAATTATGAGTATTGGGGTTTGCCCCTGGCTATCCGTCAATAAAAATTTAAAAAAACGTCTGGTTTGCTTAATATAATTAAGATGGAATGATTTATACTTTTACTTTTGATACTTAAGTACATTTTAGCAATTCCATTTACTTTTGATACTTAAGTATATTTAAAACCAAATATTTTTTGACTTTTCTCAAGTAGTATTTTACTGGGTGACTTTTACTTTTACTTGAGTCATTTTCTATTAAGGTATGTTTACTTTTACTCAAGTATGACAACTGAGTATTTTTTCCACCACTGGTAAGGACTGGAGTGGAATCAGTGGACTGGTATCAAAGACATCAAACACGTGGTTTTCAGGTGTTCGATGCCATTCCATTTGGTCATTATTAATGAGCCATTATTATGAGCCATTCTCCCCTCAGCAGCCTCCTGTAATTCGCAGGTATGACCAAGCACAAAAAGGGTTTGATGCCGATGGACAACCTGGATTGGAGGGAAAATGTGACGTTTAAGAAACAAGCCAAAGAAAGGTTATTGGTCTATTAACTAATTTGATGATGTCACCATGGAAAGACGAAACTTGCAAAACCTGCTGATTAGAAGGTCCTGTGTAGATTGTATTTTCAACCAGCAGCTAGCAGGAAATAACACTGATCACATTTTTATCACTCTTTTACGGTGTTAGTTTCATCTGCTGTTGTTGTACAATATCATACAAAATAAAGAAAAAAACGAATTTGGACTGCATTTAGAAGATGCGCAGCGATGAGCGAGATCTTGCTTGTAGCTTTCTGAACTCACCAGCAGAGGTCATTAAACGTCCATGTCAGAGCTGTCGATGCTTTAGTATAGTAGTGCGATTGCTTTTGTCTGTCTGATTGCTGTGACTGGACCACTGGCTGACATTGGACTCAAAATCTATGTAAAAAAAATCACTGCCATGCTACCAATTCAGCAATGCAATCTTTAGAAGGTAATCTGTATTCATTAATTTTGATAAATCCCGAGCCAAACACGTATTGACATGTGGTTGCTTATTTTCAACTGACAGTTAGCCTGCAAGGAAGCTAGCTAGTTGGGTAAACTAGCTGAACCTGTTTGTTGTTGTGATTGTCTGTTAGTTATAACAAGTCATACGATTTATTGCACAGTTCTGGGCTGGAATAAACTTGCAAGCCAGACGATTTGATAGCGTTGTTGTTTGGAGTGTTCTCCAATGTGTCCCCTTGGCCTTGCCTTAGGCTAGTCCTGTGAATGCCAGAGATACTGTAAATAAGACCTATTTTGATTTTGTCCCACAAACCAAGGCATATCTGGCTAGCTACTGCTGTAGTATAAATGCTACTACAATCTTTATTAAGATTAGTCAGTTTGGACCAGTTAGTCAGTCGCTCAGAATCTGTAACCTATTTCGTCAACAGGAGAGAATCAACACCTGTGGATGTCACAAGTCATTGATTTGATGGTGTTCAGCTAGAGCTAGCTACAGCTATGTCTGTGGCCTCTCTCCTGCGAAGTGCCATGAGGTAAATAACCCACTATAGTACTTACATTATCATATTTACATCATCACCTGCACTCAGAATTGATTTTGTGAAAAGGACCACTGTTGTTAGTGATGTAATGCATAGTTTCCAAAACTCGGTCCTGGGGCCCCCCTGGGTGCATTTTTAGTTTTTTGCCCAGGCACTACACAGCTGATTCAAATAACCAATTCATCATCAAGCTTTTACCATTTGAATCAGCTGTGTAGTGCTAGGGCAGAAACCAAAATGTGTACGGGGGCAGGACTGAGTTTGGGAGACCCTGATGTAATGCACAGCAGGCTCCCTTTGGACTTCAAAGTGATCATGGTGACCACCCTTTATCCTCACTCTCTGGTCCATGTTGTTTTTTCAGAGTGGGGAACAGACATGTCGCAGCACATTTGATCCATCAGAGAGCTCTTTCAGGGGCAGATGCTATCAATGCACTGAGACCTTTCTACTTTGCAGTGCATCCAGACTTCTTTGGCCAGCATCCCAGGGAAAGGGTGAATGATTATGTCCTGTCGTAGGCCAAAAGAGTAATAATGTCCATGTATCATAGAATTATGTCGTAGGGCAATTCCACGGTGACTTAACAATTTCCATTTAACATTTTACAAAAACCCATTTACTTGAAGAACAGTGCAGATGTAGCACAAAGCGGCATTCTGTTACCAAACTTTGCATCTGCACTGTTATTCAAGTAAATGTGTTTTTGTAAAATTTTCAGTGGAAATTGTTAAAAGTAGTCCTTGTGCATAGAGTTGTATGGTTTGTTTAACTTTGCATTCATTGTTTTTTGTTTGACATTTTAAAGTGAAAAATATGAGCCTCCGAATCATTCTGGTATCGTGAAATTGCCAATCAAAACGTTATTTGTGTAATTCTCTTCAGGAAGTGAATGAAAATTCCCTCAAGAGACTCAATGGTTATTTGGAAAACCTTCAGAAAGCGGGGACCCGCTCAGTCCAACCAACAAAGCTCACCTTTTACGTCAGGGAAACAAAGGAGAAGGAGGACATTCAGCAGGACATCCTTCCCCCTGGTAATGTCCTTTTAGCCTGCTTAAAATGTAGACTATACAGTATTGGTGTTTCTTGATCATTAGTTTTTTTTCATACCGTTTCCTCTGAGAGTGTGAGTAATATGCATGGATGCATTCCAAATGACACCCTATGCACCCTGGTTAAATATAGTGCACTATATAGAGAACATGGTGCCATTTGCAATTTAGATTTTTTTGTGACTGAATACGTTTATAATAGATTTGACTACATTTCCCAGGGTTCCGTTCGGTCAGCTTCACTCTGCAGACCAAGGATGTCCTGACCACCGTAATGGACGTGTTGAAGTCCTGCAGTCTGTCCATAGAGCACATGAAGGGACTGAAGGCCAGCTCAGAGTCACCCAAGAGCAAGCAGCCAGTTGCTGGGCCTGGGAACCCTTTCTACAGGCCCATCAAATGGGACAAAAGCTACTACAGCTTCACTGGCTTCAGAGACCCAGAGCAGGAGCTGGAGCAGGCCAAGAGAGTAGAGCCCACACTAAGGTACTGTATAATGACTACCTAGCCAAAGCAAACGGTAACTTCTTATGTATGTAGAATGACACATTATATATTGGCATCGCTTTAGCTAGATCGCTTTAAACTGTCAACTCAAATTCACAGATGCATTCCAAAGACGGGTTTCAAAAGAAACAAATTATCTTGCTGTTTTCGTCACTGCCTGTGTACTTGCATTCTTCTAGTTGGCTCATTCCACTCACGCCTTGAGAGAAGTGACATGCTCTACAAGCGAGCCATTGGTCTGTCTGAAGAGTTGTCTTTCTGCTGCAGCTTGTGGCTGAGAAACCATGAGAAGGAGGCTACGAAGAAGCAGAACGCCAGTGTCCCTCGACGGGAGGAGCTGAAGAGACTCAAGAAGGAATTGTGTCAGAAATTTGCCTTGGAAGATATCAGGTAATCATCAACACTGATAGAAGATGACAACATTGGTGAGTTTTGTTAATAAGTGCACCAACTCCCATGCAGATAGAAAATGGTGCAGAGACATGTATAGTAAAAATCGAATTGTCACATGGCGTCGAATACAACATGACTCTGGTGCAAAGTGCTGGTCCTAAGAAGTAAAGTGCATAGACCCTACAGCTTCATAGGGTGCATGTTTGAGTTACTGTTTGACTGGGTTCTACTGGCCTGCGATACAACAGAAGGTGGCCAGTGTCATTCCAAAGTAACGTATTATCAATGTTCTGGAGACTTTGAGCCTCTTCCTGCTGTTACACCATGACAGGTGATCTCTACTCTACTCCCTCTTGAACGCCTGATCTGAGGACAATACCTCCTCCCTCCTGCAGGTGGCAGCGCAGCTGGGGAGTGACTCACAGATGCTGTCAGCTCCAGAGTCTGAGCCGTCTCTCCCAGCAGAACCCTGAGGCTGTGCTCAACCTGCGAGGTATACACACCTGGAAGAGACTCAATAAGGCTCTTTATGTCTTAAGAGTGGGCTTGAATTGTTCTATTCCGTTGACATTTTTGAGTGAATTAAAATGATGTATGGTAAATTACTTTATGCATTCCTTCTTTTCTTTTAGGACACACTATAATATTCACGGACCAATCTGGGATGAATGCCTCAGGTCATGTGATGCTGGGAACAATGGATGTTCATCACCAATGGACAAAAGTAAGGCACATGTTACATTTCAGCTGGAAAAGTTACCAGTCTTTTATTTTCCTGTTGGTCATGTTCCATGTTTGTTTGTGTGTGCGTGTGTACATGTGTCCTAGCTGTTTGTGAGTCTCCCCAGCTACCGTAGCCTGCGCCAGCAGACAGAGTGGCTGAAGGAGAGGATCAGCCATGTGTTAGGAGGTATTCGGGTGATTGACATAGAGAGACTGGGACCTGTACAGCCTATAGAGGAACACTGCAGCATCCTCAACACCTTCCATAAGAGACTACTGGCCCGACGCCTAGCCCTGCATCCCAGGAGCCTGCAAGGCCTGGCCATGACCCTGGAGAAGTAAGAGACCCTCTCCTATCCACCCACACCACAGACCATGCACCCTACTGTCTACCATGTACCCTACTGTCTACCATGTACCCTACTGTCTACCATGTACCCTACTGTCTACCATGTACCCTACTGTCTAACATGTACCAGACTGTCTACCATGTACCCTACTGTCTACCAGTGGGCCAAAATACTCTGTTTATGCAGCACATTGCTGTTCAAGGGTGTGATTTTGATGCTACTATAATACCAGTCTGTAGAGTGGGGGTCTAAAATTACACTGAACAAAAATATAAACGCAACATGCAACAATTTAAATGATTTTACTGAGTTCATATCAGGAAATACATTTATTTCAATTGACTGATTAGGCCCTAATCTATGGATTTCACATGACTGGGCAGGGGCACACCCACTTGGGAGCCAGGCCCATCCACTGGAGAGCCAGGCTCAGCCAATCAGAATGAGTTTTTCCCCACAAAAGGGCTTTATTACTGACAAAAATACACCACAGTTTCATCAGCTGGCCAGGTGGATGTCAAGATGCCGGATGTGGAGGTCCTGGGCTGGCGTGGTTACACGTAGTCTGCGTTGTGAGGCCGGTTGGACGTACTGCCAAATTCTCTAAAACGACGTTAGCGGTTTATGGTAGAGAAATGAACATTCAATTATCTTGCAACACCTCTGGTGGACATTCCTGCAGTCAGCATGCCAATTGCATGCTCCCTCAACTTGAGACATCTGTGGCATTGTGTTGTGTGACAAAACTGCACATTTTATTGTCCCCAGCACAAGGTGCACTTGTGTAATGATCATGCTGTTTAATCAGTTTCTTAATATGCCACACCTGTCAGGTGGATGGATTATCTTGGCAAAAGAGAAATGCTTACTAACAGGGATGTAAACAAATGTGTTTAAAACATTTTAGAGAAATATGTTTTTTGTGCATATGGAACATTTTCTGTAATATTTTATTTCAGCTCCTGAAACATGGGGCCAACACTTTGCATGTTGCGTTTATATTTTTGTTCAGTATACATTTAGCCATGGGCCGACTTCCTTTGCTCAGAGAACTTGGAGGGCCAAATGAAATCACTGGCAGGCCGCCTATAGGGGAACACTGGTGTAGAGGCATGTGAGAAATTCCCTGGCCACTGATGATGTACCTGTGGTGTTTTGTCCCAGTGACCGCTCCAGCCCCAGCCTGCATGAGATGGGTCACTTTGTCATCCCAGCCACCTGTGAGCCCAGCAGACTACAGACTTTCCTCCAGAGCATGGCCTTGGAGGCCCGACAACGAATCAAACACAGGAACCAGTGAGTGTCTCTGTCAACCTTGTCTTCCTGCCCTCCTACATGTCTGTGTACGTTGTTGTATTGATTATCCCTCTGTCTGTGTGTGGCTAGGCGTGCTCTGTGTGTGACCCTGACCTGTGTCCATCCCCCAGGCTGCAGGCGGAGGAGGAGGAGGTACTGCTCCACTGCCTGGAGGGTCTGGCCCTGAGGAATCTGTCCAAGGAGCCCAGTGTCCGACACACCCAGATGATCCCCTGCTGCAGGCGGCTGCTGGAGGAACGCTCCCCCCTCATGGAGGGCCTCCGGGTGGAGGTCTCCCACTTCTACTCTGTCATGCAGGACGGGGACTTGTGCATCCCCTGGGACTGGAAGGGCTGAGGGGACAGGGGACATGCTGCAATACGCCTGGTTGAACCAGACTGAATGCTGTGCTCACCATGTCTACCACCAGGCTACACTGCAGCTGCCACACAGAGAAACAAACCAACCGACTCTCACAAGGTCAATCACGTTATCCTTCTACTGGAGAGGACAAATAAACAGACTTACTCTTTTCACACTCGCACTATCGTGCTGAACCATTGCCCGGTTTCCCAAAAGCATCTTAAGGTTGAGTTCATAGTTACAACCTTCGTAGGAGCATTGTTACATTTCTTACTAAAGTTGCACTTGAAAACGCTTGTTATTTACCGCCTGCCTCAGATCGCTCCTAGAACTGCTAGTGTTATTTTCCCCTTTCACTAAACAGAATCAAGATGCTTATCTGTCTCTCTGTGACCACCGATAACTTCACAATGATGTTGACTACAAATATAACGTTGACAGTTGTTAGAAACAACCAAAGGATAAAATGATGCTTAAAATGAAAACCTATATGACTGCCTTCAGATATAAATAGCCTACCTACCTACAGTATAGTCTACATAGGCCTATATTTCAATTAGTTTTATTTGGCTACCATCTGTAATTTCTGCCTCTATATTTCATGAGGTGTCAAATCTTGATTTAGTGCATTTATTATAGGGTAAGCATTAGAATAAGCCGTCTCAATATTTACAGTCGTACTAGCTGGTCCGTCGTCAGTATTGTGGAATAATTATAATTTGAAGGTAAGATATTAATGAGGAAAGCTGATCCGAGAGCAGTGCTCCGTTTCTGTCAATCTTGTCAGTATCAACACACTATGGAACGTTCTGTCTGCGTGGCGTTACATATTCGGCCGTTGTACGAAAGATGCATCGTTAAAACACTCGTAAGCCTAAATTCAATTCCATCGCTATCTGGAAACCAGGCCCAGGACTGTGCAGGCTTGTATACGTTCTTTTCATCATGTCCATTCCAGCACGTTCCAGTAACTATGGTGGATAGGATGGGTAACCACACTAGCGCAGCTCAGCTTGGTTTAGTCGTGTGAAAAGGCTGGTGCAATATAGTTCGTTTGTATTAACTAACAAGAAGGCCTAGTATCATGAAGTCAGTCAGTGTTCATGTGAAGAAACCAACACAGAGTAATACTATCTATATTTTTATTAGCTGTGTATGAGGGAAGATAATAAGATGTTTGTTAATGTAGTACAGGAGCACTTTTTGTGCAGTATTATTTCCAAGACAATCTACGAAGACAACTATAACACTTATTCAAATCTATTACACTTCACTTCAAACTGTACAGAAACACACTTTGCTTTCA
Source organism: Brachymystax lenok tsinlingensis (assembly GCA_030435695.1). Taxonomy (NCBI): domain Eukaryota; kingdom Metazoa; phylum Chordata; class Actinopteri; order Salmoniformes; family Salmonidae; genus Brachymystax; species Brachymystax lenok. The sequence goes on from CM059789.1 coordinate 59,230,690, forward strand.
CAAAAGAAAGAGCTAAAAAATAAATGCCTTACAAACTGTCTCTTTCGATGATCGACGGAAGACGTCCTATACGGCTGCAGTGTTTAAACTCTCCACTAGATGGAGCTCTCTCACTAAACTCAGTGTGGGGTTCATTGGTTTTTGTAGTGATGTATATTCTTCCGATTGAGATTTGATGTTCTGGTGTTTCCCAGAGTAGGAGTGCGGATTTAGGATCAGTTTGACCTTTTAGATCACAATAAAAAAAAAAACATTACATGGACAGGAGGGACCTGATTCTAGATCAGTTGTTTGATACATAGAGCCTATGGTCAGTGGTCTACTGTAGGTTGACCTTGACTGAAATGGACAACAGCTATTAGAAGAAGAAGCTATAGTACTGGAAGTGTATCCCACTGCATTGATGCAGCTCTCAGGCGACGGGACAGTCAAATGGAATGGAGACTTTATACTGCAAGATCAAGTAATACTAATTATATTTTGCATCAGTTACCTGACTAGCTAGAATACTGTCAAGAGACAGCTGGGAACATTAATGATTAGTATATGTTTGTTTTAACCTCTTGTTAACTTAACACAACCAATACCACTGAATAAAGACCTGCTAAAATAAAGCGAGTGATTTCAAGCTTTGGGAGAAGATGAATCATTTATTTAATCTATCATTTAGAGCTGTTAAATGACGAATGTAAAATGTTATGACTGTTGCTCAATGAACATTATTTTCAACATTCTTGTTTGCCCGTGTCCTGTTGTAACTTGTTGCAGAGCTGACTGACTCTATCCCGAATCAGCTCTGTGCTGAACAGTTGTCAAAACCCAATTTGATCCAAACACCCCCATTCATAAACTCTACATGAACATGTGGATCTCTCTCTCTCCCAGAGTGATACATGTGTGTTGAATTAGACAATATGAAGTCCCTTCCTCCTCTGTACACTGAGCCAGAACCATATAGATAGATAATGTGTTCTATATTTAAATCAGTGGTCAGAACAGCCTCTTCAAAGAACCAACAGATCATAGATCCACCATCTCCTGTCTGCCTGTTGGTCTGACTGTCCAGCTCCTAGATTCAGGGCCTGTAAAAAGTAGTGCACTAGGGAATAGGGTGCCATTTGGGATGGACCCTGAGGCAGGGTGGGATGGCTATTAGCAGAGTTATTCCTAGCTTGTTAGGAGATATTAATAGACAGGGGAGGTTCTGTCCCGCCTGGCATGGGGTTGGCCTTCTAGCAGTGTTAGTGTTAGTCTTCCTGCCCCTTCATTGTGCAGGATATGGGTTTGGTTGGTTTATGGCAAGCTGATCCTGATCGGCCACTTCCTCCTAGTTAGAGAGGAACCCCCTCTGAGTTTGAGTGTTGCCATAAAGCCATGGAGGTCATGACGCTAAATCAGACTGTTTTAAAACAGGAAAGCCTTTAATGATTTATACCTGAGCTCCCACTGTTGTTACCATACCTCCCCTGCTCTAATGTAGTCTGGGTACCAGTCTTTAGAACTAACATTCCACTCCTTCCCACTCTTGTCTTTGGCAAATGACAGTCAAATGTTATAACTGAATAGAGACGGCAACCAGGCTAGCTCTAACGCACTGTTACCATACTGCTCCTGCTCTAATGCGTTTTCACAGACCTGGGAGGGGAGCGTTCACTATCAATTACCCCATTTGATCATGACAAGAGGCGGAGACCTGACCAGCGTTTGGCCCTCTTGTGACTGTGGTAAAGGTTTTAATCAAGTGCAATAAAGTTGGCCATTATTCTGTAAAATAACAAGGGCCATCAATATCTTGAATGTCAAATGAAAAGTAATGGGGAGACAAACATGCTCCCTTTCCTGTTATTTAGGTTGCTGGGAAAATAACTTGAATGTCCCTGGCTACTTCAAAGTAGATCATATTTTTGGTTCTGAACTGAATGTTTCTGATCACTCTACTCTCTTTCCCAGCGTCATCTTGCTTCCTTTTGTAACCAGAAAATACATCCTGGCATTATGATCATAACATTTAGTTCAGAACCAGAAATATGATCTACTTTGAAGTAGGTAGGGACATTCAAGTTATTTTCCCAGCGACCTCAAAAACAGGAAAGGTAGCATTTTTATCCACCTGTGACTTTTGATTTGACATTCAAGATATTGATTGGGTTTTGGTAGAGTATTACTGGTGTTCATGTGATTCCCATGTTTTATGTATCCCAGTCTTTCTCTGGTTTTTATTTACCAAGTTTAATATGACTCAGGGAGGGAGACATCCATGTTATAAGTCAACACTGTGCCTACCCCATCCATCAACCAAAGTGCAGTGGAACTGTCTTCTTGGTCTAATGGTTAAGATATTGGTTCCTCCCGTGGGAGACTCGGGTTCAGATCTCGGCTGGTTAGACGGACAACCAAGTTGTCTTTGGCCATTTCCAACATTGATGCTTCTTGACTTCCTTTTCATAGTGGCCCAGTCCTAGTAGCCTACACTCCTGGGGTTTTCCTCTGAGCAGGATTGGGCGGGGCCAGCTCCCTATCCAGGACTGGATAATGGGGTCAAAAGGTTCCCTTCAGAGCTCTGTCACTCAGGCTGGCATCCCACTGCTTATTTTGGACCGCTAACATGTAAAGGATAAACCTCACTGAGGTTGTCCTGGCGTGTGTGTGTGTGTGCGTGTGTGTGTGATATTACAAGAGAGACTGAACCAGTAGCATGGCATTCACATAGGCATGCATGAGTAAGCATTGCTTGTCAGTCTGAGACAGGATGAATGGATACGATCATGATCATTATTTGTTCACATTCAAAGTGGACATTAGAGGTGTTTAAATAAAACGTTAGTATTAGGCTCCTGAAGTTTAAATAAAAACTTCGTTTTTAGTTGTTTTAAACACACAAGCCAGAGAGAAAGTTTGATTTAGTTTGCCTGGTACCATGGAACCAATGGAATAGTCTCAAAAGTGTCAAATTAAATTAAAGCCACAGTCTATAATTTCTTCCAAAAAAATAAAATATTGAAATAGATCGCTTGTTTTTGCACAACTGCTGTTTGAGGTCTACTCCACGACATATTGCATACTATATTGTAACATTTCCAATTCAAATGTCACTTTTAAAATGGCATGAATAGGGCGACACGCTAGTATGTAACAGCCCAGCCCCCCTGTCCAACAAAGTCCCCGAGTCACCTTCGGTGTGATGAGGCGGAAGTATGCTCACGGCTGTAGGATTAGAGACATTCAGGGAATTTTTGAGAAACTCACGCCTTGCAATTTACATGGAACACAATACACACATATAGTAAAACCTACGTTGTACCTATTGATATTTTGTATAGTTCAACATGCGTAAAACGCGTGCACAAGAACACGGGCGCAAATGAACACATTCCACGGAACGCTTCATTGCACGGGACGAATGGATTAATTCTCCGCTGGCGGATGGTCAAGGGAAGCCAGTGGAAAACGCTGTACATTTGATCTCAAGAAAGTGCAGCCTTTTATTATGGACAACGAATGCATCGCAGAGAGCATTTCGTTCAGATAAGGTATCATAGAGTAGCAAATCCTTTTTGGGGGACTGTTCAGCTATTTGATTTTATGCGCAAGTATCGAGCTAACTTATTACATCAAATGGATTCATTATTTAATTGCCTTCAACTGTCTCTCTGTTTGATGCGCATGGTTGGCTACATTTGAAAGAGTTGTGATGGTGGATTAGAATAATTGGACGGACACGTACTGTTAAAACACGTTTGTGTAATTAAACAGGGGAATTGATAACGAAAACCGGCAGTGGCCCTTCTCTGTGCTTGGGGTGAATCGGAGTTGGGGACTCGCAGACGATTTCATGTTTGCCACAATATTGGTTTGTTCGCCGCAGCATTGACGTAAACAAAAACATACAATTCTGTAATATTAATTTATAATTACACTCAAATTTCAATACGCGAAACACGTAAAATGTGAATTATGTATGCAAATAAGAAAGACCTGGTGTTTTCTATTCCAAAGAGCTTTCATTGACGTTGACTGCCATTCTAATTTCCTTCAAACGCACGTCCTTCACAGACCTATTTAATCAGTTACACATTTTATTTGGTGTCAGTGAGTGGATACAATTTTGCACAGTAGGAGCAACATTTAATAGAAACATTTAATCTAGTCTATCGTCATTGCATCTGTTTACAAAGGCAACCGTAGGCTATGTCTAAATGCGGGTTTAAAGACCCTTATTCTAAAGCAGTAGTGCAAATGGCTTCATTCCCTGACTCCGACTTGAAGACATGTCCCCTATGCAAAGAACTGTGCTGCACCTCTGCTCCGCTCTCCTCCAACTCGTCTACCTCATCGTCCTCGTCTCATACCTCAACTAGCTCATCTACCTCATCCTCCAGAAGGCTCCACGTCCTCCCATGCCTCCATGCCTTCTGCAGGCAGTGTCTGGAGGGCCAGCGGAACCCCGGCGACCCCTTGAAACTCCGGTGCCCGACTTGTGACCAAAATGTTCTAATGCCCGTATCAGGAGTAGACGCCTTGCCCTCGTCAAACTTTTCCTTTAGCAACATGCTGGATGCCTTGGTAAATTCGTCTGAGGAGCAAATCAACAATACTGTTAGCATCAGGGGCAACAACTTGTCTCACAGACACAGCAGAGAGCCCCTGTGCAGCTCTTGCAGCGAGGGCAACCCCGCTACCTCTCGCTGCCGAGACTGCCAGGAGTACCTTTGTAACAACTGTGTATGGGCACACCAGAGGGTCCGGCTTACCAAAGACCATTTCATTGATGGACTAGTGAAGAGTCTGTTTCACCAGCACCTGGGGAACCGAACCAACAACTCTAACAACACTCCTACTGCCACTCTGAGCCGGTCATCCTTCCAGTCGAGCTACTCTCTGCTGCCTGTCTTTCAGGACAGGCTGACTTTCTGCCAGGAGCATGACAATGCGGTAAGTTTCTCCATCTGAGTCTAACAGCAGTAATGTTGTTTAATATCATCATGAGAGAGCCCATCCTCCCATATCCTCTGTCTGGCCCACCGCCTCTTCAAAGCCTAATGTGGGTTTGGGTGTTATTGGACAAACTCAAATGGAATCTACCATTTGGGCTTGACAGTCCATAGCAATATCACAGTCTCATAACACCAATTTCACAGTCTCAGTTTCATAACACCAAAGTCATGGATAAATAATATATTATATGAATGTACATTTGGAGAGTAGTTGGAGCAGTGTCTCTGCTGGGGTGTACTTGGACTAAGCAGCAGTGCAGTCCCTCACTCCTTTCCATTGTCTGACGTCACTAGGCGTCATTCTGACGCAGTTGCCAGGAGCCAATGCAGACGTGAGACAATGCACTCCTGTCCCGACTCCGGTGCAGACAGTGTGGCGTAGGAGTGCATGCTCCCAATAGAGAAACATACAGAAGCCTTTACTCAGTGGAAGGCCAGTCGGAATGCCATGACGTTAGCCTTCAGCAGAGCAGTCATCTGGGAGACATGCCATGACATCATGACGTTAGCCTTCAGCAGAGCAGTCATCTGGGAGACATTTTGAGGATGGGACTTCATACACATTCTCTCTGTATTTCCCTGCTCCCCTCCCCCACAGACACACTTTCTATTTGTTCTACCCATTCACCCTCTTTTCTACAGATTCTCTCTACAGTCTCTGGTGAGAACGTTGAATGTTACAAAGAACACTGTAACACCAGGTCAGTGAGATGGTTGAACATTCCTGCCTTGTAGCGGGGCAAAGCGAAAGGAAATCCAGCATCTGAATAACCTTCACAACAAGGAGGTTGGGTTAAAGTTGGCCACCTCAGACATCTGTGCATCCCAAATGGCACCCTATTCCCTAAATAGTGCACTACTTTTGACCAGGGCCCATAGGGTGGACATAGTTTTGTTTAGATGTTTTTTATTTCCCCCCGCCAGACTTTGACTAGAAACTCAACTCACTTCGATACCTTATGTAACTTATTGTCTGAAAAAGCAGTTTCCATTTTCTAGTTGTGAATGGCCTTGGGTCAGAACTAGTAGGAGGCCTATATCCATTCAATGTTCAAGCTGAGAGAATGTTGTGCCCTCTCTCTCTCTGTGTTGACTTTGATTCCAACAGAAGGTCACAAGGTGGAAGGGACGGAAGCCCGTCACTGCATTGTTGCTGTTGTCTGTTTTCTCCCTCAGGCTTGGGGTCAGGGGTTACGAGGGCGGGGCCACACTGGTTGCCATGTGGTGACGGTGTAGAACGTTCAGTAAAGACTCACCTAACCCAAACCTTAGGATAGGAAGACTTGATTATTCTATAATGAGGAAATTAGAAAGTTGCTGGTATGTTTAGGCCTTGAGTCATTTGGATAGCCAACCTAGTTTTCTGTGCAGCTTAATGAAATTTTTTGAGGAATGCATCGAAGTTATCCTTTAATCAACGGGACAATAAGGGGTTGGAAGAGAAGCCTTTTGCATGATGACACTCCCAGCCTCTCACTAAACAGTTTAGTCTCTGTCTGTAACTCATCTAATGGCACGACGATCTGATGAGACACTGCTACAGGCTAGGTTCATGTGTTTTCAGATATTGTCTCAGTCAATGAAATAAAAGCCACTGTTGTTGTCATTATTGACAGCTAAGTCAAAGTCACCATTATTAGTCAGTTGTACAACCAAATGCCTTCAACCGAAATGTGTCTTCCGCATTTAACCCAACCCCTCTGAATCAGAGAGGTGCGGGGGGATTCGAACTTGCAACCCTCCGGTTACAAGTCCAACGCTCTAACCACTAGGCTTAGATAGTTAAGTGTGGGGAAGGGGTAGATCAGCCGCCTGTGATTGACTACCATCACTCCTACCAGTGCAGTGAACTCATGTAAGGAATCTTGTCTGGTTTGTAATTCTGTCTAGCTGGGGATATCCTCTGTGAACCAACCCCAAAAGCCTCCCCGTCAGTCAGTATTTTATTCCTCCTTTTCCTCCCTGTGCATCTCTTTTTCAGTTTTAACCCGTTTCATATGAGAGGGAGCCCCTCCTGGTGCTTTGATATTGAATCTGGCAGCTAGTGGCACAGACTTAAAACAACCCCACTGCCCTGGGCCGGACCAGCCCTGGCTTAGCCCCGGCCCAGCCCCGGCTCAGCCCCTGAGGACCAAGATGGGATGGATGGTAGCCATCTGGTGTTGTGGAGCTGCTTGTAGGCTGGAGTCTGCGTCTCAAATTCCACCCTATAGTCTACATAAAGCCTACCTATTGCCCCATGGGGCCTGGTCAGAAGTAGTGCACTATAAACGGAATAGGGTGTCATTTGGGACGTAGCCAGAGAGAGAGGTTCCTCTAACGGGGGTTCCTTTCCTCCTATGGTAGGACCAGACCTTCATCAGGAATGTGGAACGGTCTTCATTAGGGCTAAGGAGGGAGGCCTGACTGGCACTATTACTAATAGACCTCTTATGTAACAGAATTTGAAGCCAGACAGAGAAACTGGAGATCTGCTGTTTTCATTCCCATAGAAAGTTCTTTCTCCAATGCATCTCTATTCCTCCTAGTTCAGCTGGTTTCTGAAGGTAGATGAACATTGCAGATGTAGTCCATATTGATTAGTTCTGGACCAACCATTGCACTGGCAGGATTCAGCTCTTTTTAATGAAAGGAATTGTACATATTTTCTCCCCATGACTGTAAATCTCTATGTGTTGAAGAGGCTTTGAAAATAGTTTTAACATGACAGAGTGGACGTTTGGTTTCCCTGCTGGTCCTACAAGGCGGCGGACATCAGCAGACATAGCATTAACGATGGGGCCCAGCCTTCTCATTGGGAATATGAAAACAATGTCTAGCCAAAATAACTCTGTTTATACGTCCCAAATGACACCCCATTCCCTTGATAGTGCACTACTTTTGACCTGACCCCTAAGGTAAAGTAGTGTACTATGAAGGGAATAGGGTGCCATTTGGAACTCAGACTCTGTTGCCATAAAGCAGGCAGCACGGCCGGCGAGTCAGTGGAACATATGTCTGAACATTTAATGCTGTTGTATGAAGAAGACAGATGGAGCAGTCAGTCCACCAGTCCAGTCCAGGGAAATAAAGAAAGCAGTTGGAATGGTCTGCAGATTGTGTTTCTGATGAACAGTGGAAAGTAGGAGGGTGAGTCACTCAGTGTGGGGCACGTTTTTTCTTCTGCTGAGTCTAGATTTTAGTACAGATGGAATATCACCGTTGTTTGAAACAGAATGGGTGTACACACAATCACAGCTGTGTGGAAGTGTTGGACACATCTATCAGTGTAGAGCTAGAACTTCTCAAAGAGAGATGTGTCCATGAATGTGTTTTTATTTTGACCGCCAGGTCTCTGTTTTGGCTCTGGAACTTCCGGGTACTGGAGTGGACATTCCGTTTAGACACTTCCCTTTAGTTGGGTAGTTCCTTCACTCTTCCATTAACCAGGGTGCTCATATGGGTGTGTTGGGGGGAGGGGACTGTAGGGTAGTTCAGCAGACGCAGGTCTGCCCCCCCCCTCTCTTCCCACACGCACAGCTCACATGGAAGCGCTTTCATAATTTTATATACAAGAAACGTCTGGCATGGCATCAAAGCAGCTCTCTCTCTGGGATGGGATGGAAGCCCTATTCCTAGACAGCGATGGGCTCCGAAACGTCTCATGTGTTTCTGGCTCATGGTCAGTCCATGAGGAGGCACAGTTCTTTATTGGGGTTCTGAAATTCTGGGAAATTCTGGGAACTTCCCCAAAACTTTTCCAGAAATCCTGGTTGGAAGATCACTGGAATCGGGAGGGAATAAGCAGGAAATCTAGGAACGCTCCGAACAGGAATGTAGAAAAACCTGTGAGTTTCGGTAAAGTTACAGGAATTTAGCAACCCTAGTGTATCAGAACTGGAGGTCATTTACACACAGAACAACTTGGTGTATTGCTTGTAGTGTTCTATTGCTGAGGCTGAGCCATAGAGATCAAGTCGTGCATGTTACTGGAAGGACTCACAAACCAACAAACACTGCTGGACAGAGCGGTACACACTCAGTCATGGTGCTCTCTGTGTCTCTCTCTCTCAGCTGATATTGTCACCCCATTTGTCTTGATACGGTGGTCGGGCACACTGTTTTCAGCCTGGTTGTGTGTGTGTGTGTGCAGCGCTGTGCACGTGCGACTTCTGGGAAACCGGACTAGCACGGCCAGGGCATCCTCGGGTTGTGTTGATCTGTATGCTCTGTGTGTGTGTTTTACATCAGCCCTGTGTGGGAATTCTGGGACGTTTGCATTATTCTGCCCCTCTTTAAATTTCCAGTGGATCCACAGGCTAGCGAGGAAACAACAACTTAGTTGAATTTACTGTCTGAGATTATGATGAATCATAGTTCCAGATGTTTTCTGATTTGGATGTGTTTTTGAAGTCCACCATCCCAGGGAATGGTTTAACTGTCTCCCTTTTTTCACTTCAGACACATTAAATACCATAACATGGACTTGAACGTGATAAAAGCTCTGTCCTGTTCCACAGAAGTTCAAGTGCATCCTGACTTTGGTTCCTTTTACCCCAGCTTTGGGTTGTCTTTGGCCACTTCTGTTTGGTATTTAAAGGCCCCTCTATTCCTCCCACCTCCCTCTGTGATGCAGATAGATACAGGATCACAACCTCTAGTACGATAACACAACACTAGGTTTGTAACCTAGTGGAATTTTGGATGACTGTAATTGGCCAGTCACCGTAATAACTGTTTTGAATAACAAACATGTATTATTTGGGCTGCCATTCTTCTCCTCTCTGCTGCTCTGACCTGGGGGCTAAAGACATCAGCAGGCTTCAGCTCGGCAGGCTGCTAGCCCAAACCCAATGAGTGTGCTCGCAAACTCCTTTAAAAGACCTTTGCTTTAAAAGCGTCAATATTACCGTTTGTTCATTTGAGACGCCATAGCCGGTATAAACTTAATCAAAACAGAATTAATTGAAAACCCAAGAAATCTGTCATTCATTTTGACATTTTTATGTTTGGTGCAGCATGAAAAAATGTGTGGCCAAACAGCTGAAAAACCCCTTACCGAAGTCCTAAACGTGGTGTTGAGGGCTGTGTTGGTGTTAGTCCGCACTGATGGATTGGCCTTTGTGGTGGGGAGAGGAAAGCACCTCCAAACTCTTTAATTTGGTAATTTCATTGAGATGAATCCGCCTCAGTGATTACTGGTGGATAGATCCGTTTACATTTTCAAATGGCTCACTGGGAAGAGGGAAGGGGCCAATGGGTGAGCTGTACCCCGGACCCATGCTGGGTGATCATCATTTCATTTGAGGGCTTTGTGGTTCTGAGTGGACTAACACACACACACACACACACACACACCCTCTCGTACTGAATCTCCAGAACTAACTCAAGAGCATCCTGTCTAAATGAAGTCTCCTTGTGAAAACTCTCGGACAACTTCACCTCTGCATTAAACCTCAGAGTATGTCCCCACACCAGCACCAAATTATATTATGACTGTTGCTATAGAGACATGTACTATACTGTGCTTGAATGAAGTTCTGGATACGTGCCACACATCCATGCACTTTAGTGGTAATACATAGGACCATATCTAAGATAAACATCTTTAGGGGCTCTGTATTGTAAATATTTATGTTCTTGGCAACTGACCAATGTAATTGTTTATTGGCCTCCTTTCTCTATATAGTGTAGTGATTGGCCTGCATCACTCACCCTGCTTTCTCCATCCTATCCTGTACGCTCTACCCTTTCACTCCAGGAGTGGTGGAAAAAGTAGCCAATTGTCATACTTAAGTAAAGATATCTTAATAGAAAATGACTCAAGTGAGTCACCCAGTAAAATACTATGTGAGAAAGTCAAAATGTTTGGTTTTAAATATACTTTATCTAAACTAAATCATTTCAAATTCCTTATATTAAGAAAACCAGAAGGCATGATTTTTGTGTTTTTTATTTATTGACAGATAGCCAGGGGCACACTCCAATACTCAGACATCATTAACAAACAAAGCATTTGTGTTTAGTGAATCCACCAGATCAGGCAGTAGGGATGACCAGGGATGTTCTCTTGATAAGTGAGTGAATTGGACCATTTCCCTTTCCTGCTAAGCATTCAAAATGTAATGATAACTTTTGGATGTCAGGGAAACTGTATGGAGTAAAAAGTACATTCTTTTCTTTAGGAATGTAGTGAATAAAAAGTACAGATACAAAAAAAAAACTACTTATGTAGTATTTTAAAGTATTTTTACTTCACACCACTGCACTCCTGCTTCCCCCTCCTTCATTCTTTGTTACCCTTGTTTCTTCTTTCTCTCTACTCTGCTTTAGACAGTGTTTTGTGATGCCATACAGTACATCGTTGTGCAGACCGAGGCAGAGCCATAGCTTAATGTCGTTGTTACTATTATTAAATTGTCAGGACCCGACAGTCAACATGTTAGATGCTGTACAGAATGTAACAATAGAACTGGCTGCGGTTGGTTGTTGCTGTATGTGAGAGGATAGCTGTTCTGTTGCTGACTCTGCTTCTGTGCCTGTCCCTCTGCAGGTTCTGCATTTCTTCTGTGATACGTGCTCTGTGCCTGTCTGTGGGGAGGGCAGTGTGGGTTGTCACTCGGGCCACAGCCTCCGCTACCTCCAGGATTCCCTGCAGGACTCCAGGACCCTCACCATCCAGCTGCTGGCAGACGCCCAGCGGGACAGGCACGCTGTACAGGTGGGTAATGTGATGCAGGTCAGGCCCGCTTTAGGTGGGTGATGCAGGGCAGGCACGCTCTAGGTGGGTGATGTGATGCAGGGCAGGCACGCTTTAGGTGGGTGATGTGATGCAGGGCAGGCATGCTCTAGGTGGGTGATGTGATGCAGGGCAGGCATGCTCTAGGTGGGTGATGTGATGCAGGGCAGGCATGTTCTAGGTGGGTGATGTGATGCAGGGCAGGCATGCTCTAGGTGGGTGATGTGATGCAGGGCAGGCACGCTCTAGGTGGGTGATGTGATGCAGGGCAGGCACGCGCTCTAGGTGGGTGATGTGATGCAGGGCAGGCACGCCCAGGTGGGTGATGTGATGCAGGGCAGGCATGCTCTAGGTGGGTGATGTGATGCAGGGGCAGGCATGTTCTAGGTGGGTGATGTGATGCAGGGCAGGCATGCTCAGGTGGGTGATGTGATGCAGGGCAGGCACGCCCAGGTGGGTGATGTGATGCAGGGCAGGCACGCTCTGGGTGGGTGATGTGATGCAGGGCAGGCACGCTCAGGTGGGTGATGTGATGCAGGGTAGGCACGCTCTAGGTGGGTGATGTGATGCAGGGCAGGCATGCTCTAGGTGGGTGATGTGATGCAGGGCAGGCATGTTCTAGGTGGGTGATGTGATGCAGGGCAGGCATGCTCTAGGTGGGTGATGTGATGCAGGGCAGGCACGCTCTAGGTGGGTGATGTGATGCAGGGCAGGCACGCTCTAGGTGGGTGATGTGATGCAGGGCAGGCATGCTCTAGGTGGGTGATGTGATGCAGGGCAGGCATGTTCTAGGTGGGTGATGTGATGCAGGCAGGCATGCTCTAGGTGGGTGATGTGATGCAGGGCAGGCACGCTCTGGTGGGTGATGTGATGCAGGGCAGGCACGCTCTAGGTGGGTGATGTGATGCAGGGCAGGCACGCTCTAGGTGGGTGATGTGATGCAGGGTAGGCACGCTCTAGGTGGGTGATGTGATGCAGGGCAGGCACGCTCTAGGTGGGTGATGTGATGCAGGCATGCTGTAGGTGGCGGGGACTATGTAGATCTATAGGGGGATATACAGCGGGGACTCTACGTTGGTGTGTGTGTCACCTCTGACAGTTTGTATTCAGAGACTTGACGGCATCAGGAGCAGAATGGATCATTAGTGTCCTCTATCACTTCAGCCTCATAGGGCCCGGAGAGTGGGAGGGAGGGCGAGAGAGAGTCCATAGTGCCCATTTATATCCCCTCTAATACCATGCTTGCGTCCCAAATGGCACCATGTTCCCTACATAGTGTACTACTTTTGACCAGAGCCCTATGAAGGGAATAGGGTGTCAGCCCTATGAAGGGAATAGGGTGTCACTTGGGATGCAGACCACTCAGAACATTAGGCCACTCGTCCTTAGGCGGCTGGCTGGGAGGTGGTGTGTCATCCAGCTGTGAATAGAGAGTGAAGGGTGTTGGGAACGGGATGTCTTTGGGAGGACGGACACAATGGAGAGGAATTCTAGGAAGACGCTTCCTTCCCCCACTCTGTCCCAATACACCCCCCTCCTTCTCCCATATCCCCAAACCAACTCCCTTACATGCCAATGAAATATGTATGCCCCTCCCCTTTCTCAAAACACAATAGAAAAACACACCTCCCCCCTCAGTCCTTCCTGTGACGCTCGGTTGACGTTTTGAAGCTCACTTAACTTGAAGACCTAATTCACCAAATGCTGCTAACTCAATCTAGGTTGAGGGGTTTTAGCTCCTGTGAAGAGGCTGTAATATGACTAGGACCAGCCTGATAATCCATTATCTCCTATGAAGAGATCTCATGTGTTGTGTCCCAAATGGCACCCTGTTCCCTATGGGCCCTGGTCAAAAATAGTGCACTACATAGGCAATGGGTGCAATTTGGGACACACATAATGTTAATGGGCTTGAATGGCACAAAGCCCGAGCTGTAGAACTCTGTCCTGAAAGGTAGAAGACCTTTGGCCTAAAGGGTCACATTAAAACACCATCATCTTATTTGTCGCCTTTTTCTGCCCGTTCTGCCACCCCCTTAACCTCTGACTCTGGATTTGTTACCCCTATAGGTGATGTCATTGGTGCTTCCTCTCTGATTGACACCACCACACTGGTAGTAGCGGCAGGGTAGCCTAGTGGTTAGAGCGTTGGACTAGTTCAAGTTCAAATCCCAGAGCTGACAAGGTACAAATCTGTCGTTCTGCCCTTGAACAGGCAGTTAACCCACTGTTTCTAAAAAAAAATATTGGTTGAGCTCAGTCCTGCCGGGAGGGATCAGGTTATGGACTGTTGTCAGCTCCCACCTAGTGAAAAGTTAATTGAACCTTTTTGTCCTAGTCAGTCACACTTTATATCAAGGCCATTTAGCAGACGCTTTTATCCCAAGCGACTTAGTCATGCGTGCATACACTGTATTCACTCTCCCAACCGTTAAAGGCCTGTCTGCTGATAAAGCATTTTGGTAGCAGATCTTAACACAGTCTTAACGCTCTGAGCTTTAGTTCTGACCCCTATATCCACCAGAGGGGCCTCTATGGGGTGACTTCATGATGAGGTTCAACTACTGGCTGGAAAACAGCTGCTGTGTTGGCTTGGGGTCAACAGCCTCTCTCCAGCAGTAGTACTCATACTGAAAGGACTTTGAGAGGTCACTCATCAATTCATCCAATGATATGGAGGGGAGGAGAGGAGAGCCATTTACACCATAGTGATACCCAGTAGCATGCTGGTCCCTGGTGCAAAAAGGTTGAGAAACACTGACCTACTGTATCTGATAAGGAACAATGTGTCACTATTCAAAGGTCTTAACCTGTCAGGACTTAACCTGTGAATAATGTGTCAATGTACCATTCAAAGGTCCTATTCAAAGGTCATGCTACATTTTGTCCCCACTAAAGCAGTTTCTTAATGATTTACCTGCAGCTGAGCATTGAGAAAGCCCAGGCCGTTGCCGAGCAGGTGGAACTGAAGGCCATGGTGGTCCAGTCAGAGGTCAAAGCCATCACACAGCGTCATAAGAAGGCCCTGGAGGAACGAGAGTGTGAACTGCTGTGGAAAGTGAGTTTGTTTTCTGCTAAGTAGTATCATACTGTAGGACCTACAGTACATTTACACATTCCAACAGATCTGTGTAACTATATTTTCTTTCTCCCTTCTGTCCTTTTCCCCTCTCCCTCCTTTCACCCTCTCTAAAGGTTGAGAAGATCCGTCAGGTGAAAGCCAAGTCCCTCTATCTCCAGTTAGAGAAGCTGCACCAGAACCTGACCAAGCTGGACAGCACCATCGCTACAGTAACCCAGGTCCTAGAGAAGGGCAGTAGTCTGGACCTGCTGCTGGCCAGAGAGAGCATGCTCCTCCAGATCACAGAGCTTAAGGCCCTCAGGGAGCTGTTACTACCGCAGGACGATGATCGCATCCTGTTCACCGTCCCCGATCAGACCTTGCTCCTCGCCATCCAGTCCCTAGGTCTGGTCAGCTCCGGGGCCTTCGCCCCCCTCACCAAGGCCCAGGGAGAGGGGCTTTGTCGTGGCTTGCAGGGTAAGCAGGCTTCCTTCACTGTGGTGGGATATGATCATGATGGAGAGCCCAGGCTGTCTGGGGGGGACGGTGTGTCAGCTGTGGTGGTGGCGCCCGATGGTAGCCTGCTAAACGCTGAGGTGTCCGACCACCAGAACGGGTTGTACACGGTCAGCTACCTTCCCAAGGTAGAAGGAGAGCATCTGGTGTCAGTCCTTATCTGCAACCAACACATCGAAGGCAGCCCCTTTAAAGTGCTGGTCAAGTCTGGCCGTAGCTATGGAGGTATCCCCTTGCCGGCGGCCTCGTTTGGCAGGGAGGGGGATGGAGACGGGCAGCTGTGTCGCCCCTGGGGGGTGTGTGTGGACAGAGAGGGCTACATAATCGTAGCTGACCGAAGCAACAACAGGGTGCAGATCTTCAAGCCGTGCGGTTCCTTCCACCACAAGTTTGGTAAGCTGGGCTCCAGACCAGGCCAGTTGGACCGACCAGCTGGGGTGGCCTGCGACAGCCAGAGGAGAATCATCGTTGCCGACAAGGATAATCACCGCATCCAGATCTTCACCTTTGAAGGCCGGTTCCTCCTCAAGTTCGGGGAGAAGGGAACCAAGACCGGTCAGTTCAGCTACCCCTGGGACGTGGCGGTCAGCTCGGAGGGAAAGATCCTCGTCTCAGATACCCGGAACCATCGCATCCAGCTCTTTAGGCAGGACGGCACCTTCCTCAACAAGTACGGCTTTGAGGGGGCTCTATGGAAACACTTGGACTCCCCCAGGGGCGTGGCCTTCACTCAGGAGGACCACCTGGTGGTGACAGACTTCAACAACCACCGTCTGCTGATCATCCGGTCGGACTGCCAGTCGGCCCGCTTCCTGGGATCAGAGGGAACCGGTAACGGTCAGTTCCTGCGGCCGCAGGGCGTAGCAGTGGACCAGGAGGACCGCATCGTGGTGGCCGACTCCCGGAACCACCGGATCCAGGTGTTCCAAACCAATGGTAATTTCATATGCAAGTTGGGGACTCAGGGTAGCAGCTTTGGACAGATGGATCGCCCGTCGGGTATAGCTGTTACTCCAGACGGAAGGATTGTTGCCGTGGACTTTGGAAACAACCGAATCATTATGTTCTAGACTAGGCAGTTTGTCTGCTGGTTTGCAAAGAAAGAAACATCGAAGAGGAGATTCTGAAACACCCATCAGATGCAAATGGAGACAGTAATATTGAAACTTGACCTTTTCTCTCAGTTATTAGCTCCATCTATCTTGAAAGAGCAAATTAATGCAGTACATGTCAAAAGCTGACATTTTGAACCCTATAGTAGGTCTTCTGTGACAGTATCTGGCTCGATAGTTGTCTTTGCTCCTGATGTGTGCGTCAAAATCTCTGATTTTCTCAGGGAATTTATTGCATTCTTGAAAAATGTCCACTGCATCATACCTACCTCATGTAGCTGTGTCTGAATGTACTCCTTTATTATTTGATGCAGAGATTCAGCCAGTGTAGTTTTGATAAAGTAACTACCTCAACGCAAGAGAAAAGTATAGTTAACATGAAGCAACGTTTGGTTGATATTTGCACAGAAAGCGCGCACACATTTTCTCTAATTGTTACTGTGCACATAGTGTGTGAAATCCCAGAATGTTGCTGAGAACAATGTATAATAATGACACCGTGCTACATACATGTGGAGAAACGTGGAGTCAGAAATTTTTTATAAACTCAGCAACTTATTTTTCCATTTTGTTTTTGAAAATGCCTCCATACCTCTGTAAAACCTTTTTACCTCATGTCACGACCACATAGTACCTCAGAACTCCAGTGTCCTCAGGTCGATAGTATGTCCGAGTCCCAAATGGCTCCCTATATAGTGCACTACTTTTAACCAGAGCCCTATGGACCCTGGTCAAAAGTAGTGCACTAAATAGCGGATAGGTTGTAATCTGAGACTCGTCCTGTAAAATGGATTCTCTCCACAAAATGGCTGCTGCCAGTTTGCTACAGGCAGGTTGAATATTTGATATCAGTGACCAGTGTCAGTTCAGTCAGTCGTGTGATTTCAGCTTTAAGGGAAAAATTGACAACCTAGAATTAGGTAAATCATCAGAATTGTTATTTTCTGGGCATCTATGAAGAATTGTGACTTAAACTACTGGCAATCATCATTGTTAGGATATATTAATCCTAAAATGTATTCATTCATCTAATGACACACTGGTGTGGGTTAACTTGGATTTAATCTGAACCATGTAGGACTGCTGAGTCTAAATCTATTTACTGATATCCATTTAGAAATCAATGAAATCTGTGTAGACTAACTTTCCTAAGAGTAGAGGGATCTAAGAGTAGTGAAGTTTAATTCTATGTTCAAAGAACAACATTTCTGCATGTTTGGTGGTTTAGATTGGCACCCTAATGATGTTACCATGTTCCTTTCTTTGTGATCGTTGTTTGAAAAGTCTAACGTTGCCTCTGTGCCTCGACTCTGTTCCCGTCAAAGTAATCCGTTTAGCTTTTTTTCCTTCAAAATAGAATGCGTCATTCATGGGAAACCGCTCTGAAAGAGAATATTATTGTTTTATCCTGGTGGCAAATAAAATAATTGTAAAAAGTAAAACTGACCAGTAAATTAAGTGACAGTATTGATGTTGATCTCCATTGCCGCTCTAGTATTTTCAATAGATATTCTCCATAGTAACCCCTAGCTGCTTGTCAGTTGCCTGATGACCCACTCATGTAGCCTACAGATGGCTGAGTAACCAAAGCAAAAGGCTCCACATAATTAGAATTCCATCAAAGGCAGCCCCCACACCCACATTCACCCTGCTCTGAACTGTGATGGCAGTGAGTCCGTTGATCACATTAGACGTTGTAATAAGACAGTCAGCACAGCAGTTCCTCTCTATTGTATGTACCTCCGTCTGAGAGAACATAACCAAACCAGGTCATTCATGGTTCCACAGTTGCTATTAACTACAGAACATCAAGCACCAGTAAAAATGCAAATGTTAAAATGGAATTTGTTTTTTCCCCCGCTGTAGCCTGCCCTGTGTTTATAAGCTAGCTGTTCATAGCTATTAATATTGTGCTTATAGCATTAACTGTTAAAGTCCCAGCCTCTCCTCCCTCTGTGTCTCTGACTGCGTCTAATGGGCCAGTATTTCCTGTCTGTTGAGCCACAAGTGCTGGTTTATGAGGAGAGCTCGGTCTGTTCCAAATGGCACCCTAATCCCTATATAGTGCACTACTTTTGACCAGAGCTTTATGAGCCCTGGTCAATAGTAGTGCACTAAATAGGGACTAGGTTGCCATTTGGCATGCCGCCCTCCTCTGTGAGTTGGTGAGGCACCATAGCTGTAGGTCTCCAGCTGCTCTAACCCCCAGAAGAGCTGCAAGGCATGCAGCTCGCCAGACACACCTCATATCTCTTTTTACCTTAATAATCACAGCTGGGTGTACAGGGGGACCAGTGAGACATTGGGCTCCAGACATGGCTTACTCGGTTATATCCTCTTAAAGATCGAACCAAAATGTACACTTTTTAGATGTTGAGTTTTCAGGTGTTTTAGTGGATTTATTCACATTGACACTGTTCCAGTGTTGTAGCTTGTGCCTTTTGTTATACAGGAGATAAATTACACTATGTTTCTGGACCAATTTGTGACCAGCAGGAAAGGCATTGTGCCAAAAACAAATGGTGTAAATGGACTTTGAAGTAAAAAAAATATATATAACTCTTATAAAAATGGCTCACCATCATTTAGTTTTTCAGTATTTCATTTTTGTCCTTGCTGGTGTGACCCCTGGATATAAAGATCTTAACCAGGGGCAGAACAACAGATTTTTACATTGTCAGCTCGGGGATTCGATCCAGCAACCTTTTGGTTACTGACCCAACGCTCTAACCACTAAGCAACCTGCCGCCCCATATATACCTCATTATACAGACATAGTTATAATGTACATCTTTACCTCAGTATTACTGAGCTATGCCCATTACCTCATTGCTGAACTGTTAATATCTTGTTGGCATGGTTGCATTTTACAAACCTCAGTTGAATTGCAGTTAGATGTGTGGTCTTATAGTGTACTGTTGTTACACTAGAGAATGGAAAGGGAAGGCTTGGAGAAGTTATGAACAGTTTGATCAAGTAGATTAAACCGAGGACAATGCTGCTTCAAATCCAAACTGATCTGATGTATTTTCAGTACATTGTTGGTTCCTATATTGTTCCTATAGTTTGAACTTAAGTTTGCAGTGAGTGTTTATTAAAAGACCTCAAGGTCTTGACACTTAGAAGACAAGACTTGTATATTTTCATTTTAATGCATGATTCAAAAAGTAATTGTGCGAAAGATTTGTCACTGCTTTTTAAAAGCAGTGACAATTATTTTAGGGGTATATACAGTTATAGCATGTTAGGTTGAGGAGGATGGCTTCCTTTGACTATAAGATTGTATCTCTTATGAATAGCTTTACTGGGCCCAATCAAGTTACCTCATCATGATGTCAAACAGAAATACATTGGCCTTAAGTATTTCATTATTTTATTAGGACCCTCATTAGCTACTGCTAAAGCAGTACTTACACTATACTAGTAGAGGACATTCAACATGTACTCCGTCTATACTTCCACAGTTGGAAGTATCACAATTAATCAAGAAAACTACCAAAGAGCTTTAAGTAAAGGGAACCTTTTGTTGAACTTTGTTATTTACCCGTTTCTGTTGTTTTGTTTTTTTATTGTCGGGTTGCAAAATTCTGGTGACTTCACAGGTTTTCAAGAATTCCAGGTTGGAGGATTCCCGGAATCAGGAGTGGATAAAGAGGGAGGGAATCTTCCAAACAGGATTTCTGGAAATTGGGGGAAAGTTTTTTTGCAACCCTAGCCGGAAGTATACTTTGGGCTCCAATCGATCCCTATCATGGAAATTCCGCATTGTAGAGAAATTAAAGGCAATGTTCCCACATTTCGTGGAGACTGCATTCACGGTTAACGCTGCATATGTCGCCTCAAATCAGAAATGACCTTTTTAATTGCGCTATAGCGCTCAACTTTTTTTTTTTACCTCAATTTTACTAGGCAAGTCAGTTAACATTCTTATTTTCAATGATGAACTTCTTCGATACAGATTAAATCGAGCCTCAGTCTATCATAACTATTTAGAAATGCTCTGTGTACCGTCAACCACAGTAACTTATCTGGTTGAGCAGTATGGGAGGATTCCAGCATTTGTACTTTTCCTCTCATTGAGATAAACAGAAGGTTATCAGTTCATAAGAACATGGTCTTAGACTGTGATAATATTGTCAATTCAAGGCAAACTCTGGTAGATATAATGCTAGTGCTCCACATTTTGAAAAACTCAATAAGCAGCTTTTACCTATTCTGTTGAACAAAAAGTTAAAATTACATAAGATCAAACTTTAAAATGCTTAATCAGTTAATTTTTGGTGGAAAAAAATATTGAATTATGAGGGAGTGGACTCAGATTTTGGTTTTACTTTTTCAATGTATCATATTTGTTGGTGTGTCTCTTAGTATGTGGGGAAAAATGGCTCAAGGAAAAAATATTCTGTATTGTGACAATTTTCTGATGTTGTGAAATATACATTATACTGTCAGATGTCTCTGATCCTTAGTCCCAGTCAGGCCATTTTAGTGTGGTATGTTATTCATTTATTATGATACTTTAGGCCATTTTACTCTGGAATTGTGTTGAACCAAAAACAATTCACTGTATGAAAAATGTTCAGGGGTCGTTTGACCCTTTTGTGGGGTTTATATAACCTGGAATCAAGTCTAAATATTGTGCCGTTTCATTTGAAGTGAAACGGAAGGATACTCCGTATGGATTCCAGGATGGGGTTTACTTATGAGTGTGATTAGGGGACTCTAAAAGAGTTCTCCAATACTCCCTCCTTCCCTATACCCTCTAACTGGTTGGAAGTGTTGGCGTGAGCCCTAAATCAAAGTCAAAGTCAAAGTCACCATTATTAGTCAGTTGTACAACCGAATGCCTTCAACCGAAATGTGTCTTCCGCATTTAACCCAACCCCTCTGAATCAGAGAGGTGCGGGGGGCTGCCTTTTTAATCGACATCCACGTCTTGGCGCCTGGGAACAGTGGGTTAACTGCCTTGTTCAGGGGCAGAACGACAGATTTTTACCTTGTCAGCTCGGGGATTTGAACTTGCAGCCCTCCGGTTACAAGTCCAACGCTCTAACCACTAGGCTACCTGCCGCCCCCACTAGGCTACCTGCCACCCTGTTCCCTATAGCACAGGTGTTAAACTCATTCCACGGAGGGCCGTGTGCTTTCACTTCCTTGTGCTTGATTGAGGAATTGACTAGTCCTATCAAAAGTAGTGCATTATATAGGGACTAGGGTGCCATTTGGGACTCCACAAGAAGCATTCTGAATGTTAGGCGACTGCTGTTAACTTGCCGTCTGCTTCTTGTCTATATGGACTTCACATTTCCTATGCAGTTTGGGATTTCAATAAATGGGATTATTGTATCCAACATCCATTTCCTGAACCATCTTTTTTTTTAGTCCACTATTATTCAGGCACAGTAGAAGAGCGGCGTGAGGGCAGTGCCAGTTGTTTTTATGAGTGAGGAGTATTCTCACGGCCTAGTCTGTCACCAGTTGTTTTTATGAGTGAGGAGTATTCTCACGGCCTAGTCTGTCACCAGTTGTTTTTATGAGTGAGGAGTATTCACGGCCTAGTCTGTCACCAGTGAAGGGGAGGCTTTAGAAAGTAACAGCCTCGTTTACTTAAGGTACATCTCAATGGGCGGTCCAGGTACATCTCAATGGGCGGTCCAGGTATCCTCATGACATGGCCCATGTGGGGGGAGGGGCCTTCCTCTATTGTGCCTCAAGGGGGGAGGCCGAGGGCACCATCAGGCCTACTCCATGAAATTTGCATTTGTCTAAAACTTCACTGTTACGTACAATATTGTTAACAGGAAAATATCAATAGCTGGAGTGCATCTAATGGCACCCTATTCCAAAATCGATGGGCCCTGGTCAAACAAGTGCTGTACTATGTACCAATTTGGGACCAATACCAGGTTTTAGTTGTGTGTGGTCCTTGTGCCCTCCTCTAAAAGGACAGACAGCCAGCTCTTAACCCCTCCCCCACACAAAGCATTAGACACATTCCTCCTCTGACATGACAGCAGCACAACTCCACTTTCTTCCTCAAGGGTCTTTGAATGACTATTTCAGACCCACCAGCCATAAAATGCAAGTCAGCTTGTTGTTTCTGTAAATAAAATTTATTTTTATACAGGTATTTAATTTGCCCCAAGCAGAAGTCTGTCAGTATATATCATAACGGATGTTGCTGTCACAAATGGAAAGTTAAAACTCTCAGAGAACAGAGAAATCATGTCAGATCTGCCCCAAAGACACTGCAGGTGATAGCCCCCTCACTAGAACCACTAAATAAAGGCTGTGTCCCAAATGGAACACAGTTCCTTATATAGGGCACTACTTTTATTAGGGACCCATAGGGCTCTTGTCAAAAGGAGTGCACTACATAGGGGATAAGATGTAATTTGGGGTCCATACTGTGAACGCACCCTTCGTCTACCCAACAGGAGACCTCTGCATTTCATACCAGGGGCTCCCTGGGCGCTGAGGGGTTCAGTTTCCCAGAGGTACAGATTTAGGATCAGCTGCCTCTCCACCAATGTTAACCTTAACCATTAGTGGGAGGAAATGCTAAGCTGACCCAAGATCAGCATCTAGGGACAACTTCACCCTACACCGGCACGGAGTTGGTCAGCTTGCCTTAAATAAATAATACACTGAGGTGAAGTGATAAGAGGTGGACAGGTGCGTGTTGATGTTGGTGTGCAATGGGGCCAGGAGGGTTAGAGGAACCAAGGGTTCAGGGCTCATTTGCGCTGGACTGTTGTGAAGGGTGAGGGCATCTGGATGGGTGGTTGGACAGGCTGGAAGGAGGAGGGAACGGGCTTCTTTCGTGTGTCTGGAGAGGGCGCCTGGAGCACTGAGGGGAGAAGCTGGTTCCGCTTGATAATCTGCAGGGCGAGCTGTGTGTTCCCTGAGAGAGGGAGGAAACAAGAGGCAGAGGGAAACAGTGAGATCATACACCGCTCTTGGTAAGGTCCTGACCCCTGACCTTTCTACACTGGACAGAGGTTGACTGACGGCAGTAATCTGTCATCGCTGCCTTTGTGCCAGACTGTGGCCTTCGGCATTCGACATGGAGAATTCTAGAACTGGAATCAGCCCCAACACTTCCTTGAAGTGAGATGAGATGCAGCTGACTCACCATTCTGCAGCTCCAGGTAGACAGCCAATAAGATGGCTTCAGGAGGAATCTCCTTCGTGTTCACCATGGAGGCCGCCTGGGAGAGAGGTGAACAGGTTCACAGACGCCTCTAAACATAGTCATGTTTGGAACAACACATCTTAATGGTTTCAAGAGATACGTATGTATTGTAGCTGTGTGTGTGGGCGTGTGCCTGCGAGTGTGAACCGTACCTGATGCAGGCACTTGCGGGCCTTCTCGTACTCACTCCTCAGACAGTAGGCACTGCCCAGGTTGAAAAGCATCATGGCCCGGGCTGAGCTCACTGTGCTGGGGTAACACAGAGGAGTCTGCTTCCCTGCTGTACCAACACAACAACACACCCTGTCAACAGAGGAGTCTGCTTCCCTGCTGTACCAACACAACAACACACCCTGTCAACAGAGGAGTCTGCTTCCCTGCTGTATGAACACAAAAACACACCCTGTCAGAGGAGTCTGCTTCCCTGCTGTATGAACACAACAACACACCCTGTCAGAGGAGTCTGCTTCCCTGCTGTATGAACACAACAACACACCCTGTCAACAGAGGAGTCTGCTTCCCTGCTGTACCAACACAACAACACACCCTGTCAACAGAGGAGTCTGCTT
The DNA here is from genome assembly GCA_030435695.1 of Brachymystax lenok tsinlingensis. Classification (NCBI taxonomy): domain Eukaryota; kingdom Metazoa; phylum Chordata; class Actinopteri; order Salmoniformes; family Salmonidae; genus Brachymystax; species Brachymystax lenok. The sequence goes on from CM059789.1 coordinate 59,254,855, forward strand.
CCCTGCTGTATGAACACAACAACACACCCTGTCAACAGAGGAGTCTGCTTCCCTGCTGTACCAACACAACAACACACCCTGTCAACAGAGGAGTCTGCTTCCCTGCTGTACCAACACAACACACCCTGTCAACAGAGGAGTCTGCTTCCCTGCTGTATGAACACAACAACACACCCTGTCAACAGAGGAGTCTGCTTCCCTGCTGTACCAACACAACAACACACCCTGTCAACAGAGGAGTCTGCTTCCCTGCTGTATGAACACAACAACACACCCTGTCAACAGAGGAGTCTGCTTCCCTGCTGTACCAACACAACAACACACCCTGTCAACAGAGGAGTCTGCTTCCCTGCTGTATGAACACAACAACACACCCTGTCAACAGAGGAGTCTGCTTCCCTGCTGTACCAACACAACAACACACCCTGTCAACAGAGGAGTCTGCTTCCCTGCTGTACCAACACAACAACACACCCTGTCAACAGAGGAGTCTGCTTCCCTGCTGTATGAACACAACAACACACCCTGTCAACAGAGGAGTCTGCTTCCCTGCTGTACCAACACAACAACACACCCTGTCAACAGAGGAGTCTGCTTCCCTGCTGTACCAACACAACAACACACCCTGTCAACAGAGGAGTCTGCTTCCCTGCTGTACCAACACAACAACACACCCTGTCAACAGAGGAGTCTGCTTCCTGCTGTACCAACACAACAACACACCCTGTCAACAGAGGAGTCTGCTTCCCTGCTGTACAAACACAACAACACACCCTGTCAACAGAGGAGTCTGCTTCCCTGCTGTACCAACACAACAACACACCCTGTCAACAGAGGAGTCTGCTTCCCTGCTGTACCAACACAACAACACACCCTGTCAACAGAGGAGTCTGCTTCCCTGCTGTACCAACACAACAACACACCCTGTCAACAGAGGAGTCTGCTTCCCTGCTGTACCAACACAACAACACACCCTGTCAACAGAGGAGTCTGCTTCCCTGCTGTACCAACACAACAACACACCCTGTCAACAGAGGAGTCTGCTTCCTGCTGTACCAACACAACAACACACCCTGTCAACAGAGGAGTCTGCTTCCCTGCTGTACCAACACAACAACACACCCTGTCAACAGAGGAGTCTGCTTCCCTGCTGTACCAACACAACAACACACCCTGTCAACAGAGGAGTCTGCTTCCCTGCTGTACCAACACAACAACACACCCTGTCAACAGAGGAGTCTGCTTCCCTGCTGTACCAACACAACAACACACCCTGTCAACAGAGGAGTCTGCTTCCCTGCTGTACCAACACAACAACACACCCTGTCAACAGAGGAGTCTGCTTCCCTGCTGTACCAACACAACAACACACCCTGTCAACAGAGGAGTCTGCTTCCCTGCTGTACCAACACAACAACACACCCTGTCAACAGAGGAGTCTGCTTCCCTGCTGTACCAACACATGAACCATCACTGGATGTCACCTCACACACAGATGGGGAGTCTCTACTGAAACTGCAGGGAGTGTGTTAGGTGATAAGTGTGTGTATATATACACTCACATGACTCGACAGGCTCCAGATCCCCTTTATCTGGCCCTGTGAACAGAAAATCAGACAGTGATCCAGTCATCATGTCACTCAGTCATGACTCAGACATCAAACCATCATGTGGTTAAATGGATAGGTCATTTCAGTTAGGGCAGAATACTGGGTGGGGTGCTGCGTTTTCCAGCAAAGCCTTTGATTGGAGCTAGAGAGGTGGGTGTGAGGACTAACCTTGGTCCTGCTCGCTGGTCAACACCCCCAGGGAGACATCAGTGACGTTCTCTGGGTTGAGGTGACCGATGGCCTCTGAGATCCGGTCCAGGGATATGAGGGCCTCTGCAGCATACAGGTGGCCCAGGAACCTGGAACAGAGACAGAGGACGCACCGTCAGACACAGAATCAGATGCACCAGTGACTCACTACTACTGGGGCTTTTTCATGGGGATGTGAACATTATATATACGATTAGCTGTCTAGACAAAAACAATTATATACCATAAAACTTCAATGAACAGCCCGGGCGTTAAATCACTCAACACAACACACTTCTTAGACAGGCTTCTATTTGAGCCAGGCGTCTACTTTCTTAATGAGCACAGCTTTTGCTCATTTGCATTGTTAATTGTTTAATTTCAGCATTAATTTTAATCAATTTCTTAACTTCCTGCACTAATGTGTTATCATTTATACACAGTCAGGTTTATTTCGTCTCAGTATGCCTCTATAATAAATGTACTCTTCTCCTCTATGACATCTTCTGCAGTTCTTACTTTCTCCATTAGAGGGTGATCGGACGATTGTCTGTACTCTCCAAGTTGTGTTTTTGTGCTTGCCAGTTAGCTAGCAGTTATTAGCTGTTTCTTACCGCCGATAAAAACAGATGATTAAAAAATAATATATATATTATGGCATATGTCACAAATCAAACATTAAACCTTGTAAACAATTAATGGTCATCTCATAAACAGTTTATTTGCTGTATTTTGTCTGCTGTTGCCCAGCTATTAAATGGGACTGGTGGCTATTTGATACTGAGTTTTACAGTATGTACAGGTGCGACCTAATATATTGGCACCCCTGCACTTTCCTTAAATAATTCCACTATTCTCAAACAGGTTTGACATAACGTTTTTTTTCCCTATACTTGTTATTGGATTTTCAACATTGCAAAACCAATTTTTGTTTTGTAAACTTAAGCCAAGATAAGATAATTTAGAAAATAAAGAAATGGCATGGGCAAAATGATTGGCACCCCGGAGCAGTAATGTACACAGCCTTTAGCCAAGATAACAGCAGACAAACACTTATTCTAGCCATCAATCAGCTTGCTGCACCTTTCTACAGACAATTTGGCCCCCTTTTCAGCAGCAACCTGATCTATTGTTTGAGGGGTGCCCTCCCAACTGCTGTTTTCAGATCTCACCATAGGTTATGGATGTACAAGGTGTGGTGACCAAAGGTTTTTACATTTCAACTTTTCTTTGAAGAAATACATTAGAAATACATACACATTCTGTGGTGAGGACAGCAGAATACCCCCTAGTCTGGCATTAACCCTCCACATTATGTGGTGAGGACAGCAGAATACCCCCAGTCTGGCATTAACCCTCCACATTCTATGGTGAGGACAGCAGGATACCCTAGTCTGGCATTAACCCTCCACATTCTATGGTGAGGACAGCAGGATACCCCTAGTCTGGCATTAACCCTCCACATTCTGTGGTGAGGACAGCAGGATACCCCCCTAGTCTGGCATTAACCCTCCACATTCTGTGGTGAGGACAGCAGGATACCCCCCCTAGTCTGGCATTAACCCTCCACATTCTGTGGTGAGGACAGCAGGATACCCCCCCTAGTCTGGCATTAACCCTCCACATTCTGTGGTGAGGACAGCAGTGCAGTGCAGGGACATGGTCTGTAATTAACCCTCCACATTCTGTGGCGAGGAGGACAGCAGTGCAGTCCAAGAAAGACTGATGGGAAGTCTGTGGTCAAGAAGTCATGAAGCAGTCTGAAGAGTCAAGAGGTCTGCTAGGGCCACATTACCATTACCAGACGGTGAGTCATGTTAAGTGCCGTAAGCTTTGGGGGTCATATGGAGGTTAATGAAGTGCTAACAAGAGGTGCATGGGTAGTGGGAAGGAGGGGGAAGAGAGGAAGAAACAGAAAGAGGTGTTGAGAGGGGAAAGGGGCTGTCAGGGTTGGGATGAAAGGCTAAGGGAAAAGAGGATAGAGGAATGAAGTCCATCTGGTGTAAGAGTTTATCTGAGTGGGGAAAGAGACGGGGAGAGAGAGGAATGGAGAGAGAGAGGAGTGGATAGAGAGAGAGAGGGATGGATAGAGAGGGATGGTTAGAGGTCTTACTTGAGTGATCCAGACAGCTTTGTCTGGTGAAGGAGCTTCTCTGCATGGTTCAGGGCCATCAGGTTGTCTCCTAACACCAGGGCCACGTAGGCACTGCAGGCCAGGAGGGAACACCTAGAGAGACACCACATACCACCACCCAGTTAGCACAGACAGGACAACACTTAACAGATCACACCAACCCTGCAGAGGGAAACATAGTGGGTTGCATAACATTCAGATGTGGGGGGAATTCATTATATATTGAAATAAATACTAATTAAACAATTCAATTAGTTCATTCAATAATTTATATTAGTGAAAGAAAAGTGCAGGCGAGGAGAGTCTGGACTGTAGTGGCCGTGTCCTTCCCAGGCCTCTCACTGGTTGGCAACAGAACACTCAGGGACTCCAGGAAATAAACCCAAGTAGTTGACGGGGCTGCTCATAACTTTCCATGTGGGGTCAGCCCTTCATTCAGCACATCCTCCCCAACTCTACCCCCTCCCCAACTCTACCCCCTCTACCCCTTCCCCAACTCTACCCGCTCCTAATGAAAAGTGGAAGGAAGGAGGGCAAGCTTGTCCAATTAGTCCAGAGAACAGAGACCCAGGAGGACCAGGGCAACAGAGACCCAGGAGGACCAGGGCAACAGAGACCCAGGAGGACCAGGGCAACAGAGACCCAGGAGGACCAGGGCAACAGAGACCCAGGAGGACCAGGGCAACAGAGACCCAGGAGGACCAGGGCAACAGAGAATGGAAAAAAGAAAGGAGAGAGAGGAGTATTAACTGACCGGGGGAGACAGGAAGGGAGACAGAAAGGTCTAGGTAGAGAGGTCTCTCTTACCTGAGGTTTTCAACCTCCTGTTTCCTCAGAGGTGAAGATGGTGCTGCAGAAAGGAACTTGTCTCCTTCTTGACCCTTCCCACTGTCAAACCAACAATAAGGAAGTCAGGGAAATGGAAAGAAACATACTCCCTGTAAAAGTTATTCTTCTATAAGAGGACATGGAGAGCTGAATCCTTGTTAATAGTCCATAACCTTAATAACCACAGTGCTCTACAAAAATAGATTTGGAAGATTTGACAAAACAAGTTACGGCAACAAGCCAATCTCAGGGTGAGATGAGACACTGACCTGCAGGCGTCGCTGTTTTCTGAGCCGCTCTCTGTGCTGCCTGAATGGCTGGGTGTCTTGGAGCCGTTCTCTGCCTTGGTCTCCTGCTGCTGGTGATCAGGGAGGAGGACCAGGCCGTTCCTCAGACAGATCGCTGCAAACTCCATACTGGCCACCGGAATGGCTGCAGACTGCCCATCACTACACACACCCACATTTAGGAGAGGAAAGAGTAAACCATGAGGTTAATGGAGATATAGTAATGATCAACATCTTGAGTTGTCTGAGTACCCTCTAATTTCAGCAATCACTTCCACGTAAACAAATGTTTTAGCGCCATCTCCTGGACAGTACTGGTTAGGTCCATAGGGAGAGGGAAAACTGACCTGTAGATTGTGTTCTGGGTGGACTGTGACGCCAGGATGATCTTGCGATGGTAGCCCTGCCCAACGATGGCCTGAACGATACCTTTTTTACTCGGAAGCCCCTTGTTGTCTTGTTCTAAGCTCTGGAAAAATAAAAGGCTAAATTTGAATGTTGGTAAGTTTTATTTCACTGTAAGAAAACGAGTGTGCGTGTGTTTGTGAGTGTATGTGTTTTTATCACAACTCACACCCTTGTTGGCAGCGATGCAGCACTCAGCCAACCGTAACCAGAGGCCAGGGTTAGAGTGGTACACCTGCACAGCATCCATCAGACAGTCGAAGGCCGCCAGGGGCCGGCCGATGTGCAGCAGCTGGATCCCACAGTTATACAGCAGCTCATAACGCTTGTTGGCTAGCAGCGCACACATGGGGATGCCCGAGAACTGCTTAGCTGGAAGGACAGAGAGACAACAGAGCTAGTCGGCGTACAACAGAGCTAGTCGGCGTACAACAGAGCAAGTCGGCGTACAACAGAGCAAGTCGGCGTACAACAGAGCAAGTCGGCGTACAACAGAGCTAGTCGGCGTACAATGACGAGAGAAACATGTAGGACCAGTTTCCCGGACACAGATTAAACTAGTCCTGCACTATGACACACTTTTGATGGAGAATCAGCATTTAACATACTTTTAAGTCCAAGACTAGGCTTAATCTGTGTCCGAGAAACTGTCCTGTTGCTTTGAATAGCATTAAACCCAGTTTATGGTGACTCACATTGCCCATTACCCGTTGCCCCACCGTCCCCCAGCTGTGCACACGTGTGGTCGTTCTCCTGCAGGGCCTTTTTGAAGTAGAATATGCCTAGGTTGTGTTTCCCCATGGCAAAGTGTATGCAACCCAGATTGTTCCAGAACATACAGCGCACACATTCACCTGATGGTAAAAACAAACAAGACAGAACGTTTAGTAGAAGTTAACTTTCATATAGGGCAGTGGTTCCCAAACTTTTTATAGTCCCGTACCCCTTCAAACATTCAACCACTAGCTGCATACCCCCTCTAGCACCAGGGACAGAAAACTCTCAAATGTTCTTTGCCAGAATTGTAAGCCAGCCACACACACACTATACGATACATTTATTAAACATAAGAATGAGTGTGAGTTGTCATCACAACCCGGCTCGTGGGAAGTGACAAAGAGCTCTTATAGGACCAGGGCACAAATAATAACATAACTCAAAGATTTTGCTCTTTATTTAGCCATCTTATATAAACTTTAATTTGTTCATCAAAAATTGTGAATAACTCACCACAGGTTAATGAGAAGGGTGTGCTTGAAAGGATGCACATAACTCTGCAACGTTGGGTTGTATCGGAGAGAGCCTCAGTCATATCATTTTCCACACACAGTCTGTGCCTGTATTTAGTTTTCATGCTAGTGAGGGCCGAGAATCCACTCTCACATAGGTACAAAGTTGCAAAGGGCATCAGTGTCTTAACAGCGCGATCTGCCAAGGCAGGATACTCTGAGTGCAGCCCAATCCAGAAATCTAGCAGTGGCTTCTGATTAAATTCAATTTTCACAGAACCGCTTGTTGCAATTTCGATGAGGCTCTCTTGTTCAGATATCGGTAAGTGGACTGGAGGCAGGGCATGAAAGGGATAACGAATCCAGTTGTTTGTGTCATCCGTTTCAGGAAAGTACCTGCGTGATTTCACACCTAACTTACTCAGGTGCTTCGCTATATCACATTTGACATTGTCCGTAAGCTTGAGTTCATTTGCACACAAAAAAATCATACAATGATGGAAAGACCTGTGTTGTCCTTGTTAATGCAGACAGAGAAGAGCTCCAACTTCTTAATCATAGCCTCAATTTTGTCCTACACATCGAATATAGTTGCGGAGAGTCCCTGTAATCCTAGATTCAGATCATTCATCATGCAAGCGGTCAGACAAGTGAAAATTATTGTCAGTAAAGAAAACTTTAAGCTCGTCTCTCAATTAAAAAAAACGTGTCAATACTTTGCCCCTTGATAACCAGCGCACTTCTGTATGTTGTAGAAATGTTACATGGTCTCTGCCCATATCATTGCATAATGCAGAAAATACACAAGAGTTCAAGGGCCTTGCTTTAACAAAGTTAACCATTTTCACTGTAGTGTCCAAAACGTCTTTCAAGCTGTCAGGCATTCCCTTGGCAGCAAGAGCCTCTCGGTGGATGCTGCAGTGTACCCAAGTGGCGTCGGGAGCAACTGCTTGCACGCGCGTTACCACTCCACTATGTCTCCCTGTCATGGATTTTGCACCATCAGTACAGATACCAACACATCTTGACCACCAAAGTCCATTTGATGTCACAAAGCTGTCCAGTACTTTAAAAATATCCTCTCATGTTGTCTTGATTTCCAGTGGTTTGTAGAAGAGGATGTCTTCCTTAATTGACCCCCGATAAACGTAACAGACATACCAGGAGCTGTGCCAGGCCCGCCACGTCTGTTGACTCATCCAGCTGTAACGCATAGAATTCACTGGCTTGTATGCGAAGCAGTAATTGTTTCCCGCGAGGCTACCTGTATTTGACATTGTGTTGTTATTTCGCTGAACACTAGATGGTTTAATTTTATTTTTGTAATTGAAACGAGGCTACTCAGGCGAGAAGAAAACCTCACCCAAATGTATAGACCCATTGGAAAATAAAAGTACAGTTTACATTTTTATTTATTTAAGTGAATCACATTTTTATTGCACGTACCCCAGTTTGGGAATACCCGATATAGGTAATACTCAATTGTGCTCTGTCGCTGACAGGACAGTCTTTCTGACAGTCTTTTCTTTTCACACCATCTAGCCAACCTGATCCATATAGTCCTGAATCGGACATATACTTTTACATGGTCTTTTCCAGCACGGTCGAACAACTATGTTGGATGTATAACCAGGTAAGCAGGGCTCTAAAAGTACCTGTTTTGATGGCCCCTGGGTGCTCTGCGATGTTGGAGCTGTTTAAGAGCTTCACTGCTTTGCGGTAGTTTCCTCTCAGGTACTCAAAGTTACTCTTGAGGAAGAGTGAGGACGCAGACTAGTGGGAGATGAAGGAAACACAGGTTGGCATGGAAACATTGACATTCTAGTCATTTAGCAGATGCTCTCATCCATCCAAAACAACTTCCAATCAGTGCATTGGACTGAAGCAGGGAAAGGTAGGAAGGGGATATTGGCAGATAGCAGGCTTAGTAAGGCAGTTTAATAACCTGATTCCAGATCCTTTTGTGCTGTCTTGCCAACTCCTAGGGTCATTGTCACGCCATCCTATGCTAAGACAGCACAAACATACCTGGAACCAGGCTAGTTTAGTAATGGGTTTAGCAACGCAAACATCATAACTCACATTCCCTGCTGTGTTCATCACAGACTTGATCTCCCTTTTGCATGCCTTTGATGACTTCATCTGAATGTACGCTCGCACTTTGTACTGAGGACGAGAAGAACGACAAGTGTGAAACAAAAGCAGCAATACAAAAGCTGCTTTCCCGTCTTCATTTCCTCCACCTCAGGAAAAGGATTGGTGTTAAACGTACCTGGTGCATTTTGGACTTTGCCGCTTCGATCATGCCGATGAACTCTGCCTTCTGGTTCCGACCGTCTTTGTTCGCGCTGTTGCCACTCTGCAATATCAAGATAGACACCAACTTTTGAAAAAAAACACGTTGCATTCAGAAAATATAGACTTCAAATGTCTTCTGATAGTAAGTGAAGTTTAAAACCATTAGTAAAATAGCCTGCACTCGGATGGAACTAGTGTAACTGCATAACCTCAGTAAGATGATTTTTTTTGGCATCCAAAGTAGGAGTGTGTTGTGTTTGGTTCTAAAGGCACCTTTACACTGACCCAACATTGACCAACGCTCCAACATTTGCCAACAACCGCCAAATCACATCTATCCAATTCTGTGTTTGTTGGTCAATGTTGTGTCAGTGTGTAAGCGCCTGAAGTATATTTTAGTAACCTGTCCTCCAGTAAGCTCCCTGAGATTATCTTGAATGAGGTCTGCTGCCTCCACTACCGGGTCCCTGTGAATGTAGAACTTGCACTGTGCCTGAAATATTACCTGGACATGACAGACAACCTTAATGTAAGTACACACGCAGCAGCACATCTTTGCTCTCAACACAAGAACATTAATATCTCACAACTTTACAGTTGCCACTAATAACAATAATATATCTGCTTAGGAAGAACAGTCATTTCTCTAAGAGGTGGAAAATAACATTCAACATACATGTACACAGTAATAAACATCAGAACATCATGGGTCAAAGTCAGAAACATGACACCCGAGAATGGTGCATGCTAGCACACCACACTTTAGAGGGACACGTACCTCCCCTTTGCCGTTCTTGTTGTTTCCCTGAACAGACAGTTTCTCCAGCACAGCAAGGAGATGGAGGGCCTTCTCTGGCTGGTACGTTAGCAGGTACAGATCCACCAGCAAGAAGCAGACCGCCAGAGCAAACTTTTCTTCTAGGACAAATAACACCATCAAGCCATGCTACACTGTTGGGCTGCAAAGGCAGATTCATCAGGAACATTTCCAGTTGCTGTGACTAAGTGTGTGCGTGTGACTGTGTGTGTGTACTGTGTAGTCATGCAATACATTTCAATGTTTGTGTTCTCTGACAAGTGCTTATAGTCTGACAAATACAAATGTCCATATAAAAACACCCAAACCTACCAAATGGCTCCAGAAACTGGTACAGCCTCTCTCCAATAGCGATAGCTTCGGAGTACTGTCTCATGTGGTAGTGAATGATAGCTTGATTGTAGTAGAGCAGACTGTTTTCTACATCATCCAAACCATCAATATCCTCCATTGAAGTGTGAACCTTGATAGACAAAAATGCATGAATGTTAAGGATTAGCCAACTTAATGACTGAACTATTGTGTGCATCTGTGAATATATTGATCAAGAATCAAGACATTTAAAACAGGAATCAACAATACTAGAATATGTGAAACATTTATTTGGCGTGTCATTGAGAGAACTGGATAAAAGGTTTCAACGATAGTCACCAGGTTTTTCATTGCAATTAGGGTCTGCTTCAGGGTGCATGTGGTGGTTTGGCCGCTCTTGTAGAATTCAGCTATTGCTTTATTCAAAGCAATCTTGTAGTCCTCCTTGTTCAACTCTTGCAGCTTCCCAAGGTGTTTCAAAGATTCGTCATAGTTTCCAGCCTAAAGAGTAAACAAATGAAAATCAACAAATTGAACAAAAAACTTGTGAATAGTTGCATCAACAAATGTAAACAAACATTGTAAATCAGATAGGTTTGACAGATGGAGTTGTAGCCAAGTTGGCCAACTCCCTAGGATTGTACAATTTGCAGCAAACTATTGATGGTAAATAAAGGCGACGTTACCGTAAACGCCTCCAATGCATTTGCAGCTATTGCTTTTTCTTGGTCTGAAATCCCAGGGGAAGAAGTGTTATCATGCTTGACTTCATTTAGTTCTGGTTGAATAATAAAACAACACTATACAGCCCATTTAGCTAGCTAATAATGGCCAACTGTTTGCTGCCAAGCCATAACATAATGTTAAAACAAGTTAGTTAACGTAAGCTAGCTAGGTCCAAATGCTGGTGGGCGTGTGTTGACAGTTAACATTCATGACACGCTAGTCAAGATTGTTGACATGACAAGTTTAGGAACTAGCTAGCTAGTGCGTAGTTAGTCGAGTGTGCCAATGTTGGTCACACGTGACACAATTAACAACTAACTAGCTAGCCAACTAAATAGTTGTTTATTGGCATGTTTAGTTAGTAAATATCAATTCATAGCTAGTTAGCTACCAACGCAGCTAGCGCAAGGACACTGGAAGGATAGCTAGCTAGCAACACTGGCGTTAGCTAATATTAGCTAGCAAACAACCGATGGTTGGTTAAATGTAAAGCCTATGTAAATGCTGGTGGATTAAAACTAGTGTTTGTACTAGCTAGCTATCCGTATATAGTTAATTAACAATATATAAATACCCGAGTTAGCAAGCCACTTTAGTTAACACGTATTAGCAAGATAGTCACTCTCCCACCTGTGTTGTTATCTGCCATTTCGGGGATCTGCTTTAATTGATGGAAATGCCCCAGCCAGAAGGTTTACTAAGAGAAATATTGGGACAAAACGATTAGTTTACTATGTTAGCTAGCCAAGGGGATAAATGTAAGTACTCCGCTCGTCCGTAACTAGAACAAGATATCCGAAACCTGACCGCTCTCAACTGCTTTTTTTCAGTGTTCCGCCATTGAAATGACGCTGAAGTAAACAAATCTGAAAGAAGGGCAGCTCGTGACGCAGGTGCCTGTCAACACAGATAAATAGCACCATCTACCGGTACGGAGGGAAAATGCAATAAAAGTGCATCTACTCAAAGCCTGGTCCCCATCCCATACATCAAATAATGTGGTCACTCACTGTAAAATAAAATAATCCTGCGTATTCATTTGCTTTAAAGGGATATCAGAAGACATACATGATCTGATAAACTTACTAAAAAAACAAAGCTAATCAAGCATTTTGCATCCGTTTTCAATAACTCGTACCCCTAACTTATCTCCACATGGTGGCAGTAAATTATCGTTATTGATGCATGAGAATGCCCTGCAGACTGGTAAGTAAGAAAGTAAGAAAAACAAAAATAAAATATAAAGTAGGCCTCATGTTGCATTGCTTTGCTTCACAATCATGCATGTTTGACACAGTTTCAAATATGATGTAAAATATTGTTTACGAAAATTATGTTTTCTCACTATAAAAGGGCTGCACTATACTGTCATGAAGCTCCAGGGAGGACAATATAACTAACAAAGTAAACCAATTGTGTACTGCAGGCTAATAATGAAAATCATTTGAGCATCGTTACAGAATCTCTCTCTCCATCTCTCTCTGTCTCATCAAAAAGGAAGTTAATAAAAAAACGCTAATGGATTTTTAATAGTATTTCACTCAGGCAATTGCACACAGTCTGTGGTTCTTTGAATAAAGGAACCAGGGTGAGATCGGTTATTTGACAAAGTCAAAAAGAAATAGAAGATGCTGAAAGATGTTTGAAACCCAGTGGCAGTTCCTGCTCTCAATAGTGAAGACTCGCAGGAGAGACTTGGCAAGAACAGCTCAAATAAGCAAAAGGAAACGACAGTCCATCCTTTACTTTAAGACATGAAGGTCAGTCAATCCGCAAAATGTCAAGAACATAGAAAGTTTATTCAAGTGCAGTCGCAAAAACCATCAAGCGCTATGATGAAACTGGTTCTCATGAGGACCGCCACAGGAAATGAAGACCCAGAGTTACCTCTGCTGCAGAGGATAAGTTCATTAGAGTTACCAGCCTCAGAAATTGCAGCCCAAATAAATGCTTCACAGAGTTCAAGTAACAGACACATCTCAACATCAACTGTTCAGAGGATACTACATGAATCAGGCCTTCATGGTTGAATTGCTGTAAAGAAACCACTACTAAAGGACACCAATAATAAAAGGAGACTTGCTTGGGCCAAGAAACACGAGCAATGGACATTAGACTGGTGGAAATCTGTCCTTTGGTCTGATGAGTCCACATTTTGTGAGACGCAGAGTAGGTGAACGGATAATCTCTGCATGTGTGTTTCCCACTGTGAAGCATGGAGGAAGAGGTGTGATGGTGTGGGGGTACTTTGCTGGTGACACTGTCAGTGATTTAGTTAGAATTCAAGGCACACTTAACCAGCATGGCTACCACAGCTTTCTGCAGCGATACGCCATCCCATCTGATTTCTGCTTAGTGGGACTATCATTTGTTTTTCAACAGGACAATGACCCAACACACATCAAATCAAATGTTATTAGTCTCATGTGCCGAATACAACAGTGAAATGCTTACTTACGAGCCCCTAACCAACAATGCAGTTAAAAAAAATACGGATAAGAATAGGAAGTAAAAGTACTGGGGGTACCAGTAGGGCCTTCCTCTGACACCGCCTGGTATAGAGGTCCTGGATGGCAGGAAGCTTGGCCCCAGTGATGTACTGAGTTGTTCACACTACCCTCTGTAGTGCCGTGCGGTGGGAGGCCGAGCAGTTACCATACCAGGCAGTGATGCAACCAGTCAGGATGCTCTCGATGGTGCAGCTGTAGAACCTTTTGAGGATCTGAGGACCCATGCCAAATCTTTTCAGTCTCCTGAGGGGGAATAGGTTTTGTCGTGCCCTCTTCATGACTGTCTTGGTGTGCTTGGACCATGTTAGTTTGTTGGTGATGTGGACACCAAGGAACTTGAAGCTCTCAACCTGCTTCACTGCAGCCCCATCGATGAGAATGGGGGCATGCTTGGTCCTCTCCTCCAGGCTGTGTAAGGGCTATTTGACCAAGAAGGAGAGTGATGGAGTGCTGCATCAGATGACCTGTCCTCCACAATCACCCGACTTCAACCAAATTTAGATGGTTTGGGATGAGTTGGATCGCAGAGGGAAGGAAAGCAGCCAACAAGCGCTCAGCATGTGGGAACTCCTTCAAGACTGTTGGAAAAGCATTCCAGGTGAAGCTGATTGAGAGACTGCCGAGAGTGTGCAAACCTGTCATCAAGGCAAAGGGTGGCTACTTTGAAGAATCTAAAATCTAAAATATATTTTGATTTGTTTAACACTTTTTTGGTTACTAGATGATTCCATGTGTGTTATGTCATAGTTTTGATGTCTTCACTAGTATTCTACAATGTAGAAAATATAAAAAATAAATAAAAACCTTTGAATGAGTGTGTCCAAACTTTTGACTGGTACTGTATTTCAAAGTTTAAGATGTGAACCAAATAATAACTATCTTGATTCAAGCATAAACATTTTAGGATTTTATTTTCATCAATAAAATAGTTTGAAATTGAGTGATAACAATATGGAACATTTGTAATATGGAATATTACTCTCTAGAACCACTGTTTAGAATCATTGAGATCCTAATTGTACATTCTCAGCACACTGATGGCCATGTTTGATGGATTACTAGTGGGAAATTCCTGTATTCCTTGTTCCTGGAGTATTCTAACCCATGAAGGTCTCATCCTGTTCTCACTATACAACACAATAGCTCCCCTTTACCCATTAGAGAGGGCCAGCACACTGTGTATGGGGATTGGTTAGATTCATATGCAGCTGAGCTCTGCAATGTAGTATATGGTTAAGCCCATATATACCCACAGCTTTTTGAGTTGTTATTTATTTTTTATTACATTTTTTTAACCTTTATTTAACTAGGCAAATTAGTTAAGAACATATTCTTATTTACAATGACAGCCCAGGAACAGTGGGTTAACTGCCTTGTTCAGGGGCAGAACGACAGATTTTTACCTTGTCAGCTCAGGGATTTGATCTAGCAACCTTTTGGTTGCTGGCCCAACACTCTAACCATTAGGCTGGTTTGACTGGGGGAAGGCAAAAGGGTAAAGGTTATAATACACTATATGCTTTCCCTCTCAACCCTGAAGAATACTTTTCAATGAAATGTCAAAGTTAACTCAGACTCTCTGTCAGGTATAGATGTCACACAGTATTGGATATCATTGTGAAAAGGTCAATGGAAGATGTAACAGAACAATATGCTCAAGCTATGCTACGGACTGGGTCAATTTTTTGTACTAATATCAGACACATATTTGACACATACTGTATACTTTTTCAAAAGTGGTGGCTATATGTTTTCCCTTACAATTCCTCACAAAACACTTTTTATTAAAATGTCAGACAATATTGTATACATTCTTCTTTATTAAAATGTCAGACAATATTGTATACATTCTTCCAAAGGAGAGCAAAGAAAGGTATAGGATAGTCAATGGAGAATATAGCAGGGCAGTATCTCCTAAAACTGCTGCACTTCTCCTGAACTTCTGACGCTGACACAGAGAGATATACTACTCAGGTTCAGGTGGAATTGTGATGGATAGCTCTTGATTGACTGTGGAGAATGGGAAAGGATGGCTATTTTATGTATTTGGGCACAGGGGAAATTTAGACATTCTGGCTAAGTGAGTCATCGTTACGCCAATACCATTTTTAACAAGAAAACGAGGACATTGAAATGAAGAGCTCAAAACGTAAAAAAATATTATTTAATGCGATTACGTCAGTTCTTGAGATAAAGTGGCTCTGTTGGTCTGGTAATCGATTCCACTGTGATTTGGAGCAGAGGATCTTAGGTAACTGCTTGGGGTACACAATCAAAATCAAATCAAAATCAAATCCAATTTTGTTGGTCACATACACATGGTTAGCAAATGTTATTACGAGTGTAGCGAAATGCTTGTGCTTCTAGTTCCGACAGTGCAGCAATATCTAACATGTAATCTAACAATTCCACAACAACTACCTAATACACACACATCTAAGTAAGGAATGGAATAAGAATATGTACATATAAATATATGGATGAGCAATGACAGAGCGGCATAGGCAAGATGCAATAGATGGTATAAAATACGGTATATACATATGAGATGAGTAATGCCAGATATGTAAACATTATTTAAGTGGAATTATTAAAGTGACTAGTGATCCATTTATTAAAGTGGCCAAGGATTTCAATTCTGTATGTAGGCAGCATCCTCTCTGTGTTAGTGATGGCAATCAGACAGTGCCTTAATGATAGCTCCCCAGAGACTATCATCACAACTCTGAGACAAGTCATCGTGGATGCTACAGCATCATTGAGATGTGGCAAATTAGTGACAACTAGCCTGGTTAAACCAGACGGAACACTGTCCTCAACATTATTTCACTTGAAACAACACTAAAATATAGTGAAATCAGCTTGGATGCCAAGCTAAGGGAAGCCCCCTCTAATAATGGCAAAGATGGAGTGTTGAACTGTACTATGGAAGTGGTCTCCTAAGGACAGTAACTGACTTTTTCATTTAGCAGACACTCTTATCCAGAGAGACTTACAGGAGCAATTAGGGTTAAGTGCCTTGCTTATAGGCACATCGGCAGATTCTTCACCTAGTCGGCTCAGGGATTCGACCAACCAGAAACCTTCGGTTAAAGGCCCAACGCTCTTAACCGCTAGGCTACCTGCCACACCATACCCCATACAATTTAATTCAGGACATCCTCAGTGTTAGAATAAATAAAGACCCAGGACAGCTCTGGGGGTTCAATCATGGATGCTCAGGTGTACTGTACAAACCTGTGTCAGGTAACATTGTCCTACCCTTGTCACATTACTTCCTGTGCTTCAGACTTGAACAATGTGTGATTATCAGGATATTAGATCAACGAGAGCAAATAACACACTGACACATTTCAATAAAGATACTCTGGCCAAGCTTGGACTGCACGAAGCGAATGCTTCTTATTGTAATTTACAATCGAAGCAATTACATGGAATGACTGTAATTTGCAATAGACAAGGAAGTCATTACGGAAAGGAGGTGAAGCTTTTATTGGGCCCAGAGGGCCTTTGGACTGCGCAGACACTCATCCTACCCTGGAGAGAACCTGTGCACAGCTCTGGCCATTAGGATAAAGTGTTCCATTAAAACACATGTTGGCTTAGAACAAGGGAAAGTGATGTATCTGCTTTGTCCAATCATATCGGTCTGTGCTTCTCCAAGGGCATGATTTGCAGACACAGACAGTTGCTGTTTGATAGAGGCTGTTTCTAGCCGTGTTGACTGTATTGTCATTAGGGTGTCCACATGGTACTTTCCAGGGCTGTCCAACTTTAACAAGACACACTGTAGTGACCTGCTGAGCCAATAAGAGAAAGAAGCACACACCTACAGAGGAATATTCTCAGGGATTCATTGAGTGATAGGCATGGATGGCTCCTCATTTACAAGCTCTTCATGTTCTGAATTATCTTGTGGAGATTTGAGGAGAGATCATAGGTCATACTGTAGAGATAAGGTGTTGCAAACACACGTGGTCCTAGTTCTTCATAGTAAGTATTCACCATAGTCAAAGTTGTAAGGGAATACAATTCCTTGAGTGAAAAATATATATTTTTGTACATTATTTGATAAAGTTGCTTGTTTTTATCGGCAATAGGTGGGCCCTGCCACCTTCAACAAGGGGTAGAGGTGAGTACAGAGCTACACTGGGGCTTTGTAATAAAGTAATAACCACCAGTCTGAGGTTGGATTGGAAAAGAACCTGCTAATACATCAAGTGAAGTCACCACTCACCTTTGCTCACGGCAAAGGAAAAAAGGCATTATGGGGAAAAACATTGAGGGAGGTTGCTTTACTGCAGGGATCATCAACTAGATCCAGCCACAGGCTGTTTTTCTTCTTGAGCGGATGGTCAGGGGGCCGGAACATAATTACAAATCATTTGTAGACTGCAAGAAGCCCAAACAGATTTAGTATTTGACTAAAACATAATAATTTCAAACCTTGCTTACATTTCTATATAATCACGTCTCTCTATTATGTGTGGGAATACTTGGGAAAAGATTTCAAAATGAAAATGACTTGGAACTGATTTGCTGGTGTTTTTACAGTCTTTTATCTCCAACAATTAAAAAATGTATGTCGTTTTTTTTAACCGGTACCTATTTCCATCCAAGTCAAGCACTGCTCTACTGCATGTTACAGGTAAGAGACAGGAAGGGGAAAATATCCCACACATCAACAAAAGACTAAAAAGTAGACTCACGATGCCCCCTGATGCTGGTGAAGGTGTTTCTCCACTTCTCCAACTGTATTAGTCAAGTAAAGAGAGAGGGAAAATTGAAGGTGCCATTGTATGGGGGAGCAAAGCCATTGAGACATTGAAGGTGCTCCACTGTTCTGAGAGATTGAGTTTAACCTCGGAGGACTGAATAGAAATGCCTCAAATTGCTTTGAACTCCACAGTCACCCCATTTCACTGACATCTTCCTAGTATGCCTCGAGGTAGGAGAGAGAGAGAGAGGGGGGGGAGAGGATGAATGCCTGATGAGTGTGTTTTGACCAGGGGCAGTGCCAGGGGACTGACCATCTGTAGGGGCCTGTAGGGTCCTCCCTAGCAGCTGATGTTTTATTGAACTTTGGGAGCCCAGAGCCACTAATAAGCAACCTGTGCCACGTGGCCCCTGGAGTATTGACAGACGCATACGCTCGGAATAACCATCAAAGAGGAGCCTTGAATGTTCTGGTTCCTTTGATATCCCCCCCTCCTCATCGCTCTGCATTCTGTTACTCTGACTGAGAGTGTATGAGGGAGGTTGGAACTACACAGCAGGCAGCAGAAGTGGAGAAGTGGAGGAGTCCATTTCTGTTTACATTGCAGAGTGGTGCCATGCAATGAGCAATGTGCCCAAAGGGAATGTTGCCTGCTCCAGACACTATACAGATGCACTATCTTCATTTTACCCTGCTTTCTCACAGCAGGAAAATAATCCTTCAGTAGCAAGGAAATGTGAATTATTATGTGGATTATAATTAATGGTCATTTTTGTAGGAATTGGAGGTGAGATATTTTTCTTCGTTCTCTGTGACGCTCTGTGCCTGCGTTTTGTCTGCTCTACCCAGAGGGGTGGAATGAATGCCATGCCACATAGCCCACACTCACATTCATAGTAAGTAGCCTTACACAAGCCTTGGCTGGCGTGAACTGGAATGGCTCATAGGAGCAGGAGCATACTGTGGTTTCTGTAGTGTGAGTACAGCTTGCTGTAGTACACCCCCTGGACAGGATGCTAGTCTATTGCAGTGACTATAAAATGGGACTGTGAATGAGTTGACATATTACAGGTAACTGCTAAAAATAAAGGAAACACCAACATAAAGTGTCTTAACAGGGCGTTGGGCACCACTAGGATCCAGAACAGCTTCAATGAGCCTTGACATAGATTCTACAAGTGTCTGGAACTCTATTGGAGGGATGCCACACCATTCTTCCACCAGAAACACCATTTGGTGTTTTGCTGATGGTGGCTGAAAACACTGTCTCAGGCGTCGCTCCAGAATCTCCCATAAGTGTTCAACTGGGTTGAGATCTTGTGACTGAGAGAGACACACACACACACACACACACACACACACACACACACACACACACACACACACACACACACACACACACACACACACACACACACACACACACACACACACACACACACACACACACACACACACACACACACACACACACACACACACACACACACACACACTCATGTTAAAACCTCTATGCTCCTTTGAGACCCCTCTTTCGAAGTCACTGAGATCTCTTCTTCTAGCCATGGTAGCAACTGGGCATTTTTATACATGACCTTAAGTATGATGGGATGCTAATTGCTTAATTAACTCAGGAACCACACCTGTGTGGAAGCACCTGCTTTCAATATACTTTGTATCCCTCAAGTGTTTCCTTTATTTTGGCAGTTACCTGTGATACACACACACATTTTGTTTGACGTACATGCTCGTTGGTGAGCGTTGTTCATGCTGCTGCAGTGTGGCTCTGTAGTCATGTTACACTGGCTTTGCTTGATGTTATTATACTGTATGAATCATACTGTATATTAAAACAGTAAAAAGAATGTTATGTAAAAATAAAATGACATCTTGAGAATGTTTGTGCTTGCTAGTGTTGAAGTATGTAACTAGGGAAATTATCTATGGTCAGGGTAATTACCAGCTATAGAGGAAGTGCATCAGGAACGTTAATTCTATAAGTATATGGCTAATAATGGGAGATTCCATCACTCCTGTTGTTTCTAAGTGTGGTCTCTGAGCTGTAAAAGGTAGCCAGTAGTAGGACCCTTTATAAAGGGTAGCCAGTAGTAGGACCTTTTACAAAGGCTAGACAGTAGTAGGACCCTTTATAAAGGGTAGACAGTAGTAGAACCCTTTATAAAGGGTAGACAGTAGTAGAACCCTTTATAAAGGATAGGCAGTAGTAGGACCCTTTATAAAGGGTAGCCAGTAGTAGGACCTTTTATAAAGGGTAGCCAGTAGTAGGACCCAGCACTGACATGACATATCATCTACCTCCCACCTCTGTGTCACAGCACTGACATGACATATCATCTACCTCCCACCTCTGTGTCACAGCACTGACATGACATATCATCTACCTCCCACCTCTGTGTCACAGCACTGACATGACATATCATCTACCTCCCACCTCTGTGTCACAGCACTGACATGACATATCATCTACCTCCCACCTCTGTGTCACAGCACTGACATGACATATCATCTACCTCCCACCTCTGTGACACAGCACTGACATGACATATCATCTACCTCCCACCTCTGTGTCACAGCACTGACATGACATATCATCTACCTCCCACCTCTGTGAAACAGCATTGACATGACATATCATCTACCTCCCACCTCTGTGTCACAGCACTGACATGACATATCATCTACCTCCCACCTCTGTGAAACAGCACTGACATAACATATCATCTACCTCCCACCTCTGTGTCACAGCACTGACATGACATATCATCTACCTCCCACCTCTGTGAAACAGCACTGACATGACATATCATCTACCTCCCACCTCTGTGTCACAGCACTGACATTACATATCATCTACCTCCCACCTCTGTGACACAGCACTGACATGACATATCATCTACCTCCCACCTCTGTGTCACAGCACTGACATGACATATCATCTACCTCCCACCTCTGTGAAACAGCACTGACATGACATATCATCTACCTCCCACCTCTGTGACACAGCACTGACATGACATATCATCTACCTCCCACCTCTGTGACACAGCACTGACATGACATATCATCTACCTCCCACCTCTGTGAAACAGCACTGACATTACATATCATCTACCTCCCACCTCTGTGTCACAGCACTGACATGACATATCATCTACCTCCCACCTCTGTGACACAGCACTGACATGACATATCATCTACCTCCCACCTCTGTGAAACAGCACTGACATGACATATCATCTACCTCCCACCTCTGTGAAACAGCACTGACATGACATATCATCTACCTCCCACCTCTGTGAAACAGCACTGACATGACATATCATCTACCTCCCACCTCTGTGAAACAGCACTGAGATGACATATTTCCATCACTGCACCTTGTTTATGTGGGTATGTATGTAAAACCCAGGCTATAATTAGACAGGGAAATTACTAGTTCTAATTGTTGGTATTCATCAATTTGAGAATTCAGATTGATTTTGAATCTGAAGCTGCTAATAATTCCGGATATTGTTACCTTCGTTACAACACCAATTAGATGAGTAATATTCCTAATGAAGATATGCACAAAATAAAACTGATTTAGGTGATATTAAACATGGTTAATTAAGGCTTGTTCTACAAACACTAATTATTTGTCAAGAGTTAAGAGTTGTTGAGAGACAAACATTTTTACAACACAGAGTATGATCTGATTTGATATATTAACTTGAGAAAATGTAAACAAAGAATTACCATTTCAAAATGCACCTTTGTCAGTGTTTTGACTGATGTCTACATCTACATCTATATTGTCATCTTTAAAATGAGCTGTGTTTATACCGTTTTCTGAATTACATAAAGACATATGAACTAAGAGATCAGGTAGAGATCATATCTGCTCAAGACAAGGCATAAAAATGTTTAGAGTGTGTCACTCTGAAAGCTGTAAATAACTTTTCCATCACATATTATAATAAATGGCACCCCCAGTATGGCCTCATAGGCTTAAAGCAATGAACAAAACTCACTCATTCACTGCCTTGCTCTCTGCTGCTCTAAGCAGTCTTGTGGAAGAATGGGTTAGATGGGTCAACTTAGTTGTTGAATACTCATTGCTTCATTCAAATTCATCATATTTACCCTCCTTTCCCCGGTTCTATAAGAAGATTACTCTTTAAGATGATTATTGACCCTGTGAGAACCAAGCATTTTTTCAAATGCGTTTTTGTAACATAAATCAAATCAAATCAAATGTTATTTGTCACATACACATGGTTAGCAGATGTTAATGCGAGTGTAGCGAAATGCTTGTGCTTCTAGTTCCGACCATGCAGTAGTATCTAACAAGTAATCTAACAAATTCACAACAACTACATTATACACACAAGAGTAAAGGAATGAATACGAGTATGTACATATAAATATATGGCTGACCGGCATAGGCAAGATGCAGTAGATGGTATGGAGTACAGTATATACACATATATATATATGAGATGAGTAATGTAGGATATGTAAACGTTATATAAATGGCATTGTTTAAAGTGGCTAGTGATACATTATTTCATCCAATTATAATTATAATTAAATATAATTAAATACCTCTAGCTCTGGCTCAGCATGTTTGTTTCTCTATTGTTTCTCTACTACATCTTAGAGAAGACAGGACACACACCATGTGCTGCTAAGAGATATATCTGGGTCTGAGGAGATGAATGACTGTCAGTAGTGTTTGTCATGAGTTTAGGACGTGTTGGATTTTTGCAACTGGGGGTCACACAAAGACAACGACGGACACGTATGAGGAAGTTTAAAACATACAGCTTTATTTTAGAGGGATACTTCAACCATAGTTAGGATTTATAAGTTATGTACTATTGTAGTAAACCGTATACTACTCACAAAATATTATATCAAAACCGAAACTGTCACGACTTCCGCCGAAGTTGGTCCCTCTCCTTGTTTGGGCGGCTTTCAGCGGTCGACGTCACCGGTCTTCTAGCCGCCACCGATCCATCTTTCATTTTCAGTTGGTTTTGTCTTCATTTTTTACACACCTGGTTTCCATTCCCATAATTCCATGTTCCTTATTTAACCCTCTGTTTCCCCCATGTTTTAGTGCGTGATTATTGGTTGTATTCTTGGTCCGTTGTTTTGTGTGATGATATCACTACGTGTATAGATATCTTATTGAGTAAAGTTGATGAATACTCATCTTTGTTGTCCTGCGCCTGACTCCGCTGTACCTGCATCACCGAGACCCATTACAGAAACACTCATGATAACAAAACTAAAACACTCATGATAAATTATAACACTCATAATAACAAAACTAAAACACTGATGATAAACTATAACACTGATGATAAACTATAACACTGATGATAAACTATAACACTGACAATAAACTATAACACTGATGATAAACTATAACACTGATGATAAACTATAACACTCATGATAAAATATAACACAATATAACACAATATTTTTTTATTTCACCTTTATTTAACCAGGTAGGCAAGTTGAGAACAAGTTCTCATTTACAACTGTGACCTGGCCAAGATAAAGCAAAGCAGTGCGACACAAACAACAACACAGAGTTACACATGGAATAAACAAACATACAGTCAATAACACAATAGAAAAAGTCTATATACAGTGTATGCAAATGAGGTAGGATAAGGGAGGTAAGGCAATAAATAGGCCATAGTGGCGAAATAATTACAATTTAGCAATTAAACACTGGAGTGATAGATGTGCAGAAGATGAATGTGCAAGTAGAGATACTGCCAGAGGCCCGGACAACAGGCCCTCAGATTAGACACAGTGAACTCTGTCTGTGAAGTTGTTGGTGAACCAGGCGAGGCAGTCACTTGAGAAACCAAGGCTGTTGAGTCTGCTGATAAGAATGTGGTGATTGACAGAGTCGAAAGCCTTGGCCAGGTCGATGAATACAGCTGCACACTATTGTCTTTTATCGATGGCGGTCATGATATCGTTTAGGACCTTGAGCGTGGCTGAGGTGCACCCATGACCAGCTCTGAAACCAGATTGCATAGCGGAGAAGGTAAACTATAACTATGATAAACTATAACACTGAGGATAAACTAAAACACTGATGATAAACTATAACACTGACGATAAACTATAACACTGATGATAAACTATAACACTGATGATAAACTATAACACTGATGATAAATTAAAGAATTATGTGAAAATGTAACCATAGAACTAACTGTGTGTGTTATAAACATCAGGTTTATGACAGTTATAAGTTTATATTTGACATGACATATTTGACATTCAGGGGTGGCAGGTAGCCTAGTGGTTAAAGTGTTGGGCCAGTAACCAAAAGGTTGCTAGATTGAATCCCAGAGCTGACAAGGTAAAAATCTGTCAATCTGCCCCTGAACAAGGCAGTTAACCCACTGTTCCTAGGCTGTCATTGTAAATAAGAATTTGTTCTTAACTGACTTGCCTAGTTAAATAAAAAAAATGTGGAATGAATTACATTTCTGAGGCTCATCCACTTCCTTCAAGCTACATTTTGATTTATTCAGTTTATGTCACAATGAATTCTGGATCAAGTTGACATGACATAGAGATGGAAGTTCCAAAAGTACATCCCAAATGGCACCCTATTCCCTACATAGTACACTACTTTTGACCAGGGCCCATAGGGCAATATGTAGGGTATAGGCTGCCATTTGGGATGTATTTCACTCCAAGAATGTCAGCCTCACAGTGAGGTCAACAACAAGTCGCATAACAGGAAGTATAAGGTTAACAGGAAGTATAATTTTAACAGGAAGTATAATTTTAACAGGAAGTATAAGGTTAAAAGGAATTATAAGGTTAACAGGAAGTACAAGGTTAACAGGAAGTATAAGGTTAAAAGGAATTATAAGGTTACATGAAGTATAATGTTAACAGGTTGAATTTGTTCTTAACTGACTTGCCTAGTTAAATAAAGGTTAAATAAAAAGTATAAGGTTAACGGGAAGTATAATGTTAACAGGAAGTATAAGGTCTGAAATGTGTTTATCAACATGTCAATACATTCATTTTTTATGATTTTATTACCTATACCACTAGAGAGCACCTGCTCTGGTGAATGTAATGGAAATATACTTTGGACCCGTCCCAAATGGCACCCTATTCCCTACATAGTGCACTACTTTTGTCCAGAACCCTGGTAAAAAAATAGTGCACTATGTAGGGAATTGGGTTCCATTTGTGACGTAAAGCTGTATGTACATAGTGGTGAAAAATATACTTGATTCAACACAGATTTGTTAACAGAAATCAGGTGGCAATCATTAATGATTCTATTTTGATGTCATGACTAATCTATGATTGAAGGTAGTTTAATAAATCAGGTTTATGACTGAGCTGTCCCTGTAATGGTTTTATAACTATTTGATCACCAATGAGAATGTCACTGAAGCAAATAGAATGGAGGAGACACAGGGGCGGTGAAGGAGCCGTATCAGAGACCGGAAAACAATGTGTCAATGTCTCTTAAATCTAACAGGCAATTTAAACTGATCTGAGATATACACAACATCTTCATGGATTCATTTCTCCCTCTTATTACATGACAGAAACAAGCAGACAACATGGGATTCAACCAGACAGCTTGGGATCCAACCAGACAGCTTGGGATTCAACCAGACAGCTTGGGATCCAACCAGACAACATGGGATCCAACCAGACAGCTTGGGATTCAACCAGACAGCTCGGGATCCAACCAGACAGATTGGGATTCAACCAGACAGCTTGGGATCCAACCAGACAACATGGGATCCAACCAGACAGATTGGGATTCAACCAGACAGCTCGGGATCCAACCAGACAGCTTGGGATCCAACCAGACAGATTGGGATTCAACCAGACAACTCGTGATTCAACCAGACAGCTCGGGATCCAACCAGACAGCTCGGGATCCAACCAGACAGATTGGGATTCAACCAGACAGCTTGGGATCCAACCAGACAGCTTGGGATCCAAACAGACAACTCGTGATTCAACCAGACAGCTCGGGATCCAACCAGACAGCTCAGAATCCAACCAGACAGCTCGGGACAGCTCGGGACAGCTTTTGATCCAACCAGACAACTTGGGATCCAAATTCACACAACAACAATGATAAACACTCATTCAAAAATGTGACATTTGAATTCTGTGCCTTTTCATCTGCGTGACTTGAATGAGGACAGTTTCTGCCGTAGCTTTTGGCTAGAGATTATGATTTAATTGACCGCTCACAAAGATTAGCTGGATCCAGGGCTTCTTTAATTGTGTCCTGAAGCCAGTGTGTGATGTGTGATGAATTTTGGCACTATTATTGACAATAACATTTGGTTGAACCGTAATTTGAAATGGTATTATTCATACAGGATGTACAGTAAGTGGAACAATAATGTTACAAACATTACACAGATGAAGACAGACAGACGCAGGTTGGCACATTACCATTCTTCGAGTTCAAGGGTGCCATAATGAGATGCGTGACATCAGCAGACATTAGAAATCTACTGACAACACACGCCTGGCCTGAGGCCCCTCTCTCTCTCTCTCTCTCTCTCTCTCTCTCTCTCTCTCTCTCTCTCTCTCTCTCTCTCTCTCTCTCTCTCTCTCTCTCTCTCTCTCTCCTCTCTTTATTCTTGGCTGAGTGTTTTAGTGTTTCACACATTAGATTACATAGAACTAGAGGTACAAGTGCTGGACTTGTGTTCTGAAGCATCCAGAACTATTCTCTAAAATCGAATATCAGAGCATCCAAGCAAGGTGGTGCTAAACAGATGTGACACTTCTCAATTAGAGAATGCTACCTAACAGGCTGTTATTTTGCCCTTTTCAAACACATTTTCTGCAATTCTACACATTTTGCCATGGCTCATGCCGTGTTATTATGCTATCTGAGTGACTCAAACATTACAACAAAAACAATTGAGGTAATCCAGCCATGTGTGGCAGCAGGTAGCCTAGTTTTTAGAGCATTGGGCCAGTAACCGAAAGGATTAAATCCCTGAGATGACAAGGTAAAATTATTTCCTTCTGCTCCTGAACAAGGCAGTTAACCCACTGTTCCTAGGCTGTCATTGTAAATAAGAATTTGTTCCTAACTGACTTGCCTGGTTAAATAAAAAAAATCATGTGTGAGCCTAAAGTGTGGAAAACCTGTCGTGGAGGATCAGGCTAGCCATTTCCACTGTGGCTTACAAATGTCAAAGTGTCATCCACAATAAAATCCAATGTGTTGTAAGGTTAAATGGATTCTTCAGTTGCTCAAGCTGACGTGAGACAGATGTTTTTGACACGCATGGTGAGAAAAAATGACCTACTGCATGTGTCGTATGTAAAAAGGCATGTATGTATTGTGTAATTTTTTTTACCTTTATTTAACTAGGCAAGTCAGTTAAATACAAATTCATATTTACAATGACGGCCTACCGGGGAACAGTGAGTTAACTGCCTTATTCAGGGGCAGAACAACCAATTTTTACATTGTCAGCTCAGGGATTTGATATAGCAACCTTTCGGTTACTGGCCCAACGCTCTAACCACTAGGCTACCTGCCATAATGTGTCATGTATTGAATTGAGTATTGTATTGTGTATTGTAGTGTGTATTGTAGTGTGTATTGAGTACTGTATTGTGTATTGTATTGTATTGCGTTGTGTATTGTATTGTGTACTGTGTTGTGTACTGTGTTGTGTATTGTATTGTGTATTGTATTGTGTACTGTACTGTGTATTGTATTGTATTGTACTTTAATAGTAATTATATCACAGTGATAATGATAATTATCACCTTCACCGCAGCCAATGTGAGAAAAACATTTAAATGTGTTAACCCTCGCAAGGCTGCCGGCCCAGATGGCATCCCTGGCCGTGTCCTCAGAGCATGCGCAGACCAGCTGGCTGGTGTGTTTACGGACATATTCAATCAGTCCCTATCCCAGTCTGCTGTTCCCACATGCTTCAAGAGGGCCACCATTGTTCCTGTTCCCAAGAAAGCTAAGGTGACTGAGCTAAATGACTATCGCCCCGTAGCACTCACTTCTGTCATCATGAAGTGCTTTGAGAGATTAGTCAAGGATCATATCACCTCCATCCTGCCAGACACCCTGGACCCACTCCAATTTGCTTACCGTCCCAATAGGTCCACAGACGATGCAATCGCAATCACACTGCATACTGCCCTAACCCATCTGGACAAGAGGAATACTTATGTAAGAATGCTGTTCATCGACTACAGCTCAGCATTTAACACCATAGTTCCCTCCAAGCTCGTCATTAAGCTCGAGACCCTGGGTCTCGACCCAGCCCTGTGCAACTGGGTCCTGGACTTCCTGACGGGCCGGTCCCAGGTGGTGAGGGTAGGAAACAACATCTCCACTCCGCTGATCCTCAACACTGGGGCCCCACAAGGTGCGTTCTCAGCCCTCTCCTGTACTCCCTGTTTACCCATGACTGCGTGGCCAAGCACGCATCCAACTCAATCATCAAGTTTGCTGACGACACTACAGTGGTAGGCTTGATTACCAACAACGACGAGACGGCCTACAGAGAGGAGGTGAGGGCCCTCGGAGTGTGGTGTCAGGAAAATAACCTCTCACTCAATGTCAGCAAAACAAAGGAGATGATCGTGGACTTCAGGAAACAGGAGAGGGAGCACCCCTATCCACATCGAGGGGACAGTAGTGGAGAGGGTGGAAAGTTTTAAGTTCCTCGGTGTACACATCACGGACAAACTGAATTGGTCCACCCACACAGACAGCGTGGTGAAGAAGGCGCAACAGCGCCTCTTCAACCTCAGGAGGCTGAAGAAATTCGGCTTGTCACCAAAATCACTCACAAACTTTTACAGATGCACTATCGAGAGCATCCTGTCGGGCTGTATCACCGCCTGGTACGGCAACTGCTCCGCCCACAACCGTAAGGCTCTCCAGAGGGTAGTGAGGACTGCACAGCGCATCACCGGGAAACCTACCTGCCCTCCAGGACACCTACACCACCCGATGTCACAGGAAGGCCAAAAGATCATCAAGGACAACAACCACCCGAGCCACTGCCTGTTCACCCCGCTATCATCCAGAAGGCGAGGTCAGTACAGGTGCATCAAAGCTGGGACCGAGAGACTGAAAAACAGCTTCTACCTCAAGGCCATCAGACTGTTAAACAGCCATCACTAACAGTGAGTGGCTGCTGCCAACATACTGACTTAAATCTCTAGCCACTTTAAACATAGGAATTGGATGTAACAAATGTATCACTAGCCACTTTAAACAATTTTGTATATAATGTTTACGTATCCGACATACTCATATCAAATGTATACACTGTACTCTAAACCATCTACTGTATCTTGCCTATGCCGTTCGGCCATCGACCCAAATCTCTAGCCACTTTAATAATTATAACTGGATGAAATAA
Source organism: Brachymystax lenok tsinlingensis (assembly GCA_030435695.1). Classification (NCBI taxonomy): domain Eukaryota; kingdom Metazoa; phylum Chordata; class Actinopteri; order Salmoniformes; family Salmonidae; genus Brachymystax; species Brachymystax lenok. The sequence continues at coordinate 59,284,367 of CM059789.1, forward strand.
TGTATCACTAGCCACTTTAAACAATGCCATTCATATAATGTTTACATATCCTACATTACTCATCTCATATATATATATGTGTATATACTGTACTCCATACCATCTACTACATCTTGCCTATGCCGGTCAGCCATCGCTCATCCATATATTTATATGTACATACTCGTATTCATTCCTTTACTCTTGTGTGTATAAGGTAGTTGTTGTGAATTTGTTAGATTACTTGTTAGATACTACTGCATGGTCGGAACTAGAAGCACAAGCATTTCGCTACACTCGCATTAACATCTGCTAACCATGTGTATGTGACAAATAAAATTTGATTTGATAATATAGCTGTTTATGTTTCTTAACAATTTCACTCATATGGCCTGAATGAAATAATGTGTACAATTAATGTACAGTTCATTTAGAGAGCCCACAATACATTGAGCTAGTCAGGATGTAAAATGTGGACAAGGCCTGAGCTGTACATTCATAGGAGACACTTTATTGGGATAGTCCCTAGCAGATGGTTTGTAGATGTTCAATCACTGTCAACAACATTTCAACTAACTATCCACTAACCTTAACCCTAACCTTAACCTTTATTCTAAACCTAACCCTAACCCTAACGCTGACCCTAGCAAAGCAGTTGCTTATCAACAGATAGTTTGTTGATAGTATGACTATCTGTAAAGCAGGGTCTATCCAGATACAGTGGGACCGGTTCGTATCATACAGTATATATCTGTTCTTAGATGCAGACAGCATCATGTAGACATGGTAACCATCAGACAAAATGAGGACTTTTTAACCACAGAATGATCCTGTGTGTTCAACGTCAGTGGAAATGTGATTGATTACATTTGCTCCCGATATTACCAGAATGCAGTTCTTTATTGTTCCAGGAAGTAATTAAGACGTTAATGACATGGAAGCTTCGCCAAGACCCTCATGCTTCGATCGATACAATGCATGAGTGTGATCATTAGCGTGATGGCAATATTTATTAATTATGGTCTCCGTTGATAAGAATGTCCTCTCAGCTAAGCAATAAATAGAAATGGTTATTTGTAGTATGTATTCATGATTACAGTATTTTCAAATGCCAGCTGCATTTGACCAGCCATGCACACATTGCATTTCACTATTGAACTATGTTTAATTTGTGTGTAAAAATGTAAATGCTCTTTTCTTTGATCAAGTAATGACTAGAGACCAGCTGTTTGTTGTTTCTAAGCTGTCCTGTGGAATGAGCACTGTTATTGCATCATAATGTCAGACAACAGTCATTGACTTGAAGTGTTTTGTCGCCTGGAATCCACACTGCCTGAATATCGTTCAGACTCCAGGCTAAGTGGTTTGCCTTCTTCATCAGTTTAGATGCAAAGCTCTGAAAACGCCATTCAATTCTGTATTATGAAACTTCAATGACCAATATATTGTATTGTATGTATTTGTAATTGAATTTCCTACTGAGTTCTGCAGTTCAGCTATGTCCTCTGCTGTTTGAACCAAAAACAGTTTCTGCACATAACCAGTGATGGTTTGTGCTTTGTGCCTCATACAACTGACTTGCCTCAGCCACAGAGCGTTATGTCATCACAATCACTCAACCGCTTTTGGCAGAACAGGTGTGCTCAGAAGACATTCTCCTAACCATTTCATGTCGGTGGCACATTCATAGACAGATTTCCTGTGTGTAGAGTTATTTAAAGGGTTTATAAAACATTGATAAAGCATAAAGAAAGTTTAAATAGTAGTGGCGCTAATATTGCATTAGCGCCACTACTATTTAAAGGGTTGCATTGTTGACTATGTAGCACAGGAGGCTGCTGAGGGGAGGACGGCTCATAATAACGTCCGGAACAGTAGGGTATGGAATGGCATCAGACACATGGAAACCACGTGTTGGTATATTTGATAGTGTTCCATTCATTCCACTCCAGCCATTACCACTAGTCCGTCCTCCACAATTAAGGTGGCGCCAACCTCCTGTGTTATGTAAGTCATGGCAGGCTGACACTCATTCAGACTCATCCAGACTGATCCAGACTCGTCCACAACACTCAGCAGGAGAGACAGAGAAGGCCATTGGCAGGACAATGTCACGTCTCGTCCCCTGTTAATAATGCCCTGCCTCTGCCTATCTAGTCCACACCACTGACAGTGGCCATCTGCATCCACAGAGCATTGTCTGTCTAGTCAGAGGCCATCCATATCAACAGAGCCTCTGGGTGCATCCCAAATGGCACCCTATTCCCTACATACTGTACAAGCCCACAGGTCAGGAGTCTCCCTAGGGGCCCTAATCAGAAGTAGTGTACTATAAAGTGAATCGGGTGCCATTTGACACACACAGCATCTAGTCTGGACAACCAAATCCACATCGACAAAGCATCTGTGTCTGTGTCACTGATAACTGGCTGAGACTAGAAACTAGAAATTCAAACAGAGCCTCAATCTCTCCCTGTTATCCATGCAGGCATTTCAAGACAAACCAAATGTCTCCTCTGTTCAGCGCTGATCAGGGAGATGATTAACACACACACACACACACACACACACACACACACACACACACACACACACACACACACACACACACACACACACACACACACACACACACACACACACACACACACACACACACACACACACACACACGCACCAACAGGCATTTACATTCTACACCCTGTGCTCTGGTCTGCTCTGGTCTGTACTTTACTTCACCAAGGCAATGATTCGTAGCGATTGAGTGAATCGGCTCCAAGCTGTACACCAATCACTGGGGAGATATAGAGCTGTATATATATGAGATGGGAGGTATTTGTCAACCAAATTGGCCTATGGATAAGGGGGATTTGTAGGGGCAGCTGTAGGCTACATTGAGACCTATGGCTTGATCATTATGTTAATATTTAGCATGTTCTAGCACCCTATTAGCTGAGTGTATTTCTGAGAGATATCCCTTTATGTCAAATATATGGCTAGACGTTATGCCATGAGGACATATGGCACAGAACAAAAATATAAGCGCAACATGCAACAATTTCAGTTCATATAAGGAAATCAGTCAATTGAAATGAATGAATTAGGCCCTAATCTATGGATTTCACATGGCTGGGCTCCTGAGTGGCGCAGCAGTCTAAGGTACTGCATCTCAGTGCTAGAGGTGTCACTACAGACCCTGCTTAGATTCCAGGCTGTAGCACAACCGGCCATGATTGGGAGTCCCATAGGGCGGTGCACAATTGGCCCAGCGTCCTTAGGGTTTGGCTGGGGTAGGCCATCATTGTAAATAAGAATTTGTTCTTAACTGACTTGCCTAGTTAAATACATTTTAAAAAGGCATCTGTTGGTCACAGATACCTTAAAAAAAGTTAGGGGCCTGGATCAGAAAACCAGTCAGTATCTGGTGTGACCATTTGTCTCATGCAGCGTGATACATCTCCTTCGCATAAAGTTGATCAAGCTGTTGATTGTGGCCTGTGGAATGTTGTCCCATTCCTCTTCAGTGGGGGGTTGGATGACATGAAATATTATGCTTTTACAAAACGTGATGCTGTTTTCAAATGAAACACAATACCTTGCTCTTGTTAAAGATTTTAGAATTTATTTGTTTTTTTTAGTTGCTCGATATTGTCGGGAACTGGAACACGCTGTCGTACACGTCGATCCAGAGAATCCCAAACATGCTCAATGGGTGACATGTCTGGTGAGTATGCAGGCCATGGAAGAACTGGTACATTTTCAGCTTCCAGGAATTGTGTACAGATCGTAGCAACATGGGGCCGTGATTTACCATGCTGATGAATGGCACAACAATGGGCCTCAGGATCTCGTCACAGTATCTCTGTGCATTCAAACAGACATTGATAAAATGCAATTGTGTTATTTGTCCGTAGCTTATGCCTTCTCATACCATAACCCCACAGCCACCATGTTGAAATCAGCAAACCGCTCGCCCACACGGCACCATCTGCCCAGTACAGTTGAAACCGGGATTCATCCGTGAAGAGCACACTTCTCCAGCATGCCAGTGGCCATCGAAGGTGAGCATTTGCCCACTGAAGTCGGTTACAACGCCGAACTGTAGTCATATCAAGACCCTGGTAAGGACGATGAGCACACAGATGAGCTTCCCTGAGACGGTGTCTGACAGTTGTGTGGAGTTCCTGGGCTAGCGGGGTTACACGTGGTCTGTGGTTGTGAGGCCGGTTGGATGTACTTAGGGTCCGTCTGTTATATCTGGAGTATTTCTTCTCTTATCTGGTGTCCTGTGCGAATTTAAGTATGCTCGCTCTAATTATCTCTCTCTTTCTTTTTCTTCTTCTCTCTCTCTCTCTCTCTCTCTCTCTCTCTCTCTCTCGGAGGACCTGAGCATTAGGACCATTCCTCAAGGCCTACCCGGATGTCCCGAGTCCACCTGGCCGTGCTGCTTCTCCAGTTACAACTGTTCTGCCTGTTTTATGAACATTTTAAAATCTTGTCCATGTTCTGTTATAATCTGCACCCGGCACAGCCAGAAGAGGACTGGCCACCCCTCACAGCCTGGTTCCTCTCTAGGTTTCTTCCTAGGTTTTGGCCTTCTAGGGAGTTTTTCCTAGCCACCGTGCTTTTACACCTGCATTGCTTGCTGTTTGGGGTTTTAGGCTGGGTTTCTGTACAGCACTCTGTGACATCAGCTGATGTAAGGGGGGCTTTATAAATAAATTTGATTTGATTTGATGTACTTCCAAATTCTCTAAAACGACGTTGGAGACGACTTACGGTAGAGAAATTAACATTGAGCTGCTGTATATGGAATTATTTTAAGAAGGTCATACCAAGGATCATTTAGCAATTTGATTTTTAATTTTAAGATCCCTTGAAGTATAAATATATATATATTTTGCTATTAGCCCATACAAATGCATTGAATAACATATTCACTATATGGAGCAACAGAAAGTCCCCCCCCTAAAAATCAAATAGGAAGTTTGTTCTGAAGTGTCTGTTCTATATCTAAGAGATATAAGAAAGATCTGGAAAATATATACACAGTGCCTTCGGAGAGTATTCAAACCCCTTGACTTTTTCCACGTTTTGTTTCATTACAGCCTTATTATAAAATTTATAAAAATGTTTTTTCCTTATAAATCTACACACAAAACCATAATGACAAATTGTAGGTCTCTTTGCTCGCACCCGCTTTTTCAGTTCTGCCCACACATGTTCTAAAGGATTGAGGTCAGGGCTTTGTGACGGCCACTCCAAAACCTTGACTTTGTTGTCCTTAAGCCATTTTGCCACAACTTTGGAAGTATGCTTGGGGTCATTGTCCATTTGGAAGACCCTATTTGTGACCAAGCTTTAACTTCCTGACTGATGTCTTGAGATGTTGCTTCAATATATCCATATAATTTTCCTTCCTCATGATGCCATCTATTTGTGAAGAGCACCAGTCCCTCCTGCAGCAAACCACCCCTACAACATGATGTTGCCACCCCCGTGCTTCACGGTTGGGATGGTGTTCTTCGACTTGCAAGCCACCCCTTTTTCCTCCATACATAACAATTGTCATTATGGGCAAACAGTTCTATTTTTGTTTCATCAGATCAGAGGACATTTCTCCAAAAAGTACGATCTTTGTCCCCATGTGCAGTTGCAAACCGTAGTCTGGCTTTTTTATGGCAGTTTTGGAGCAGTGGCTTCTTCCTTGCTGAGCGGCCTTTCAGGTTATGTCGATATAGGACTCGTTCTACTGTGGATATAAATACTTTGTACCTGTTTCCTCCAACATCGTCAAAAGGTCCTTTGCTGTTGTTCTGGGATTTATTTGCACTTTTTGCACCAAACTACGTTCATCTCTAGGAGACAGAACGCGTCTCCTTCCTGAGCGGTATGATGGCTGCGTGGTCCCATGGTGTTTATACTTGCGCACTATTGTTTGTACAGATGAACGTGATACCTTCAGTGTCTCTTTGCTCCCAAGGATGAACCAGAGGTCTAAAAAAAAAATCTGAGTTCTTGGCTGATTTCTTTTGATTTTCCAATGATGTCAAGCAAAGAGGCACTGAGTTTGAAGGTAGGCCTTGAAATACATCCACAGGTACACCTCCAATTGACTCAAATTGTATAAATTAGCCTATCAGAAGCTTCTAAAGCCATGCCATCATTTTCTGGAATTTTCCAAGCTGTTTAACGGCACAGTCAACTTAGTGTATGTAAACTTCTGACCCACTGGAATTGTGATACAGTGAATTATAAGTGAAATAATCTGTCTGTAAACAATTGTTGGAAAAATTACTTGTGTCATGCACAAAGTAGATGTCCTAACCGACTTGACAAAACTATAGTTTGTTAACAAGAAATTTGTGGAGTGGTTGAAAACGGGTTTTAATGACTCTAACCTAAGTGTATGTACACTTCCGACTTCAACTGTAAGTATTCAGACCCTTTGCTATGAAAATGTGGAAAAAGTAAAGGAGTCTGAATACTTTCCCCGAATGCACTGCATATATTTATTTTACATGTATTTAACAAAAAAACTTTGTCTCCACATTTACTGTACTTCCATACATTTTTTATCCAAGACGAGTCTTGTGAGGCCTGTCCTAGAGAAAAACAACCAACATGTACAGTGAGGGAAAAAAAGTATTTGATCCCCTGCTGATTTTGTATGTTTGCCCACTGACAAAAAAATGATCAGTCTATAATTTTAATTGTAGGTTTATTTGAACAGTGAGAGACAGAATAACAACAAAATAATCCAGAAAAATGCATGTGAAAAATGTTATAAACTGATTTGCATTTTAATGAGGGAAATAAGTATTTGACCCCTCTGCAAAACATGACTTAGTACTTGGTGGCAAAACCCTTGTTGGCAATCACAGAGGTCAGACGTTTCTTGTAGTTGGCCACCAGGTTTGCACACATCTCAGGAGGGATTTTGTCCCACTCCTCTTTGCAGATCTTCTCCAAGTCATTAAGGTTTCGAGGCCGATGTTTGGCAACTCAAACCTTCAGCTCCCTCCACAGATTTTCTATGGGATTAAGGTCTGGAGACTGGCTAGGCCACTCCAGGACCTTACTGTGCTTCTTCTTGAGCCACTCCTCTGTTGCCTTGGCCGTGTGTTTTGGGTCATTGTCATCCTGGAATACCCTTCCACGACCCATTTTCAATGCCCTGTCTGAGGGAAGGAGGTTCTCACCCAAGATTTGACGGTACATGGCCCCGTCCATCGTCCCTTTGATGCGGTGAAGTTGTCCTGTCCCCTTAGCAGAAAAACACCCCCAAAGCATAATGTTTCCACCTCCATGTTTGACGGTGGACATGGTGTTCTTGGGGTCATAGGCAGCATTCCTCCTCCTCCAAACACGGCGAGTTGAGTTGATGCCAAAGAGCTCCATTTTGGTCTCATTTGACCACAACACTTTCACCCAGTTGTCCTCTGAATCATTCAGATGTTCATTGGCAAACTTCAGACGGGCATGTATATGTGCTTTCTTGAGCAGGGGGACCTTGCGGGCGCTGCAGGATTTCAGTCCTTCACGGCATAGTGTTACCAATTGTTTTCTTGGTGACTATGGTCCCAGCTGCCTTGAAATCATTGACAAGATCCTCCCGTGTAGTTCTGGGCTGATTCCTCACCGTTCTCATGATCATTGCAACTCCACGAGGTGAGATCTTGCATGGAGCCCCAGGCCGAGGGAGATTGACAGTTCTTTTCTGTTTCTTACATTTGCGAATAATCACACCAACTGTTGTCACCTTCTCACCAAGCTGCTTGGCGATGGTCTTGTAGCCCATTCCAGCCTTGTGTAGGTCTACAATCTTGTCCCTGACCTCCTTGGAGAGCTCTTCGGTCTTGGCCATGGTGGAGAGTTTGGAATCTGATTGATTGATTGCTTCTGTGGACAGGTGTCTTTTATACAGGTAACAAGCTGAGATTTGGAGCACTCCCTTTAAGATTGTGCTCTAATCTCAGCTCGTTACCTGTATAAAAGACACCTGGGAGCCAGAAATCTTTCTGATTGAGAAGGGGGTCAAATACTTATTTCCCTCATTAAAATGCAAATCAATTTATAACATTTTTCACGTGCGTTTTTCTGGATTCTTTTGTTGTTATTCTGTCTCTCACTGTTCAAATAAACCTACCATTAAAATTATAGACTGATCATTTCTTTGTCAGTGGGCAAACGTACAAAATCAGCAGGGGATCAAATACTTTTTTCCCTCACTGTACTTGTTTGTGAGAGTCTCACCTTTCCACAGAGGGGTCATATTAGTGTGTAGCCCAAACTGTACGGACGCTACAGACAGAGGTTGGCAGACCGGCTGTAACCGACTTCTAATGAGTCCAAGATGCTTGTGGGGGTCATAGAGCAAAACGGAGAACACCACCGTGAACGCGAGAACATCATATTTCCATAGAGTTTGTAGGCCAAACCATTTGGAGACTTTTGATTTTGTGAGAAGACCAATTTTCAAACATCACTCTAGCTCTGTCACCTTTCACCGCAGATGCGGAACTGTGACTTTGGCGGATGAGGTGGATTGAAAGCCCCCCAGATATCTATAGCTTAAACTGACAGATTTTTATGGGGATTTTGTTAATATGCTAATTATACTTCTGCGGGGGCGTGGACATCGATTCTAGGTAAACTTTTTTAAGCACCATCTAATAGGGCTGCTGCTCCAGCAGCATTAGGCAGAAAATAGCAGTCTCCGGGCAGACGATAGCAGTCTCCGGGCAGACAATAGCAGCCACATTAGGCAGACGATAGCAGTCTCCGTGTAGACGATAGCAGTCTCCGGGCAGACAATAGCAGCCACATTAGGCAGACGATAGCAGTCTCCGGGCAGACGATAGCAGTCTCCGGGCAGACAATAGCAGCCACGTTAGGCAGACGATAGCAGTCTCCGGGCAGACGATAGCAGTCTCCGGGCAGACAATAGCAGCCACATTAGGCAGACGATAGCAGTCTCCGGGCAGACGATAGCAGTCCCCAGGCAGACAATAGCAGCCACATTAGGCAGACGATAGCAGTCTCCGTGCAGACGATAGCAGTCTCCGGGCAGACAATAGCAGCCACATTAGGCAGACGATAGCAGTCTCCGGGCAGACGATAGCAGTCTCCAGGCAGACAATAGCAGCCACATTAAGCAGACGATAGCAGTCTCCGGGCAGACGATAGCAGTCTCCGGGCAGACAATAGCAGCCACATTAGGCAGACGATAGCAGTCTCCGGGCAGACAATAGCAGCCACATTAGGCAGACAATAGCAGTCTCCGGGCAGAAAATAACAGTCTCCGGGCAGACAATAGCAGCCACATTAGGCAGACGATAGCAGTCTCCGGGCAGATGATAGCAGTCTCCTGGCAGACAATAGCAGCCGCATTAGGCAGACGATAGCAGTCTCCTGGCAGATGATAGCAGTCTCCTGGCAGACGATAGCAACTGCATTAGGCAGACAATAGCAGTCTCCGGGCAGACGATAGCAGTCTCCCGGCAGACGATAGTTGTCGCATTAGGCAGACGATAAGAAATAGCTCATCCCGGGCTTGTTTACATGTCTGTTTATGACATACAACTCTTGATGGCAAAGGCACAGGGTTGGGGCAGGGTTGTGGAGGAAACAGATTGGGTCTCTATGCCAGTCTGTAAGACCGTCAGTCATTTCAGACCACTCTAGACGAGCACAGACGAGCCATCCTCACTCAGACAGACATTATGTGTAGAGCTGAGATCTAAACTCTGAGATGTTTGATTGCCTCTGCCTACCTCTTTGGAGCTCATACTGTGGGCATCATGCACATTGGCCAGCCAATGACCACGTCACCGACAGACAAGCCTGCTGTAGCCAACCTCTGCAAGTCACAACTCTCCAGTTAGAGAGGACTATAGCTTGTCACAGTGTCAGTGTGATGCAAACACCACTTCAAATCCACTTTAATCCACAGTCTGATTGCTGTAAACATCTTGTCATTTAATTGGGTTTCGAGGATTTGCGAATGGCACCCACGTTCTTGTCCCCCCATGTTACCATGTGGAGATTTTACATAGACCCCTTGAATCAAACAGGTCACGAATGAACACATATCCAGTTGGTGACCAAAAATATTTGAAAGACATCAAATCAATGTCAAAGTCTAGTTTTACGTCAACAATCTGCTTGTATTGAAATTACAATCCCGGTCGGCCAACCAACGTATCTTGCTGTTTATTTTGAGTCTGGGGCCTTTCTTTTTGAACATAATTATCAGACAACTTGAGAATAACGAAGGACACGACAAGTGCAGAGAGCGATGTGACCAATTAAAATGTGCTACCCTTTTCTTGAATCGTACAGTGGAACTGTGTTCTCTTTAATGTTTGGGATTACAACAGACAATCCCAGGTTTCACTTGACTATAGGAAGCTCAGGGCAAGCGGAGCCTGACTGAAATATGAAAATCCATCGGTCAATACAGTCATATGTTAATGTTGCCTGATTTGCCCTTATCAAACAATTATTTGGGCATGTCGACATATGGTTTGTGTGATGTTATTCTGATCATTCAAGTCCATTTTTGTCTTCTTACAAACAGAGTTGTAGTAAATATCTGAAAATGAAACTTATGAAACACTATTAGTATAATAAACACTGTAATATAATATTTCTTTGTGAAATAGAAATGAGCAGTTATTTTGGCAGGCACTATATTTACCTACCCCTACTCCAGTGGAGGCTGCTGAGGGGAGAACGGCTCACAATAATGGCTGGAATGGAGTGAATGGAATTGTTTTAAACCCATGAAAACCACGTTGTTGATACTATTCCATTTACTCCATTCCAGCCATTAAGCCGTTCTACCCTCAGCAGCCTCCACTGCCCTACTGAAATCCAGCTGTATCGTCTGAAGTTACAGCCACTATTTGTTTAGTGATTCACAGGTAAAAGGTAAGGCCTCGTAATGACTGAGGACTTTGTCAAAGCAAACAGCCTCTATTGTGTATTGATTGTGAGGGGATCCTGTGGAGATCATTAATGGCAGCAACAATGACATCATCCATCAGTCTAAAGTCTCCTCTGTCACAGCATCGGCTGTGAGGGGACTGTGCTCTTCTATTGCGCACGCAATGATGTCTGAGGGGGAAAACAGTGTTAGTTGTTTGAAGTAACTTCTTTGTTGTTGTTTCATCGTTAATGTTTCCAGATTTAACCAATAGACATCATATATCACCTGGGGCAGCAGGTAGCCTAGTGGTTAGAGCGTTGGGCCAGTAACCGAAAAGTTGGTGGATTGAATCCCCTAGCTGACAAGGTAAAAATCGGTCGTTCTGCCCCTGAACAAGGCAGTTAACCCACTGTTCCTAGGCCGTCATTGTAAGTAAGAATTTGTTCTTAACTGACTTGCCTAGTTAAATAAAGAATAATAAAATATAATGCCATTCACATCAACCTGACTGTACCAGTGTCCCAAGAATTAGAGCCAGGACACCATGGGAGGGGACACCTAGTCAGTCGCACCACTGAATGCATTCAACCAAAATGTGTCTTTCTCATTTAACCCTCTGAATCAGAGAGGTGCGAGGGGCTGCCTTAGTCAACGTCCACAGAGACCGGGGAGCAGTTGTTGTTGAGGATTAACTGCCTTGCTCAAGGGCAGAACGGCAGATTTTCCACCTTCCCGGCTCTGGCATTTGAACCAGCGACTTTTCAGTTAATGGCCCAACAGTTACTGGCCCGCTAGGCTACCTACTGCCCATGATTTATTATGAATGCAGCATGATTTACACTTTACATCTAGACAATAAAGGGCTCATAAGTAGTTAAAGGGATAGTTCATCCAAATTACAACATGACATAAGGGTGAAGCATCCCTTTAATAACCTTATTTTAATCATTTTTTTTATGCTTCCTCAGCACATTAGACAGAGGAAATGATATAGAGAGTTGATGTCCACAATGACAATGCTACAACCCTCTGAGGCAATAGAGTGCTATCGCTGTCTCCCTGGTGTCATATATGGCCATAAACACCTCTTGTTACTGGTACACCTGCAATTGAGTTCTCCTCTTCACTCTTTATTGGTGTCATGTTGCCAGAGGGGCTGTAGAGGGTGAGTGATAGAGAGGTCGGCTGTAGGGATGATATTAGCACTTATACTGTGCTCTCATCACCTGCAGCTACCTGTAAAGATGTAGCATCTTAATTTGATCACCCTGTTACAGGAGAACTTCAACGCAGCAAATTTAAAACTTGTAGTGTATTTGAGGTTCAAAAAGTTTGTAATTTCCACTTGTTCTCTTACGGAAAATGTACCAACTGCTACAAAAATGTCCATTAATTATATAATCCACATAGTAATTCACATTTCCTGTTGCTGCAGGATTTTTTTCCTGCTGGCTCAAATCTCTACAGTCCTGGAACAATTATAAATGGTACTGGTATCTGAACTGTTCCAGGGTTTTGTCTCTCTGAAGATATTACAAATTCTGTATTAGAAGTGTGTGTATAAACTGTGCTCTGATTAGATTTTTTTTTAAATTAAGCATTACAAAAAAGTTGCAATCATCAAACCTCTCGACTACACCCATTGCATAAGGGTGCTTTAATACTTAATAAAAACACTTGTTATTTTCACATTTTGATGTATAATTTATAATTGTTTGGTTGGCTGGTCAGTCTTTATACATGCAGTCTTTATTGTAAGATATTCAGGATAGATAGTAGCCTACAGTCATTTTCAGTAGGTAGTATGATTCATGAGGATGAATCCAGTGCTTCATTTGTAAATTGGGAGGTGCCGGAACAGAAGGTGAGCCCGTGAGGGGGGTGACCTGGGGGCTCTGAGGTATCGGAACACATGAAAAACCAAAAAACGTTATAATAAAGCATTGCATGCATTATCATCGCTTAGAGCAGTGGTGTGGAGCTGCTTGCAGAAGTTGTACACATGGAGTACATGTTTTGTAGCCTGGAGTCCGGTAGAAGTGTGGCCTTTAATAAACGGCCTTCATGCAACTCTACATCATTTTAGATGACTGGAGATTTTTGCATATTCTCTTTTAATACCTCACAAATGTTCAAAATGACAGGCTACTTTGACACTGACAAACTGAGAATCTGAGATCAATAAAAATGACCTTGTCTTGAATCCATCAATAGCCTAGGCCTAGGAGTGTGGAGAAACACGTATTGTTCAATATGAGGAGGAAATTATAGTTCTAAAAAAGCTTTCTAGTTTCACTGTCTCACCCAAGGATGTGCAGCTCACTCACTGGCCAAAGATTATCTATTTTTTTATTTAACTAGCCAAGTCAGTTAAGAACAAATTCTTATTTACAATGACGGCCTACACCGGCTAAACCCGGACGACGCTGGGCCAATTGTGCCCCGCCCTATGGGACTCTTGCTCCTTTGTGATACAGCCTGGATTCAAACCAGGGTGTCTGTAGTGATGCCTCAAGCACCGAGATACAGTGCCAATTGGGAGCCCCATCTATCTCTTGCTTTACTTTGTAAAACAATGCTGTTCGCTCAATAGGCCTATTTGGAAGATGGTAACTTGATAACATACAGACAGATTAGTATTTTATTTTCAGCAGGATCTATTTGCTTTCCAACCTGTGTTTTCCCACGATTGTATTTGAAATATTGCGAAAGGCCTGTTTTGGCTGCATGCTGCTCACTGACAGATTTGCCACACATTGCCGACTGTAGGCATGCAATGTGATTGGGCTACACACAATTCAAAGTTAGGCTATTTTTTTTAAATTAGCTATTGATCCTCTGTGGCTAAATTCTAGGCTTACTGCTGGTGTAGTATTGGGAATTACTTCATTTCTTTCTGGACAGACAGATGAGTGCTGCAGCACCTTCAGCACACTCCCCACAGCTATTATTCTATAAGGAAATAAAAGGCTCATGTCTATAACAGCACAGAGAGGGAGAGAGATCAAAGAACCTGAATCTCATTGTAGTTCTGTGAGAGATACAGGAATGCTTCTCTCTCTCTTCACCACAGCAATGACCACGTGTTGGTCTATATAGACTACAATGTTGCACAAACCATAACCCGGGATGACCCAAAGTGAATTAATTCTTAGAATATCAGCCATGATTTCACGTTACATTTTTTAGGGGGCATGACAATTAAAGAGGAATCCAAATGGAATTACTCTGATTGCTTTTTACTAGAATTTTTACATTGCAAACAGTGAAAATTATGTTTCATGCCACAAGAGGTATCTGATCCTGGCAAATGGGTTCCGGAATAAAAGAGTACAAAACTGAGAGGTGCCGGATTCTGTTCTGGCAGGATCCAGTTCCCGGCAGGATCCTGTTCCGGTAGGATTCTGTTCCAGCAGGATCATGTTATCAATGATGTCGCTCCTGCTGCTGGTGATTCTCTGATCCACCTCTACGCAGACGACACCATTCTGTATACATCTGGCCCTTCTTTGGACACTGTGTTAACCTCTCCAGGCACCGGGGCAGTATTCGGAAGTTTGGAGAGTCTGGCGTGCCCAAAGTAAAATGCCTGCCACTCAGGCCCAGAAACTAGGATATGCACATAATTAGTACTTTTGGATAGGAAACACTCTGAAGTTTCTAAAACTGTTAAATGTCTGTGAGTATAACAGAACTGATATGGCAGGCAAAAACCAGAGAAATTTCTATCCGGATTCTTTTTTTTTTGTGTGACATGCCCTCACTTTCAATGTCTGTCTATGGGATTCTCAGTAAAATAGGACCAAAATTGCAGTACCTGTGGCTTCCACTAGACATCAACAGTCTTTAGACAAGGTTTAATGCGTTTATCATGGAAGATCACAGAATAGAAGAAGAATATTGAAGAGGAGTGAGGAAGTCACTTCAGATTTTGGTGCGCGAGACCGTGAGCGCGTTCCTCTGTATTTTACTTTTCTATCGTTTAGGATACTATCCGTGTGAAATATAATCGTTAATATACATAAAAGTATACCTAAGGATACATTATAAATGATGTTTGATTTGTTTGGGCAAAGTTGATAGGTATAATTTGAACGCTTTCTCTTCACTGTTCAATGGTAGAGTGGACGGTGGATTTTCTGAACATAACGCGCCAACCAAACGGAGATTTATGGATATAAACAATGACTTTTTCTAACAAAAGAAACATGGATTGTCTTGCTTGGACACTTCGGATTGCCCTCAGCAGAAGATCATCAAAGGTAAGCGATTTATTTTAGCTCTTATATGTGTTTTGTGAGACCCGCGCTGGTTATGATATTATGCTAATGCATAAAATATGTGAGATGCTATCCTCAAACAATCAAATGTTGTGCTTTCGCCGTAAAGCCTTTTTGAAATCTGACAACGCTGTGATACTGCCAAGAGTCTAAGCTTTTGAAGACTATGCAACACTTGTATATTGATGAATGTTTTATAATTCAACTTTTGGATTTTGAATTTGGCGCCTTACATTTCTCCGGGTAGTGTCGGGAATGGGGCGCTAGCGCCTCAATGATCCTTAAGAGGTTTTAACAAACCTCCAAACGAGCTTCAATGCCATACAACACTCCTTCCGTGGCCTCCAACTGCTTTTAAATGCTAGTAAAACTAAATGCATGCTCTTCAACCGATTTCTGCCCGCACCCGCTGCCCGCAACTCTCCTTCCAGACTCACATTAAGCATCTCCAATCAAAAATTAAATCTAGAATCTGCTTCCTATTTCGCAACAAAGCATCCTTCACTCATGCTGCCAAACATACCCTTGTAAAACTGACTATCCTACCGATCCTTGACTTTGGCGATGTCATTTACAAAATAGCTTCTAACACTCTACTCAGAAAATTGGATGTAGTCTATCACAGTGCCATCTGTTTTGTCACCAAAGCCACATATACTACCCACCACCGCGACCTGAATGCTCTCGTTGGCTGGCACTCGCTACATATTCTTCGCCAAACCCACTGGATCCAGGTCATCTATAAGTCTTTGCTAGGTAAAGCCCCGCCTTATCTCAGCTCACTGGTCACCATAGCAACACCCACCCGTAGCACGTGTTCCAGCGGGTACATTTCACTGGTCATCCCCAAAGCCAACACCTCTTTGGCCGCCTTTCCTTCCAGTTCTCTGCTGCCAATGACTGGAACGAATTGCAAAAATCACTGAAGCTGGAGACTTATATCTCCCTCTCTAACTTTAGCTGTCAGAGCAGCTTACCGATCACTGTACCTGTACACAGCCCATCTGTAAATAGCACACCCAACTACCTCATCCCCATATTGTTCTTTTTTTTCTTTTTCTTTTGCACCCTAGTATCTCTACTTGCACATCATCATCTGCACATCTATCACTCCAGTGTTAATGCTAAATTGTAATTATTTCGCCTCTATGGCCTATTTATTGCTTTACCTCCCTAATCTTACTACATTTGATTTTTTTACTACATATATTTTTCTATTGTGTTATTGACTGTATGTTTGTTTATCCCATGTGTAACTCTGTGTTGTTGTTTTTGTCGCACTGCTTTGCTTTATCTTGGCCAGGTCGCAGTTGTAAATGAGAACTTGTTCTCAACTTGCCTACCTGGTTAAATAAAGGTGAAATAAAAAAATAAAAAATGAATCACTGGATGAATCACAAGCATTCAACAGCTGCTGAATAATTAGCAGCTCCATTCTGATGGCATAATTGTTCCAACAATACAGTTGTCCTCAGTGTCCCTGCATATAGAGCTGTATTATCATAGCTAGTTTGGTGGGATACACACACACACACACACAGACAATATTATTGTATAAAGGCAGTTTTTTGTGTGGCTCCATCGTTGAAGGCCCTAGTCTTGTATGGCTCTATTGTTTCGTAATTGGTGCTTTCTGTTATGCCTCCTTAGGGCTGTGTGGTCAACCTGTAAGAGGTGGTCGATCATGTAGCAGCTTA
This sequence comes from Brachymystax lenok tsinlingensis, assembly GCA_030435695.1. Classification (NCBI taxonomy): domain Eukaryota; kingdom Metazoa; phylum Chordata; class Actinopteri; order Salmoniformes; family Salmonidae; genus Brachymystax; species Brachymystax lenok. The sequence continues at coordinate 59,301,256 of CM059789.1, forward strand.
GGCTACCTATCACCGGCCCAAGTCAGCAAGCTGCATGATTTCTCTGATCAATCTCCTGAAGTGTGAGACTATCATCAGTCCTGAAGCAGAACAGGCTGAGGGAGAATCAGCACATTACAAGCCTTTGGCTGTAGGAAGCAAGTATTGTGTGTTAAGACACAATGACAACAACGGTCTCAGTCTCTATTTATCCATACGGATCACTAAGAATAGGTTGATCTTTAAGTGTGAGCTGTGACCCTGATTTAAGACACTGTCGTGTGCATGCTGTGTGTGTTCATGCTCGCTGTGCAGAAATGACCGTAGAGGTAGAATAGGCATGTACTCCAGTCAAGTACAAAGAGGCAAGCCGTTCTATTCCTGTTTGAGGGAAGTGACAAAATGCCTTTGGCATGTAATATATGTGTCACTTCTGGCCGTCGGAGGATGTTATTGAGGAATATTGTCTTATTGCCGTTTATAACCTGCGCTGGTTTGTAAACCCATTTAACCCCTCATAGACGGTAGCTTACTGTAAAGTGTTAATAATTACAGTATACTTCATCAAATTGGAATCATTGACAATCCTTTCCACTATGTGCATTCATTCTTTCAAATAAGCCTCTTCTTTAAAGTTTGGCCAGTATAATGTAACCTTCAATAATATAGGGCTTACAGAGAAAAGCCCCTGAAATCTCAGAATCCCTCAGAAAAACTCTAATTACGTCACAACTACAGTCAGATACCTCTTAAGAGTTCCCTCATGAAAATTGATAGGCTTTGCCCTGTTTTTTTAAAATAATTGCTCACAATGTTATGATACGGCTTCAAATAACTCATAGTCCAGTAAAATAAGATTCATCTTCCTCCAGCTTTTGTCTTTCTGTTTCTTTGAAGAATAAAAACAGTTAGGTGATTTAACGTTTCTGTTCTGACTCTGAGTCTGGGGGATTAGAGGAATAAGTGGTGTATGAGAACATTTCCAGTCGGAGGGAACGTCATCGTCCTGATCAAAGTCCACTGTAGCGTTCCTGTCAATGTTAAACTGGAACGGAGGGGGAATTTAACCAGGTATTTTCTGAGGAGAATGGGAGCGGTAGAATGACTGACAGTCATGTTCTCACCAAGATTCATATTCCCAAGCTGTCCTTCATACCATCATGGTCACCTAATCATCCTCAGCTTACAATTGGCTCATTCATCCCCCTCTTCTCCCCTGTAACTATTCCCCAGTTCGTTGCTGTAAATGAGAACGTGTTCTCAGTCAACTTACCTGGTAAAATAACGGTAAAATAAAATAAATAAATAAAATATTGTGTCGTTATGTCTGTGTCCCAGATGGCACCCTATTCCTTATTTACTAGACGTTTGAACAGGGAAAAGTAGTGCACTCTGTAGGGAATAGGGTTCCCAAAGGGTTCTGCGGTTGTCCCCATAAAATTTTGGTTTTATGGGGACAAGAGGTAGAACTCTTTTGGGTTCCATGTAGAATCCTTTGTCTTCAAAGCAGCCAAAAAAACCTTTTTGATTCTAGATAGCACCTTTTCTCTAAGAGTGTAGTCCACTATATAAGGAATAGGATGTCATTTGGGAGGAATCCTGGGATACGTACCATAACGCTACTAACCAAACAGGTTGTCACAACGTTGCCACATGGTAATGTCACGACCAACCTCCTCACAACTTACTTGCGACGTTGTGACAAAGTCATGTGTTAGTTGGGAAGTCCTGTCTGATAATTTGGTAGTTACCTGGTAAACTTTAACGTTTCCAGTGTTATACCTTCCCTTTGCAACCGTATTCATGATCAATGTCTCTTAATTACCACATTTTGTGAAGTCTTCCACACACAATTACTTTGTTTTACCAGGGGCCTCACCGGCTAATTTGTCTGGTGTTATTAGAGCATATTTCTCCCTCTTTGAAATGCCCTAGTCAATATTGATAATGTAATCTCCATCGAGAATGATGCATCATGCTGCTGATGTGTTTGAGTGAATTCATTTCCCTGGGGAATTTAGACTTAAAGTCTGTGTTAATGGTGGGCTAGTCAGTGTGTGGGGTCGCTCCTGGATGAGCTTTATGTCATTTCTGGAAAGTAGTTCTATAAAGGTAATAAATTAAATAGTTATTTTTAAAATGGACAGAGAATTGCCAGTACTAGGGATGAGTCTGGTCAGTGGTGTGAAGACTGGGGGAAGCAACTTCTTCTGGACACTCAATCTATTCTCAAGATCACTTTTCAACTCTCCTTTCACCCATTTTACATCCACATCCTAAAATACATCCTCTTGTTCCTCTCATCTCTCCATCTCCTTCTTTTCCCCATACCTCTTACCCCTTTCTCTCGTCTCTTGAGTATCTTGGGGACTGATTGCTCTCCTAGTTCCCTGCCACACAAATTACTCTTGTAAAGAGTCCTAAATGTATCTGTGATGTCTGCCAAATATGAAGTTCATTATTATACTGAGTCACACACTCCAGGTAATTGGCTACGTTCAAGTTCCAGCGTTTTGAACCCTCTTGAAAAAGATGTATCCTGCTTGGCATCAGGATTTTAATGAATCTGGATTTTCCTCCCTGATCGAGACCGTTTGGGTGTTTTTTAAGGACTTGTCGCTGTACTGTAGTGTTATTGTAGTTAGGCTTCAGAGGGGTTGCTGGCCTGCTGAGCAGTGATGCATGAGGGTTTGTTCAATAGCCACGTTGGGGACCATTTTTAATCGCGGTTACAGAATGAATGCTGCCCTCGCTTGATATTTGAATTGTGAAAAGAACAAAATGAAAGATATTGGTATTTATTTATTTATATTTATTTTTATTTTTATTTTCAAGTATTGGCGCTGTAATATTTACTGCCTGGTACTGATGCTCTAGAAATACTTAGAGTGACAAATCCAAGCCTTAATTGCTCTCTGTAGTAGAGGTCTGTTGGACTGCAATCACCAATCTCCATCTGAATCTGCATAATGTGAACTGAGAAGATGGCAGCCATAATGTTAAACAAATGTGATTATTTTTTCCTCCCATTGTGGACCAAGCTTTGGTTCTATGCAGTACATTGTCCATGCATAACTATATGAAGAGAAAGACTGGCCAATTCAGTGGAAAAAACATTAACTGTAGTATTACACAAACAAACGTGTATGTGTGTACAGGTTTTTCAAGGGTCAGCCATTGAAGTGGAGGTTCTCACCTCTAGCTGCATGAGTGTAAACCTCTCTATTAAGGGATTTAGGTGGGAGTACTGTGAAGACTTGGTTATTACGAACATTTTGATGGAAACTCACCCAGCTGTTGTTTTCAGAAGTACCGTAACAATACAACAAAGATAAAAACAATTTATCAATGCTAAAATGTACTTCGGTCTTTGTCATTTTAACAAAGCTTTGAATCAAAACACCTCTTCTGTTTCTGCCCCCCACGTTGATCATTGATTAAGCTATCTTTATCTGTTGTGTTTCAAGAGCAGTTCCATTGTTGTCCTGTGGTCTCATTACAATATTGTAGAGTGTATGGATACTAAAAGGTCCGTTATAGGTAGGTACTACAGGAGAAAGGAATAGCTGCAGTAGGCTACTCTGAATGAACATTCAGCATAGCAGACTAACTCAATGCTGGACCCCAGTGCCAGTTACACAGCTGATTTAAATGTGTCCTTGCTAATCAAGGACAGATTTAGACCTGGGACACCAAGTGGATGGAATGAATCATTAGGTAGAACAGAAAACCAACAGTACTCGGGACCTCCAGGCTCGGATTTGAATTCCACTGCTGTATAACATACAGCTAATACAACCAGGATGACATTCAGTTTGTCAGAGTCGCTCACACTCTCCGGTCTGTGACGCAAGTCGCCGATGTCACTCCATCTCAGTTTTCGTCCGCCTCTGAGAAAACCTGACGTTATAAAACTATTGCTGAGACAAATCACATGGGTATATAAAGGGGAGGTGATGCGGCTTACTGGGTCAAAAGTTTATTCTCCCAAAGAAAGAAACGAGGATGTGATAATGATGAAGGGAATGTGTTGAGAGGAGGGGATGGAGAGATGAAGGGAATGTGTTGAGAGGAGGGGATGGAGAGATGAAGGGAATGTGTTGTGAGGAGGGGATGGAGAGATGAAGGGAATGTGTTGAGAGGAGGGGATGGAGAGATGAAGGGAATGTGTTGTGAGGAGGGGATGGAGAGATGAAGGGAATGTGTTGTGAGGAGGGGATGGAGAGATGAAGGGAATGTGTTGTGAGGAGGGGATGGAGAGATGAAGGGAATGTGTTGAGAGGAGGGGATGGAGAGATGAAGGGAATGTGTTGTGAGGAGGGGATGGAGAGATGAAGGAATGTGTTGTGAGAGGAGGGATGGAGAGATGAAGGGAATGTGTTGAGAGGAGGGGATGGAGAGATGAAGGGAATGTGTTGTTAGGAGGGGATGGAGAGATGAAGGGAATGTGTTGAGAGGAGGGGATGGAGAGATGAAGGGAATGTGTTGTGAGGAGGGGATGGAGAGATGAAGGGAATGTGTTGAGGAGGAGGGATGGAGAGATGAAGGGAATGTGTTGTGAGAGGAGGGGATGGAGAGATGAAGGGAATGTGTTGTGAGGAGGGGATGGAGAGATGAAGGGAATGTGTTGTGAGGAGGGGATGGAGAGATGAAGGGAATGTGTTGGGAAGAGGGGATGGAGAGATGAAGGGAATGTTTGGCTGGAAGCTCTGGATTGAGAGAGACACCTCTCTTTATTGGATGTTTGTGTACGGATAATGCCAACCAGTGGAGGCTGGTGGGAGAAGCTATATGAGGACGGGCTCCTTGTAATGGCTGGAATGGAATAAATGGAACGTAGTCAAACGTGGTTTCCATATGCGTAGGAAATGCCAACTAATGCCAAACTGCTTAGGAAACAATTGAAAGCTTACCGGGAACTTCTTATCTTATCCTTATTTCATTTGCCACTTCTTTTCCCTGGCTTAGCTCTGTCAGGTTGATATGATAGGGTGCATGGTGACCTGCTTAGCTCTGTCAGGCTGATCTGATAGGGTGCATGGTGACCTGCTTAGCTCTGTCAGGATGATCTGATAGGATGTATGGTGACCTGCTAAGCTCTGCCAGGCTGATCTGATAGGGTGTATGGGGACCTGCTTAGCACTGCCAGGCTGATCTGATAGGGTGTATGGGGACCTGCTTAGCACTGCCAGGCTGATCTGATAGGGTGTATGGGGACATGCTTAGCTCTGCCAGGCTGATCTGATAGGATGTATGGTGACCTGATCGCTAATGCTAGCCCATTTACATAGAAGACCATGCTTAAAATACACAGGGGAGAGTGTAGATAAACCACTATTCCTGTTTATCTGAGATTGAATCCCACATCCCCGTGGGACAGCTAATTGGTGTACAGTGGTATTCTAATTTCCTTCGTTAGAAAAGTCAACTGGGCTAAGAACAATTAATTAAATAATGTTACAACAGCAAGGAGTAATGTGTTAGTTATACAAATATTAAAGGAACCTATATTTAAAACCACTATCTGGATGTATAATGGTAAGATAAAACTACACTCCTATAAAATAGTGTTCACTGGGTGAAATGAAAGATAATCGGAATATTAGATACTCTGAATACTGTATATTAATTCTAAGTACAGGAAGCATGTTTCCTCCACTAACCGTAGAAGCTGGACAAAGGGTTTGATTGAACAAAGACAGTAATTCAGTTTGTAGTTATTTGAGATGCAAGTATCGAGTCAGGAGGAGAACCAAAAGGAAGACTGTTTAACTCTAACGATACAGTGTATGAATCACAAGAGGCTGCTGAGGGGAGAAGACTGTTTAATTCTCTAACGATACAGTGTATGAATCACAGGAGGCTGCTGAGGGGAGAAGACTGTTTAACTCTCTAACGATACAGTGTATGAATCACAGGAGGCTGTAGAGGGGAGAAGACTGTTTAATTCTGTAACGATACAGTGTATGAATCACAGGAGGCTGCTGAGGGGAGGAGACTGTTTCATTTTCTAACGATACAGCGTATGAATCACAGGAGGCTGCTGAGGGGAGGAGACTGTTTCATTTTCTAACGATACAGCGTATGAATCACCGGTGGCTGCTGAGGGGAGAAGACTGTTTAACTCTCTAACGATACAGTGTATGAATCACAGGAGGCTGCAGAGGGGAAAAGACTGTTTAATTCTCTAACGATACAGCGTATGAATCACAGGAGGCTGCTGAGGGGAGGAGACTGTTTCATTTTCTAACGATACAGCGTATGAATCACAGGAGGCTGCTGAGGGGAGAAGACTGTTTAACTCTCTAACGATACAGCGTATGAATCACAGGAGGCTGCTGAGGGGAGGAAGGCTCATAATAATGGCCGGAACACGGAGCGGCATTAAACACATGGAGATCATCTGTCTGATGTATTTGATACCATTCCACTTATTCCACTCCAGCCATTACCACAAGCCCTTCCTCCCCAATTAAGGTGCCACCAACCTCCTGTGGTATGAATGTAATCACAAAAAACATAATCTCCATGTCCTTCAGTTAGACAAGTTTAAAAGACCTTTCAGAGATCGTGCCTTGTGTTTCATTCCCAGGCACACAGCTAGATATGCATCCCCATATTAATCAGGCAGCAGTCTCTCTTATGAGGGAGAAGGATTAGCCTATCACTGTCTGGAGACTGAGGCTGATGGGGGTGTGGGGGGCTGTGGTGAGGCTGCTGACTGGGGTCTAGGAGAGGGGCTTACTTCTGGGTCATATTCATTAGGAACCAAACGGAAGAAAATGGACTGAAACTATGAGGGATTATACCTGAACATACCCAATAATAAAAAAAATGGTCCTAATGAATACGACCATGGGTTCCTTGTTTTGGGGGGAGGCGGGTGTGGGGAGTGGTTGTTATGATCTTTGACCCCCCCCCCTCTTGTTCCCTAGTGCGTCATCATCAGAGGAGAGGAGCGTGGGGAGCGTAGTGGGTCCAGGGTGGTGCCCTGTCCCTCTCTGAAGGAGGCGCTGAGTGCGTCTATCCCGTTACTGCGTCAGCGATGCGCAAATACACAACAGGATGCAAAAGCTCCGCTCCAGGGACCAAGGGGCCGGCCCTCCCACTCCGGGTATATAAGGGTCACTCCTGCACCTTCAGGAGAAGTTTCCCGCTGTCTGTTTCCAGCTGTACACCCTCTACTGTACACTCCTCTACTGTTATCAGACTGTTGAACCCAGCCTGTGTGGACTGACTGAAGGTAATTGAACTTTGTGTGGCTATTTATTTTTCTATTTTTTTCTGCTGTGAGGTCGCTGTGGTTATCAGTAAATATGCTTAATGAACACTTGGAGCATGGGACTAATTCCTTGCACAATGGGTTCTCTACAATTGAAGTACAGGGTTTAAGTTCAGGTCAATGAGCGGAATAATCCAACTGGGTTCCAGTCAATTATGTGAGGACGTAATTGTGTATTTCATATGAAATCTGTCTTGAATGAAAGTATCGACATTCATTCACTGTACCTACAGTTTGAGAATTGATGGTGTGTCCTGACTGCTGTTTATTATCTGGTGTATTATCGCTGCCTGGAGATCCTTCAGACTGCTGTCCCTCTATATTTGGTTTAATTCAATACAACCCAGACAGTTCTTGTTTGTTGAATCTACATGAATTATTCACTAGTCCATTGGTGGTATGGTGGTGTGAAATCACAGACATCTTCACCCTGGAGAGTGCTTTTCCATGGCTCTTTAAACAAAGAAGTCTGTTTTTTCTGCCTCTGAGGCATCTTATGGTAGAAAAGTAAATTCTCCTGACTGGAAGCTGAAGAAGACGATAACATGGATCGCTGCCTAATTGTGTTGGTCCTTTCCTCCAGGATTATATTACAACAGGAAAGACTCATCCATCAGTATTACTACCCTACAACTTAGATGGATGGTCAATTCATATTGGGTGGGAAAGGGCACTTTAATTTTGTTTGAACAAAATGTATTGTTTTGGATAATTGCCTTCTACCCCTGTGCTGAGTAATGCAACAAAAAGGTTTCAGTTGTGTCATGAGAAAAATATCATGGTATTCCTTGTCAAACTTATTTTTTTTTAAATAGATAGACTTATATGTAATACAGATCTATGCAGAGATGTTAATTAATGTTCTCTTTTGATGCTAATCTTTTCTGATGTTCTGTCCATCTCTCTCCCTCTGTCTCTCTCTGTACATCTCTCTCTCTCTGTGCTCCCTCCCTCTCTCTCTCTCCCTCCCTCCCTGCTCCCTCCCTCCCTCTCTCTCCCTCCCTCCCTCTGTGCCCCCTCCGTCAGCAATGAATGCAGGCATCTGTGTATGTGTACTGCTGGCTGCGTTCTCTGGCAGCAGTTTGGGGCGCCCGTCGCACTCACAGGATGAGGGCAAACCTGAGCACCCCCAGCTCGACAGCGTTATGTCTCCCCAACACACACGCCACACCCGCTCAGCACCCTCCAGTGGCCAGCTCACCCCCTTCTCCAAACCGGCAGAGGACGAGTCAGAGGACCCCCCGCACCAGTTTGCGTGAACTACTGGCAAGATTGATATCCAGGAAAGGTAAGCCATGACATCTGTTAAATGTTTGTTAAAGTAAAATAGAACAATGTTAAAGGTTTGTTCTTAAATATATTCTAGGGTTGTATGTTATCACAATCCCAGTATTCTCACTCATGAACTATGTCACCAATTCTATTAAGTCATGTATTAAGTCACCGTATTCTCTACGTAGTGCGCTACTTTGACCAGGGCACATAGCGCTCTGATCAAAAGTAGTGCACTATTTAGGGAATAGGGTACCATTTGGGGCTCAGGACAGTGACCTTGTATGAGTTTTGGGTTGGCATCATCTCCAGTGACAGTGGGAATTATCCAGACTGAGAGGAGACCTTCCCTCAGGTGGTTTTCGTCACGTAACAGAGAGATGAAGAAACATGACATCATTAGAGAAAGAAAGCCTCCCTCCATCCTTCCTCTCTCTCCGTGCTTCCTCCTCTGTCATCATTCATCTCTCTGGGTGTTGTCACAATCCAGCCATGGCTTTGTCATGCTGCTGTTGTCTGGCCCTGCTCAAACTGGACTTTTGGACTTTTATAAACAATCAAATAAATGGCTATATTTTGCCATTTTAAAAGGAACTCCACAAAAGTTGTGTAGGTTAGTGCTGTTTGTAGATCTCCTTAACTCCTCTGAAGAGTACCAGAACATTTACACACAGAAGAACATTTACACAGAGAAGTACATGCCAAAGAATGAAACAGTGTCGTCTACAGTGGATTGATAATCACTGACCGGCACCAGTCCCTGGGAGGATGCTGAGTGGATGTTGCTGAATGGTTCCATCAGATAGCTAGCCAACACTGATTTAGTCAATTATCAAGTGTTCATTTGTTTTCATTCAATAGGTCTTCCCTGGTCCCTGGAACAAAATGGTTAAGAAACATACACTATCCATGTTATGATCCAACATATCAAGGAGTTGTGTTATCATGATTCTAATCAGTCATAAGGATGGGATGCCTTCTAGGAATAATTACATTATATTCTTTCATCTAATGATACATAATCAAATTAATAAGGTTATACCAACAGGAGACTCCAGTGCCCGTTACAGTATAGATGCTGTGTGATGTCTGTTTCTGTTCCAGACATAGAAATATATATTATATCCATATGCGTTAGAATATAATGTAGTATTTAAAGGCGCAATCTGGGATTCAAACAACACACAACCGCCATTTCCTTGGTAAACAGCTGAAGGATTGTGCTGGAGAAATGTAACCTCTCAAATTCCCTGGTTCCAGGATCATTCCAGAGGAGCTCGTCCCTGAGCAGCAGAGCCAGCGGTCCAGGTCCCAGCCACAAGATAAAGGACAGAGACTACCTGGGCTGGATGGACTTCGGACGCCGCAGTGCAGAGGAGTACGAGGAGTACTCCTCATAGAAACAGACGCACCACCACTGAATTCATCTCAATTATCAGAATTGGAAAACAAAAAAATAATTGTCCCAAAAGCTATATTTATTATGATGTATTTGATGTAAATGTGTTTGTAAAACTGATATGAAGCAATATATATATACAGTACGTATACAGATTTTTGAAGAAAACAAAAGGTTTCATGCTTTTCTTACATGTACCCTACACACAGTCTGATGTCCTTAAATATCAGATACCTATTCAGACAGATTTTGTAATAAACCAAGCCTGCATAATATACACACATCCTTTTCCATAGTGTTTCCAAACATTAAAGCCTTGGGTTCATTGTAGTCCTAAGTGCCATGCAGTCTAGTGCATTTAGTGGGCTCATGGCTTGTTCTATTTGTCACTTACAAATAATGTTACACAGCAGCTCATCTGACTCCTATTTGCTCCCCTATTATGCTGGACCACAGTTGCCACACATTGTTTACAGCTCTAGTCATCACTGAGCCACAGAGATGCAGCAACATACAGCAGATCCCCCTCTCAATGCAGAAGGTACAGGGAGGTTGGACAGTGAGACTACACTGGGTGTATATTAGCAGCACTTAATGAATTTCGGTCTGAAAGTGACACCTCCTTGAGAAACTTCTTCTTATAGACCCACTGTACATACAGCAGCCCAGCACATCACTCTGACTGTACCTCCAGCAGCCCAGCACATCACTCTGACTGTCCCTACAGCAGCTCAGCACATCACTCTGACTGTACCTCCAGCAGCCCAGCACATCACTCTGACTGTACCTCCAGCAGCCCAGCACATCACTCTGACTGTACCTCCAGCAGCCCAGCACATCACTCTGACTGTACCTCCAGCAGCCCAGCACATCACTCTGACTGTACCTCCAGCAGCCCAGCACATCACTGACTGTACCTCCAGCAGCCCAGCACATCACTGACTGTACATACAGCAGCCCAGCACATCACTGACTGTACATACAGCAGCCCAGCACATCACTGACTGTACATACAGCAGCCCAGCACATCACTGAATGTACATACAGCAGCCCAGCACATCACTGACTGTACCTCCAGCAGCCCAGCACATCACTCTGACTGTACCTCCAGCAGCCCAGCACATCACTCTGACTGTACCTCCAGCAGCCCAGCACATCACTCTGACTGTACCTCCAGCAGCCCAGCACATCACTCTGACTGTACCTCCAGCAGCCCAGCACATCACTCTGACTGAATTAAAGAGCAAGAGCATTCTTGTTAACGAGCCGTCCTCCAAATCTACTTTTTCAGACACATGGCCTTAGGGGGTGATTGTAGCAGCAATAACAGAGGCAATATCACATCTCAGTCACTAAATATAAAAACTGGAACACAGAGGAGACAAATAAAGCTTTGGTTTTTACATTCGACAATGCACACAGCTTAACAAATATTGGATGGAGGACCACTTGGGTGCATTGGAGAGACAATGGCAGGGCTTGGATTGCACTGTTGTGAGCATAAAGCTTGGCTAGCGCTGCACTAATGCTAGCACAGGTGTCCCTCAATGAGCTGATTTAATTATTTGCGACAGGTGTTCGTTGTGGGATGGGAGGCGGGGAGGATGATGGGAGGCGGAGGAGGGGAGGATGAGGGGAGGTGAGGAGAATGGGAGGGTGAGGAGGAGGGGAGAATGGGGGTGTGGAGGTGAAGCAGAGGAGCAGAGAAGGTGAGGTGGAGGAGAAGGGGAGAATGGGAGGGTGAAGGGGAAAAGGGGAGGATGAGGAGAGGTGGAGGAGAAGGGGAGGATGAGGTAGGAGTAGGGAGGGATCGGTTGCACAATAAAGCATAGCAATAAAATATAGAAAACATGAAACATCTGCTGCTGCTGGGGCAATTACATGTATTGGTGGCCATTTACAACAGACAGTGGCTGACTGCTGGGTCCACATTAGGCTCAATGAGCTGCTAGAAGGTTGGGACTGGTGATGGGGAGACCCCACAGGGAGACAGTGATTTGACAGACCTAGAGAGAGACAGCAGGTAGGGGGGATTATAGAAGACTACTAAACATTTTGGAAAAAAACTTGTGTAGATCCCAAAAAGGATGAATAATTTCAGTTCCGTGAATATTTTTTTGGGCATCAACATTCTCTTTTGAAGTCTATGATAATGCAAGTCAAAAGGTGAATTTGATCATCAAATCGGTTTGGAAGACACCAAAAATATCACTAAGAAAATGTGAATATGTTGAATTGAACAAGAGCTCCAGCATATTTAATTGGACAATGCAAAAACAAATTGACATAAATAATTTATTCATTTGTGTGTGTGGGGGTGGGGGGGATCCTGGCCAGGGTCGCCATTGTACAGCGCCCCGGAGCAATTAGGGTTAAGTGCCTTGCTCAAGGGCACAGCGACAGATGATTTATTTCACCTTGTCAGCTCCGGTATTCGAACTAGCAATCTTTTGGTTACTGACCAAAATGCTTTAACCTCGAGGCTACCTGTTACGTTTTCTCCCTTTATGAATATCAAGTGGATTGTTTTTCAAGTGGATGGTGTGATCATGCCATATGTGCCCACTAGTTACGAACAAAGAGAGGACCTCCTTGAACATGGAGAAAAGGGCACTGAAAGAGCACTTAGGGGAACATTGCCAGCTGAATGAGTGGTGGGTTTATTTCTGCTGCGGTCTGTAGTAATGGACCTCAACACAATGCACTTGGTTCCAACAACACTGAAATGCTCAAATAGTTATCTAACTGCACGAAACTGAGGCCAAGATCTTCCACATGTGAACACTTGGTGTAGCTAGGTCCATATTGTCCTCAGAAAGCTGTGTGGGCACCAGTATGGTGAAACAGCATGTACCATACAGTTGTCAAGTACATTACTTAAAAAAGGGTTAATTATCATAAGGACTTTTGATGATTAGTGCTCCAAACATGTTATTATTTTGTCTTTAGTGAACTCCAACCAACAATACATAGACGGATAAATAAAAGACATGAAAGCAAGCAGGTCATATCAATTGTTTTATTGATAATAGCCTTTTTTGCAAATTGGTGCTCTTGAAATTCCAGAACACAAAACCTAGCTTGTTTTAATACCAGTGTTCTGACCACTTCATTGCCTGAACAACATTTTTGTCCCTTATATATATATATATTCTAGTTTATTAAAAAATTGTTAACATGGCTAAATTCATTGCATACATACCATTAACAATGTACAAGTAGTATAATAATAATTCCCTTTGTGGTTGAAATGCAGTAAAACCATAATTTAAATCAACATACACATATGGACATAATTCTTTCTGCTGTTAACCAATACATTCAAAGGATATTCAAGTTACACAGAATGTCAGCAAGGACGAATCTCTACTTTTGTCAGAAGTTAATGATAAATAATAGGTGTCTCTTCTTCATTTCAACACATATACTGCAGTTATCCAAGATGTAATGATATCTCATCTTCTCTGCAGTTCAAGATAAAACTCCTACGAGGAGGATATCCTCAGAACACAAAGCAGTTATCTGCTCATACCAGGGTGGAACCAGACCGGTCAGTCAGTCCAACAACGGAACATGTAAAGTACGAGGCACTAGGACGAATCCCCTCCATCTCTCCGTTCCACAACTTCATTTACAGTACAGTGGCTTTAGTTTAAAGCTAACAGTTCTGTCACCACAAAGATGAAAGTCAGAAGAAAAAAACTAACTTGTATAACGTTTCTCTCATAAAAGTCAACGGCGTCCCTCCCAGAGAAGCTTGTCCACTCCTTTTGTATTGGGAGACAGCAGTTAGTGGGCTCTGGTTGAAATGTCCTGTATATCTGATTATCACCTTAACCAATGACTCAAGCCTTTCATAGACTATCTAGGCCTGCAGGTAAATCTTTCAACAACTTTATACACACACACAAGTTCACATACTCGCACTGCACACAAATGTCTATAAATCATGTTGGTCTGTTACAATGTATCCAAGTTCAAACCATAGCCTATTCATTCACGGCAAACTTCCATGCATCCCTCTTAGCTTCAAGTGTGCTCCTTCCCTACTCTTTATCTGGATAAACTTTGAGGTGAATAACATGTGTTGTTGCCCACTATTGTGCTAGCTAGTAGTATGCATGCTGTACCTCCAACATGTATTTCCTCAATAAAGGTCTTAGTTATGTGCATATTGTCATGGATGCCACTGAAAACCCTTAAATAACACTTAAGGTGCGTCCGTTGGTACTGCTTGCCACTCATTGGCTAATTAACAGGAAGAGACAGTGTTTTATCTCTCTACATGTATACGTTTAGACCTGGGAATAAAATAAATAGATTTTTAATATGAGTTTACCTGGGCCCGGAACCGCTCCGTTTCCTAAACAGCCTACCGATCTGCAGGGCCAATCAACAACAACAACATAACACATAATGGTCCAATTTACTGAGGGTTGTAAGGAGAGAGACAGAGAGAGAAGCAGGACAGAGAAAGAGAAGAGAGGAGAAAGAGAGACAGAATAGAGAAAGAACGATAGAGGCAGACAAAATAATTAGCATTGATACAAAATGCACTGTAAAAAGAAAGGGCATCTCTTTCAGGCACGGAGTTGATTTGTCACGTTCCAGGGACTCATACAGCAGCTATATATACATCCAACTCATCTGACAGGTGACAGACAGAAGAGAAAAGGCAACATTCATTCACTCATCATTGAGACTAGTCTGTCTGGGGAACTTGGAGGAAGAAGCCAGGAGCATGTCTGTGGGGCTGTGGGGCCCCGGGCCCTTCATAGCCATGCCGGCCCCTATCATGGCCGGGTAGCTGCGGTTACGGCGGATGCCTGCGTTCAGAGCGGGTCCAAGGCCCCCTATGGGACTGGTCACCACAGAAGGGCAGAAGTGGGAAGGGAGGTGGAGGCCGCTGAGGGGTCCCAACATGGTGGGCCCCGTGGCTCCTGATAAAGAGGGGCCGGCCCCAGCCACGCTGAAGCGCTTCAGCTTGTCCACCAGCTTCAGATTGTGGACGCTGACGTCAGTCTGACACTCGCTGTCCGCTGACTCACTACTCCGGGCCTCTGCCCTCACCTCCTTCAGGATGGAGCTGGCCGGCTTCGACGCCAGGAAGTTGTCATAGGGTGGGGCGCTGGGACTGAGGTCGAAGGGGCCCACGGGGCTGCTGGGTTTGGCGCAGAGAGAGCGGTGGGTTGGGGAGTTGGGCGGCGTGGAGGGTAGGGTGTCGGGGGGCCGCGGCGGTAGAAGCGACGGTACCCCCCCAGTGGGGATGGATGTGCTACAGTCTGCCCGGTCCCAGCTCTGAGGGTTGTAGACTGCTGCAGAGATGCCTCGCTCCTGGAGGAGCCGCACCAGACCTCCACTAGTGCTCATGGTCTTGGTGGAGTCTCTCAGGTTGGTGAAGGACTCGGCCGCCAGGCTGAGGCGGCGCGGGGTGCAAGGGGTTGAGCAGGGGGTGGATCTGACGCTGCTGCTGCTGGTCATGACGCAGGAGGCAGTAGGGCCCGACATAAGGCTGAAAGAGGGAGATGGAGAGGGACACACACAGACAGTCACACACACATACTGCTATACAGTCAGCCATACTGCTATACAGTCAGCCATACAGCTATACAGTCAGCCATACAGCTATACAGTCAGCCATACAGTCAACTATACTGCTATACAGTCAACTATACAGTCAGCTATATTGCTGTAAAGTCAGCCATACTGCTATACAGTCAGCCATACTGCTATACAGTCAGCCATACTGCTGTACAGTCAACTATACTGCTATACAGTCAACTATACAGTCAGATATACTGCTATACAGTCAGATATACAGTCAGCTATATTGCTGTAAAGTCAGCCATACTGCTACACAGTCAGCTACACAGTCAGCTATACTTCTATACAGTCAACTATACAGCTATACAGTCAGCCATACTGCTATACAGTCAGCTATACAGTCAGATATACTGCTATACCGTCAGCAATACAGTCAGCGATACCGCTATAGTCAGCTATACAGTCAGATATACTGCTATAAAGTCAGCCATGCAGTCAGCTATACTGCAATACAGTCAGCTATACTGCTATACAGTCAGCTATACTGCTATATAGTCAACTATACAGTCAGATATACTGCTATACAGTCAGATATACAGTCAGCTATATTGCTGTAAAGTCAGCCATACTGCTATACAGTCAGCTACACAGTCAGCTACACAGTCAGCTATACTTCTATACAGTCAACTATACAGCTATACAGTCAGCTATATTTCTATAAAGTCAGCCATACAGTCAGCCATACTGCTAAACAGTCAGCTATACTGCTATACAGTCAGCTATACAGTCAGATATACTGCTATACAGTCAGCCATACAGTCAGCTATACTGCTAGACAGTCAGCTATACAGTCAGCCATACAGTCAGATATACTGCTATACCGTCAGCTATACTGCTATACCGTAAGCTATACCGCTATAGTCAGCTATACAGTCAGATATACTGCTATAAAGTCAGCCATGCAGTCAGCTATACTGCAATACAGTCAGCTATACTGCTATAGTCAGCTATACAGCTATACAGTCAGCCATACTGCTATACAGTCAGCAATACAGTCAGCTATACTGCAATACAGCCAGCTATACAGTCAGCTATACAGTTATCTATGCTCCTCAACTATGACAGACACAGCCAGTCAGCTAGACTGATGATTCAAGATTTAATATTACTGGCTATTGGTCCTGAGATCATATCCACATGACAATATTGTATAAGAGTCAACACAGATGGAGTTTAAAGACCACTCAATAGCTCCTTCTAGAGCCTAGACCACACAATAGCTATTCAATAGGTTGATTTTGATCAAAATCTCACTGACCATTTCATTCATAAACCAACAGACAAATCAATGGGACACTTTGACAAGGTTATCTGAAAGTTAACCCAAACGCATGCTATTTCAGCCCCAGATAACATTTCCTGGAAAACCCCCAAAGGAAATTTGCTCATCAATTAATATCAGAGACGCAGTGCTAACACACCGGTAATTACACAAACCAGTGTTCATGACACCCACAAGCTTAGCATCAATCATCAGACCACAATCCAGTTGTACTGTATGAATCAATGCCAGGGCCCCATCATTATATTATGGAAGACATTTTGATCTGATCGTCATTGATTAGAGATTCTCAGGCCGTTGGGGAAGAGCTGTTTCAGATTTGTTTGATTGACAGTTGACAGGAGGGGGGTTAGAGGGCTTAGAGATCAAAGGAAGCAGAATAGTTAGAAGGGGACAGCGAGGCAGGCTTTGTTATTCCCCAGACCCCGAATCCCCTACAACGAGGCCACGCTACTAGTCATATGACATGCGACAGGTCTCACCCACGGGGCGGAAGGGGGCGTGGCTCAGTGGGCCTGCTGCTCTAAGTCAGCCCTCAGAACAACATGATAAAGAGCGGCTTCCTCTTCCTCATCACATGACCTGGAGGGGATGGGGGCAATTACAGCTGTCAGACAGTGGGTATGTGTTACACACACTATGGCTCAGCCAAGGCAAAGGAAAACGTACTTGTGAATGAAACCATGACTAACTTAGGTTTTTACATCAACATTAATTCATATTATTAATCTGAGTCAGTATTTCCTTTAGCAATATGGGCTTATTAGGATCCTCTCTGTATTATCATTCTCAGCCCAATGCTGAAAGTCAAGGAGGTTTCCACTGTCTGCAGTGATAGCGGTTCAGACATACACTGCCACCTAGTGGCTACAGGGGTACACTGCAGTGTCAGCATGCATCTCAAATGGCACTCTTTTCCCTATATACTGTAGTGCACTGCTTGGAGCAGGTCCCATAGTGGATAGGGAAGCCATTTGGGACTCCACCAGTGTGGGGTAAGAGGGTTGTCTAACCTGGGGGTGACTCTGGTCAGCTCGTCTGAGGGGTGCATAATCCGACAGGTGGTGAAGGTATAGGTGGAGCCGGTGTTGGACATACATTTACCAGGGTAGTGGGCTGTAGACAGGAAGAGAAGGGGAGAGGGAGAGAGGGAGAGAGGGGAAGGGTAGAGGGTTAGTACTGGGCAGAGGTACCAACATTCTTTTAAACACAAAACTTCAAATCGAACACTCAAAGACAGAGTGGATCGTTTACAGCTGCATCAATTGCAAAGATGAAACCGCTGTATTTTGGCCTGAAGAAGCCATTTTAAACCACTGAAAACATTTGATAGGCAGATAAAGGAATGACAGATAACGACAGTTAATGAACAAAGATTTTAGCAGATTCCTAATATCCCAGGCATGAATTAGTATTCCACTCTAACATAGGGATTCTCCATAAGGAACACAATGCAGGTTTAACTAAAAACACTGCAGAGAAGTGGTGTGTTGACTGTTTGGAGCTGTGTGTGGACTCAGTAGTGTTGACTGTTTGGAGCTGTGTGTGGACTCTGCAGCTCAATGTCAAAAGGAGGAGATGAGGTGCCATTCACACCACTCCATAATGATTCCTAGAAAACATTGTCATGGACTGAACATGTTTCCCAAATGCTCCCCTATTCACTATATAGTATACTACTTTTGACAAGAGCACTATGGGCCATGGTTAAAATAGTGCATTGTATAGGGAATAGGGGGCCATTTGGGATGCTGGACAGCTGTGAGAGCATGGTGTTGTTAACAGATCACGTCATCTGATACCACGACAACCAAACCACAGACACTGGCCATAGGTTGTACATATTCAATCTGGAGTGTGTGTGTGTGTGGGGGTAATACGTATATACTACGTCACTACATTACTATGTAGGTTTACACTAACAAAGGACATCTCTAATAATTGGCTTGGCTTTTTGAGGGAACTTCATGCCTTTGAGATAAAGAATGTTGTCGTGGCTTTTTGAGGGAACTTCATGCCTTTGAGATAAAGAATCTTTGAGATAAAGAACAAAATCAGGACTTTGTTAGGAGAGACATGATTTGACACCAGATTGGACACAAATGACTTGAGTGGATGGAAGTGGTGATCAGAACTGGATGATTCAAATGAATCTGAATTTGTAAGGAAGGAGATTTTAGGAACAGTGTGAATGTGTGAGAGAGGTGGAGATTAAAGAAGATACTGAAATAAATTCAACTCAATATACTCAAAAGGGGCATGACAGTAGCACACGTCTGGATGAGGTGGGTGTGTCTGGACACGTCTGGATGAAGTGGGTGTGTCTGGACACGTCTGGATGAAGTGGGTGTGTCTGGAGATGTGTGCATGAGCGAGGATGGATCGGGGACCAACGGGCAGGCGGGGAGGGGAAGGCTATGGCCAATGAATGCCCCAATATTCTGAGGTAGAAGGGCGGATTAGGGACGTCCGGTGCCTGTGTGACCCATTTAGGAGGCTCCCTCACCGGACACCCCGTCAGCGGCTGCAGCCTGATCCTGGTTCTCCTGGTTCTCTTGGTTCTTGCTGTCTGGAGGTGCGGGGGATGACAGTGATGTGCTGCCTGGGCCTAATGTCTCTCCCTCTTCCCTGGCCTCTCCATCACCTCCAACCCCTCCCTCTGGAAGGTTGTTGTTGATGGCTCTGCCGCTGCAGGAGGAAGAGCAGGAGGAGGAGCGGGTACGGAGGCCCTGTCGGCTGAGGATGGAGATGCCACTACAGCCGGAGGTAGAGTCTGCGGCAGAGAGGCTGTGGACAGACTCCTCAACTACCTCAAAGTCCTCCTCCTCAAAGTCAGTGAACAGGTACATGTGCTCCAGGTCTAGTTCCAGAGGACGGAAGCCTTTAGTGACCACACCAGGCCGCGTGTCCAGGATCCCACCCAGGTTGGGCTGGGCCAGCTGCTGCCACTGGTGGAGGGTGGCCGAGCCTGGGAGGGGGGAGGGAGAATATCAAACGTTAGACACACATATATTATTATAGTGTAATGATAATGTAAAATATCTCAGCATATATTATTAGAGTGTAATGATAATGTAATTCATCTTAGTATATATTAGTAGTTTAATGATAATGTAATACATCTTAGTATATATTATTATAGTGTAGTGATAATGTAATACATCTTAGTGTATATTATTATAGTGTAATGATAATGTAATACATCTTAGTATATATTATAGTGTAATGATAATGTAATAAATTGTAGTGTATATTATCATAGTGTAATGATAATAATCGCAGAGCATATTTTTATAGTGTAATTATAATGTAATAACAGTGTAATAATGTAATGAACTCACATGGTAAAGTGTTGATTCCGTGTGTATGTTAATGGTGTTGTCACCAGGTGGCACTAGAGACCCAGATTAGATACTCTACTAGATGTTTCCTACTACTGTATAACCTGACAGTGACTGCGTCCCAAATGCCACCCTACAACCCTATATAGTGCACTACTTTTGACCAGGGCACTCTGATCTCTGCTGATTTTTCAATCAACCATTTAATCTGACTAAAAAGCTAAAAAACATGTTGAAAACAACATTTGGAAAATAAATATATTTAGCATTTTAGCATAGGAAAATAAATACTCTATGTAAGAAACATTTAGATAAAAACTTCTCTTTTAATTGGTTAAACGTGAGCTTCATACCTGTAATCTAACTGCATCTATCGATTCAAACTAACACAGTATCCAACTTGTATTTCAAACAGTTGTATTCAGGTTCTTCAGGAGACAAATATGTAGCACATCTAGTTGACAGCTTTTAGAGGATGCCTGACATGTTTGGGGATCATTCCACATGGACATTAGAGTAACAGGCTGTACTGCTGTGCTTAATGTAATCCCTCCTTGATAAAACATAGGATGAGAGGCACAGGGCCTCAATGACGCTGTGGAAAAGACCAGCAACAGGTCTAGATTTGCTTTGCATGATGATAACATTGTAGGCTAAACTAATGTGTTTGGCAGGGCTAGTGGTGGTGGGCCGGTCTAACTCGAACTGTAAGTCTAACTAAGTCTAAGGGCTCAGACACACCAGTAACGTTTGCTGGAACTTGGTACCTCTGAACGTAATTTGCGAACCAATTTTTTTATGTAGAATCACTTAAAACACAGCGCACTGAACGATTGGCAGACGAAAGCTAGATCCACATTCGGTGTGATGTGTGTGAGCCTCAACTCTAACTGTAGATGTGGAAGCAGCAGTGGGGGCTGGGTGAGTCTGAAGTAGAAGGAGTAGTGTGTGGAGAGGCTGCACTCATGGTGAATTAACTCCCACAGTGTCAACCAGAAGCAGGGTGAGAGGTCGTGGGGGAGGAGTCACCTTCCAGTGGCTTGACGATCTGCAGCTTCTCTGGCAGGTAGGAGCGGGAGCTGAAGGAGTACCCAGACCAGATGGAAGAGGGGTGGGTTCCTCCCAGGGACATGATGCTCTCTGTGGGGGTCATACTGCCGTTGTACACCTCTCCCTTCTCCACCAGCCCCTGGAGCTTTCGATCCCTCTCCTCCTCGAAGAAGCGCCGCTCGCTCAGGTAGTTGTCCCGCCGCAAGGAGAGACGTCGCAGGGCTGCTTCCAGATCCTGAGAGCCCGGTGTTCCAGGGGTCCCTGGTTTCTTGTTGGAGTCATCCGCACTGGGGGGGGTAGAGGAGAAGACAACATGAGTCTTGGCCATGAACCTACATTAGCTGAGGACAGGAGGAACTGTGTACATAGTATTTATTAATTAAATCTAGTCCTATTCAATGCTACAAGTCTAACAGAAGGTCCTATAACTGGTTTGCTGAACTCAATGAAAGACACTGTACATAACAACGTGAATAGCAACAAGACATGCTGATGACATCAGCAAAACAACAAAAAGAGTCAACTGTTATTTGCGGTTGGCAATCCAAATAACAAAAATCACCAATGGTCATTTGACGTCAACACAAGACGTTTTGACTTTCCTAGCATGTTGTGCAGAGCCACAACATAATCAGTTCAACTGCACAGTTACATGAGAAAGTACTGTTTGGCTTTATTGTACTGTGGTTGTTATGGGAACTTTCCCTCTTGTTTAACCCAGCAAAGCCATGGATATTGCTGTCAGTGGTGTTGTTGTATAGCCAGCAAAGTGCTTCGTTACCCTAACCCTGATCTATTCAAATTACAATGATAGCAGATATGCATTCAGGAAACCATGGGCACCGTCTTGTTTAACACTCTGTATACACTCTGATAGACTTCACTGGACAGCTACATGGATGGGACGACCTCTGAGCTGCTGTTCCAACCACAACTTTACTAGATCAAGAAGAGAGAGGGAGGAAGAGGAGAGAGTGGAAGAGGAGAGATAGAAATACTTAATGTTCAGCGAGAAAGAGTTCACATTCAGAGAGAGAGAGGGAGTTCACATTCAGAGAGAGAGAGAGAGTTCACATTCAGAGAGAGAGAGAGAGTTCACATTCAGAGAGAGAGAGAGGCGGTTCACATTCAGAGAGAGAGAGAGAGGCGGTTCACATTCAGAGAGAGAGAGGGGGTTCACATTCAGAGAGAGAGAGAGAGTTCACATTCAGAGAGAGAGAGTTCACATTCAGAGAGAGAGAGAGTTCACATTCAGAGAGAGAGAGAGAGAGAGAGAGAGAGAGAGAGAGAGTTCACATTCAGAGAGAGAGAGTTCACATTCAGAGAGAGAGAGAGAGAGAGAGAGAGAGAGAGAGAGAGAGAGAGAGTTCACATTCAGAGAGAGAGAGAGTTCACATTCAGAGAGAGAGAGTTCACATTCAGAGAGAGAGAGTTCACATTCAGAGAGAGAGAGAGAGAGAGAGAGAGAGAGAGAGAGAGAGAGAGAGAGAGAGAGAGAGAGAGAGTTCACATTCAGAGAGAGAGAGTTCACATTCAGAGAGAGAGAGAGAGAGAGAGAGAGAGAGAGAGAGAGAGAGAGAGAGAGAGAGAGAGAGAGAGAGAGAGTTCACATTCAGAGAGAGAGAGTTCACATTCAGAGAGAGAGAGAGAGAGAGAGAGAGAGAGAGAGAGTTCACATTCAGAGAGAGAGAGAGTTCACATTCAGAGAGAGAGAGAGAGTTCACATTCAGAGAGAGAAAGTTAGATTTCCATATTCAAAGTGAAAGAGAGCCAGCCAGCGAGTAAAGTCATGGCTCAGTCCCAGTCCCAGCACCTGTGGTCAGGCGTCTCCAGTATGAAGCTGTTGGTGTGGTTGTCTATGAGGATGCTCCCCATATCTCCTCCGTACAGGCTGGAGCGGGGCGTGGACAGGCAGCTGGAGCGGCCAGAGTTCAGACAGGACGACCGGTTGGAGCCGGGGATGTTCATGGGAGACGGGGCCAGAGAGGAGCGCTGACGCATCAGGTTAACGTTTTTCACAGTCTCAAACACACGCTTGGGGTGCAACCTACACACACATACCATAGACACACACACACACACACACACACACACACACACACGGACACAATATCAGCGAAGCTCTAAAATGGGGATAGATGTACTTCAGTAGATATTAGTATTGGATGAGGCCTACTTCTGCTCTTCCACTTCCGGGTCATCCATAGCCAGCCCCTTCCTCATGGTGCCCTCAATCTCAGCAGCTAGAGAGTCCTGGGAGGACAGACAATAATAATAATAATACTAATGAGTACTATGTGACTAGTCTCTGAAGTCCCAGACCTAGGGACTGTGATTGATAAAGATTATCTTGGCAACTTTGAAAAAGGGGGTGTCCTCTTCAGACAGACCACTCTCCCAACAAATCACGAGGCAGACATGCCAGAATGTCACGATTCAAAACCAAAGTTGACTGGCAAAACATTTGCAGAAGTTTAAGTGAAGGTAGTTGATGCAAACTAACCACTTACGTAATGCACTCATTAAAAATAACCTCTGATCATCATCTTTCTAGCTACTTTTTTGTGTCCGGGAGATGTTTGAGCTAGAACAACACGCTAGGTCAACACACTAGGTCAACACGCTAGGTCAACACGCTAGGTCAACACGCTAGGTCAACACGCTAGGTCAACACGCTGAGAAGGCAGTGGTGTAAGAAAGCCTGACGTCCCAACTCTGCTCTTCTCTCTATGCCAAACCGACTTTGTATACGTCCAGCGTGTTAAGCTGGAACATTGGTGTATTCTAGAGCAGGGCTCTCCAACCCTGCTCCTGGAGAGACACCCTCCTGTAGGTTATCACTCCAACCCTGTCCCTGGAGAGACACCCTCCTGTAGGTTATCACTCCAACCCTGTTCCTGGAGACACTCCCTCCTGTAGGTTATCACTCCAACCCTGTTCCTGGAGACACTCCCTCCTGTAGGTTATCACTCCAACCCTGTTCCTGGAGAGCTACCGTCCTGTAGGTTCACTCCAACCCTGTTCCTGGAGAGCTACCGTCCTGTAGGTTCACTCCAACCCTGTTCCTGGAGAGCTACCATCCTGTAGGTTCACTCCAACCCTGTTCCTGGAGAGCTACCGTCCTGTAGGTTTTCACTCCAACCCTAATCTAACACACCTGATTCTAATAATTAGCTAGTTGATAAACTGAACCAGGTTAGTTACAACTGGGGTTGGAGTGAAAACCTACAGGAGGGTCACTCTCCAGGAACAGAGTTGGAGTGAAAACCTACAGGAGGGTCACTCTCCAGGAACAGAGTTGGAGTGAAAACCTACAGGAGGGTCACTCTCCAGGAACAGGGTTGGAGTGAAAACCTACAGGAGGGTAACTCTCCAGGAACAGAGTTGGAGTGAAAACCTACAGGAGGGTCACTCTCCAGGAACAGGGTTGGAGTGAAACTCACAGGAGGGTCACTCTCCAGGAACAGAGTTGGAGTGAAAACCTACAGGAGGGTCACTCTCCAGGAACAGGGTTGGAGTGAAAACCTACAGGAGGGTAACTCTCCAGGAACAGAGTTGGAGTGAAAACCTACAGGAGGGTACCTCTCCAGGAACAGAGTTGGAGTGAAAACCTACAGGAGGGTACCTCTCCAGGAAAAGAGTTAGTCTCTCTAGAACATAGGTCTCTATGTGACTGAATTGGGTTAATTTGTTAGAGAATCTTCTGGGCCCCAAAAACAGCCAATCGATTCGGGACAAACAAAACAAGACAGGATCCATCACACAGACATAACAGGGTTACTATGGGAACCAACCCCAGCCTGTTAATCCTACTGTAAACACCTCAAAGCATTACTTCTCTCTACAGGGTCAATACCAGCCATCTCCTTCTCCCCACAGACCACATTCACTACAGCTAGGTAAGGTGTCTACCTCTCTCTGTGACTGTCTTTACGTTACAATTACAGCACAGTTCTGGGCCTGGGGAGTTACGACGTGGCCAGGCCTGGGGCCAGGGCATTAGGGTTACCTCCCTGCTCCTCACTGGTGGTGAGATGCAACACATCAAGCAGTCAGAGATGCAATAGACAAGTTCTCCACTCACCCCCTCGGCATAAACAATGCTGTTAACATCAGACACCTGGGGTTGAAAACAAAACCTGATGAAAGGAAATCCATTTCCCCTCTATACCAGTTATAGCCCTCTCTCCCTTCTGCTCTCCATCAATATTTTCTTCCCTCCTCTCCCTCCCTCCCTCTAGTCTGTCCATAGGGAACAGGAAGCGTTGAGGTGTACTGAGGGGCAGTGTTTTATTACTCTGACCCCTGTGTATGTGTGTGTCTCACCATAGGGAACAGGCCCAGGGAGTGGAAGCGTCGGGGGGTACTGAGAGGTAGGGATTTATTCCGGAGGTTCTTCAACTCTTCCTGGGCCTCATGGAGCATCTCCATACACTCTGCATACTTATCCTCCAACTCCCTCAGCTAGGGGAGAGAGCGGAGAGAAGAGGGAGAAGAGGAGTGAGAGAGGAGAAGAGGAGTGAGAGGAGTGAGAGAGGAGAGAGGAGTGAGAGAGGAGAAGAGGAGTGAGAGAGGAGAAGAGGAGTGAGAGAGGAGAGGAGTGAGAGAGGAGAAGAGGAGTGAGAGAGGAGAGAAGAGAAGAGGAGTGAGAGGAGTGAGAGAGGAGAAGAGAAGAAGAGGGAGGAGAGGAGTGAGAGAGGAGAGAAGAGGGAGGAGAGGAGTGAGAGAGGAGAGAAGAGGGAGGAGAGGAGTGAGAGAGGAGTGAGAGAGGAGAGGAGTGAGAGAGGAGAGAAGAGGGAGGAGAGGAGTGAGAGGAGAGAGAGAAAAGGAGAGAAGAGGAGCAAGAGATGAGGAAATGATCAGAAAACTATATGGAATTCTATAATTATAGAAAATGTTAGTGACAGTGATAATCATATGTTGTTGAAACATCTAGGGGAACTTCAAACACTATTCTATTTAAATATGGTTAGAGATTGTATTGAATTATATAACCTAACTTCCACTAGACTCATTCCATGGAGGGCTGAGTGTCTGCATGGTTTCACTCCTCTTGTACTTGATGATGAATTAAGGTTGTCTAGGTCTTAATTGAAAGGAAACACCAAAAACCAGCAGACACTAGGCCCTCCGTGGGATGAGTTTGACACCCCTGGCATAATGGAAAACATCCCTAGCGTGGTAATTGCGTCTCGTTAGGCAGTGCTTATTGTCCTCCTGGTAATTGGTTAATGAGGCCTTACTGTACCTCAGCAGTGAGCTGGCGCTGGGCATCTTTGGCAGCCCCTAGATGCTGGGTGAGCTCTTGGTTTTCCACTGCATACTGCGGAACAGACATGACTGTTAGTCCCTTAGGGCTATAAGCTCACACACATCATCATAGACACACTGATAGCAGCTATAAGACTAGTTGTGTTCCAGGTCGTTGTCTTTGCAGCTGTGCCTTTCTGAAGATGTCTAGATTATGAATATGGTTCTACTTCTCCAGGCGTTGTGATATCAGAAACATCTGCAGAGCTGGACTGTACGAAAGGCGACCTGGAACGTGTCCATTGGCCTGGACCGTGGCAGGCAGCCTGAGTTATTACTGGCCTGGCCACTCACAGACTTGGACTTCTTCTGCAGGTCTACGATCTGGGACAGGAGGTGTGTGATCTCCTCCTGCTGGCGAGACGCATCGTCTGTCTTCCTCGCCAGCTCCTCCGCCAGGGTGGACATCTGGTGGTTGACATCTCCTAGTGGGCGAAATAAATGACATGAGCAAAGAGCATCCACCATGAATCAGTGTTGTTGACCTCTCCTAGATCTCCATGGCAACACTCAAATGTAGCTCCATTGATACATGATGTTAACTGCCTAGCTAGGAGTTAGCAATATCTCCACCTAGTTCTCTCCATAAGACTTTCACACATCCACTCCTATCAGATGTGTGAAGGGGAGTGAACAAGGGCAGAGGGAACATCCTTATTGGAATGAAACACAGCCCTGTTTTGCTTTCTCTCAGGGAGCCCAGGGGACAGGGGAGGTGAGCCGTGTGTGTGTGTGTGTGTGTGTGTGTGTGTGTGTACTCACTCAGCTCTTTGACGACGTCGTTGACCAGCTGCTGCTCCTTCTCCTCGTACTCCTCTGTCTCCGTCTCCAGGTGACTGGCCTGGTGGGGGGACAGGATGCAGCCACGCATCATCATCATCATAACACAGGAGGAGAGCTGGGTGGAAGGTATTGGCAGCAGTACTTATTCCAGTCCTATTACCACTGGTAACTCTGGTTTACTATGAAAATACTCTACTGAATCTTTCTGGTAAGCGTCTGAAGTTATTCAATCAAATTAGCTCACTCTTGCTAACATTATGGTATTTGTTACAATGAACTGGTCAGCAGGACACCGCTATACAGAATTCCACAGAGGGTTAGTTAGCTACATGACTTTACCTCTGATCTAAGAGAGATGTTCTCTGCCTCCAGGTCCTTGAGTTTCTTCTGCAGTGAGTCCAGGGGGAAGTAACTTGGCACCGACAGCGTGGAGTCATTGTGGCGGATGCTGTGTGGACGAGACACAGCGACCGGTCGGTAAGTGACAAGAGACATAGGCTACGTCCCAAATGGCATCTGATTCCCTACGAAGTTAACTTCTTTTGACCACCAGGGCCTGTAGTTCAACATGTAGTGCACTACGCTTGACCAGAGCCCTATGGGTCCTGGTCAAAGGTAGTGGACTACATAGGGACTAGGTTGCCATTTGGGACAAAGCCCTACATTTGTAAGAACAGGGCGTCATATCCACCAAAGGAGAAATGACTGGGCAGAGCTGGCAGAAGGGTTCAACATGATATACAGACCAGACTGGAACCATCTGCATCATTTACACAACAAGGATAGATGGAACAGTCAATCAATGTTTTACCACCAGTGTAACAGGACGCCTGGTAGTGTCTGCCATTATGACACTAGTGGGAACGCCACCGTCTTGGTTTTCACCCGACCGCTCTGTGTTTGAGGGGTAAGTGAAACAGGTCAGTTTGTCTGTATTTTCCCTTTGAGAGAACACAACAAACCAACCCCAGCCTGCTGCCTCAGTCTGTCACACAGGGTCACAGTACCTCTGAGAGAAGAGGGGGATTTGCTGGACAAACAAATCAAAGGCCTTTATTCATCTTAAAGAGAGATTGAAGCCATCCTTAAGCAGGAACCACAAAACATTTCAAGTACCTACCCTTTGGATGGACTTGTGGGACCAGTGAAATAAGAGCCTAAAGGCCCAGTGCAGTCAAAAACTAGATTTTCCTGTGTTTTATATACATTTCCACACTATGAGGTTGGAATAATATTGTGAAGTTGTGAAAATTATGATAATGCCCTTTTAGCGTTAGAGCTGTTTGAGAAGACCGCATGAAATTTCAGCCTGTTTTGGTGGGTTGAAGTTTTACATTTGTTAATAGACCAATTAGAACGAGAGTTCCAAACCTCTCTGCCCCCTCCCACTCAGACCACTCCCAGACAGTCCTAGCTAAATTCTTGCTTGAGAAATTGTTCTTTGCTAAGTAGCTATTTTTGTTTCTTTTGACCATTTTAATTGAAAACAAAATCAGAGTAAGGTACTCAGTTGTTAGCCAGATATGACTTGATATGGAAATAAAAACAGCTGTATTGGCCCCTTAAGGTGAAAGGTTATATCATTGTAAAAGGAGAGTACAACTGGGAGGAACAAGGGCAGAGAGACCTTACAGTAGGGACTAGCCCCCAGGACCACATACAGCAGTCCCCTCCTCTGGATAAATGTTCTCTGCTGAGGAACCTGAACAACAGAGCATAGTGGCATAGTGGGGGAATACTGACAACAGCAAAATGAAGGAGTTTTGCTTTAAGAGGAAAAAGTGGATGTGATGAGTGGAGGGGAACAGGTCCGGTTCTAGCCTTTAGCATAACAACAACCATAGGAGTTGGCTATAAACCACAAACAGTTCTCGGAACCAGGCTAATCTCACAGGCTATACAGTACAAACAGATCTGGGACCAGGCTATGACTGTTTCTATCAGACCAGGTGAAGTGGGAGAGGAAGAGCGTAGGTCGGGATGACAGATAGCAGACTCACGGGGTACAGGTGGACGAATCTCCTTCACTCTCCTCTGCTGCACTAGTGTAGAACTGGAGAAGCTCATCTTTCAGAGATAGATCATGGCGCAGCTGAGAAACCTGCAGAGGGAGAGAGGGGACAGAGGGTGAGGAGAGAGAGATATGAGAGAGGGGCACAGAGAGGGTGAGAAGGAAGAGAGGGACAGAAATGAGAGATAGAGGGAGAGAGATGAGAGAGGGGGACAGAAATGAGAGATAGAGGGAGAGAGAGGAGAGAGATAAAATATATTCTCCTGGTCCTGAGAGAGAAAAGAGCACACATACACACGATACACACTCCACACATACACACTACACACGCCACACACACCTCCTCTCTAATGTGCTCCACTTGCTCCTCCAGGAATTCATTTCTCTCACTGAGGGTTTTGTTCTTCTTCAGCAGTGACTGGCCGATGCGGGCGGCGAGCTCCAAGTCCCGTTCTTTCTGCAGGGGAGGCAGAGGGGCTGGTTAGAGGGGCTGGTTAGAGGGGCTGGTTAGAGGGGCTGAGTATCATGCATCATGATCTAGGAATCAGGTCAAAGGGAAACAGTTGCCACTGTATGACAATGTTTGACTTGTTCTATGATGTGGTTAACTTGGCATGGCAGAGAGATATGTCTGAATGGCAGATTTGACTATCCTACCAGAGGGAGAGCATTGTAAATGAAAGTGCTCTAAGTGATAGACCAGGTTTTCTTACCTCTTCAAGCAGACGAGTAACAGCATCTATGTCACTGTATGTCTTAGTCATCTGGCCCACTCTTTCAGCACATAGAACTGTAGAGAGAACAGAGAGGAGAGACACAGTTAACAGCTGTAGGGAGAGAACAGAGAGGAGAGACAGTTATCAGCTGTAGAGAGAGAACAGAGAGGAGAGACACAGTTAACAGCTGTAGAGAGAGAACAGAGAGGAGAAACACAGTTAACAGCTGTAGAGAGAGAACAGAGAGGAGAGACACAGTTAACAGCTGTAGAGAGAGAACAGAGAGGAGAGACACAGTTAACAGCTGTAGAGAGAGAACAGAGAGGAGAAACACAGTTAACAGCTGTAGAGAGAGAACAGAGAGGAGAGACACAGTTATCAGCTGTAGAGAGAGAACAGAGAGGAGACACAGTTAACAGCTGTAGAGAGAGAACAGAGAGGAGACACAGTTAACAGCTGTAGAGAGAACAGAGAGGAGACACACAGTTAACAGCTGTAGAGAGAGAACAGAGAGGAGAAACACAGTTAACAGCTGTAGAGAGAGAACAGAGAGGAGAGACACAGTTAACAGCTGTAGAGAGAGAACAGAGAGGAGAGTTCAAATCAAATACAATTTTATTTGTCACATACACATGGTTAGCAGATGTTAATGCGAGTGTAGCGAAATGCTTGTGCTTCTAGTTCCGACCATGCAGTAGTATCTAACAAGTAATCTAACAAATTCACAACAACTACCTTATACACACTCGCATAGGCAAGATGCAGTAGATGGTTTAGAGTACAGTGTATACATTTGATATGAGTAATGTCGGATATGTAAACATTATATACATTATATACAAGATTGTTTAAAGTGGCTAGTGATACATTTGTTACATCCAATTCCTATGTATAAAGTGGCTAGAGATTTAAGTCAGTATGTTGGCAGCAGCCACTCAATGTTAGTGATGGCTGTTTAACAGTCTGATGGCCTTGAGGTAGAAGCTGTTTTTCAGTCTCTCGGTCCCAGCTTTGATGCACCTGTACTGAACTTGCCTTTTGGATGATAGCGGGGTGAACAGGCAGTGGCTCGGGTGGTTGTTGTCCTTGATGATCTTTTTGGCCTTCCTGTGACATCGGGTGGTGTAGGTGTCCTGGAGGGCAGGTAGTTTACCCCCGGTGATGCGTTGTGCAGTCATCACTACCCTCTGGAGAGCCTTACGGTTGTGGGCGGAGCAGTTGCCGTACCAGGCGGTGATACAGCCCGACAGGATGCTCTCGATTGTGCATCTGTAGAAGTTTGTGAGTGATTTTGGTGACAAGCTGAATTTCTTCAGCCTCCTGAGGTTGAAGAGGCGCTGTTGTGCCTTCTTCACCAAGCTGTCTGTGTGGGTGGTCCAATTCAGTTTGTCCGTGATGTGTACGCCGAGGAACTTAAAACTTTCCACCTTCTCCACTACTGTCCCGTCGATATGGATAGGGGGGTGCTCCTTCTCCCGTTTACTGAAGTCCACGATCATCTTCTTTGTTTTGTTGACGTTGAGTGAGAGGTTATTTTCCTGACACCACACTCCGAGGGCCCTCACCTCCTCCCTGTAGGCCGTCTCGTTGTTGTTGGTAATCAAGCCTACCACTGTAGTGTCGTCAGCAAACTTGATAATTGAGTTGGATGCGTGCTTGGCCACGCAGTCATGGGTAAACAGGGAGTACAGGAGAGGGCTGAGAACGCACCCTTGTGGGGCCCCAGTGTTGAGGATCAGCGGGGTGGAGGTGTTGTTTCCTACCCTCACCACCTGGGGCCGGCCCGTGAGGAAGTCCAGGACCCAGTTGCACAGGGCTGGGTCGAGACCTAGGGTCTCGAGCTTAATGACGAGCTTGGAGGGAACTATGGTGTTAAATGCTGAGCTGTAGTCGATGAGGAATACTTATGTAAGAATGCTGTTCTTGTCCAGATGGGTTAGGGCAGTATGCAGTGTGATTGCGATTGCGTCGTCTGTGGACCTATTGGGACGGTAAGCAAATTGGAGTGGGTCCAGGGTGTCTGGCAGGATGGAGGTGATATGATCCTTGACTAGTCTCTCAAAGCACTTCATAATGACGGAAGTGAGTGCTACGGGGGCGATAGTCATTTAGCTTTCTTGGGAACAGGAACAATGGTGGCCCTCTTGAAGCATGTGGGAACAGCAGACTGGGATAGGGACTGGTTGAATATGTCCGTAAACACACCAGCCAGCTGGTCTGCGCATGCTCTGAGGACACAGCCAGGGATGCCATCTGGGCCAGCAGCCTTGCGAGGGTTAACACATTTAAATGTTTTCCTCACGTTGGCTGCGGTGAAGGTGAGCCCGCAGGTTTTGGTAGCGGACCGTGTCGGTGGCACTGTATTATCCTCATAGCGAGCAAAGAAGTTGTTTAGTTTGTCTGGGAGCAGGACGTCGTGGTCCGCGACGGGGCTGATTTTCTTTTTGTAGTCCGTGATTGACTGTAGACCCTGCCACATTCCTCTCGTGTCTGAGCCGTTGAATTGTGACTCTACTTTGTCTTTATATTGACGCTTAGCTTGTTTGATTGCCTTGCGGAGGGAATAGCTACACTGTTTGTATTCAGTCATGTTTCCAGTAGCCTTACCCTGGTTAAAAGCAGTGGTTCGCGCTTTCAGTTTTGCACGAATGCTGCCATCAATCCACGGTTTCTGGTTGGGGAAGGTTTTAATAGTTGCTATGGGTACCACATCACCAATGCACTTGCTAATAAACTCGCTCACCGAATCAGCGTATACATCAATGTTGTTGTCAGATGCTATCCGGAACATATCCCAGTCCACGTGCTCGAAGCAATCTTGCAGCATGGAATCAGATTGGTTGGACCAGCGTTGAACAGACCTGAGAACGGGCGTTTCCTGTTTTAGTTTCTGTTTGTAGGCTGGGAGCAACAAAATGGAGTCATGGTCAGACTTGCCGAAAGATGGGCGGAGAATAGCCTTGTATGCATAGCGGAAGTTGGAATAATAATGATCCAGGATTTTACCAGCCCGGGTGGCACATTCGATATGCTGGTAAAATTTCAGGAGCCTTGTTCTCAAATTAGCCTTATTAAAATCCCCAGCAACAATAAATGCAGCCTCAGGATATGTGGTTTCCAGTTTACATAGAGTCCAATGGATTTCTTTTGATTTGATTTGAGAAACAGTGAACAGCTGGGCTTGTACTGTATGTTTGCCTGACTGCTTAACAGCTGGGGCAGGGCAGACAGACAGATATTTGAAATAGCTGAGTTATCAGAGTTATCTACTGTACACATCACACAGCCCTGCCTGATGACCTCAGAGACCTTTAGCAAGTTGTTGTTATCAGGTAGACTGACACACCGGCTCTGTCTCAATACTGCTTCCTTGATTCCTCGTTTCCTTGTGTCCTCTCAACCCTTCCTCTCCTCATGGCTTTCTCAAAACGCCAGAGGAAATCCAGGAAAGGATTAGAGGAGAGGAAACGTGTTTGTAAGGTTTTGAGAAATTGGAGAGACAACAGGAGACGAGACGAGGGATCCAGGAAAGACTATTGAGACAGAGGAAGTGACAAGTGAGATGGTTTAGACTCTGACCTCACCTCAACCCCACCCCAGCTGACCTGATAACAGCACGTTGCCAAGCTGCAGTGGCATTCTCTGTTAATACAATGCTATGCTATTCCCATGTGTCCTCCAAAACATGACCTGTCAAACCGCGCTTCTTAACACCCTCCCGCTTAACCCAGAAGCCAGTCGCACCAATGTGTCGGAGGAAACACCGTTCAACTGACGACCGGAGTCAGCCTGCAGGAGCCCGGCCCGCCACAAGGAGTTGCTAGAGCGATGAGCCAAGTAAAGCCCCCCTGGCCAAATCCTCCCCCTAACCCAGACGACACTGGGTCAATTTTACGCTGCCCTATGCGATTCACGATCACGACCGGTTGTGATACAGCCTGGGATCAAACCCGGGTCTGTAGTGATGCCTATAGCACTACAATGCAGTGACTTAGATTGCTGTGCCACTCGGGAGGACCAAACTGCTTTTTTAATGCATGCATGTATGTATGTACGTACAGTTAAAGTTGGAAGTCTACATACACTTAGGTTGGAGTCATTAAAACTCGTTTTTTAACCACTCCACAAATTTCTTGTTAACAAACTATAGTTTTGGCAAGTCGGTTAGAACATCTACTTTGTGCATGACAGGTCATTTTTCCAACAATTGTTTACAGACAGATTTTTTCACTTATAATTCACTGTATCACAATTCCAGTGGGTCAGAAGTTTACATACACTAAGTTGACTGTGCCTTTAAACAGCTTGGAAAATTCCAGAAAATGATGTCATGGCTTTAGAAGCTTCTGATAGGCTAATTGACATCATTTGAGTCAATTGAAGGTGTACCTGTGGATGTATTTCAAGGCCTACCTTCAAATGCAGTGTCTCTTTGCTTGACATTATGGGAAAATCAAAAGAAATCAGCCAAGACCTCAGAAAAAAAATTGTAGACCTCCACAAGTCTGGTTCATCCTTGGGAGCAATTTCCAAACGCCTGAAGGTACCACGTTCATCTGTACAAACAATAGTACGCAAGTATAAACACCATGGGACCACGCAGCCGTCATACCGCTCTGTCTCCTAGAGATGAACGTACTTTGGTCCGAGAAGTGAAAATCAATCCCAGAACAACAGCAAATGACCTTGTGAAGATGCTGGAGGAAACAGGTACAAAAGTATCTATATCCACAGTAAAACGAGTCCTATATCGACAGCAAGGAAGAAGTCACTGCTCCAAAACCACCATAAAAAAGCCAGACTGTGGTTTGCAACTGCACATGGGGACATTTTTGGAGAAATGTCCTCAGCCCGCTTGGAGTTTGCCAAAAGGCACCTAAAGGACTGATGGTCTGATGAAACCAAGATTGAACTCTTTGGCCTGAATGCCAAGCGTCACATCTGGAGGAAACCAGGCACTGCTCATCACCTGGCCAATACCATCCCTACGGTGGAGCATGGTGGTGGCAGCATCATGCTGTGGGGATGTTTTTCAGTGGTAGGGACTGGGAGACTAGTCAGGATCAAGGGAAAGATGAACAGAGCAAAGTACAGAGAGATCCTTGATGAAAATCTGCTTCAGAGCGCTCCGTACCTCAGACTGGGGTGAAGGTTCACCTTCCAACAGGACAACAACCCTAAGCAAACAGCCAAGACAACACAGGAGTGGCTTCGGGACAAGTCTCTGAATGTCATACCCAAGATGACTCAAGGCTGTAATCGCTGCCAGAGGTGCTTCAACAAAGTACTGAGTAAAGGGTCTGAATACCTATGTAAATATTTCTGTTTTTTGTGTGTTTTGTATCCATTTAAAAAAAATCTAAAAACCTGTTTTTGCTTTGTCATTATGGGGTAGTGTGTAGATTGACCAGGGAAAAAATTTTTTTAAATCAATTTTAGAACAAACTGTAACATAACAAAAATATATATAAAACAAAGAACTTGGTTAAAGAAAAAGCTATACTGTATATTCAAATTATTGTTGAACTTCAACTGCCATCTAAAGGCATATTGTAAGAAGAAACCTGGAACTCCCTCCTGCCCTTTCCACCTCTCTCAACCTCTCCATCCACAGTTTGTTATATACTAATGAGCAAGTCATAGCAGGTTCCCAAGACGCCAGAGGCAACACAAAGCTAGGAACAACAGAGTCCCACTTCAATGTGGTTACTCCTAACTAACCTTGTGGATGTTGTGGATGCTGCAAACACAGGCTTTGAACTCCAATGGTGGAAACGAATGTAAATGAGGAGTTAGATGCAAAGTACATATTTACATACATGTGCAGCATCACAGTGAGCAGTCATGACAGTGAATGGCCTGTACAGTATAAGGGTTGTTGCCTGATAAAAACAACTTCATGTAGAGTTATTTACTCTGTAACAGGTGCATTTAAACTGAAAGGCAGACAAGTTACATTACAGAACACATTTCATCCCTACCACTGAAAATGGAATATTCTAATATCCTAATAAGCACAACAAAATAACAAATAACCAGGGTGTGGTGTCAACATTTTGAGGTGGACTGCAACCATGGAGACCAACAGAAAACTAATCAACAGCACACACATAGTATAGATCTGGAATGTGATCGAATAGATAAACATCCAGCGGCACGCCACACATCACGATGACCTGCTGGCTGCCTGTTCTGTTCTGTTGATGCTATCAGAAGCCTGATGACCTGCCGGCTGCCTGTTCTGTTCTGTTGATGCTATCAGAAGCCTGATGACCTGCCGGCTGCCTGTTCTGTTCTGTTGATGCTATCAGAAGCCTGATGATCTGCCGGCTGCCTGTTCTGTTCTGTTGATGCGATCAGAAGCCTGATGACCTGCCTGTTCTGTTGATGCGATCAGAAGTCTGATGACCTGCCGGCTGCCTGTTCTGTTCTGTTGATGCGATCAGAAGCCTGATGACCTGCCTGTTCTGTTCTGTTGATGCTATCAGAAGTCTGCTGACCTGCCGGCTGCCTGTTCTGTTCTGTTGATGCTATCAGAAGTCTGATGACCTGCCTGTTCTGTTCTGTTGATGCTATCAGAAGCCTAATGACCTGCCTGTTCTGTTCTGTTGATGCTATCAGAAGTCTGCTGACCTGCCGGCTGCCTGTTCTGTTCTGTTGATGCTATCAGAAGTCTGATGACCTGCCTGTTCTGTTCTGTTGATGCTATCAGAAGCCTAATGACCTGCCTGTTCTGTTCTGTTGATGCTATCAGAAGTCTGCTGACCTGCCGGCTGCCTGTTCTGTTCTGTTGATGCGATCAGAAGCCTGATGACCTGCCAGCTGGCTGCCTGTTGATGCTATCAGAAGCCTGATGACCTGCCGGCTGGCTGCCTGTTCTGTTGATGCTATCAGAAGCCTGATGACCTGATGGCTGCCTGTCTGTTGATGCTATCAGAAGGGAGAATTCCATGTTTACTCTGAATACAAACAACGTACTAAATGTCCTCACTGGTTATCCTGGTATAACACAAATTCACATGACCTACAGCCCTGATAACCTTTGACATAAAGATTTATAACCAATCAGTGTAGTACAGACAGGGAGCAGGAGCATCACACAGGGAGCAGGAGCGACACTCAGGGAGCAGGAGAGACACGCAGGGAGCAGGAGAGACACGCAGGGAGCAGGAGAGACACGCAGGGAGCAGGAGAGACACGCAGGGAGCAGGAGCGTCACGCAGGGAGCAGGCGAGAGACACACAGGGAGCAGGCGAGAGACACACAGGGAGCAGGCGAGAGACACACAGGGAGCAGGCGAGAGACACACAGGGAGCAGGCGAGAGACACACAGGGAGCAGGCGAGAGACACACAGGGAGCAGGCGAGAGACACACAGGGAGCAGGCGAGAGACACACACAGGGAGCAGGCGAGAGACACACACAGGGAGCAGGCGAGAGACACACACAGGGAGCAGGCGAGAGACACACACAGGGAGCAGGCGAGACACACAGGGAGCAGGCGAGACACACAGGGAGCAGGCGAGACACACAGGGAGCAGGCGAATCACACAGCAGTCTAACAATGTGGTTCAAAACCCGTAAGTGAATGAGAGGAGCAGCAAAGCTCCCATAATTCCAGTTAGTATACCTTCTTGCAGAGTAAGCTGCTCTTCATCCTCCTCCCCCTCCTCCTCCTCCTCTCCATCACAGTGGTCAGGTGAACAGACATACTCCAAGCTGTCCTCTGGGGTGCTGTGACAGAGCAGTGACATGCTAACACCAACACTAGGCTAGTGGGGCCCAGCAGAGCCCAGCTGTCTCAAGTCCAAAGCCATGTTTAAGTGTGTGTGTGTGACAGTCAGTCTCAGCGAGAGAGTGTGTGTGTGTCTAAGTCCGTGTGTTTGTGTGAGGACAGCAAAGCACGTCTGTCACCCAGTCAAAGACACTCCCTCCTCCTGCTCTCTCTATTGTCCATGACTAGAAGACAGCCCACTGTGGAACCGGAGCAGGGGAGTGGCACTGAACTATTCTCCGACTGACAGGACTTTGAATGTTTAGATTAGAGCATGGAGTCATTTCAAAATTTTAGCTATGTGACAAGGACTAATATAACCATATAATAAGTTAAAGTTTTATCTCTATCAAGTCAAAATGCATCTATTTGCTCACCCCCCTATTCAAGAGTTGAAATGGTATATTCCACCAGACTCTCCATGGAAACAGTGCAAGGCAGAGCACACCACAAGACACATACACCTGTTGTAAGGGTGGGTCCCCAGCCTGCCTCACAACAGTCAAATCCACAGGTGACTCAATTTGCACATGCATACTTATTCAAAGCAGAAGCTACATTCTGAGAGCCAAATAACAGAACAGGAACCATTAGGAAATACAGAGCTTGATGAAATAGAATACAGGAAGAACAGTATGTATACAGAACAAAAATATAAACGCAACATATAAGGTAAATCAGTCAATTTAAATAAATAAATGAGGCCTTCATCTGTGGATTTCACATGACTGGGGACACCGATATGCATCTGTTGGTCACAGACACAGTAACTGATGCTAGTTTAGCATGTGGAAATAGAGAAGCCATCTAGTTTCTAAACCAGTACAGGTTATTCCACCCTATAGAAAATAACATGACACCTAATGTTACACATTAGACCACAATTCTAATCAATCAACACACAGTGGCTTCAAACTAGTCACATTGAGAGCAATGCAACAGTAAACCAATCAGCAACATTCCAGTGACAAATGTAAACGGCTTGACAAACTATTATGGATGTGCAACCCGGTTAGTCAGTTAACTGGTGACAAAAACATCGTTATGCCCATAACGGCTGATAAAAACATCGTTATGCCCATAACGGCTGATAAAAACATCGTTATGCCCATAACGGCTGATAAAAACATCGTTATGCCCATAACGGCTGATAAAAACGGTTGACAAAAAACAACCGTGATCCCATACATAGAACCTAGAACCCCATCAACAAACATTTCACATAACTCTCCAATTAAACATGTTTCCTTCATTCCTTCAATTATCCCATGTCCAAATAATTTTCATTCACCTCATTTAACTTCTGGTAATATCCTGGGCAGTACTGTATGCTAGTGTGGGCATACTGAATGCAACCACACATTCCTATTGAAACAATACAGCATCCACAATAGCTTGTGGCTAACCCCCCCCAAAACAACCCCCACCTCACAGCCTCCCCGTCTGCCTCAGAGGCCCTTTTTGTATGCACTGGTAAAGTTCCCAGCATGGAGAGACTGGAGGAGGACAGCCCCTCTCACCTCCCTCCAACTCCCCCTCCCAGGCCAATAGAACTGTAAGCCCTTGGCTTTGTGAGCAGGGTGGAGATGGAGGAGGGTAGGCGAGAGGGAGGAGGAGAGGGGTACTGTAGGAAGAGGGGAGGGAAGGCTGGCAGAGTTTGGCTGGCAGCCTTCCTTCCCCGCTCCAGTGGGGAGATGTACATGGTCCATGCCCTCCCCACTGCCGAAGTGATCAATATTCTGAGCATCACCCAGGGCTGTGTCCCTGCCAGACTCCCAGCCATGTGATCATGGAGCTAGGCCCATCCAGGCAGCTCTGAGCCTGGCCAGGCTGTCCCTGGCTGCCCCTGGCCTTCTGGAGCCCTCGTCTGGCTGGAGCCCACTGAGCCGCCAGTCTCCACAGCACACTCTCCCCTCCAAACCTTCCCCTACTTCCATGTACTGTCTGCTTCATTATGAGCCTCCGTCTCCGTCAGCTCTTCTAGCTGTGGTTTGGCGTGATAATGAACGGTAGGAAGGTTGGCTAAACAAAGTGTATGGGACCAGGCTAGTGGCTAGGCCATTACTGGCTGGCTGTCCAATCCTGGTGTTGGACGAGATCTCTAGAGACGTGTGGATAGTTGTAAAGAGATATCCACAGTAGAGCACTGCAGCGTGTTCATCAACGATGTGAATATAAAACCACGTCATTTAGACTTGTCCTAACTGTTGGAGTAGACCGGTAGTAGGTACAATCTACTGTAGTAAAATGAGTCCTCGAACATCATATATAACATCATATATAACAGCATTACCAAAGAGATCTTATCCAATAGAACAGGCCTCTTCTCATAATATATGACCATCATCAATGGAAACATATCTTCAGCCAAGAGTATAGGCCTAGTCAGCTGTTCTATATAAAGAGCCACTGATCATGTTGGATGGCTCAATAAAAGCATCAGGGGATACAGGGATAGCTATAGTCTGCTAGGTGAAGCTGCTCTAAAACATTTCCATATTATACTGCTGTGTGATGCTACTTTACAGGACCCAGATCTATAGGACTGTTATTCTGACTGTACAGATCTATAGGACTGTTATTCTGACTGTACAGGTCTCTAGGACTGTTATTCTGACTGTACAGGTCTCTAGGACTGTTATTCTGACTGTACAGGTCTATAGGACTGTTATTCTGACTGTACAGGTCTATAGGACTGTTATTCTGACTGTACAGGTCTATAGGACTGTTATTCTGACTGTACAGGTCTATAGGACTGTTATTCTGACTGTACAGATCTATAGGACTGTTATTCTGACTGTACAGGTCTCTGTTATTCTGACTGTACAGGTCTATAGGATTGTTATTCTGACTGTACAGGTCTATAGGACTGTTATTCTGACTGTACAGATCTATAGGACTGTTATTCTGACTGTACAGGTCTATAGGACTGTTATTCTGACTGTACAGGTCTATAGGATTGTTATTCTGACTGTACAGGTCTATAGGACTGTTATTCTGACTGTACAGATCTATAGGACTGTTATTCTGACTGTACAGGTCTATAGGACTGTTATTCTGACTGTACAGGTCTATAGGACTGTTATTCTGACTGTACAGGTCTATAGGACTGTTATTCTGACTGTACAGGTCTCTAGGACTGTTATTCTGACTGTACAGGTCTCTAGGACTGTTATTCTGACTGCACAGGTCTCTAGGACTGTTATTCTGACTGTACAGATCTATAGGACTGTTATTCTGACTGTACAGATCTATAGGACTGTTATTCTGACTGTACAGGTCTATAGGACTGTTATTCTGACTGTACAGATCTATAGGACTGTTATTCTGACTGTACAGATCTATAGGACTGTTATTCTGACTGTACAGGTCTATAGGACTGTTATTCTGACTGTACAGGTCTATAGGATTGTTATTCTGACTGTACAGGTCTATAGGGCTGTTATTCTGACTGTACAGGTCTATAGGACTGTTATTCTGACTGTACAGGTCTATAGGACTGTTATTCTGACTGTACAGGTCTATAGGGCTGTTATTCTGACTGTACAGATCTATAGGACTGTTATTCTGACTGTACAGGTCTATAGGACTGTTATTCTGACTGTACAGGTCTATAGGATTGTTATTCTGACTGTACAGGTCTATAGGACTGTTATTCTGACTGTACAGGTCTATAGGACTGTTATTCTGACTGTACAGGTCTATAGGGCTGTTATTCTGACTGTACAGGTCTATAGGACTGTTATTCTGACTGTACAGGTCTATAGGGCTGTTATTCTGACTGTACAGATCTATAGGACTGTTGTTCTGACTGTACAGATCTATAGGACTGTTATTCTGACTGTACAGATCTATAGGACTGTTATTCTGACTGTACAGGTCTATAGGGCTGTTTTTCTGACTGTACAGATCTCTAGGGCTGTTATTCTGACTGTACAAGTCTATAGGACTGTTATTCTGACTGTACAAGTCTATAGGACTGTTATTCTGACTGTACAGGTCTATAGGACTGTTATTCTGACTGTACAGGTCTATAGGACTGTTATTCTGACTGTACAGGACTCAGGTCTATAGGACTGCTATACATCCCTCTACTCCCATTCTCTCTGTCACATACACACACAATGGCAGGGCAATACTAAAGCTCCATGGGTAGTCAGTCCGCTCTATGAAAAACCACCTTGTCATTCCCCTTCGTTGCTACATTTACACAGCAGTCTTGTTTTGTGGTGCCACGGTTTCTGTTGCTCCTAATTCACCCTGGTTACAATCAACAGAAGCTGATATCACATCCAACACATCAAAATGATAGTAAGAGAATTAGCTACAGCCTCGTCCTACAGCCATGGCCTCCTTGGCTGAGGTAAACTTAGTTAAATGCACCTGTTATCAGACAGAGCAGAGTGAAGCAACACAGCAGCCCCTGGCTCAGTGGTTCCAGCATCATGTGACGCAATACATACTGGAGCGAAGAGAGACCGGCAGATTTATACAGTCAATGGTATACAACCACCCTACCAGCAAAACCATCCCCTCTAGCCCTCCTCCCTGTCCCTCTCCCCCCTCCCCTTCCCCACATATAGCCCCATT
The DNA here is from genome assembly GCA_030435695.1 of Brachymystax lenok tsinlingensis. NCBI lineage: Eukaryota > Metazoa > Chordata > Actinopteri > Salmoniformes > Salmonidae > Brachymystax > Brachymystax lenok. Next base: position 59,343,648 of record CM059789.1, read on the forward strand.
AATAGCACAGTTAGATAACAGCTAGATGGAAACCGTCCCGATCAGGCTTACCATCTGTGCATTCCTCATAGTACCAGTCTAGCTCATAGTAATCCGCCTCCACAAATTTCTGCATACTCAGTCCCCTTCAGCTGAGAGGAGCATCACCATCTTCTCCTGTCCTGCTGCGGAGGTCACCTGGCCATCCTTTCATTACATACTCGGAGTTCTCTGTGTGACTATCATGATGAGGAGACCAAGTGGAACAGCACATTCTATCACTGGTACCAGAGCGGAAGGACGGGGGGAGAGGAGGAGAGGAAAAGAGAGAAAGAGATATTTCCCTAAAAGCCACGCAGCCCAAAACACAGTTATGCAGTAGGGATGTGTTGCTGCCTGGTGGTGAGTCAAGGTTGTATTACAAATGAGGGAGGGGCCTGGGGAGGGACACAAGCCAATGAAGGGAAATGTCAGAGGCGTGCTCCTCCCTCTGAGCTGTTTCGTCAATAGCAACCTGCTATCGCCCCTCCTCTGTCTCCTTGGCTCACCCTCCCCTTCTCCCAACAGTACGTCCTTCTGTGAGGTTGCCATGGAGACTGGCTCCCTACTCCAGCACTGAGTAGCATCTGAATGCAGGCTAGTGTTGCTGCTGCCTCTATGTGACCAGCTCTCTGTTCATCTCTGCCTGGTCTGGTACAACACCTCTACTACAGGGCAGGGAGTTCACCTTGCTGAATGATATTAAGAAATCATTCAATAGGTTTATAGTGGGGAATATAGTTCTCTCCCCCACACAGATTTACAGCAGGATAATATCTCAGACGCTCCTACTTCTTTAATAGCATGTCCCTTTGATAAAGAGCACGCTGACGAATTCTAAAACCACTTGACAGTCAGACAATAAAAAGGTCAGATGTCATTTTAGAGACAATGAGGATTATTATTTCAGCAATTATAGAAAAACACTTCATCAACCTGCCTGCTGACTGATTCAACGGTGTATAATGCCATCAGTATTGCATCATATGGAGTGTAATGTGTCTGTGGTAGAAGATGCATCATCAGAGTAGGAGTGGCATATCAGGGATCAGCTGACTAGCCAGATGACCAATGAACCACCCTGCTGCCTATCCTCCTTGTGACATCACAATCACAGGTGACAAGACCAGAAATGACAAGACAAGTGACAAGAACGGAATTGACAAAACCAGATTGGTGATATAAATCTCTATAGCCTAGTTCTGAATTGAATCAAGGAGTAGAGTACAATATCTAAAACCATCTATCAAAGAATATCACTTTGGGAACAGAGGTTTGTATTACGCTGCCCAAATGTGAGAATAAAGTGGTGTTGTCTTGTGAGAACACTGCAGTCTTTAAGTTAGCATCAGTAACTATTTTTAACCAATGCTGCAGGACTGTCATTGTAGTCTACATCTGTGACAACATAATCAGAGTATTAAAGTGCCACAACATCTGTTATAGCAGCATCCTACAGCGCAGTCTTTCAGACAACAGTTCAGATACTGTATCAACACAAAACACATATCTGCTGATTGAGGATCTTCCTGAGCTCTACAGTATGACCTACATTCACAATAGAAGGCCGCTGACAACCAGTTGACATAAAGGTCATACACAAGGACAGGGCTGTATCACAACCACCGCACAATTGGCCCAGCGTCATCCGGGTTAGGGGAGGGTTTGGCCAGGGTAGGCCGTCATTGTAAATAAGAATTTGTTCTTAACTGACTTGCCTAGTTAAAGAAAGGTTAAATAAAAGGTTAAATAAAGGTTAAATAAATATATAAAAAGAAGAAGAAAAGCCAGAGTCACCCAGCCTTGTGTCTGTCCAGCCTCATGTCTCATGTCTGGTTGAGACAGACCGACGTTAGGACACACGTCCCCCACTGAGCTGATAGGGCCAGCAGCAGAGCAGACTGGCAGAGGGCAGTGCGTGGCGCTTCAGCCTGCCTGGCACCCACGGCCCAGCGGGTATGTTTGCTATGTCAACCAGGCCCAGCTGTCTGTCGCTGACCCATAGGGGCTCAGGCCCATATTTAAATGACTGTCTCTCTCTACCTTTCATTCCCTTTGTCTCAATCTCGGTCTGTCTCTCTGTGTTTGTATCGCTCTGTCTGTCTGCCGGTATATATCTCAGACAGACTTCCTCAGTCTCATTACAGCACCAGAATCTCAGCTGTTAGTCTTCCACCCCCATCACCCTCATTTTAAATCCTTGATCTCGGCTCTAACCTGCACCATTTCCCAAAATACACTGCAATATGAGCTCAATACAATTACTGATGGCAAGGTTAAAGCGATGAACCAGTTGAATATCAAATGTGTACCAGCGTACAACAGACCACATAAAAGGAAGAATAGAAAGCAGAGAAGTGACCAGTAGAGGGAGTGTGGAAGCCCTCGCCCCCCCCCTGCCTGCATCATCTTAAAAAGAAACTACGAAATACAAACGCTGCGCTTACGGAAATACTTCAGAGTCTCCTCGATCTGCTGGACGGTGAGGTCCAGGTTGGTATCGGGGGAGAGGAGAGGGGTGTGGAGCCAGTCGTCGTGGTCATACCCGTAGATGGTGTCTGCTCTCAGCTTGTAGTGGGGCAGCTGCTCCTCCAGCAGACTGATGATCTCCACCTCTGGAAGATCAGTACTGTTACACACATCTGTAGAGGAGGAGAGGGGAGAGGGGAGAGGAGGAGAGGGGAGAGGAGGAGAGGAGAGGAGAGGGAGAGACTAGAGGTTAGTTTTAGCCCCCTACAGCAGCAGGAGGTTTTGTAACAGGTGCCTGGTTGAACAACACCAGAACCATGGCTGTTTATGGTTAAACGTCATCATCTAGAGCAGGGTGCCCCGACTGGCAGCGCGCGGCCAACTCAATATTGGGAAGGTGTTCTTAATGTTTTGCACTCTCAGTGTATGTGATCGTATACAAATGTAAGCAAGGTTCGATATTATTATGCTTTTAGTGAAATGTTATATCTGTTTGGGCTTCTTGTGGTCAATTTGTAGTCTACAAATGATTTGTAATTACGTTCCGATCCCATGACCCAAAACATTGTCCTGCGGCTGAATCTAGTTAATGATCCCCGATCTAGTGAGAATGACGACAACAGTCTTGCTCAAGACATTCACATACCTTTAGAACAATATTTTCGAGCTCCTCCTCAGTAGGCTCTCCCTCTGAACAATCTGCTTTTCTACACCATAATCAAAACACAACCACCTCTGAACTATGGTCATACGTGATGATGTGTCATTGTATCTTGTTTACACATCAGAATCTTCGTAGCAGTCTGTTTACATAAAGGGAGTGCAGCAAGAGCTACTGAAAGCAGTGTAGGAGGACCTCTTGTGGCACATTGAGGAACTACAATCCTGCTGATGTCTATCACAAAAGTGCTACAGAACAACAAGATATGACAGTGATTTACAGAATAACTGATCCTGGAGCTGCTTTATGACAACGAAGAGAGGGCATACAGTATACTATATAAACAAGGAGAATCTGCATAAACCCACAGACAGCAGAACATACTGGCATGGGAACTGGGAAGAAGTTCTCCTTCGAGAGACTAGTTTGTGACAGTAAACTCTGCTTGACTGGAACATAGTGAAGTCATCTTACCAGCACTTCCTGCCATGGGATTTACTCCTTCCCTCAGCAGATCCAGATGTTCATCAGACTCCCATCCAAAGACTGTTACAGCTCATCACTGGAAAACTCCTAGATAACTTCACCAGAATCACACACACTAAGAAGTGACTGAGTTGTGAATATGGAATGGAACGTCTCAGTTTATGTGAGCAGGTTGTGTTTCCAATCCATTTGTTCAACAGCTGCATACATAAGGCCTGCATATCTGAGGTGGCGATGACGCTCCAGCAGACAATGGTGTCCCAGATAGCCAGGCCTTAATCTAGACAGAATGGGCTGGCAGGCTGCTGAGACAGGCTAAACTGACTGACACCATGGTACTGACTGTCACCAGCAAAACCTAGCAGCATTAGCAGACTACAGCAGGGGAGTCTGCCACAGACAGTCACACACAGACTACAACACGTGGGACACACACACTACTGTTATGGTCCATTGCCATCAATTAAAAGTAGTAAAAACATGCAAGAGAATTGTTAACTCCTTAAATCTCATATTTCTGTTAAATAGAGCCGATTATAGGCCTATTCTTCATATTCAGCTCAGATCTCCAAAGTGTAACTGGGACGGCCAACTGTACTCGGAGCTAGAAAAAGCCCCTGAACAACACAACAGCCAGGCCATGCAAACCAAAATAACAACAATGGCTGGAAGTGTCACATGAAGTGGATAAGTGCAGCCAGACATACTGTATCATCACAGGCATTAAAACAGTCTACTTTCCATCACAACAACATATTCACTGATACAGTATGACAACACCTGTGTCATGCCTTCTGTCACCATGCAACAGCTGGAACTAAAGGATGTTGTATGAAGATTGCATAAATGTTGTATGAAGGCTGCAGAGAGCCCCTGAGTGCTGACAGCTGCTACACCATTTGCTGTTGATTATTCCTGGACTGTCTTTATATTTATAGTCAGATCTGAAAGGCCCTGGCACTCTGCTCTACACCCGCTGGCCCACTGTCCTTCCTGTCCCCTCTACCTCGCTGGCATTCACTTCAAATCCCCCGGCTACAGTACACTACTGTAACTCAGGGCCAATACAGGCAGAACCTTCAGCCAACTACACAGACAACTAGACCCCATGGTGACAAACGTTAGACAAGGGGGCAGTACAACTACAAACTGTGTCTAACTCGAGTCTAGTTCACGTTCTAGTCTTCATCTCCAACCCTATCATGTTTACTAAAAGATGACTAAAACAAATGACTGAACAATAACGTGTGTACTTGAATAGGATGTATTTGCATAATCTATAGCAGTAAGATGATGTAAATCAGTTGGTGACCTATTGTCCTAGTACTCCTCATTAAAAAGCAGGCTACATACTGTAACCATCCCCTTCATAAAAACATGCTTAACAACATTGAATCATTTCCATAAGAACAATTATTCTTACTATTCCATAGAAATGTCAAGAAATCAGACATTAAGTACGAAACTAAAATCATAAATCATAAAAAATGTAGTCCAAATAAAGTGAGGAATCCCAGTAGTTTTAAACACCAAACAAGCCCAAACCACCCCATAGATTCAACCCAAAGTCACAGTGTCCAGTACTCACTCATGGCGCCTCTGCCCCGCTCCCTGTCCTCTCACCCAAACTTACATTTTCCACTTCTCCAGGAAAGGGCAGGGCAAAGAGGAGTGGGAGTGAGAGAGAAAAAAGAGGGGAGGGAGGGAAGTAGAGAGAGAAGGGAGGAAGGAAGAGAGAGAAGGGAGGGAGAAAGAGAGAGAGGGACAGAGAGAGAAAAGGGAGGGAGGAAGAGAGAGGGACAGAGAGAGAAGGGAGGGAGGAAGAGAGAGAAGGGAGGGATGGAGAGAGAAAGGAAGGAGGAAGAGAGGGAGGGAAATAAGAAAGAGTGACAGGGTAGAAGAGAGGCAGTCGTAGGAAAGCGACCCCAGCTACTCTGCTTTACCATGCCTGGCATGCCACTGACGGTGGTCACATGGGGCCCCCAGCCCCCACAACCTCCCCATACTGTAGCCAGCACAGCCCCCACCCCACCCAGCTGCCTAAACAGGCTGTCAACTGGATTACTGTTGGCCCGGAGAGTGCAGTGGACTGGACCACTCATTGTCCTCCATACTACAGGCTGGTCTCCTCCCACAGCTGCAGGATCTCCATGAGTCTGACAAGTGAGACTAACTACAGGCAGGATATACTGTACTGCAGCTGGAAGCCAGCAGGGGAGAAGATGGCCTCAGACAGGATAATATCCACCACAGATCATCACAGCAAAGATCAATCAAATGTATTTATAAAGCCCTTCTTACATCAGCTGATGTCACAGAGTGCTGTACAGAAACCCAGCCTAAAACCCCAAACAGCAAGCAATGCAGGTGTAAAAGCATGGTCAACTGTAGGCACTCTGGGAACTTTTCCCTCTACAATAAGGAATGATACTAATGATAAATGTAAAGTACAAAAATGTAAAGTACAAATTCAGATTGTTAGCCAGAGCCCTATATACACACAGAGCCCTATACACACAGAGCCCTATATACAGACAGAGCCCTATATACACACAGAGCCCTATATACACACACAGAGCCCTATACACACAGAGCCCTATATACTGTGAGGGAAAAAAGTATTTGATCCCCTGCTGATTTTGTATGTTTGCCCACTGACAAAGAAATGATCAGTCTATAATTTTAATGGTAGGTTTATTTGAACAGTGGGAGACAGACTTCCATTTGCTAATAATTGCACCAACTGTTGTCACCTTCTCACCAAGCTGCTTGGCGATGGTCTTGTAGCCCATTCCAGCCTTGTGTAGGTCTACAATCTTGTCCCTGACATCCTTGGAGAGCTCTTTGGTCTTGGCCATGGTGGAGAGTTTGGAATCTGATTGATTGATTGTTTCTGTGGACAGCTGTCTTTTATACAGGTAACAAACTGAGATTAGGAGCACTCCCTTTAAGAGTGTGCTCCTAATCTCAGCTCGTTACCTGAATAAAAAGACACCTGGGAGCCAGAAATCTTTCTGATTGATTGGGGTCAAATACTTATTTCCCTCATTAAAATGCAAATCAATTTATAACATTTTTGACATGCGTTTTCCTGGATTTTTTTTTGTTATTCTGTCTCTCACTGTTCCAGTAAACCTACTATTAAAATTATAGACTGATCATTTCTTTGTCAGTGGGCAAACGTACAAAATCAGCAGGGGATCAAATACTTTTTTCCTTCACTGTACACAGAGCCCTATACACACAGAGCCCTATATACACACACCGAGCCCTATATACACACACTGAGCCCTATATACACACAGAGCCCTATATACACACAGAGCCCTATATACACACAGAGCCCTATATACACACAGAGCCCTGGCTGTACAGTAATATCAAAAACGTTCAAATCATCTTGAGCCAAGCCACTACGTTTCTCCAGGCTGTTGAACTTGGGAGCTAGTGTTTAGGAGCTAGTGTTTAGGAGCTAGTGTTTAGGAGCTAGCGTTTGGGAGCTAGCGTTTGGGAGCTAGCGTTTGGGAGCTAGCGTCCCATCCTCCAGCAGGCTGACATGAAATAAGAGTTCAGTGGAGGAATGGGACTGCCTGGCTCTGGCCCCACTGCAGTGACAACAGCTGAGCTATGCTAGCTAGAGAGTCACACATAAAGTACTTTCTCCATGTCCATTTTGGGAACACTACTGTACGGTGTGTTACCTCAACACGTCTCCATTAGGGGAACACTACTGTACGGTGTGTTACCTCAACACGTCTCCATTAGGGGAACACTACTGTACGGTGTGTTACCTCAACACGTCTCCACTAGGGGAACACTACTGTACGGTGTGTTACCTCAACACGTCTCCACTAGGGGAACACTACTGTACGGTGTGTTACCTCAACACGTCTCCACTAGGGGAACACTACTGTACGGTGTGTTACCTCAACACGTCTCCACTAGGGGTACACTACTGTACGGTGTGTTACCTCAACACGTCTCCATTAGGGGAACACTACTGTACGGTGTGTTACCTCAACACGTCTCCACTAGGGGAACACTACTGTACGGTGTGTTACCTCAACACGTCTCCACTAGGGGAACACTACTGTACGGTGTGTTACCTCAACACGTCTCCATTAGGGGAACACTACTGTACGGTGTGTTACCTCAACACGTCTCCACTAGGGGTACACTACTGTACGGTGTGTTACCTCAACACGTCTCCATTAGGGGAACACTACTGTACGGTGTGTTACCTGAACACGTCTCCACTAGGGGAACACTACTGTACGGTGTGTTACCTCAACACGTCTCCATTAGGGGTACACTACTGTACGGTGTGTTACCTCAACACGTCTCCATTAGGGGAACACTACTGTACGGTGTGTTACCTCAACACGTCTCCATTAGGGGTACACTACTGTACGGTGTGTTACCTCAACACGTCTCCATTAGGGGTACACTACTGTACGGTGTGTTACCTCAACACGTCTCCATTAGGGGAACACTACTGTACGGTGTGTTACCTCAACACGTCTCCAGAGAGATCCAGCCAACACTTGCGCCCACACAGGGTCACATTGACCCACACACGGTCACATTGACCCACACACACACACACACGGACTAAAGCCAATAAACATTTGTGAGAACCCTAGAAACCTGAATAAAAGGAATCAAGCATATTAAAGTGTAAAACTCTTCTGTAGGACGTGGTGCCACCTAAGACACAGATGTAAACATGCTATTCCACATGTTAACAGTGCTGGGGGAGAGACAGAGGCAGAGAGCAGCATCTGATTCAGAGTGCTCCAGGACGACAGGGAGGGAATCAGAAGGCTGTAGACACAACAGAGCAGAACAGCTGATGCTTGTACCCTGGCTATGGTTGTAATAAGCCCTCTCCATTACCCTGGCAATGGTTGTAATAAGCCCCCTCCATTACCCTGGCTATGGTTGTAATAAGCCCCCTCCATTACCCTGGCGATGGTTGTAATAAGCCCCCTCCGTTACCCTGGCTATGGTTGTAATAAGCCCCCTCCATTACCCTGGCTATGGTTGTAATAAGCCCCCTCCATTACCCTGGCTATGGTTGTAATAAGCCCCCTCCATTACCCTGGCTATGGTTGTAATAAGCCCCCTCCATTACCCTGGCTATGGTTGTAATAAGCCCTCCATTACCCTGGCTATGGTTGTAATAAGCCCCCTCCATTACCCTGGCTATGGTTGTAATAAGCCCCCTCCATTACCCTGGCTATGGTTGGAATTCATATGGTCTTGCCAAGAGGATGGGTCTGGCACAGATCCACCAGACAGATGACACTGCTCAACGGCTCCTGACACAACTGTGCTGTATTGTGTCTTGGTCTGTCCCAGAGGAAAAGCAGAACCTGGTGAACAGTGCAGCGCCGGGCTATGAGTCAGTCTCAGTCTGTTCCATTCAGCTGGGCTGACCACTGTTCACTGGACTAATGGAAAAGTAGCTCAGGTGGATTCCAACTGTTTTGTCTACAACAAACTGTTCCCATGGATACATCAGGCTGTGGGAATATCTGTGGTGTGTGGCTAAAACTGCATATTCGACAGAAAGAGAAGCCGAAAGAGAACAATCTCAGTTAACCCGGAACTAATGTCTTGTGTAACTGGTCAGCTGCTATGTTTACGTAGTCTGCCCACGAGATATTATAGCAACAATGGCATGTGGACACACTGACACTGACAGACGTAATGACAAACAAACAAAGTCCACCAAGCGAGAAATCAACACTCACACAGCCCCCTGACATGAACTTTGGGTTCAGTTGACATGGCAAAGTTTAATATTTAAAGTATCTGAAGTCCAAAACTGAACACACTACGATATAGTATCTGTTATCTGTTAACAGCTAACAGCCCTGCATACGTGTTAATGACTTCAACTTCCTATCTGTATCTTGTAGTAATATAGTAGCTGTATTTGCATGATATTCTTACCTCAGTGTGTACCTCAATAAGCCATATCTGTATCAATGAAATAGCCTTCTACTGCTACTACTGCCATATTTTGCCAGTGGGAAAAGGATGCTGGTGGAAGTATCATCCTGTTCTAGACGGAGGATCCTGTTGTAATATAGACTAGCATGATATTGTTGAGGTACTTCCAGACTATTTGATTAGCTAGATGACCACTGATGTTATTTTGAGAACAGCACAAGATGAGCCCTAAGCATTGGAAACATCCCATGAACTTCAGTAACATTATAATCATGTGATCTGCCTTTTTTATATGTCTCAGAAAAGATCCTGTTTGCCACAAGACGGAGTTACAGTACACCTCCTCTGTTCACTACAACCTTACTGAACCCAACCTACCACAGCCTGGGTACCTACTGTAGTTACAGTACACCTCCTCTGTTCACTACAACCTTACTGAACCCAACCTACCTCAGCCTGGGTACCTACTGTAGTTACAGTACACCTCCTCTGTTCACTACAACCTTACTGAACCCAACCTACCACAGCCTGGGTACCTACTGTAGTTACAGTACACCTCCTCTGTTCACTACAACCTTACTGAACCCAACCTACCACAGCCTGGGTACCTACTGTAGTTACAGTACACCTCCTCTGTTCACTACAACCTTACTGAACCCAACCTACCACAGCCTGGGTACCTACTGTAGTTACAGTACACCTCCTCTGTTCACTACAACCTTACTGAACCCAACCTACCACAGCCTGGGTACCTACTGTAGTTACAGTACACCTCCTCTGTTCACTACAACCTTACTGAACCCAACCTACCACAGCCTGGGTACCTACTGTAGTTACAGTACACCTCCTCTGTTCACTACAACCTTACTGAACCCAACCTACCACAGCCTGGGTACCTACTGTAGTTACAGTACACCTCCTCTGTTCACTACAACCTTACTGAACCCAACCTACCACAGCCTGGGTACCTACTGTAGTTACAGTACACCTCCTCTGTTCACTACAACCTTACTGAACCCAACCTACCACAGCCTGGGTACCTACTGTAGTTACAGTACATCTCCTCTGTTCACTACAACCTTACTGAACCCAACCTACCACAGCCTGGGTACCTACTGTAGTTACAGTACATCTCCTCTGTTCACTACAACCTTACTGAACCCAACCTACCACAGCCTGGGTACCTACTGTAGTTACAGTACATCTCCTCTGTTCACTACAACCTTACTGAACCCAACCTACCACAGCCTGGGTACCTACTGTAGTTACAGTACATCTCCTCTGTTCACTACAACCTTACTGAACCCAACCTACCACAGCCTGGGTAAGTACTGCATCGCCCAGCAGCATGATATCAGACAGCCTAGATAGTCTCACGAGATGGAAGCCTGACACAGAGGCTAAAACAGCCTAATGAATGCAAATTAACACAGTAGTTTGTAGTAGTTTGTCACGAAACCCCATTCATGTTACTTAATACTCTACATCACCACACTGAAGCATGGCAAATGCACGGCTCCTTTGGCAACCACTGGGACACATGGGGAGCAGGGAAACGGTTGTGGAGGCTTCAGAATGGACTGAGGAGGAATCCCAAATGGAACCATGTGGGACACAGTGGGAGAGATGGGTTAGGGAGTGAACAAATAAGGGTTCAGTAGCATCCACTGGCGTATGTCGCTATTACAACCGGAAGAATACAGCACTGTAAAAATAAATTAAATCAGCATGGTATGAAACGAAGTAAAAAGAGACAGAATTATGGGACATATGATTCTTATTGGATAAGCCTTACTACAATAAAAGGCTAATCAATCAGCTAATCCACCATGGAATATAATTCCCCATGGAATATAATCCCCCATGTAGTGAATCCCTGCCTAGAAAACAAATAAGGAAAGTATTGTATCTCCTCAGACAATCACCTGGCCTGGAGTTGAGATGAGGAACAGAACAACAGAAAGGATAGTTACCCTTAGATGCTGATCTTGGGTCAGTTTTGCATTTTCCCAAATAATGGTTAAGGTTAGGATTGGGGGAAGGGAAGTTGATCCTAGATCTGTACCTAGGGGAAACTTCACCCTACACCGAACAGAACAATGCCAGGACCCTAACCCCACCAGAGGGCAGCACTGAACCACAGCAGCACAGCTCTCAGTCCGTCAATGCCATTGAGCTGCTTCCTGTACTCATAGAGAAGGTCCAACTCCAGAAAATAGACTACATGTTGCCATTCATTCATCAGCATAGAGGTAAAGGGTACAACAAACGTTTCATTGTGGGTAACTCAGAGCTGCTTCCAACAGTTTTGGGAAGTTGCAGTCAGTCTGTATGTATGGCAGCTTGGCTGTCTTCAGCTGAAATACAGTTTGTAATGGAAACAAAAAATCTGTGTGCTCATTGGACAAGTTTCGGGTACAGCATAGCACCTCCCTGTTTCACTCGGTTTCAAAGTGTTTCTTCTCTACTGAACAGGTCCCAGCAGAATGATGAGAAATGCAGTCCCACTGCCCCCTGGGAGTTCGCTGAGTGAACACTGAGTGTGTGTCCCAAATGCCACCCTATTCAATGCACTTCTTTTCATCAGGGCCCATATGCCGCTGGTCAAAAGTAGTGCACTATATAGGGGACAGGGTGCCATTTGGGATGTATCCTGAGCCAGCAGAATAGTCTGGTCCCTTAACTGGCCTCATGACAGGAAGTGACAGTCAGTGGCAGGTCACAATAGAGTTTGGTTTCTCATTCTCACCACACCTCCCTCACTACGGCCCTTTACGCCGCCCCTGCCCCCAGCACCCTGGATTTCCTGGGTTACAGATTGCCTGGTGAGTCACAAATAACATCCTATTCTCTATATAGTGCATTACTTCCTAAAAGTCAATGGTTCTATATGTAGTTCTATGATTTGACAAAGCTGGGCCGTAACAAAGTGAGATGGGTACAGGCAAATAGTAGGGCGCAGGAGTATGGTGTGGTTGGGTTTGTTGTGGTGAACAAGCGGCTCTCTCCAGTGACTCAGACAGATGTGTTGTGTGGGTTCCTTCCCCTGATACCCACACAAAGGGACTGCTGGGTTCCTTCCCCTGATACCCACACAAAGGGACTGCTGGGTTCGTTCCCCTGATACCCACACAAAGGGACTGCTGGGTTGCATTGCTCTGCTCTGTGAGGCTGTGCTGTCTGCTGGCTCTGCTCTGTGAAGCGCTGTGCTCTGCTCTGTGAGGCTGTGCTGTCTGCTGGCTCTGCTCTGTGAGGCTGTGCTGTCTGCTGGCTCTGCTCTGTGAGGCGCTGTGCTCTGCTCTGTGAGGCTGTGCTGTCTGCTGGCTCTGCTCTGTGAGGCTGTGCTGTCTGCTGGCTCTGCTCAGTGAAGCGCTGTGCTCTGCTCTGTGAGGCTGTGCTGTCTGCTGGCTCTGCTCAGTGAAGCGCTGTGCTCTGATCTGTGCTGTCTACTGGGCACGATCCCTGCCAGTCCCCTGGGACTGAAACACTGACACCACAACTTTATTCTTACATCTGGAGAAGCCAATATTAATTTATATTCACAGACAGAAGCATTGAGAGGGTTTACATTAACTTATTGTTTGCCTTGCAGCTGCATTATAACTGTCAATAGCAGGCTTCAGTGTAATGGAGCGGGGGAGAGAGAGCGAGAGTGGAGGAGAGCGAGCGAGAGCGGGGAGAAAGAGCGGGGAGAAAGAGCGAGAGCATATTCGTTGTTCTGTGGAGTTCTGATGATGAATAATAAACTATTGGCAGCTGTTCCTCTACTATGGCTTGTTTTAAGTGCTTGTGTTGTACATCCCACGTTCAATAACACATCTACTGACCACAACCTCTAATGCTAAACAATAACACACCCACTGACCACACAAATGAAAGAAGCAATTAGTGGTTCGTGGTCCATCAAACTTTCAATTCCAGAAGCAGCAACACTCAGGACATAAAGGTGTTCTGGAATAAGACTACAACTGCTCTTTGGAACATGTGTTCAACTCCAGATGGAGCTACTCTGAAGTTCTGAGAAGACTTGTTGTAGAGCTCTGCTGTAGTGTTGAGCAGAACACTGAAGATGTGTGTCCAAGCTATATGACACACTGAGCAGGGTGTTAGAACCTGGACCTAGTTTAGAGGGACTAGGGAGCACTGCTTGGATTCAGTCAGAAACACAACAAGGATCAAAAGATTACTGAATGAACTGAGAGGAGGGCTACAACTTGGGTCTTGAATTCAGTGAAATCCATAAACAACGCAGTGGAGGCTGTTTATGGCTTTCAGTTACACTGAATTCAAGACAAGTCAGAGACATTTTCTGTCAATCAGAACTGGATTTAGTCTCCTACTGTCAGGGCTGTACTGTCCGTACCAGTGATGGTCCCGGCATCTCTGTAGATGGTGGTGACGTCATCGGGGGGCGCGACCTCACTCACATACTGCTCTTCGCGGGGGCCGTGCGCGCTGGGGTAGTCTGGCTGCGGATTGGAGGGTTCCCTGTGGGGAGGGGCGAAGGTGGAGGCAGAGGCGCTGTGGTGCGAAGCTGCGGTGTCCAGCTTGCTGGATGAGTTTCACAGGAGAGCAGTGTGTGCCATGGGCAGGGCCAGCGGCGGGGAGAGAGCGTCAGGCGGAGGGAGAGAGGCAGCAGTGGCTACACACCCTGGACCACACCGCACCTCACTACACCACACCACCACCAGACCGGATCACTTCCTGTAGACGGAACCTTGGAGAAGAGAGAAGAGAAACATGAAATGGTTTGCCAGGCAAATTCAAAAAGACCCACAGGACAGACAGACCCCACAGGACAGACAGACCCCACAGGACAGATGTTTAAATAATCAATATGAAAGCAGGTCAGGTCACAGCAGGCCACTGGATCCTCTGGTTCAGGAGGGGAAATAACCAGCCTCTATCGTGGCTCTGTTCAGAAACAACCTCTCGGTCCTAGGAACTTCATGTACATAAACAAGTCCCTAGGTGTTAGGTCCTATAGGGGCTAGGGGTTATGGACTAGGGCTTGTTTCTGGAACCGGCCCATGTGAGACGGGTAGCAGCCAGCAGGATGTATTATGGGAGGAGTGAAGGACGGTAAGGACCTGTTTTCCACTCAACAGTAAATGTTGGGTGGGCCTCAACTTTCTCTTTCATCGTCTGGTGCTTGCAGAAGTTTGTTTGAGTATTTATAGCCCTATCAAACCACCTGGGAGACTGGTAAGACATATCAACTACAGGAAAAGTGTTGATGTCCTTTTCACACTTCAGGAGAAGTTACAAGAGTGATTTGAAGCTGTGAGGATGTCAAGATAAAGTGGGACAGTAAAATAAAATAAAGAAGGATTTCTATTCATCTTGGGATGCAGAGAAGAGTTTCAACCTCCCTGTCCCCGTTCTGCTAGTACTGAGAAACAGAACATCAACAGTGTGAAATTAGAAAATACTTCATAAAATGTAGGAAATGATTCACGTTTTGAAGAAGGTAACATGTCTGTTGGTCTTAAGGCGTCGGCATGCTTCAGTTCGGCTGAGATGTTGGGTGCAGTATTTCTCAATGATAAAGAAGTGCATGAAAACTAGTCGTCTCTCGTTGAATGACAACATACGCTTCATTGAAGAATTCTTACAGTTGACCAATCATGGACGAAGGGACATACACGTCGGCTCCTGAAAAGTCCACAACTAACAAAACCCTTACCCAAGTCCACAACTAACAAAACCCTTACCCAAGTCCACAACTAACAGAACCCTTACCCAAGTCCACAACTAACAAAAACATCACCATAATATTTGCACAAACTCTTATGAACTGTTTAGTCTGGGAAGCATGCAGACGCCTTTAGATAGACCATGACACAACAGGATGCAAAATAAAAATGTGCAGAATCAGGTAGAGGTTTTTTATAGGCTAGGTAATACAACATTAAAGTTAACAAAAAAAGACTGCGAAAACAAGCAAAACACAGGAAGAGTCCAAAATCTAAAAAGATACACACACCTTAGTCAACTAGTAGCAAGAATATATTCTCTAATTACATGCATAGGCTTAATTCCAAACCAAACAATAAGGTGCGACATCCCCCTGTGCACGGTAAATACTGGCAAGCATTCACACGCGCACTACAACACACAGCTGATCACGGGACCGGCCGGTGGAAGTGCAGCAAAACAAACAAACTGGAAAATTAAAAGTGATTAAATGAAATAAAGAAAACCTCTAAGTCGTAAGTCTTTGCCAATGAGCAATTAAACATCGACAGAGGATCAAATAGCTGATATATTTCATCCTTATTTTAACAGGGGGTCATGCTGAGACCAAAGTCTCTTTCAAAGATAAATACACTATACACCAACACATGTTCATATTACACACCATATCTACCTAGATACAGTAAGAGGTTACTGGCTAGCTAGGGGACATTACAGACAATATTACACACCATTTCCCAGACTAAACTCAAGACCAGTGACGTTGAAAGGCTTGCTATAAATAGCAGACCACTTTGCTTTTTACTTCCCTCCTTTCCTTAGCTCCTCTATTTCTCCTTGTTGTCTGTACTTAAAGCAGAGGTCAGGTTAAAGCAGGAGGCGCTGTCGGTCTCTACTCCTGCTGGCTATCAAGACTAAATTGAGTCACAGCATTTCTATTCACATGAATTGCTATGACTCTACTAAATACATTGGATAAGTTTATATGTTTAAAAGTCAAGACTCAACCAATAAATTCAATGAATTACAATGTTAGTTTTCTTATCCCAACCCCACCCAAGAGTTTTCCATTCTATGCTGCAGTTCATTTTCTTACTGACTTCATTACAGCTTGCATAAGCCCACATTGCAATAGTGATGCACAGCGATAGATTGGCCAATCCCAGGTACTCATGTTCACCACGACCTGCTGGGTCAGGCTGCTGCCTCCCTTTGTGAGCTCTGCCAGAGAAAACAAGAGTAGACACGGGAGCTTACTGGAGAAATGTTAGCTACTTCAATGTTAACATTGAAATGTGTTAAATATAGTATGTATCCAGCCTACATCTTGCTGTAGTTGTACTGTTTGAGGACAGACCTGGTAAACTCAGCAAAAAAAGAAACGTCCATTTTTCAGGACCCTGTCTTTCAAAGATAATTAGTAAAAATCCAAATAACTTCACAGATCTTCATTGTAAAGGGTTTAAACACTGTTTCCCATGCTTGTTCAATGAACCATAAACAATTAATGATCATGCATCTGTGGAACGGTTGCAAAGACACTAACAGCTTACAGACGGTAGCCTGTTAAGGTCAAAGTTATGAAAACTTAGGACCCTAAATAGGCCTTTCTACTGACTCTGAAAAACTACCACTAAAGGCTCTTGCCATTGTAACGTGACCTCTACAAAGCATGCAATATTATTCTACATTTCACATGTCATGTGATATGACGCAACAGCCCCAGAAACCAGGGCATACTACAATCGGTTGAAGCGCCTGAACGTTGGGAATGAAAATTCATGATACATTACACAACTAACATATTGGACAACACAAGGTAGTTGGAGGGCTTTCAATCATTCACATTCAAATCCTACTGTATATTTATGACCTCTTTAAGAATATTTGGTTATGGAGCCATCAATCGAACTGTGACCAATAAAAGCACAGCTATGGTTTGTCTTTGATGTAGAGTCGTGGCCAAAGGTTTTGAGAATGACACAAATATTAATTTTCACAAAGGCTGCTGCCTCAGTTTGTATGATGGTAATTTGCATATACTCCAGAATGTATTGAAGAGTGATCAGATTAATTGCAATTAATTGCAAAGTCCCTCTTTGCCATGCAAATTAACTGAATCCCCAAAAGTATTTCCACTGCATTTCAGCCCTGCCACAAAAGGACCAGCTGACATCATGTCAGTGATTCTCTTGTTAACACAGGTGTGAGTGTTTACGAGGACAAGGCTGGAGATCACTCTGTCATGCTGATTGAGTTCGAATAACAGACTGGAAGCTTCAAAAGGAGGGAGGTGTTTGGAATTATTGTTCTTCCTCTGTCAAACATGGTTACCTGCAAGGAAACACGTGCTGTCATCATTGCTTTGCACAAAAAGGCTTCACAGGCAAGGATATTGCTGCCAGTAAGATTGCACCTAAATCAACCATTTATCAGATCATCAAGAACTTCAATTGTTGTGAAGGCGGCTTCAGGGCGCCCAAGAAAGTCCAGCAAGCGCCAGGACCGTCTCATAAAGTTGATTCAGCTGCGGGATCGGGGCACCACCAGTACAGAGCTTGTTTAGGAATGGCAGCAGGCAGGTGTGAGTGCATCTGGACGCACAGTGAGGCAAAGACTTATGGAGGATGGCCTGGTGTCAAGAATGGCAGCAAAGAAGCCACTTCTCTCCAGGAAAAACATCAGGGACAGACTGATATTCTACAAAAGGTACAGGGATTGGACTGCTGAGGACTGGGGTAAAGTCATTTTCTCTGATGAATCCCCCTTCCGATTGTTTGGGGCATCCGGAAAAAAAGCTTGTCCGGAGAAGACAAGGTGAGCGCTACCATCAGTCCTGTGTCATGCCAACAGTAAAGCATCCTGAGACCATTCATGTGTGGGGTTTATTCTCAGCCAAGGGAGTGGGCTCACTCACAATTTTGCCTAAGAACACAGCCATGAATAAAGAATGGTACCAACACATCCTCCGAGAGCAACTTCTCCCAAACCATCCAGGAACAGTTTGGTGACGAACAATGCCTTTTCCAGCATGATGGAGCACCTTGCCACAAGGCAAAAGGGATAAATAAGTGTCTCGGAGAACAAAACATCAATATTTTGGGTCCGTGGCCAGGAAACTCCCCAGACCTTAATCCCATTGAGAACTTGTGGTCAATCCTCAAGAGGCAGGTGGACAAACAAAACCCCACAAATTCTGACAAACTCCAAGCATTGATTATGCAATAATGGGCTGCCATCAGTCAGGATGTGGCCCAGAAGTTAATTGACAGCATGCCAGGGTGGATTGCAGAGGTCTTGAAAAAGAAGGGTCATCACTGCAAATATTGACTCTTTGCATCAACTTCATGTAATTGTCAATAAAAGTCTTTGACACTTATGAAATGCTTGTAATTATACTTCAGTATTCCATAGTAACATCTGACAAAAATATCTAAAGACACTGAAGCAGCAAACTTTGTGGAAATTTATATTTGTGTCATTCTAAAAACTTTTGGCCACGACTGTAGAGGTCTGACATCCAGGATCCACACATGAGTGATGGGTGTGTCATATTGGCACTGTGCATATTCACAGTGTTCCCATAGCAGATGTCTGAGGAGCTCGCCTGGCACTGTGGAGTCAGCGAGGTGGCTTAGGTTACTGACCTGATAGAACTGTGGAGTCAGTGTGGTGGCTCAGGTTACTGACTTGATAGAACTGTGGAGTCAGTGTGGTGGCTTAGGTTACTGATCTGATAGAACTGTGGAGTCAGTGTAGTGGCTCAGGTTACTGACTTGATAGAACTGTGGAGTCAGTGTGGTGGCTTAGGTTACTGACCTGGTGCCAGACAAGAGTACAACCTAAGAGACCTCTGAATAGATCCCCATGACAACACCAATTACAGGAGAGATGATCTGCCCACATGAACACCTCTCTCTCACACACACACACACACACACACACACACACACACACGTCTATTTGTTATATGCACAGGATAAACATGGTACACAGTACAACGAGATGCTTACTTGCAGGTTCACTCTCAACAATGCTGCATAATAAGGAATGATATAAATCAGTAAATTGACTAGAAATATAAATACAGGGAGACACTCATTTACAGGAGGATATTTACATGTGCCGGGGAAGGAGAACAGACACACACCTTGGATGGAGGGCGATGTAGTGTAGCAACTGTCCCCAATGGCACTCTATTCCCCATGTAGTACATAGTAGTGCAGGTATGGCCCACAGGGCTCTGGTCAAATGTAGTGCACTACATAGTGAATAGGGTGCTATCTGGGATGCACTCTCTGGGGGCCAGAAAGCCTGTACCCCTCCCCTCGTCAGCAGCCACACTGAGCCCGTGCAGCGAGCCTCCACATGGGCGAAGCCGAGCCAAGCGCACACTGATCACATCACCATCGTATCATCAACCTGTAGGCTAGTGGGCCGTGAGCTCAGAGGGACGGTGCTGCTGTGACAGGCATTCCTGCTACTGCTGTTCCTGCTATAGCGGTCTATACATACTAATACACACACACACACACACACACACACACACACGTTTGAGCGCAGCAGCGATACCACAAGAGATGCACAGAAACATGATCCTGCAGCTGACACTTTAGTGTAAACGTCATCAACAAAACACACACACAGACACACACACAGGGGAAAGGTCTGCTCTACTCAATGAATCAATATTCAACTCAATGCCCTGTTTTCATGTGGTGACAATGCCTCATCTACTCCCTCTAAACACATTGTCCCAGTCCATTACCTTTATGACAGCCTGGACAACCCCAGGGACATTACACAGATGGATGGCCAAGCCTGGCACTTTAAACAGACCTCTCTGGCAGTTACTGTGACTGACTGACTCTCAGTACATGGGTCAGGCAGCTTAGATCACAGACTCAAGGTCAGGATTGTTATCAAGAGTGCAGAGAGAGAGAGATCAGTACAGGAATTCTCTCTGAAAAAGTGTGTTCCACACTGTGCTGTTTCTTTAGTGAAAGGATTTGTTCCAGTCTGATGGTTCTGGAACATCAGCACCCACACAATAACTCCCCAACAGGACACATAGCCCATACACTACACTGTGACTTCACTTCTCTGTGTTACACAAACAAACTGCTCCACATTAGCATTCCCTAGAAGTTCCATTGACCAGCCCGGCACCACTTAGCGATAGCTGAAAAGCACATTGGGAGTTGCAAGGAAGTACTTTATTGACAGTTAGTAACAGTAGGGATGCATGATATATCGGTGAACATATCGGAATCGGACGATATTAGCTAAAAATGCCAACATCGGTATCGGCCCAATGTCTAGTTTAACGCCGATGTTAAACACCGATGTCAAAGCTACCGTGCATACCTATATAATGTAGGTACATGACGTAATTACGCCACGTAAAATGTTGCACTACACGTGCAGCACAGCATTCCTAACCTAGCCCAATGTATGCTGTGAAAACGAGCAGTCAACAAGTCAAACAGTCATAGGAAAGAGTAAGAACATTTCAGCAAGACAACTCAAAGGCGAAATCCATTAAAGCCAAGATAATGGAATTCATTGCCCTTGACAATCAACCGTTCTCTGTTGTGGGTGATGCTGGCTTTCGCCGACTGGTTGAGCACTGGTACACACTAACTATTTTTCAGATGTTGCCCTACCAGAGTTACACACCGTTATTAGCGATACTGCTATTATCTTCACGACATACATACTATGGAACGCCATTTGTGCCTTTGCGTGTCAAAAAAGATACAGTAGCACTGTCAAAGCTGTACAAAAAAAGTCTGCTAACAAGCAAACACTTGCCACGAACGATGTGTTTACAATACCGCGTTGGTAATAAAGCATATTTTGTTCGACCGCAACTTCTGGGGTACCTAGCTAGCACCAATGTCAGAGCAGCTTACCAATCGCTGCAGCTGTACACAGCCCATCTGTAAATAGCCCATCCAACCAACTACCTACCTCATCCCCATATTTGTTTTTTTCTCCTCTTTTCCACACCAGTATTTCTACATTGCACATCCTCATCTGCACATCTATCACTCCAGTGTTAATTGCTAAATTGTAATTACTTCGCCACTATGGCCTATTTATTGCCTTACCCCCTACTTCATTTGCACACAGTATACATATTTTCCACTGTGTTATTGATTGTGTTTTTGTTTACCCCATGTGTAACTGTTGTTGTTTTTGTTGCACTGCTTTGCTTTATCTTGGCCAGGTCGCAGTTGTAAATGAGAACTTGTTCTCAACTGGCCTACCTGGTTAAATAAAGGTGAAATAAAAAATATAAAAATAAATACAACCAGCCTGAAAACAATGACCAGTAGAAACTGCAGTCATTTTCATTATTCTTAGCAATGATTTAGGAATCATTGTGACTAAGAATTATCTAGGTTGCCACTTGTTCGTCTATTGAAATTAATTTGAACTTCAGTTCATGAAAATAAATAGCTAGCTAACGTTATAAGCAGCCAGCTAGCTTCATCTGGCTAGTGAGGTTCGACCAGACCGTGTTATGTGTTGTCAAGATATAAGCCACAATATAAGGATAGTGGAATTTGCGGTTTGCCTTCAAAATACAAGTATGTCATTGACAGTGATGCAAATGAATACAAACAGTAGAATTATGCCATACTTTTATTTTGAAGGCTAACCGCAAAGTCCACTATTGTGGATAATCCTTATTGTGGCTAGCTTCACATAGATGGGTCTGACCACCATTAAATCAAATAAGAACTCTCTTATAAATTATGGTTATTTTAGATGACACCTAGCTAAATAGTTAACTAGCTAACTATAGCTACTGAAACAGATGTCGTTTTGCCATGTTTTTGGGGAAGAACAATCATTTATGTTTATGAACAGCACTGTAGGTGCGCGAGACAACTTTACCAGCATCATAGCATACGTATCAATGAATCGTTGTGACATGAAATACGAGTGATTGATTACACTATGTGTAATAACTACATAAAAATTTATGAACGCGTTCAATTATTGTGACGTGCAGTCATATTCAGATCCTGATTGGTCAACAAGCTCATTAGACATGTCGTTCGATAGAAATCCTGGTTGAGATCAGTGTGGTGTGTAACCTTTATTTAACTAGGCAAGTCAGTTAAGAACAAATTCTTATTTACAATGAAGGCCTACCCTGGCCAAACCCAGACAACGGTGGGCCAATTGTGCGTCCCAATCACGGCCTTATGTGATTGGGCCTGGATTCGAACCAGGGACTGCAGTGCCTTAGACCGCTGCATCCATCTGTGCGTTAACTATTTAACTGCACTAGAATGTTTAAAAGGCCGCACAATTTTTTTATATCAGTTATAGATATCGTTTTTTTTGGCAAGGAAAATATCAGATATCGGACAAAAATATGATATCGGTGCATAACTAAACACAAGAGAGACAGATATGCATTAAGAACACTGTGACCCTGATGACACCTAGTGAGAGTAGTGACATGTAGTGCCTATATAGTGCACTGGTCAAAAGTAGTGCACTAAATAGGGAACAGGGTGCCATTTGGGATATATCCAGTGTCAGTAGCCTGTTCCATAAGCTGAACTCTGCCCTGAGGTTTTTGAGATATCAGCGGTAGAACTGAAACCCAAGAAGAGACAGGCCTCAGTCACTCCCATACCCCACTGACTCTGGAACATTCCCCGCTAAACACCTGAGATAACAGGTGAGGTTCAGGGCCCATGTCATGTGTCAGGTCATAATGACTCCTGGGTCTCCTCCAAGGCAGCATCACTTTCTAATACCTATAGCTGCTGCAGCTGACACAGCTGCATGTACTGCATTAGGCCCATCTTATGAAAACAACCCACAGCACACAGACTCCAGAGTGACCCAGTCCTCTGTTTATATATGTGTTCTCAGCAGATAAAAATAGACATTCATCTGTAAAGTAAATACCATCCACAGGTCATTATTATTATTATTATAATAGAGGGTGCTTTCCAATGGAAGACAAGCAAGTATCTATTACGTGTTTCCATTAAATTGTTACTACTATGTAACACTAATTAGGCTTATAATATGCATTTTGTAAAGTAGATTAAATCATTTTTGCCTTCCATTTGCCAGTTCAGTTAAATCCTGGTACTTTTCATCTGGCTAAATAAAGAGCTTCCTAATGATGGCAGACACGTCACCTGAGGCCATTGCTCCAGATCACGCTGTGTGTCTAAATAATGAAAACAAAAAAGGGGTCCAATACCTTTACATTACAGAGTAAACAAAACAGATTATCTGGCCCAGTCCATTCTAATCCCTGATGGGGCACGTGTGCATCCCAAATAACACCTCACACCATACATAGTGCACTACTTATGACCAGAGCATGGTACCACCTCACTCCCTACATTCTTTTTTTTACCTTTATTTTACTAGGCAAGTCAGTTAAGAACAAATTCTTATTTTCAATGACGGCAGATTTGTACCTTGTCAGCTCTGGGATTTGAACTTGCAACGGTTACTAGTCCAACACTCTAGCCACTAGGCTACCCTAATGCACTACTGATGATCAGGGTATGGTACCATTTGGGGCGTAAACCCAAGCCCCAACACCGTTTAAGCCTAAAATTAAGACCTGGGCAGGGTTTGCAGTTTTGTGACTTTTTCTATTGGTTCATTAAGTCAGGAAAGCTGTAATAGACACAGATAAAGTATTTGAAATAAAGTATTTGCAACCCAGGGTGTCACACCACGCCAACCCAGGGGTTCACACCACGCCAACCCAGGGCTCAACCAGTCCAATGCTGGTGATTCAACTAGAACACGGAAGTGTCTAAAACCCCACCCATACGGTTCCTTGGGCTTAGACCCATGACAGAATGCTGCTCACACCAGGACCCAGCAACATGACTGGAGGAGGATATATATTCTGAGAGTAGCAGACAGTGGCTAATAAAACATTGACAAGACAACAAAGAAAATGTAACCGTGCCAACAGAACTAGAATGAGATTCTATTTCTATGACAGTGCCCACCCCCACACATGGACTGATCTAGTCCAGACAGATGGCTGATGTAGACACAGCAAACATCACTGAGATAAATCTAAAGGCGAAATTCAGTAGGGTTGTCACGATACCAGTATCGCTATACTACCAGATCAGATTTTCCATGGTGAAAAATAAAACACAAATTAGACTAAACTCAATGGTCTGATAAAACCCTACTTTATGTAAACTTGTGGGTGCTATAGCTTGCAAAATAAACAAACGTGACTATAGGTGACAACATCATGCTGTTTGTTTTTAACATTAAGACTGTTTTCTCAAGAAATTAAATCCGCTTCAAGCTGCTTCCTTGCCACAATACTTCTGAGTTTCGCGATACTGGTATCGTGACAACCCTAACATGAAGGTCCGGGAGACAGGCTTCCCAGGGGTTGTATTGTGGGTTATGACCTTAAGGGGTCATATGTCATATGATAACCAACTATCATCTCCCATCTGGTGCTGAGTGGTTACACCCTGCCCCAGACACTCCCTAGCCATAAAATCAATACAGATCCAGACAGAGTTTCTCAGAAAGGACTCATGTGATCACAAAAGATATTCCCTTTCAACCCTCTCATTCGTTGCTCTGTGGACCAGTGTTGGGCTCAATTCTAATTGAAGGCAGTCATTTCAGTGGTTTGAATTTAAAAAAAAAAACAAATTTAAAAACTTTTCACATAAATAGCTTCTCCTTTTCAACTTATTGAGGTCATTAAAATTAGATGCCCTTTTTTCAATCATTGAATTGTAATTTTAGTTTACTTCCTGAATGAACTTAATTAAGTAAATTGATGTTATTTGGCGGGTCATGGATCAGCTCTAGGAACAATTCTATGCGTGTGAGTCGGGTTTCGGGGGAAAATCTGACCCAATATCTGCAGCCAACCAGGTCCTGAGTTCACTGTAGGGGAAACTCTCTAAAGTGTCACGAGGGCATTGTGTTTTATCTAAACAAGGTTCTCGACAAACTAGAGAACAGCTCAACACAGTCACAACCACTGTGATTATTATTTGACCCTGCTGGTCATCTATGAACGTTTTAACATCTTGAAGATGTATTCTTATTATCTCCACCCGGCACTTCCAGAAAAGGACTGGCCACCCCTTAGAACCTGGTTCCTCTCTAGGTTTCTGCCTAGGTTCCTCCTACCTTTCGGAGGAGTTTTTCCTAGCCACCGTGCTTCTACATCTGCATTGCTTGCTGTTTGAGGTTTTTAGACTGGGTTTCTGAATAGCACTTTGTGACATCAGCTGATGTAAAAAGGACTTTATAAATACATTTGAACACACAGCACATTGTGACAACGTAATTGACCTCGTCTGATACCACTTGTGTTTGTCTTACATGACTAAATGTGCCTACCGGTCCTCAAATAAGACAGACACAGGCAACTAGGAGGATCAAAAATTATGAGTTCCTAAAATGATCCTCTCAACGTTTTTAATGCACTCTGAGACTAGCCTGGTCCCATATCTGATGGAACCATAGTCAGAGAAGTTGGCTGAATATAAAAGGACATCTAGAACAAGGCTACCCTGAGTCCATTCCTGTAATAAACACCAGCACATCTAGAACAAGGCTACCCTGAGTCCATTCCAGTAATAAAACAGTTATCTTGATTAACAACATTGTAAAGTATTTTGTCTGTAATGTATTTTTCGTTTATGTCAGACACCAGCAAGACTAGCTGTCACCATTGACATAGGCTAATGGGGATCCTAACAAATCAATAAAAAAACAAAAGAACTTGGAAGACATTCACATAGTAAATGATATGCATACATACCAGAGGTCTCGGTCTGAACCAGACGATGAACATAACAGCCTTTCAGTGGAATGACTTCCCTCTATCAGGACTACAGCACCACCTGAGGTCAGCACAATCTATTCAATTTACTGTCACGTCTAGAGTAGGCCTAAATCCAATAATGTATTCCACTGACCCTCATTGGAAACAAACACATGCTGACCCATAGTCAGACACTCAAACAATCAACTGCTTTTCCTACTAGCACCTGGTCTGTGTTCCAAATGGCACTCTATTCCCTATATAGTGCACTACTTTTGACCAGAGCAATATGGGCATTATAAAGGGAATAGAGTGCCATTTGGGACGCAGACCTGATATGAGGAAAAACAGCCTCAACAGGGACAGCGGCATGACCTGATGACAAAGTAGCCTAGAGCTACTTATAGCACCAGAACAACTATGCATTCAACTAGACACCATTAGCCTGCCTGACTATTAATAGCTAGCTGAATGACAAATGGCCATATGTAGTTACTTTAATGGGGTTTTTTTCTCCGCCAGCTCATTCCGAGGTCTCACACTTTCCACAGGAACTCTGGTCTGCTCTCTCTCCCATTATATTTCAGGGCACGTCTCCAAAGTAATGCAACTGTTTCTTTAAAGTCCCCCAGAAACTAACTGAACAAAGGAGAGAACGGCGAGTGAAGGCATTATGGGATCAACTCAGAGGCCTGCTTCTGTTGACTGCCTCAGTCACACACAAAGGAACACTTTCTGAGGAACGGTGGTGGGATGGTGTGCTCATTTATCTGTGGTTGTGTAGAGTCTTACAGTTTACAAACTGCTCATTCTGCTATGATTAATAATCACTGTGTCCCCCACTTGTCCCCCTACCTTGTTTGGCATGGAATAAATGTTGCGATGAATCTGTCATATACAAGTGGGGGAAGAGGTCAACTAGAAATTATACCTGCTAGAGGAAAAGGGTTGTCCCTCCTGTTCAAGCAGTCAGCTGTGTGTTGAGCAATATTTGAAGCTGCTGTCTGTAGCTGTGATTGGGTAGAAAGGCAGAAAGTGGGATGCCCATTGCCCAAAAAAACAAAAGCTTTATTTACAAAGGAGAGGCCAAAGAATGGAGCTGAGCTCAGAGCCCCAGCATGCCTCATTCCAGCAGGAGACACAGTCACACTATAGTGAGGCAGGCAGTTAATCTGGACTTGCTGAAAGGAGGAGTCTCCATGTCTTTCTGCCATGGCTAACGCTAGCTAGTGTGCCTCAGGATATCAACTATAAACTATGAACAAATCTTGCATATACATTTCACACGTGAATACTTGTCAGATTAGACAGATGACGTGAACTCATTTGATTAAAAAAAACAGTTCAACTTCAACTGTAGAAAAACCTTTAGTTGAACATTTCTACTAGGGATGAAGTCATTGTTAGTCATCTGGAGGGGTTGCTTTGCTTCACTTCTTTGAATGATGAAACTGTCCCTTTCTGCATGTTGCACAACTGGTGGAAAAGAGGAACAGGATATTGATGTTATTAGACAAAATGGAGAGATGTAGTGCTTGATCGACTGCAGAAAGAGATATTAACTGTGAAGGCCCAGTAAGTGTTGGTTACGTAGGCAGTAGACGCTCAACTAGTAAAACATGCTTCATAATTACTGTATGTAACAGAGAGAAGTGACTGCAAGAGCAAGAGTGGATCCTATTATTTTCATCAGTCCAGCTGTAGGCAAGTTAGAATAGGATAGGGCAAACAAATCTAGCCTAACACATTTGCATTAGCAGGATTGGACTGGACATACAGACAACATGAACCACTTAATTATAGTGAGTGATACTGGCTTCCATAAATAGGAGCAGCGAGAGTTAGGGGTGAAAGAGAGAGAGAAGACGTTAGGTGAGAGGGGTTAGTAGAGAGAGAGAGAAGAGATTAGGGGAGAGAGAGAGAGAGAGAGAGAGAGAGAGAGAGAGAGAGAGAGAGAGAGAGAGTAAAGTTAGGGGTGTGAGAGAGAGTAAGGTTAGAGGTGAGAGAGAGAGAGGTTAGGGGTGAGAGAGAGACTAAGGTTAGGGGTGAGAGAGAGAGGGTAGAGGTGAGATAGAGAGAGTGAGGGTAGGGGTGAGAGAGAGAGGGGTTAGGGGTGAGAGAGAGACTAAGGTTAGGGGTGAGAGAGAGGGTAGAGGTGAGATAGAGAGAGTGAGGGTAGGGGTGAGAGAGAGAGAGGGGTTAGGGGTGAGAGAGAGACTAAGGTTAGGGGTGAGAGAGAGGGTAGAGGTGAGATAGAGAGAGTGAGGGTAGGGGTGAGAGAGAGAGAGGGATTAGGGGTGAGAGAGAGTAAGGTTAGAGGTGAGAGAGAGGTTAGGGGTGAGAGAGAGAGTAAAGTTAGGGGTGTGAGAGAGTAAGGTTAGAGGTGAGAGAGAGGTTAGGGGTGAGAGAGAGAAAGGTTAGGGGTGAGAGAGAGGTTAGAGGTGAGAGAGAGAGAGGTTAGGGGAGAGAGGTTAGGGGTGATAGAGAGAGAGGTTAGGGGAGAGAGGTTAGGGGTGATAGAGAGAGAGGTTAGGGGTGATAGAGAGAGGTTAGCGGTGATAGAGAGAGGTTAGCGGTGATAGAGTGGTTAGTGTTGAAAGACAGGGATGAGGAGCTAGAGAGAGATGAGTGGAGCGTTCCTCTGCCCAGGTGTTGCTGAAGCATACCAGATCTAACAATGCCTGTTATAACAATCTGTTGCCCAACGGCACAGTCCATGATGTGGCACGCAACCATTGGTTGATGCATGCAACGTCTGAGCAGGGGAACACGACCAAGCTCTCCAGGCCAAAACACACATGCAGAAGAGCAGAGAAGAAGAAATCACTCATGCATTAGGAGGATGAGAAAATGCAAGAGACCGTAATAAGGCCAGTCGCTTTTCACAGGGATTGTGAAATGAGTAGGAAAGCAATGGACTCATGTGTCCCTCGAAAGTCTCTCCACACTAAATCACAGTGGGATCAACGAATTATGTCTAAGAACAATATAGAACCCCAGTACTAATGCTCAGCTGTATGGTTGGTTATACAACCCATCATCTCTCTCTGCTGCAGGGAATGGGATGGCACAATTATTGAGCTGCTCGGATGCAATCTGTTAAAACACAGGGATTATAAATCACGCATGGATGGCATGGCCCCGGCTGATCCTGACTGACGCACGCACGCACACATACAGCACCAGTAGAGTATAGGCTGCTTTCACTTTCAGACCCCTAGGAGATTTTTTTAAGGGCACCTACAGTATGTGACACAGCTGGCCTGAGTCACACTCAGCAGCACAAATGTCAATAGGGCATGATTAGGATTATGACACATGATTATGTTTGAACTTAATGTGGCCTTGAAGATTGGATCTCAAAGTGCCAGCGTATCAAATGAAATGGGCTGCCTCAATATCACTGCATGAACGTCTGGAATGGTGCCAATGAGTCTTGATTATGACACAGATGACTATGTTTGAACTAGTATATTTAACGTGGCCTTGAAGATTGGATCTCAAAGTGGAAATGTTAAGTGTGTGTGTGCAGTTGAGAACAGCCTCAGTATCCCCGCTATTAAAGTCTGGGATGGTGGCCTCTGCTTCTGGCCAAACAATGTGGAAAGCTTGCCCGTCTGGAGACATGAAAGGAACAAAGTTTATGCAGTGGGTTAAGAGCCATTACACCCCTTTTCATATGCTCTAAATGAAGGAAGTTGTCACTGTGATACGAAACACAAAATGTTTAAAAACATGTTAGGAATGAAACTGCCTAATAGGGAATTGTGATGGCCTGTTTACAGGCGGATCATGTGCCTTCTCGGTTGTTTCATTTATAGTCCATCTTGGCCCTCAAGAAGAGGGCTCCCAGTCCACCAGCAACTGCATGAAAAACTGACCAAATATACCTTGAAGACAGCAAGCCATTAGGCCTAAGTGTTTGGTTCAGTTAAACGCTGAGAACGCTTGAATGGAATAGGATCACAATCTGCTTTGTATAAGAAAGCTTATTAAACCCTGCCTCTAAAGATACGCGGCTTTGATTTTACATCTGGAGAGAAATGGGAATCAGAATGTCACATCATCACATTCTACTGACACTCTCGTGCGCATAAAGTAACCTGCCGGTCAGTGAGCGAGGTGTGTAACACAAGGTGTGCATATGCTACATAATAATCAGCATTTATTTACATTGACACAATGTTTCCACTTGTATGCAGCCGATACTCAATGAACTGTGATAACACTTACCACGTGAATAGCGATAAAGAACTCGAATTCATTCGGTTCGTAGTGCCGAATCAACTGTTTCCTTTCTGTGTATGGCCTCAATTCAATCAGTCACCAATTGTGTATTCCGTAATGGAGACCACCCGCTTTTCTAAAACATTGTCAATGGAACGGTTGGTCTGTTTGATAGAAAATAAATACTAAACAGCACAAAAAGTAAAAAGTGCATGAACAACAAAAGAAACCTACAAAAACACCTTCACCGTCGCTTAGATTTGGGGAGAAAACTTATGAAGCAAATGTAGTTTATGGATGGAAGAAAAGTAGCGCACGCAGCATGGTATGTTTCGTTTTCTTGGTTCGTTCAGCATCAGGGTTTAGCTTACACTGAGAAGCCTCCAAGTTATGGCGAAAAAATAAGAACAATGCAGTACTATAACACAGAATCGGATTCGAGTAGATTTCATCAAGTTGTAGAGAAAGCCGGGTGTGAGTGTGTCCAAAATCCACGCTGATCGCTACCGGTGTCACATTCCAGTTGAACGCATCGAACATGATGACATCACTCTCCTCACAGCTGGAGGGCAATAGCTCTCGATAACCCTTCTTATTATCTGTAGGGTTTTCAGCAGTTAGCTTCACACATGGTTGGCTGTGTGTGAACTACAATTCCGACACTGCGCTTTAACGTTTAGAAGCATCAATAATCATCACTTGCAAAACGGTTTTCAAAACATATGCTGATATGCCCCTTATCTTTCATATCAGTGAGAAATAATCTTTTAATAAAAACGATACACTTAGCTTACTGCACAGATCCATAAGCTGTGTGTGACAGTTGACGAACTACATTTCCTCCACAGTTACATTTACACACAGTTGTTCAGAGCACGCTAATAGCACAGGTGGCCTGCCGCCTATGTCTTCCGTCTGTCTTCTGTAAACAAGCGATGTAACATGGACATATGGTCGTGTAGGAACACTAACCCTATAAAGGTGTGTAGTAATTTAACCTTTATTATTATTATTATTATTTCTCGCTGATATCAAAAATATGCTCCATACTGTATGTTCTAACGTGTGTCTGGGATCTTTACAAAACTCTCCCGATCAGAAGACACTATCGTCAATTGGCGCTAAAGCAGTTAGCATGAATGGGCTTTAGGTGCTAGTGTGAAGGGGGGCGGCTACAGACTCATTCTGGCAAATGGTAAGCCTATTAAAGTACACTTCTACATTCCATCTGTATAGTACGGGACCAGGCTAGACCTTGAAAACAGAGTAGAATAGAATAGATCATTAGTTCTTATGTCACACACACGCACACATACACACTCACACTCATACTCACATTCTCACACGCACAGGGGGTCAACCATAGATTAGCATAGGCCCTACCTGGAGCATGTTAGCTACTGTCATGCCTTGTTGGCAGTGGCACCTGACAATAGACTGTATGCATTTGACAATATTTTGACTTCATTGATCTGGATCTGTCACACACCAAGCATGTGCATGCTCTCTCTCTCTCTCTCTTTCACACACACACACACACACACACACACACACACACACACACACACACACACACACACACACACACACACACACACACACACACACACACACACACTCACACAACGAGAAGGAGAGAGATTATGCCTACTGTATGTGTATTGTCTGAAAACACCAGAGAATAAAAGCCCTTTGACCACTCAAAAGATCATCTGACCTTTATCTACTTGCTCTGCCCAGCAACAAGCTTCACTTAATGTCTTCAAAATCTTTTCAAATCAAATTTTATTGGTCACATACACATATTTAGCAGATGTTATTGCGGGTGTAGCTAAATGTTTGTGTTCCTAGCTCCCACAGTGCAGTAGTATCTAACAATTCACAACAATACACACAATTCTAAAAGTACAAGAATGGAATTAAGAAATTTATAAATATTAGGACGAGCAAAGTCGGAGTGGTATTGACTAAAATACAGTAGAATAGAATACAGTATATACATAGGAAATGAGTAAAGCAGTATGTAAACATTATTAAAGTGACTCTAAGGTGCCGAGTTGAGTAACAGGGTGAACTGGCCGTGGCTCGGGTGGTTGATGTCCTTGATGATCTTTTTGGTCTTCCTGTGACATCAGGTGCTGTAGGTGTCCTGGAGGGCAGGCAGTGTGCTTTGGGCAGACCGCACCACCCTCTGGAGAGCCCTGCGGACGGTGCAGTTGCCGTACCAGGCGGTGATACAGCCCGACAGGATGCTCTCAGTTGTGCATTTGTAAAAGTTTGTGAGGGTCTTAGGGGCCAAGCCAAATTTATTCAGCCTCCTGAGGTTGAAGAGGCGCTGTTGCGCCTTCTTCACAATACTGTCTGTGTGGGTAGATGGATCCAATAATTATCACCATATTTGCGAATGCTAGCTAGACCTATGTCCACAGTTTGAGTAGGCAGTCAACATTATGTGGGCCTGCTTTGTACAAAGATGTTTTAGCATGAAAACTCTGTGCTTTGTCTGTCTCTGTTCATGAGAAGACGCTTTACCTTGCATTGTGTGTCTGCCGCGTCCTTCCTTGTATCCTAGTAACCAAGGAATAGCTCACAGTCAGAGGTAATCAAGCAAAATAATGAAATACAATAAGACACAAGTAAATGCTGGTTATGGATCCTTTTCATACCATTTTTTAAGTTGAATATTGGTTTTACATCCATCAAATGTAAAAGATCAATACAAAAATGATTAGCTTAATTCTTCTTAAAAGCATGTATTTTTACCCCCGACAGTAGGAATGAATTGATCCAAAGTGATATCCGGTAACAAAGTTCGCGCTTTGAGTTTGAGTTCGAGGAGGGATTTGAAGGTAAAAACAGCGCTTTTTAATAAGATGTATTTTTATTATAAAGCAATTTAACTAGTTCGTAGTATAATTACAGTTATTTTGTGGATTATTGCATGTATTAACCTGTTTATCTGTTTATGGGAATTGGCTGTCTGGTTTTGTGATTGAACTTGCATGGACCGGACAGTTGGTCTGCACAGCTTGGTTCTGTCAGTAGAACAGTTCACGTTACCTAGAAAATTAGATAGCAGTTAGCGACCTAGTTTAACTAACTACATGCAAATGCCATTTACTAGTTTCAACCTATACAAATGTGTTATTCACCCCCAGCAGGTGACCAACCGCTGTCCCTAACGTGAGAATATTCTGTGCAGATGGAAAACTTCATCCTGTATGAGGAAATTGGAACAGGACTGAAGTCAGTGGTTTATAAGGGGAGGAGGAAAGGGAGCATCAATTTTGTTGCAATTATTTGCAGTGACAAGTCAAAAAGACATGAAATTACAAACCACGTAAGTATCCAGCATCACTTCCTAGCAGTACACACATCCCTTTCAACTGACTGAGTAACACTTTACAAGCATTTTGCTACACCCGCAATAACATCTGCTAAACATGTGTATGTGACCAATACGATTTGATTTGAACACTGACTGAGCCCATGGTGTATCCACAGGTACGGCTAACTCATGACATAAAACATGAGAATGTGGTAACCTTCTATGAGTGGTATGAAACCAGCAACCATCTTTGGCTTGTAGTGGAACTGTGCACAGGTGAGCTGCTTATTTGGTACTGTAAGAATCCCATTGTTACGGTATGGCAACCTTTTACCTTTACGTTTCACAAAGTATGAATGTGATTTCATTGTGTATAATGGTAAGATAATAATAATCATTCATAATTTCTCTATATTTTAGGGGGTTCACTGGAGTCAGTCATCACCCAGGATGAGTGCCTGTCAGAAGATGTAGTGAGGGAATTTGCCATCGATCTGGTCAAAGGCTTGAGATACATCCATGATGCTGGTATCGTGTTCTCTGACCTCACTCCCTCCAAGGTGTGGTACAGTATAGATGTCCTGACTCTCTCATTTTCAATTGGTCAAACAATCAAATCTATATGGAGGCTCATCTGACATTTAATACATTCTATAGATCAAACCATCCTAACACTTTACACCCAATGAGCTCCTTTTGTCAACTAAGCAATGCTGATTATTTCTAGCCAGCATTTATTCTGTGTCTCAGTTTTGATTTCATGAAGTCAATGTAATTTGATTATGACCTTGTGTTTTTTCCTCCTATAGATCTTGTTGGATGGCCCTGGCACACTGAAGTACTCTAACTTCTGCCTGTCTAAAGCTGAGGGGGAGAATCTGGAGGAGTTTTTCGCTTTAGTCACAGCAGAGGAAACCGGTGGAGGGGATGGCAACGAAAACACATCAAGAAGAAATATCAAGAACAGAATCCAAGGTGACCCTTAAAGTACATATTGTTATAACATGGCATTGCTGAATACTCGTATCTGATTGGCTTGAAGGGCATTCTAGAATTTCCCTATAACGCATGCTATATCCCCATGGTAGAATTCAATGGCTTTAGTTCATTCTTACATGTTCTATGTTTGAGCTGCTTTTGAAAGCATAAGTCGAATTGAAAACATTATTGGCGTTGTTGAATTAGATTTTCATAATAGCAAGCTAGGACTGATGGTTTGGTTAGCTAAATTAGGAAGTCTGTTTGTTTGGTTACCAAGGCAACTACTGTAGCTATCTAGTAAACTTGCTAGCTACTTCAGTGGGTGTTGAACACATTTCTACCTTTAAATGAACACATTTCTTCTGGTGAATGTGATAAATTATAGCCATGGTATAAAAGCTATAATCAACTCGTGGCTCAATGCATTCTCTGGAAAATAATGCAACTCCATAGAAGGTTAGTTCCACTCCGCTAGCGCGTCGTTCATGATTTTCCATAGAACACATAGGTCCTCGTTGATTATCCCTTACTTATTGGAGTTTTTTCTAGAATGTCAGCCTGTTTCATTACACTGGTGTCAGAAGAGAAGTAGGATCCAACTTCTGACCCCAGGGTAATGAAACAGGCAGGGAGAGTGATCCAACTTCTGACCCCAGTGTAATGAAACAGGTAGGGAGAGTGATCCAACTTCTGACCCCAGTGTAATGAAACAGGCAGGGAGAGTGATCCAACTTCTGACCCCAGGGTAATGAAACAGGTAGGGAGAGTGATCCAACTTCTGACCCCAGGGTAATGAAACAGGTAGGGAGAGTGATCCAACTTCTGACCCCAGGGTAATGAAACAGGTAGGGAGAGTGATCCAACTTCTGACCCCAGGGTAATGAAACAGGCAGGGAGAGTGATCCAACTTCTGACCCCAGGGTAATGAAACAGGCAGGGAGAGTGATCCAACTTCTGACCCCAGGGTAATGAAACAGGCAGGGAGAGTGATCCAACTTCTGACCCCAGGGTAATGAAACAGGCAGGGAGAGTGATCCAACTTCTGACCCCAGTGTAATGAAACAGGCAGGGAGAGTGATCCAGCTTCTGACCCCAGGGTAATGAAACAGGCAGGGAGAGTGATCCAGCTTCTGACCCCAGGGTAATGAAACAGGTAGGGAGAGTGATCCAACTTCTGACCCCAGGGTAATGAAACAGGTAGGGAGAGTGATCCAACTTCTGACCCCAGTGTAATGAAACAGGCAGGGAGAGTGATCCAACTTCTGACCCCAGGGTAATGAAACAGGCAGGGAGAGTGATCCAACTTCTGACCCCAGTGTAATGAAACAGGCAGGGAGAGTGATCCAACTTCTGACCCCAGGGTAATGAAACAGGTAGGGAGAGTGATCCAACTTCTGACCCCAGTGTAATGAAACAGGCAGGGAGAGTGATCCAGCTTCTGACCCCAGTGTAATGAAACAGGCAGGGAGAGTGAGCTCGCCCGCAGTGGTCGATGAACCCTCAACCTTCTGGCCCAAAGTCACAAAAGCATGCTCAAGTAGCAGAGTCGATATCCTCGCTTATAAACACAGGGTCGCCACAATACCATATCATGTTATATCATATCACGGTTTTCAATATATTGTATAATGGAGATGTCTTTGTCTTTCTTCAGGGTCTCCAATATACTGTGCACCAGAGGTGGTCAGAGGGGGGGACCCCAGTATCAGTAGTGATCTGTGGGCCCTGGGCTGTATATTCTATGAGATGTTTTCAGGTACTCATCAAATCACTTGGGCTGTGTCCCAGATCTGTTTGTCCTCTTGCCAACTCCTTTGCTCATTGTCATTACAATTAGTGACAAGTAGTTGGCACAGTAGCACAAACAGACTGGCACTCAGGCTATCAATTCACTTGATTTATTGACATTAATAACAGGACTCATTTCATACCTAAATACTTCTGTCTTGTTTTGCGGCCATTGGTCAGGAAAACCACCATTCTTCTCCGAGACGTTTTCTGAGTTGATTGAGCTGATATTACGTCAGGATCCTCAATCTCCAAGGCAAACGGGTAAAATGCACATTTTTATTGCTTAACGAAATATGTTTTATTGTCATAAGAGCATCTTAATTATAGTCCATATCGTCTTTGTTGTTAAAGGGGCTTCTTCCTGCAAGCCTACACAAGAGTTCCAAAGCCTGCTTAAAGGTTTGCTTCAGAAAGACAATCAGAAGAGGTACGTCCCTACTCCCTTCACCAAATCAGGTTCTTGGTTTGAAGTTTCTATGATGGATAATTCATATTATCCCGTTGACATATAACCTTTGGGAA
Source organism: Brachymystax lenok tsinlingensis (assembly GCA_030435695.1). Lineage (NCBI taxonomy): Eukaryota > Metazoa > Chordata > Actinopteri > Salmoniformes > Salmonidae > Brachymystax > Brachymystax lenok. Next base: position 59,380,605 of record CM059789.1, read on the forward strand.
GGGCGATACCTAGTCAGTTGCACAACTGAATGCCTTCAACAGAAATGTGTTTTCCGCATTTAACCCAACCCCTTTAAATCAGAGAGTTGTGGGGGGGCTGCCTTAATCAAGGAGCAGTTGTTGTTGGGGTTTAATTCTCTTGCTAAAGAGCAGAACGGCAGATTTTTCCACCTTGCTGGCTCAGGGATTTGAAGCAGCGACCTTCCGGTGACCGGCCCAACGCTCTTAACCACTAGGCTACCTGTGTAGGACAAGTGGGCTGACGTAAGTTTGGTCAGAAAGAGAGTGCCTTATTAGACTTCAGCTTTTAACTGTTCTCCTCAGGATAAACTGGACTCAGTTACTGGTCCACCCATTCTGGAGAGGAGTGTTCTCCGAGGTCCACACCAGCGAGGAGGAAGGAGAAGAAGATGTCTCATTCAGCTCCAGGTAATGTTTATGTTTCATAAAACCATCAGGGCCTTTATTCACAAAGCATCTCAGAGTAGGAGTGCTGATTTAGGATCTGTTTTGCCTTTAGATCACAATGAATAAGATTACATGGACAGGAAGGAACTGATCCTAGATCACTACACTTATTCTGAGATGCTTTGTGAATACAGGCCTGGTCTCAGTCTTGTTTCCTCAAAGGAGTTCCCTCATTACACTCCCTGGTGGTATGCACCATTTCCTCTAATTGTGGCCCCTGGCCTCAACACAAAGCATTATATTGGATCTTTCATGTTTGCACATGGATTACATGTTAAACATCAAATCAAATTTCAGATCAAATCAAAGTTTATTTGTAACATGCTGAATTTGAGCTTTTTATTGATCTCCTTAAAGGGATACTTCAGGATTTTGGCAATGAACTCGTGAATACCATTTTTCTATCTCTGCGTGCATTTTGAAGGAAGTTGCTAACTAGAGCTAGTGCAATGACTGGAAGTCTATCATGCTAGCAGATACCATAGACTGCTTGTTAGCATTAGTTTGCAAAACTACCTCTAACTTTCTTCATACTGGATGCAGATACTGTACATAAAAATGCTATCAACAAGTTCATCTGACTCTGGGGAAGTAGATAAAAGGGCCTCATTGCCAAAATCCCAAAGTATCTCTTTAAAGTCTTAACCTTTTGTTCTGCAATTGTAGGAAATGGACTTGTGCAGCAAGCATTTGTCTGCTAATGTTAGTTTAATGTACATAGACAGGTCATTTATAAACTGTTTGAGAAGCTCTGTCTCACCTGTTTCAACGCCAAACACTGTTGTGCAATTGCTTATCTCCCTCCCCGGCCTTTTCTCATGACATAACTTCTTGAGAATGCATGTCGGTCTGATGTTATCATAAACCATGCCTGTGTGTTCAGGTTTTTATTTATTATTATTTATATTTCACCTTTATTTAACCAGGTAGGCAAGTTGAGAACAAGTTCTCATTTACAACTGCGACCTGGCCAAGATAAAGCAAAGCAGTTCGACACATACAACAACACAGATTTACACATGGAATAAAACAAACATACAGTCAATAATACAGTAGAAAAAACAAATCTATATACAATGTGTGCAAATGAGGTAAGATAAGGAAGGTAAGGCAATAAATAGGCCATGGTGGCAAAGTAATTACAATATAGCAATTAAACACTGGTATGGTAGATGTGCAGTAGATGGATGTGCAATGTAGAAAAACTGGGGTGCAAAGGAACAAGATAAATAAATAAATAAATACGGTAGGGGATGAGGTAGTTGGTTGGGCTATTTACAGATAAGGCCTTTATTCACAAAGCGTCTTTAGGATGGAGCCTGGACCTGCCCAATCAGATGGGTTGTACTGTGAGCCATTAGTGGGAAGAAGACAAAGGGCTTCACAGAGCACAGACACAAACGTGTTGCTGATGTTGAATATGATTTACTAAGTGCAATATGAGCATAAGATAACAGTCCTTCTTTCACTTGTGTAATAACCTATACCTCTAAACTCTATAACCATGTAATAACACAGAAGGTTCTATCTAACTACAGTGTTGCTACTACAGGTGTCTTATTACTGTGTAGTTCCATAAGTCTAAGGTCATGTGTTTCTTTGCTGTTTGTAGTCTGGTGATGTTTTACTTTAGTTGATATGCACTAGCTGATATCTGACCTGTTGTTTGGCTGCAGTGTGGGGAGGAGTGGTGTCTGTTCCTCTAGCCAGTCATCAGCAGTGCCACCTGTCTCAGTGACCTCCCAGGGACCAGGAGGGGGATACAGAGGGGTACAGGGAGGGGCCGTCTGCATGCACCCCAACAAATCATTCCGATTAGGTAATGCTTTCTGGGAAGGTGGAAGAAGACATGCTGATGACAGTGTAGGTGCTATGTCTGAACATAGTTCTATTCTTCTTCCTGTCTTAGACAACATGACAGAGCTTAGACCAAAGAGTGCACTGGACAAAGATACCAGGGGAGTCCATATTCCTCCTCAGGTATGATCAGTGTTCATCTCCAGTTGTTCTGATCATTTACTAAACATTGTGTTGGATCAACAGCTTGAGTAAGTCAAACTGGAAAATACAAATTTCATGTCTTTAAAAAAAAAAAGGAATGTTTTTTAAATCTCAAAATGAAGCATGTTTTATGTGATCTTTTTCATCAACCAGCTCTCGTCCAACTCCAAGAATGAGTTGCACTGCGAGAGATACACCCAACAGGACACCATTACCTCAAGTGAGTTCTTCTCTATTCAAAGAGCCAAAGGAGAGCTCTGCCATACCTCTGCAAAATTCTCCACAATTACAGTTGAAGTGTAATCTTTCTGTGAGCTGTCTGTAATCAGAAACATGGTAATAGTAATCAGACTGTTACCATGGCGCCTGTGGACTGCAGAAACTGGTAGTTGAGAATTCATTATTTTTGAAGGTTATTCTCAGTTACAGTTGTTTGTTAACCTTTGGTGCCCTCTACAGCATTCTCAGTGAAGTGCATATTCTTTCTCCAGATGGATTTCCTGTATACACAAGGACAATTCAAATCAAAGTTTATTTGTCACGTGCGCCGAATACAACAGGTGTAGACCTTACAGTGAAATGCTTACTTACAGGTTCTAGTCAGGCTGATTTGAGGTAGTATATGTACATGTAGTTATGTTATGGTTAAAGTGACTATGCATATATGATGAACAGAGAGTAGCAGTAGCGTAAAAATGGGTTGGTGGGTGGTGGGACACAATGCAGATAGATAGCCCAGTTAGCCAATGTGCGGGAGCACTGGTTGGTCGGTCCAATTGAGGTAGTATGTACATGAAAGTATAGTTAAATTGACTATGCATATATAGTGTGTACGGCCCAGTACATCACTGGGGCTGAGCTCCCTGCCATCCAGGACCTCTATACCAGGCGGTGTCAGAGGAAGGCCCGAAAAATTGACAAAGACTCCAGCCACCCAAGTCATAGACTGTTCTCTCTGCTACCGCACAGCAAGCGGTACCGATGTAATAGGTCTGGAACCAACAGGACCCTGAACAGCTTCTACTCCCAAGCCATAAGACTGATAAATAGTTAGTCCGGGTAGCTATTGGTTAACTATCTGCATTGACCCTTTTTGCTGTAACTCTTTTGACTCATCACATACGCTGCTGCTACTGTTTCCTGTCTATCCTGTTGCCCGTTGACTACTTTATAACTACCTATATGTACATACAGTATCTACCTCAACTACCTCGTATCCCTGCACATAACTACCTCGTATCCCTGCACATAACTACCTCGTATCCCTGCACATAACTACCTCGTATCCCTGCACATAACTACCTCGTATCCCTGCACATAACTACCTCGTATCCCTGCACATGGACTCCGTACTAGTAGCGTTTATATTGCCAAGTTATCGGTACTCATTGTGGATTTATTCCTTGTTATTATTTTTCTATTATTTCAACAACAAAAATCTCTGTTCATGGTTGGGAAGGGCCCGTAATTACGTATTACACTGTTAGTCTACACCTGTTGTGTAGAAGCATGTGACAATTACAATTAGATTAGATGTTCTATATGATCACATACTGTAATTGTGCTCATTTGTAATGATGACATCACTGCGGTCGTTGTCATCTCCAGGACAGTGTGGTGGCCAGTGGTCTGAATGACATCAGTTCCTGTATAAAGAACCTGGTGTACACTGACTCTGACCTGTCAGTCACACCTATTATGGACAACCCAAAGGTACCACAAACTACATCATGAAACTGCTCTTATTTCTCCTGCTTTATTTAATCGTTCTTATTTCTAGTAATCCATTGTTATTAATTATTGCATTGTTGGGTTTTGAGTTTACATGAAAGGCATTTCACTGTATTTTGGCATGTGACATTAAAACTTGCTCTGTATTTAAGCAATAGTTTCAGTGTCCAAATAAATGTAAAAAATGTTTTTGACAATTTTAAACATGCTTTGTCTGATGCCGAACAGGCTGACATTTTCTATAGTTCCACAGCCCACTTCTACACGTTTTTGTGTAAAGTTCTTATCAGAGTCCAACATGTGTACAGGTCCTCACAGCAGTGTTTTAGAATTTTGGATCGTTAGCTTTCATACTTTTAGAATTCCCAGCAATTTCTCCAACTGTCACCCCGTTTCAAATGAATAGGAGCCGCGTACGCGGAGCCCTGCTGATGGGGAATTGTAGGGAGGTGCACGGTCACGCTGTGCGCCCCCCATGGACAGTGGACTCGGAACCAGATAGTCCGGTGTCCCATTGTGACATATCTATCACGGGTCCTCGGCTTTGGACTCTGAATTGTTCTTAAGAACAGAGGTGGGCAATCCACAAGTCTTGTGCATTCTAGTAACAAAGATTATATATTGTTTCAGATTCTGAAGACTGCTCCAGTGCGATATGACCCGAAGACTTTGTGTGTCCGAGCATACTCAGGTAATGAAGAAATAGGAAAGCTCTCGACTGCTGTGCCGCTGCTGAGTAACACTTGAACACACTCTGAAATTGACAGGTGTTTAGCAGGTGTTAATACACACACACACAGGTTAGACAGACAGCTAAAAGGGTTTGTGCTGTGTCATTATTGAGCTCCTCTGACCCCCCTATAGTGGAGAAGCTGTCCTGTCTGAGCTCTGAGGACTGGAGGGTGTTTCTGCTGCAGCTGTGCTCTTCTCTGGAAGCCCAGGCTGATAAGACCACGTCGGCGGCCCGCTCCAAACTCAACCTTCTCTGCTATCTGTGTACCATAGCTGCCCACAAGGACACAGCTACCAGGCTCATCAACTCCCAGCTGGTAAGGGAAGGGTCACTGCCTGACGGTCTGACCACATGCCCAGCATGCCTGCCATTCCTCCCAGGGCTGCTGCTTTTAACAAGACATGGGCCCCTCTAGGCTAATTTAAGTGTTCAGAACTTAGGCTATGCTCTCAGAAGAGAATTCTTAGAATCACTACACAACCTCTGTCCTTGCTGAGGCTTCTCAAGTGTTAGAAAGGTAAAAGGCTGCGGCACTACAAAGCTGTCAAAGGGTTCCTATATTTACCATGTGACCCCGAGCTCCTTAGCACAGCTACAGTACGTGTTGGCCTCTGTTGATCAGCGGGAAGCTGAAACAGTAGTCAGCTAGGTGGGACCAGGAAGTGAATGCTGTTATTTCCTCAAGATAATAATAAAATGAACTTCCTATTTCCTTTACTTTTTGTTACTGAGATCCGCTCAGCTGTAACATGTTCAATGACCCTAGTTATGTATTAGAGCACAAAGACCAGGAGGACATCCCAAATGACACCCTATTCCCTATATAGTGCACTCCTTTTGACCAGGGTCTTTAGAGGTCTGGACAAAAGTAGTGCACTATATAGGGAATAGGGTGCCATTTGGACGCACAGATATCATAAAGTTACTTCCTCGTTACAGTGGTGAGGTATTAAGTTGTGACATAATCTGGTCAAATTTTTAAGATCAAATCTCTTCATTCATTTTTTAATGAAATGTCCAGACTGAGGATTGGTTCAGGCGTAGTAAATATATTTCTCCTATAGCTAGCTATTAACCACTAGATGGCATTCCATCACTCACTCAGATTGATCTGAAAATGACATCACCACAATCATTAGACCTTATGGTATCTTTAGTATATCATTTTTTTAGACATATTCGGACACTATGGCCAGCCGTGACTGAGTTTATGACAATGACGTATTGACAACTTGACTAATTCAGTATTGTACTACTGAAAGACGACTGGACTGACTGACAGTGCCTTCGGAAAGTATTCAGACCCCTTGACTTTTTCCACATTTTGTTACGTCACAGCCTTATTCAAAAATTTATTAAATTGTTATTTTTCCTCATCAATCTACACACAATAATGACAAAGCAAAAACAGTTTTTTTTATTTGTGCTAATTTATTAAATGTAAAGAACTGAAATATCACATTTACATACAGTGGGGAAAAAAAGTATTTAGTCAGCCACCAATTGTGCAAGTTCTCTCACTTAAAAAGATGAGAGAGGCCTGTAATTTTCATCATAGGTACACTTCAACTATGACAGACAAAATGAGGAAAAAAAATCCAGAAAATCACATTGTAGGATTTTTTAATGAATTTATTTGCAAATTATGGTGGAAAATAAGTATTTTGGTCAATACAAAAAGTTTATCTCAATACTTTGTTATATACCCTTTGTTGGCAATGACAGAGGTCAAACGTTTTCTGTAGGTCTTCACAAGGTTTTCACACACTGTTGCTGGTATTTTGGCCCATTCCTCCATGCAGATCTCCTCTAGAGCAGTGATGTTTTGGGGCTGTCGCTGGGCAACACGGACTTTCAAAGATTTTCTATGGGGTTGAGATCTGGAGACTGGCTAGGCCACTCCAGGACCTTGAAATGCTTCTACAAGCCACTCCTTCGTTGCGGCGGTGTGTTTGGGATCATTGTCATGCTGAAAGACCCAGCCACGTTTCATCTTCAATGCCCTTGCTGATGGAAGGAGGTTTTCACTCAAAATCTCACGATACATGGCCCCATTCATTCTTTCCTTTACACGGATCAGTCGTCCTGGTCCCTTTGCAGAAAAACAGCCCCAAAGCATTATGTTTCCACCCCATGCTTCACAGTAGGTATGGTGTTCTTTGGATGCAACTCAGCATTCTTTGTCCTCCAAACACGACGAGTTGAGTTTTTACCAAAAAGTTCTATTTTGGTTTCATCTGACCATATGACATTCTCCCAATCCTCATCTGGATCATCCAAATGCTCTCTAGCAAACTTTAGACGGGCCTGAACATGTACTAGCTTAAGCAGGGGGACACGTCTGGCACTGCAGGATTTGAGTCCCTGGCGGCGAGTGTGTTACTGATGGTAGGCTTTGTTACTTTGGTCCCAGCTCTCTGCAGGTCATTCACTAGGTCCCCGTGTGGTTCTGGGATTTTTGCTCACCGTTCTTGTGATCATTTTGACCCCACGGGTGAGATCTTGCGTGGAGCCCCAGATCGAGGAAGATTATCAGTGGTCTTGTATGTCTTCCATTTCCTAATAATTGCTCCCACAGTTGATTTCTTCAAACCAAGCTGCTTACCTATTGCAGATTCAGTCTTCCCAACCTGGTGCAGGTCTACAATTTTGTTTCTGGTGTCCTTTGACAGCTCTTTGGTCTTGGCCATAGTGGAGTTTGGAGTGTGACTGTTTGAGGTTGTGGACAGGTGTCTTTTATACTGATAACAAGTTCAAACAGGTGCCATTAATACAGGTAATGAGTGGAGGACAGAGGAGCCTCTTAAAGAAGAAGTTACAGGTCTGTGAGAGCCAGAAATCTTGCTTGTTTGTATGTGACCAAATACTTATTTTCCACCATAATTTGCAAATAAATTCATAAAAAAATCCTACAATGTGATTTTCTGGATGATGAAAATTACAGGCCTCTCTCATCTTTTTAAGTGAGAGAACTTGCACAATTGGTGGCTGACTAAATACTTTTTTTCCCCACTGTAAGTATATTCAGACCTTTTTACTCAGTACTTTGTTGAAGCGATTACAGCCTCGAGTCTTCTTGGGTATGACGCTACAAGCTTGGCACACCTGTGTTTGTGGAGTTTCTCCCATTCTCCTCTGCAGATCCTCGCAAGCTCTGTCAGGTTGGATGGGGAGTGTCGCTGCACAGCTATTTTCAGGTTTCTCCAGAGATGTTTGATCAAGTTCAAGTCCGGGCTCTGGCTGGGCCACTCAAGGACATTCAGAAACTTGTCCCGAAGCCACTGCGTTGTCTTGGCTGTGTGCTTAGGGTCGTTGTCCTGTTGGAAGGTGAACCTTCGCCACTGTCTGAGGTCCTGAGCGCTCTGGAGCAGGTTTTCATCAAGGATCTCTCTGTACTGTTCATCTTTGCCTCAATCATGACTAGTCTCCCAGTCCCTGCCGCTGAAAAACATCCCCACAGCATCATGCTGCCACCACCATGCTTCACCGTAGGGATGGTGCCAGGTTTCCTCCAGATGTGACGCTTGGCATTCAGGCCAAAGAGTTCTATCTTGGTTTCATCAGACCAGCAAATCTTGTTTCTATCATCCTGAGTGGCCCAGCGGTTTAAGGCACTGCATCGCAGTGCTAGAGGCATCATTACAGAACCGGGTTCGATCCCGGGCTGTATCACAACCGGCCGTGATCGGGAGTCCCATGGGGCGGTGCACAATGGGCCCAGCGTTGTCTGGTTTAGTGGAGGGTTTGGCCGTTGTAGGCCATCATTGTAAATAAGAATTTGTTCTTAACTGAGAGTCTTTAGGTGCCTTTTGGCAAACTCCAAGCAGCCTGTCATGTGTCTTTTACTGAGGAGTGGCTTCCGTCTGGCCACTCTACCATAAAGACCTGATTGGTGGAGTGCTGCAGAGATGGTTGTCCTTCTGGAAGTGTCTCCTATCTCCACAGAGGAACTCTGGAGCTCTGTCGGAGTGACCATTAGGTTCTTGGTCACCTCCCTGACAAAGGCCCTTCTCCCCCGATTGCTCAGTTTGGCCTGGCGGCCAGTTCTAAGAAGAGTCTTGGTGGTTCCAAACTTCTTCCATTTAAGAATGATGGAGGCCACTGTGTTCTTGGGGACCTCTGCAATGCTGCAGAAATGTTTCGATATCCTTCCCCAGATCTGTGCTTCCACACAATCCTGTCTCAGAGCTCCACGGACCAGTCCTTTGACCTCATGGCTTGGTTTTTGCTCAGTCAACTGTGGGAGTTTATATTGACTGGTGTGTGCCTTTCCAAATCATGTCCAATCAATTGATTTTACCACAGGTGGACTCCAATCAAGTTGTAGAAACATCTCAAGGATGATCAATGGAAACAGGATGCACCTGAGCTCAATTTAGAGTCTCATAGCAAAAGGTCTGAATACTTTTATATAAATAAGGTATTTCTGCTTTTTATTTTTAATACATTTTCTAAAAACCTGCTTTCGCCTTGTCATTACGGGGTATGGATTTTTATTTATTTAATACATTTTAGAATAAGGCTGTAACGTAACAAAATGTGGAAAAAGTCAATGGTCTGAATACTTTCCGAAGGCACTGTAAGTGCTACATATAAGTGCTACATATTGTGCTACGTATTGTCCGTCACGAATGTCACCCTATTCCCTATATAGTATGGGCCCTGATCAAAAGTAGTGCACAATATAGGGCATGTAGCCTCGCCTCGCTACTGTATATAGCCTCGCTACTGTATATAGCCTCGCTACTGTATATACTGTTGTTTTTATTTCTTCACTTACCTATTGTTCACATAATACCTTTTTTGCACTATTGGTTAGAGCCTGTAAGTAAGCATTTCACTGTAAGGTCTACACCTGTTGTATTCGGCGCATGTGACAAATAAACTTTGATTTGTTTTGATAGGATGCCATTTGAGATGCAGCCTAGACATTGGCAGTTAAGTCAAATCAAAGTTTATTGGTCACCTACACAGTTGAGCAGATGTTCTAGCGGGTGCAGCGACATGCTTGTGTTACCAGCTCCTAACAGTGTAGCAAAAATGTCAATCAAGTACACAAATAATAATAATACAAAAGTAGAAACAAGAAGTCATGAATGTCAGAACGAATCCAGTTGACAACCCAAATAACACTGTATCAGTAATCCAAATCTGTGGGTATATCCACTGAAATGTATATACTAATAATGATATGTACAGTAGATCTATTGCAGTGTTAACCAACTGCTGTTGTGTTCTCTACCTTTGTGACAGTTCCCTGTGTTGACCCAGCAGCTGCGACTAGCACCTAACTGGGATGTGTGAGTTCCTTTAGCTTCCACCTGTCCGACCCCATACATACATACAACCACTCTCTGCATTCTCCATGCGCCAGTGCATGGAAATAATGTATAGCATGTACTGTAGCTTACTGCACTTTACAATGATCTGGTGCCTGGTCTGGATATTCTGTAAATCACTGTTAGCCTTTACAATGATCTGGTGCCTGGTCTGGATATTCTGTAAATCACTGTTGGTCTTTACAATGATCTGGTGCCTGGTCTGGATATTCTGTAAATCACTGTTGGCCTTTACAATGATCTGGTGCCTGGTCTGGATATTCTGTAAATCACTGTTAGCCTTTACAATGATCTGGTGCCTGGTCTGGATATTCTGTAAATCACTGTTAGCCTTTACAATGATCTGGTGTCTGGTCTGGATATTCAGTACATCACTGTTAGCCTTTACAATGATCTGGTGCCGGGTCTGGATATGCTGTAAATCACTGTTAGCCTTTACAATGATCTGGTGCCTGGTCTGGATATTCTGTAAATCACTGTTAGCCTTTACAATGATCTGGTGCCTGGTCTGGATATTCTGTAAATCACTGTTAGCCTTTACAATGATCTGGTGTCTGGTCTGGATATGCTGTAAATCACTGTTAGAGAGATGTCCATCGTCAGGATCATAAAAAACTGTTTTGACTTGAGGATTTCGATTTTTGTTGAAAGGAATCAAGAAGGGATGTTGTACGGATTAAATGAATATAATTACAGCAACACTTATTACTAAATAATGATAAAATGATGTAAAGAATAGCAGTATTATTTCTGTGGATGTTTTCCATGTATTTATGTATTTGTCCTGTCTGTCTATTCCAGGAAGACTATGGCATTAATAGCCTATTTCTGTGGATGTTTTTGTATTTCAGGTGAAAACAGTGTCATGTATTCATGGTTAGACCTGTGTCGTGCGTGTGTGTGTGTGTGTGTGTGTGTGCGTGCGTGTGTGCATGTGTATTCCAGGAAGTTTAAGGTGATGCGGGTGCTGGGGCTGCTGGCGTCCCACTGCACTGAGCTCAGAGAGGAGACCCCCGTCACTGAGGTTAGTGGTACTGTCTGTCACGCTGTCTGTCACACTGCTGAGGTTAGTGGTACTGTCTGTCACGCTGCTGAGGTTAGTGGTACTGCCTGTCACGCTGCTGAGGTTAGTGGTACTGCCTGTCACGCTGCTGAGGTTAGTGGTACTGCCTGTCACGCTGCTGAGGTTAGTGGTACTGCCTGTCACGCTGCTGAGGTTAGTGGTACTGCCTGTCACGCTGCTGAGGTTAGTGGTACTGCCTGTCACGCTGCTGAGGTTAGTGGTACTGCCTGTCACGCTGCTGAGGTTAGTGGTACTGCCTGTCACGCTGCTGAGGTTAGTGGTACTGTCTGTCACGCTGCTGAGGTTAGTGGTACTGTCTGTCACGCTGCTGAGGTTAGTGGTACTGCCTGTCACGCTGCTGAGGTTAGTGGTACTGCCTGTCACGCTGCTGAGGTTAGTGGTACTGTCTGTCACACTGCTGAGGCTGGCATAATCCAGCAGCACTGCACCGGGCCCCTTCACCCTGTTGTCACAGCACCTGTGCCTTGTCCTCTGTGTATCAATGGTGAATGTGTCCCAAATGCATAGGGCTTTGGTCAGAGTGCACTATGTAGGGAATAGGGTGCCATTTGGGATTCGTTCAATGTATCACATATAACTATCAAAGCCATGAGCTGCTGAATAGTTGAACATAGCTTTAACTGTTAGAACCAGAGCAGACAGTGTAGTAGTCTCAATGCAAACGTCTCACAATCTTACACACACACACACACACACACACACAAATGTAACTATGTGAAGACCCCTACAACATGAACAATAACAGTACATTGTTGTTGAATCGCAGCAGAGCCATAGAAGTCTAGTCTCTATGCAGCATTATGATCATCCAATGGGAGCGGTAGTGAGAGGAAGTACCAGGGTGAATCACCAGATGCCACTGTAACCCAGCGGTAGGTAGAGCTCTAAACAAGCGCCACCGACCGAACCTGCCCAAACAGACTTATGGAGCCGTTAACAAACCATCAAAGACATTGCGGTTAATCATTTTAAAAAACAGGATTCTATTTGATGTGAAATCTGGCGCCTCCACCCTTGATCCATGTCTTACATGGGTTTGCCATGACTTCCTGTGGTGGTTTATAGGGTTAAAGCTCATAGAGGTAGAGAGGAAGAGGAAGGGTATACAAGCGATATACAAAATGGCTGCCATTAATCGGCACACCAGAGAACGGCGCAGCGACTTTTTATTTTCCACACTCTTCTTTTCTAAAGATGGCTGAGGATTTGATTTGTCGCCCGGCCCCCCACCACCCATCTGGGCACCGCTAGCTCAGATTCCCAGTGATAGATCCTAGAGACTTTTATCATTGTGCTCTCCACAGGGCTTCTGTGTCTGACGGTCAGCCGCAGTCATGGCGATTTCTGCATCAGGGCAAGGCTATTGTTACCACCATCTCCATATGTCTGCCACACTGTGGATCTCAGTGGTCGTCCGTGATCCTAGTTAAAGTTTCCACTGTGAGACGAGATGGTTTTCTCTCTTGGTCCAGGCTTCTGTTGCTCCGATTGTCTTTTGAAAGGACTTCTCACAGTGAGAATCACAAGTTACAGTGCCGCATAGTTCAATGTTTATTGTCAGCGCTGAATTTGGTGCCTCGGTACTCTCTATAGGCTACATAACAGAATCAGACGTCAAGTTGGCCCTACACTATCATTACAAACCTACATTTCTCACGGTCCTTTAAAACAGTGAGCGGCAATGACTGCAGCTGCTATTTTTCAGGCATACTGTAGGCTTAGTTAGGACAGGAAGAGAGGAATTAGTTCAGTATTATCCTCTTTCCTCTGCCTGTCTCTATGGATACTTCAACATCATTCTAATTAAGTGTTATCTTCCCTGGCAGAGGCAGTACTTTCCTGAGCCACAAACCACCAAGCCCCAATTCATATATTTTCTCTCTCTCATGGCAGCGCGTCAATAGTGCTGCACACACTGTCTGCTGTTTCCACCCAGCGTCCCTTAGAAACTGGCCTAGTGTGTCGTGCCGGCCGTCCCTGCAGAGTGAGCAGAACAGAGTGCCTCCTGCCTCCCTCCTCCCATTGTGGGAGAATTAGTCTGTTCCATTTCCTCAGACGGGGCTTGGAGGCTAGTTCTCACTCCTCACTACTGGAAAAGGAACAGAGTGCTGGGGCCAATGAACACTGCTGTTCATTCTATTCAGTTTGGTTTCTTGTGACTTTTGCCAAACTGTGATTGTGTAAAGATTGTTATTTTAGGGAATTTTAGGTTGTTTATCCATTACTCCAAAAACATTTGAATAATTTGGTATCCATGTATTCATCATAAAAAACACATCCATAATGGCTTGAGTCAATTATTGCTCGCTGGCCAAAGCAATCTGTCTCATGTCCTTCTGATAACTATAGGCAGAGGCCATTGGTAATCTATGGAACCATAGACTCATGAAACGCCTGAGGTCAGGTATGTCGCAGGCGTCAGCCCTACATCAAACGCCTGTCTTCTTCTGGACAACCGTGGGATATTGATTGACCACACTACAGCATAGCAGGGCACCTTTTGTTTGTTATTAGCTAGCGCCTTCCATCAATAAGACATCAGGACACATCTGTCTGCCTGTCCTGCCCGCCTGCCTGCCTGCCTGCCTGCCACGCTGTTTGTAATGAGTGAATGATCAGGCTCAAACCACTACATGTCACAATACATTCATTAAACTAAATCACATACCAGGGACATTTAATTGATTCAATTGATCAGTTGCATTAATGTGGTGTTTAAATCAAATGTTAAAATCTAAACTAACAAAGCAGTAGCTTTGTGATTTGTCAATCGTGATAAAGGTAATATTTTCATGTCTCTTTGGCCCATTGCTCTTGGTGTGATAATTTGTCTTCATGCCTGCTGAGTTGTCTCCAGTAAGACTCCAGTCTCGTGTTGTTCTGAACCACATCTGAGACGTGATGATAGTGATGATGAGTAACGAAACCTTGGTTGCCTTGAGAAACTGGTCTCTCTGTCTCTCACTCTGTCTCTCTCACTCCCCAAGCCTCGCAGGGATGCTTAATGTTGCATGGCCTTAAACTGTCTGTAGCCTCAGTAGTTTAAAGCTCGGCCTTATGGGTTGGAGGAGGGGGGTAGTTGCGGATTGTACAGGAGCGATAATGATGCGTTTGGAGGAAGTAGCCGTGTGTTGCGGCTCCAACTTAGCCTGTTTGTTTTCTTGAGCAGTGAGTTGTCAGCCCGTTGCAGGACATCTCTCCTGCCAAAGCCGCGTTTCTCTCTTGCATCAAACGTGAGCCAAACATCTGTTCCCTGCAAAGTCACCATTTATGTTCTTTACCGGCCAGCGCCAGGCAGCCTCTCACTGAGTGTGCTGCCTATTTGCATAGCACCCTGCTGAGAGCGCTGCCGCAGTAAGTCCGTCACATCCTCCCCACTTCTGAAGAGGACGAGACTAGGAAAATGCTAATTCCACGAATGAGCCAGTTAGGGTGTGTGTTTGCATATATAGTGTTATAGTGTTGGCTTCATGGAGTAATGAGCTTTAAATCTGTCATGTCTACAGGCCTCATAGTTTATTAATGGACACCATTTGACAATATAGACCTTAGTGCTGAAGTAGAAGAATAACAGGATGGAATGGGGCAAAAATAACTTCTGGCATAGCACAGTTTCTACTCTGTCTGGATGTTGTTGTGTATCCAGTCTTGGTAGGGTACATTATTCAATATAAAGCGTTGTGAAGGGCAGGAGTGCTGTCACGACTGTGAGTGAGTGACTGATGCTAGTGCATTCTCTGCCCCTCCAGGCTGTTGTCATGTTCACGGACCTGATCAGGGAGAACTTCAGGAACAGCAAACTGAAGCAGTGCCTGCTGCCGCCACTGGGGGAGCTGCTCTACCTCATCGCCACACAGGTGATGATATACTCCAAAGCAGTGCCCTTTCAACCCTATGCGTTCTACTGTCTTAATGAAATTAG
Source organism: Brachymystax lenok tsinlingensis (assembly GCA_030435695.1). Taxonomy (NCBI): domain Eukaryota; kingdom Metazoa; phylum Chordata; class Actinopteri; order Salmoniformes; family Salmonidae; genus Brachymystax; species Brachymystax lenok. Next base: position 59,395,883 of record CM059789.1, read on the forward strand.
TGTGTGAAATTATTGCCATTACAATGAATTAGACCTACTAACTTCTATTCAATCAATCAAACATCTTTTATAAAGCCCTTTTTTAAATTCGCAGTTGTCACAAAGTGCTTTACAGCTAGTATGATTTCTACGTCTGTAGGCGTAGGCCTTTATGATGATATTTTCATCCTGTCGATAATCTACCACAAAGATACCTGCTTCCATTACTACTGTATTTAAGCACTCAGTAATATCAGCACTTAAAGATGTTTGTCAGTCTGTATTTGGTTTTTGTTTGATGAATGCTCACTACAGTTTGTGCAAGGGTTTGAAAACACAAAATGACATATCGCTCTACAACACACACTATTTCTTTCCATAGCTGTTTAACTTTCACCCTGTCCTTTTGACTGTAAGCTGTCTTGACCTCCCGCTGCATCTGGAAGCCATGTAGGCACACATGAAGGTTCCTGGTGGTGTGATAGTATCTTTATTTTCAGGGGGGTTCCTGTTCCTCTCTGAGCTCTCCAGTTTGTCAGGGTCACTCAGTGCAGCACACACACAATGGTCATTGACTTTATTAGCTCAATAACCAATAGAAGTAAAGGGTTTTAAAGTGCCCTTTATTCACTATTGGATATTAGTTTTTTCTCCACAAAAGTGTTTTACTGTATGGGAATGTGCTTTCAAGGCTGACTTCAGGTAGCGTTAGTTCTAGTTGAATAAAAATACCCGTGAAGAGTAATTGCATGTTATGGATCCATATTGGTACACCCGACAATTCTCGTTCTCCTAATTTATGCTAACTGAGAATCTTAGGAATTTGAACACCGTCTCCACAGAATAATGGAGATGCCTCTAAATAATTTGAGTATTCTGAGATTTGAGCAACATTCATAGGCCCTTTCACATTATTATTACTACATGGACAAGATGGGGAAAAAATCTGAATGTGGATTGATGTACCGTAGGTATACTGTATTACATAACAACATATTTTAAAAGAAAAATGAATAGACGGCATAAAAGCAGAGGTAAAACCAAGCATTGTGGTTAATGGGCTCTCTGAACACTGCAGATGTCGGATCTTAATTTGAGACAGTTTGCTACAGCAGGAAAATAATCCTGCAGCAACAACATTTTTGTAGGGGTTGATACATTTTTCGTTAGGGTAAATCAAGTCTGAAATTTCAAAGTGGAAATAACAAACTTTTTGAAACCTTTTTAAAACTCAAATACGCTACAAGTCTGCATTTCCTGCCGTGCAGGAAAATTCTCAGCAACGAAAGAGGGATCAAATGAACATCCTACATCTGCATGCAGGGCAGTGTATGATCAAAGGCCTCATTAACAGGGATGTAGTGATGAACAGGTGGGAAATGTGAGCAGCAGTGGAGATGACGGGAGGAGAATAGCGTAAATACAAGCTAACTCAAAACAACTTCTCATGTAGTGTAATATCTGCATCAAGATGATTCTGAAAATACAACAGGTGTGGAAACAGGGTTTCTATATGGTTTTGGTTCACTACATCACTCCTCATTGTTTACTGTCAATATGTTTTGGAGCCAATTAATTCACATATCCCCAGTTTACTACATAATAACACACATTCCCTCACCAGTACCAAAGGCATTTCCAAGTTCCAAATTTGGTAGCTAGCTAGAGCATTTGTTGGGGCTTATTTATTTAGCCTAATTACGCTAGCTGCTGCTGCTTTGTTTTGCCCTAATTGTTCCCCCAACGAGCCACTACAGAGGTCCTCTCTGTCTCCACTCACAGCCCCTCCCCTTTTCTTACTTTCTCTTCCCTCTCTCCCCGCAGGAGGAGAAGAAAGAGCACCCAGGAGAGCTGTGGGTCGTTCCTGCTGCCGCCTACACGGTGTTAATGAGGTGCCTTCGGGAAGGGGTAAGACTGCTGCACCTGCCTCAGCAGGAGGGAGGGAGGGGGTGGGGGGTTCGCGGTAATGATCCTCCTGCAAGGCCCTACAGGCATTGTTTGCCAACTGCAAGTCAAGGGCATGCAGCAGACTCAGTCGTCAGCCCCTGTCATGTACCTGCATCAAAACAACCCCCGGATGGATGGGTCCTTGTCATGACCTCGCCGGCAATTAACTACCGGTGGATACACACACGTACACACACACACACTCTGTATGTAGGCTGTGTGTAGTGCAGTAGTGTGTCAGTCAGCCAGATAGTCAGTCTGGCCAGAGGACCGTTGTTCCTCAGCTGGTGCATCTGTTCTTCTTAATTACAAAACTGAGTTTGTTTCAAAAGACGATGTCTCTTCTCCCAGAAGGGAGAGTTGATATTACGTGTTCATTATAAGCTAATTAGCAGAACTTTTAGGCTGGCCAGCATATATACCAATATGGAGCAAGATTATTCCCAAGATTTGTGAGTTGGGGGGGATATCATTTAGTTGTACCTATGTACATAAGAAACTTTACTTGTACATAGGTCAATTTAAGTCGGATGCCATCATCTACTGTAATTTCATTGAAAGGATTAGTCTAAAAATAAGTTTTGTCCAGACAGTGAATTAGGATCCATCATCTCCAGTCTTCTATTTAAAACATGTTAATAATACCGGTGTAATGGTTCCTTCCATCATTTCTGTTGTTAACAGATTTCCTAGGAATGATGTCAGATGTTTTTATATACCTCTAGAATGTTCTATCTGTTGAATTGTTGGTCAGTAGTTTTGAGGACTGTTTCACACCAAGGGACCTCACAGCATCAGACGGAAAGTTAATGTACATGCTTCTTACAATGTTGACAAACGTTGACTGTCTGGGATAGTTCTAGAGAGAGTTCTGTCTGAGTGACTGTCTGGGATAGTTCTGGAGAGAGGTCTGTCTGAGTGACTGTCTGGGATAGTTCTAGAGAAAGGTCGGTCTGAGTGACTGTCTGGGATAGTTCTGGAGAGAGTTCTGTATTGGATAGTTCTAGAGAGAGTTCTGTCTGAGTGACTGTCTGGAGTAGTTCTAGAGAGAGGTCTGTATGAGTGACTGTCTGGGATAGTTCTAGAGAAAGGTCGGTCTGAGTGACTGTTTGGGATAGTTCTAGAGAGAGGTCTGTCTGAGTGTCTGTATGGGATAGTTCTGGAGAGAGTTCTGTATGAGTGTCTGTATGGGATAGTTCTGGAGAGAGTTCTGTATGGGATAGTTCTAGAGAGAGGTCTGTATGAGTGTCTGTATGGGATAGTTCTGGAGAGAGTTCTGTATGGGATAGTTCTAGAGAGAGGTCTGTATGAGTGTCTGTATGGGATAGTTCTAGAGAGAGGTCTGTATGGGATAGTTCTGGAGAGAGTTCTGTATGAGTGTCTGTATGGGATAGTTCTGGAGAGAGTTCTGTATGAGTGTCTGTATGGGATAGTTCTAGAGAGAGGTCTGTATGGGATAGTTCTGGAGAGAGTTCTGTATGAGTGTCTGTATGGGATAGTTCTGGAGAGAGGTCTGTATGGGATAGTTCTGGAGAGAGTTCTGTATGAGTGTCTGTATGGGATAGTTCTGGAGAGAGTTCTGTATGAGTGTCTGTATGGGATAGTTCTGGAGAGAGTTCTGTATGGGATAGTTCTAGAGAGAGGTCTGTATGAGTGTCTGTATGGGATAGTTCTAGAGAGAGGTCTGTATGGGATAGTTCTGGAGAGAGTTCTGTATGAGTGTCTGTATGGGATAGTTCTAGAGAGAGGTCTGTATGGGATAGTTCTGGAGAGAGTTCTGTATGAGTGTCTGTATGGGATAGTTCTGGAGAGAGGTCTGTATGAGTGTCTGTATGGGATAGTTCTGGAGAGAGTTCTGTATGAGTGTCTGTATGGGATAGTTCTAGAGAGAGGTCTGTATGGGATAGTTCTGGAGAGAGTTCTGTATGAGTGTCTGTATGGGATAGTTCTGGAGAGAGGTCTGTATGAGTGTCTGTATGGGATAGTTCTGGAGAGAGTTCTGTATGAGTGTCTGTATGGGATAGTTCTAGAGAGAGGTCTGTATGGGATAGTTCTGGAGAGAGTTCTGTATGAGTGTCTGTATGGGATAGTTCTAGAGAGAGGTCTGTATGGGATAGTTCTGGAGAGAGTTCTGTATGAGTGTCTGTATGGGATAGTTCTGGAGAGAGGTCTGTATGAGTGTCTGTATGGGATAGTTCTGGAGAGAGTTCTGTATGAGTGTCTGTATGGGATAGTTCTAGAGAGAGGTCTGTATGGGATAGTTCTGGAGAGAGTTCTGTATGAGTGTCTGTATGGGATAGTTCTGGAGCGAGTTCTGTATGAGTCCAGTAGAAACTGCAGGCACAGGGGACTTTTGTTGATTAATTAAAGGATTTGTTCAATACAGACTCTCTGAGCTGTAATGAGAATAATACTAGCAGGAAAGTTAAGTGGTGTTGAGAGTCAGTCAGTCAGTCTGTCTGTCTCTCTCCACCAGCCACCTTGACTAATAATAACTGTGTGGGTGCTCCTCTCTGAGGGCCGGGAGGGGGATATGACTGAGGAAGGGAAGCACAACACACACACACACACACACTCCACGTCGGTCATTAAGACGCTGCATACCGGGTGCTTTTCTTATTTATTTCTATTGAGCGATGATGAGTGCTGACTGACACTTGCCTACTTCTCTAGGGAGAACCTCCCCAGCTAAACACAGATTGAAGTCAAACTTTTAGAGTAGGAAGGGAATTCTAGCTAAGTTTTGATTGGATAGATCCTGGCTGTGGCAAGCATGCATCATTCAGCGGCTTCATATCATAGTAAACAAGAACATATGGCAATTAGACTAGATAGCATAGCCTATATACAGTCTATTAGACACACCACCCCGTTCACCAAAATGGATCGCTCCTACAGACAGTGAGTCACGTGGCCGTGACTTGCTATATAGAGCAGGCAGACCGGCATCGAGGCATTCAGTTACTGTTTGATTGAACATTAGAATGGGCAAAACGAGTGACCTAAGCGACTTTGAGCGTGGTATGATCGTCGGTGCCAGGCAAGCCAGGTCTAGTATCTCAGAAACGGACACACTCCTGTCCGGTGTCTAGGGTTTCCTGAGAATGGAGCGGTAACCAAAAAACATCCAGTCAGCGGCAGTCCTGTGGGCGACAACAGTTTGTTGATGAGAGAGGTCGAATGAAGAATTGTGCAAGCTGCTGTAACATGCAGGCTACAAACAGACAAATAATGGCGCAGTACAACAGTGATGTGCAGAACGGCATCTCGGAACACACAACTCGTCGGTCTTTGTCACGGATGGGCTATTACGACCACACCGGGTTCCACTCCTATCAGCTAAAAACAAGCAGAAACGGCTCCAGTGGGCAGGCACGCCATCACCAAAACTGGACAAATGTGGAGTGGGAAAACATTGCCTGCTCTGACAAATCCCGATTCCTGTTGCGTCATGCTGATGGCAGAGTCAGGGTTTGGCGTAAGCAGCATGAGTCCATGTACCCATCCTGCCTGGTGTCAACGGTAAAGGCTGGTGGCGGTGGAGTATCGCTGTCCAATCTGCAGCAACTGCGTGATGCCATTGCATCAGACTTGTAGAATCCATGTCCCAAAGAATGACGGCTGTTGTGGAGGCAAAGGGGGGTCCGACCCAGTACTAGATGGGTGTACCTAATAAACTGTCCGGTGAGTGTATGTTTCCATATGTTAATTATGGACGACTCTATTCCCACACTTCATTTGCAACACTGGTAGCAGTAATGTGATGCACTATTTCCCTGCATGGTTAAAACATTTCAAATTGAATTGATATGCGAAATGCTTACACCACTTTAAATGCACATAACTGTAAATCTAGCTGTGTTTGCATGTCAGATTTTCATGACCACAGCTGATTCTGAAAGCCCAAACAAACTATGAGAATAAGATGTCAAGAAGAGAGTTGCTTGTTCTCTTGTTAAGGGCAGCAACCCACATACCGTAACTTTGCAGCGAGTGTAGCTGCGTCAGCAAATGTTTCAGGAGGAAGATGGAGGGAAAGTCTGGGCGTGAGAGAGAGGGGAGCTTGAATGCCAGAGATGGAAAGGGAGAGGGAGACCGGGAAGAGAAGGCGAGGGAGACTGGGAGGAGAAGGCAAGGGAGAGAGGACAGAGCGAGAGAGACAGGCAGAAGAAGGCGAGGGAGAGAGGACAAAGAGAAAGAGACGGGCCAGACTTGAGCTGCCTGCAGGAAATATTTATGAGCGTGAAGAAGATGTTCCCAGTGCCAATGATGAAAGGTGTGTTTGGGAACAGAGGCAGTGGCGCTGGTGTATCTGTACCAGGGAGAGGGAGCCAGGGGCTTCAACCCTCCTTCTCTATCTCCTAGTCCTGGCCACCGCACCGCTCCACTCCACACAGCTCTCCACTCACATTAAACATGTATCAGTCCAACACAGGAGCTACTGTAATGCTCTGCTCCTAATCAGCTGCAGCCTAATATCTCTCTGAAGCATATCCCTATTCCCTATATAGTGCGCTACTTTTGGCTCCGGTTAAAAGTAGTGCACTATATAGGGAGTAGGGTGCCATTTGGGACGAATAACCTCTGGATGACTCGTAATAATAACCAGCTACATCACACACTGCTACGTTTCTACATATGGATTTCTGTCATGCAATTCAATGTACTGCAATAGTCACGACAGATATTCTCTGTTTGTGTGGAAGGACATTTAATCCTGCTAAACAAAAACAAATGAATACATGTTTTGTTCCAGAAGGAAGCATCAATCTTTAGGGTGTTAACCTGGTCCATATTGCAGATATGATCAATAATATTTTAATTTTTTGTGAGCTAGAGAACCCACTGGGCACAGACGTCAATTCAGACGTCTATTCCACGTTGGTTCAACGTAATTTAATTGAAACGACGTGGAGACAGCATTGCTTCAGCCAGTGTTTGCCGAGTGGGAAGTGTCTCTCTTGGAAGAACATAGACATTCTTCAAGGGAGATTGTATCTTAAAGTAATGTAGTACTCAATGGTCCTCATTTGACCGATCCTTTCTACACTGTCATGTAGGTGTTTTGCTGTCTGACTTATTACATGCTAACTCCATCTTTGCATTCTTCTGTAATCTTCTAAATACACATTTCACAAAGTTAAAACCCGTTTTGATATTTTGGGGTTTTAATATCACTCTTATTCATTAAACATGCCATTTAAACGGAGAGGATTGAGTTCTAAGCAGAGAGATGAAAACAAGCCGGATAATGAAAGGCTTAGCTGGCGGTCCTGAATTTACATAGAGCGTTCTTCTGGTCCAGGTGCTGCGCTGCTGCTTCAAAAGGGACATAATTACACACAGGCACTTGTTGCAGGCTGGGGAAACCACAAGAGAGACTGCAGGGCTCCTCTCAGTCTGACACAGCTAACACTCTGGGAGAACATACAGCACAGGCTCAAACTAGAGACACAAAGGCTAAGCTTAGTAAAGAGTTGTAGCTACCGCTATGATAAGAGTCTTCTCATATAGAATTGTTTACCGGGGATTTTCCGATCCCCGTGTAGTGGAGATACTAAGCTTAGTAAAGAGCTACATTGAACTCTCAGTTTTGTCCTCATAGTTTTGTTTTCAGTCCCCATGTAGGCCTTACAGTATACGCCCTAGGTTATGGTTTTAGGCCTACAGTATATGCCCTAGGTTATGGTTTTAGGCCTACAGTATTAGCCCTAAGTTATGGTTTTAGGCCCTACAGTATTAGCCCTAGGTAATGGTTTTAGGCCCTACAGTATTAGCCCTAGGTTATGGTTTTAGGCCCTACAGTATTAGCCCTAGGTTATGGTTTTAGGCCCTACAGTATTAGCCCTAGGTTATGGTTTTAGGCCTACAGTATTAGCCCTAGGTTATGGTTTTAGGCCCTACAGTATTAGCCCTAGGTTATGGTTTTAGGCCCTACAGTATTAGTCCTAGGTTATGGTTTTAGGCCCTACAGTATTAGCCCTAGGTTATGGTTTTAGGCCCTACAGTATTAGTCCTAGGTTATGGTTTTAGGCCCTACAGTATTAGCCCTAGGTAATGGTTTTAGGCCCTACAGTATTAGCCCTAGGTTATGGTTTTAGGCCCTACAGTATTAGCCCTAGGTAATGGTTTTAGGCCCTACAGTATACGCCCTAGGTTATGGTTTTAGGCCCTACAGTATTAGCCCTAGGTAATGGTTTTAGGCCCTACAGTATTAGCCCTAGGTTATGGTTTTAGGCCCTACAGTATTAGCCCTAGGTTATGGTTTTAGGCCCTACAGTATTAGCCCTAGGTTATGGTTTTAGGCCCTACAGTATACGCCCTAGGTTATGGTTTTAGGCCTACAGTATTAGCCCTAGGTTATGGTTTTAGGCCTACAGTATTAGCCCTAGGTTATGGTTTTAGGCCCTACAGTATTAGCCCTAGGTTATGGTTTTAGGCCCTACAGTATTAGCCCTAGGTTATGGTTTTAGGCCCTACAGTATTAGCCCTAGGTTATGGTTTTAGGCCTACAGTATTAGCCCTAGGTAATGGTTTTAGGCCCAACAGTATTAGCCCTAGGTAATGGTTTTAGGCCCTACAGTATTAGCCCTAGGTAATGGTTTTAGGCCCTACAGTATTAGCCCTAGGTAATGGTTTTAGGCCCTACAGTATTAGCCCTAGGTTATGGTTTTAAGCCCAACAGTATTAGCCCTAGGTTATAGTTTTAGGCCCAACAGTATTAGCCCTAGGTAATGGTTTTAGGCCCTACAGTATTAGCCCTAGGTAATGGTTTTAGGCCCTACAGTATTAGCCCTAGGTTATGGTTTTAGGCCCTACAGTATTAGCCCTAGGTTATGGTTTTAGGCCTACAGTATTAGCCCTAGGTTATGGTTTTAGGCCCTACAGTATTAGCCCTCGGTTATGGTTTTAGGCCCTACAGTATACGCCCTAGGTTATGGTTTTAGGCCTACAGTATTAGCCTAGGTTATGGTTTTAGGCCTACAGTATTAGCCCTAGGTTATGGTTTTAGGCCCTACAGTATTAGCCCTAGGTTATGGTTTTAGGCCCTACAGTATTAGCCCTAGGTTATGGTTTTAGGCCCTACAGTATTAGCCCTAGGTAATGGTTTTAGGCCCTACAGTATTAGCCCTAGGTTATGGTTTTAGGCCCTACAGTATTAGCCCTAGGTTATGGTTTTAGGCCCTACAGTATTAGCCCTAGGTAATGGTTTTAGGCCCTACAGTATTAGCCCTAGGTTATGGTTTTAGGCCCTACAGTATTAGCCCTAGGTTATGGTTTTAGGCCCTACAGTATTAGCCCTAGGTTATGGTTTTAGGTCCTACAGTATTAGCCCTAGGTTATGGTTTTAGGCCCTACAGTATTAGCCCTAGGTTATGGTTTTAGGCCCTACAGTATTAGCCCTAGGTTATGGTTTTAGGCCCTACAGTATTAGCCCTAGGTTATGGTTTTAGGCCCTACAGTATTAGCCCTAGGTTATGGTTTTAGGCCCTACAGTATTAGCCCTAGGTTATGGTTTTAGGCCCTACAGTATTAGCCCTAGGTTATGGTTTTAGGCCCTACAGTATTAGCCCTAGGTTATGGTTTTAGGCCCTACAGTATTAGCTCTAGGTTATGGTTTTAGGCCCTACAGTATTAGCCCTAGGTTATGGTTTTAGGCCCTACAGTATTAGTCCTAGGTTATGGTTTTAGGCCCTACAGTATTAGCCCTAGGTTATGGTTTTAGGCCCTACAGTATTAGCCCTAGGTTATGGTTTTAGGCCCTACAGTATTAGCCCTAGGTTATGGTTTTAGGCCCTACAGTATTAGCCCTAGGTTATGGTTTTAGGCCCTACAGTATTAGCCCTAGGTTATGGTTTTAGGCCCTACAGTATTAGCCCTAGGTTATGGTTTTAGGCCCTACAGTATTAGCCCTAGGTAATGGTTTTAGGCCCAACAGTATTAGCCTCTAGGTAATGGTTTTAGGCCCTACAGTATTAGCCCTAGGTAATGGTTTTAGGCCCTACAGTATTAGCCCTAGGTAATGGTTTTAGGCCCTACAGTATTAGCCCTAGGTTATGGTTTTAAGCCCAACAGTATTAGCCCTAGGTTATGGTTTTAGGCCCAACAGTATTAGCCCTAGGTAATGGTTTTAGGCCCTACAGTATTAGCCCTAGGTAATGGTTTTAGGCCCTACAGTATTAGCCCTAGGTTATGGTTTTAGGCCCTACAGTATTAGCCCTAGGTTATGGTTTTAGGCCTACAGTATTAGCCCTAGGTTATGGTTTTAGGCCCTACAGTATTAGCCCTAGGTTATGGTTTTAGGCCCTACAGTATACTCCTAGGTTATGGTTTTAGGCCTACAGTATTAGCCCTAGGTAATGGTTTTAGGCCCTACAGTATTAGCCCTAGGTTATGGTTTTAGGCCCTACAGTATTAGCCCTAGGTTATGGTTTTAGGCCCTACAGTATTAGCCCTAGGTTATGGTTTTAGGCCCTACAGTATTAGCCCTAGGTTATGGTTTTAGGCCCTACAGTATTAGCCCTAGGTTATGGTTTTAGGCCCTACAGTATTAGCCCTAGGTTTATGGTTTTAGGTCCTACAGTATTAGCCCTAGGTTATGGTTTTAGGTCCTACAGTATTAGCCCTAGGTTATGGTTTTAGGCCCTACAGTATTAGCCCTAGGTTATGGTTTTAGGCCCTACAGTATTAGCCCTAGGTTATGGTTTTAGGCCCTACAGTATTAGCCTCCTAGGTTATGGTTTTAGGCCCTACAGTATTAGCCCTAGGTTATGGTTTTAGGCCCTACAGTATTAGCCCTAGGTTATGGTTTTAGGCCCTACAGTATTAGCTCTAGGTTATGGTTTTAGGCCCTACAGTATTAGCCCTAGGTTATGGTTTTAGGCCCTACAGTATTAGTCCTAGGTTATGGTTTTAGGCCCTACAGTATTAGCCCTAGGTTATGGTTTTAGGCCCTACAGTATTAGCCCTAGGTAATGGTTTTAGGCCCTACAGTATTAGCCCTAGGTTATGGTTTTAGGCCCTACAGTATTAGTCCTAGGTTATGGTTTTAGGCCCTACAGTATTAGCCCTAGGTTATGGTTTTAGGCCCTACAGTATTAGCCCTAGGTTATGGTTTTAGGCCCTACAGTATTAGCCCTAGGTTATGGTTTTAGGTCCTACAGTATTAGCCCTAGGTTATGGTTTTAGGCCCTACAGTATTAGCCCTAGGTTATGGTTTTAGGCCCTACAGTATTAGCCCTAGGTTATGGTTTTAGGCCCTACAGTATAGACATTAGTTAAAGGCTTTCATCCCTTTTCATGTTGAATTAGTCTTCAATTAGACTCCTGTTTAGAATGATTTTCAAGTTAATCCAGGGTAATCTACAGTATATCTGCAAAACAAATTTAAGGAATTTAAATGTTTCTGGTAGAACAGTTAAACAAGGAAATAAAATGGTGTTTAAAATAGCTCTCATGTCCACGCATTTTCTGAGAACTTCTTGGATGAGTGTTGTTGTTGCATCCTATGTACATGTTTACCAGTGTGTTAGATGTTAGTATTAATACAGTAGCAGTGTTTTAATGAGAAAAATAGAGAATAAGCCTGATGTCCTTTTCCAAATGGGACCCTATTCCCTATTTAGTGCACTACTTTTGTACCAGGGCTCTGGTAAATCTACCATGACCAATTCCCTTTGTTCATTGAGTTAGATCAGGGTTCTCCAACCTTTTCTCTCTCAAAAGAAATCCTGAGCCACTCGTATACAAGCAGCATATTTTGCTATTGGTAGTCCCGGTCTATTTAGCTCATTTGATGTTCTTACAGTGTATTTTCACTGGCCCTGCCTTACTCTGTTCATAACATTAGATTTTCAATGCCATTTTCAGACTTCACTTTCTGAAAGGTTGGAATGAGTAGTGACGCATCGCAAGACTCCAAGGTTTTCTGTCTGTGTGTTTTGTTAATGCGGTTTTAGTCTAGTATAGTTGCCTTTGTAACATCAGGTTAAAACATGATCCGAGTTACAGCACACCTTATACACAGTAGCCTCCAGCGTGCCTGACCTTTGTGAAAAGGGAGTCTGTGTACACTATGTCCACACCGGTATGAACGTTAGTTAGTTGTACAAACAGGCGTGTTTAAAAAAAATGGCCTCAGCTTTTCTTCACAGTGATTTTGTATGGTTGTTGTGTGGAGAGAGAAGAGAAACCTTGAGGCTGCTGTGCTGTGTGGAGTATCTTGACTTGAGTTGTATTCGTTTCTGGTTGACTTGTTCTACTGATACAACAAGGCCTTTCTGACTGGAATGTTCCCCCTCACTATGTTCACTCTTCGGTTCCGTCCCAAATGGCACCCTATTCCCTATATAGTGCACTACGTGGACTCTGGTCAAAAGTAGTGCACTATGTACGGAATAGGGTTCCATTTGGGACGCAGACTTCCTTAACTCCTCACTCGCCCTCCAGCAGCTTGTCAATCAGTGCAGGTGTCCTCCTACTCAGCATCTCAACTATATCAGAACCTAGAGCCCTCTCTTTCTCTATCTTTCTTTCTCTCGCTGTCTCTCTCGCTCTCTCTCTCTCTCTCTCTCTCTCTCTCTCTCTCTCTCTCTCTCTCTCGCTGTCTCTCTCTCAATTCAATTCAAAGGGCTTTATTGGCATGGGAATGTGTTGTTTACATTGCCAAAGCAAGTGAAATAGATAATAAACAAAAGTGTAAACACTACACTCACAAAAGTTCCAAAGGAATAGAGACATTTCAAATGTCATTATGTCTATGCACAGTGTTGTCACGATGTGCAAATAGTTAAACTGCAAAAGAGAAAATAAATAAATATAAAAATGGGTTGTATTTACAATGGTGTTTGTTCTTCACTGGTCACAAATCATGCTGCTGTGATGGCACACTGTGGTATTATCAAAATTTGATTTGTTTTTTCAAATTCTTTGTGGGTCTGTGTAATCTGAGGGAAATATGTGTCTCTAATATGGTCATACATTTGGCAGAAGGTTAGGAAGTGCAGCTCAGTTTCCACCTCATTTTGTGGGCAGTGTGGATATAGCCTGTCTTCTCTTGAAAGCCAGGTCTGCCTACAGTGGCCTCTCTCAATAGCAAGGCTATGCTCACTGAGTCTGTACATAGTCAAAGATTTCCCTATGTTTGGCTCAGTCACAGTGGTCAGGTATTCTGCCACTGTGTACTCTCTGTTTAAGACCAAATAGCATTCTAGTTTGCTTAGTTTTTTTGTTAATTCTTTCCATTGTGTCAAGTAATTATCTTTTTGTTTTCTTATGATTTGGTTGGGTCTAATTGTGTTGTTGTCCTGGGGCTCTGTGGGGTGTGTTTGTGAACATAGCCCCAGGACCAGCTTGCTTAGGGGACTCTATAGGTTAATCTCTCTGTATGGGATGGCTTTGTTATGGAAGGTTTGGGATTCGCTTCTCTCTCTGTCTCTCTGTCTCTCTGTCTCTCTGTCTCTCTCTCTCTCTCTCTCTCTCTCTCTCTCTGTCTCTCTGTCTCTCTCAATTCAATTTCAGTTTAAGGGGCTTTATCTCTCTCTCTCTCTCTCTCTCTCTCTCTCTCTCTCTCTCTCTCTCTCTCTCTCTCTCTGAGGTCGGAGCTAGGCAAAGAGCTTCTAGGCCCTGGATATAGATATCAGGAAAGGATGGAGCTGAGCTGAAACAGCATTTTGGGGCCTTATTTAAAGTGCAAGCTGTGTTGTGAGATAGACTACACTCACATTATACTGTGTAGTTTCAGTAATGAGTATTCCTCTTAAATAGGTTGCATCCCAAACTACAGCCTATTCCCTTCATAGTGCACTACTGCTGTTGACAAGGCCTCTGCACAAAAGGAGTAGGGAAGAGGGTGCTGTTTGGGACACAGTCCAGTCATGTGGTTGTTGTGGGCTACTGTGTGTGACTGTAGTGTAGTTCAGGAAGGTACTGTGGTAGAATACTGGTTTTAACTAGTGAAAGGTATGTTCATTAGGTTGTTAGTAGTGATCCACGTTTTAATGGAATAATACGCCTATGATGTAACCCAGTGGAACCAGAGTAACAAGGTGACTAAATCAATGTTTGTTATATAATGGATGCGTGGTATTTAATAGATGTGTGGTATATAATGGATGGGTGGTATATAATGGATGGGTGGTATTTAATGGATGCGTGGTGTATATAATGGATGGGTGGTATATAATGGATGCGTGGTATATAATGGATGGGTGGTATATAATGGATGGGTGGTATATAATGGATGCGTGGTATATAATGGATGGGTGGTATATAATGGATGGGTGGTATTTAATAGATGCGTGGTATATAATGGATGCGTGGTATATAATGGATGCGTGGTATATAATGGATGCGTGGTGTATATAATGGATGTGTGGTATATATTGGATGCGTGGTATATAATGGATGGGTGGTATATAATGGATGGGTGGTATTTAATAGATGCGTGGTATATAATGGATGCGTGGGTATATAATGGATGCGTGGTATATAATGGATGCGTGGTATATAATGGATGCGTGGTGTATATAATGGATGCGTGGTGTATATAATGGATGGGTGGTATATAATGGATGCGTGGTATATAATGGATGGGTGGTATATAATGGATAGGTAGTATTGTAATAGATCGTGGTATATAATGGATGTAGTATATAATGGAGATGCGTGGTATATAATGGATGCGTGGTGTATATAATGGATGCGTGGTATATAATGGATGCGTGGTGTATATAATGGATGTGTGGTATATATTGGATGCGTGGTATATAATGGATGGGTGGTATATAATGGATGGGTGGTATTTAATGGATGCGTGGTGTATATAATGGATGGGTGGTATATAATGGATGCGTGGTATATAATGGAATTAGGTAGTATATAATGGATGGGTAGTATATAATGAATCGTGGTATATAATGGATGGGTAGTATATAATGAATCGTGGTGTATAATGGATCGTGGTATATAATGGAATCGTGGTGTATAATAGATGCGTGGTGTATAATGAATCGTGGTATATAATAGATGCGTGGTATATAATGGATGAGTAGTGTATATAATGGATGAGTGGTGTATATAATGGATGCGTGGTGTATATAATGGATGCGTGGTATATAATGGATGGGTGGTATATAATGGATGCGTGGTGTATATAATGGATGCGTGGTATATAATGGATGCGTGGTATATAATGGATGGGTGGTATATAATGGATGGGTGGTATATAATGGATGGGTGGTATATAATGGATGGGTGGTATATAATGGATGCGTGGTGTATATAATGGATGGGTGGTATATAATGGATAAGTAGTATATAATGGATAGGTAGTATATAATGGATGGGTGGTGTATATAATGGATGCGTGGTATATAATGGATGGGTGGTATATAATGGATGCGTGGTATATAATGGATGCGTGGTATATAATGGATGGGTGGTATATAATGGATGGGTGGTATATAATGGATGCGTGGTATATAATGAATGCGTAATGTATATAATGAATCGTGGTATATAATGGATGGGTGGTGTATATAATGGATGCGTGGTGTATATAATGGATGCGTGGTGTATATAATGGATGGGTGGTATATAATGGATGCGTGGTATTTAATAGATGCGTGGTATATAATGGATGCGTGGTATATAATGGATGCGTGGTGTATATAATGGATGCGTGGTATATAATGGATGGGTGGTATATAATGGATGCGTGGTATTTAATAGATGCGTGGTATATAATGGATGCGTGGTATATAATGGATGCGTGGTATATAATGGATGCGTGGTGTATATAATGGATGCGTGGTATATAATGGATGCGTGGTGTATATAATGGATGTGTGGTATATATTGGATGCGTGGTATATAATGGATGGGTGGTATATAATGGATGGGTGGTATTTAATGGATGCGTGGTGTATATAATGGATGGGTGGTATATAATGGATGCGTGGTATATAATGGATGGGTGGTATATAATGGATGGGTGGTATATATAATGGATGCGTGGTATATAATGGATGGGTGGTATATAATGGATCGTGGTGTATAATGAATCGTGGTATATAATGGAATGCGTGGTGTATAATAGATCGTGGTGTACATAATGGATGCGTGGTATATAATTGGATGCGTGGTATATAATAGATGAGTAGTGTATATAATGAATGCGTGGTGTATATAATAGAATGCGTGGTATAATTAGATGGGTAGTATATAATGGCCATGGGTAGGTATATAATGGATGCGTGGTGTATATAATGGAATCGTGGTATATAATAGAATCGTGGTATATAATGGATGGGTAGTATATAATGGATGTGTGGTGTATATAATGGAACACGTGGTATATAATGGATAGGTAGTATATAATGGATGAGTAGTATATAATGAATGCGTGGTGTATATAATAGGATGCGTGGTATATAATGGATGCATAGTATATAATGGATGGGTGGTAAGTATATAATGAATCGTGGTGTATATAATGGAATGCGTGGTATATAATGGATAGGTGGTATATAATGGATGCGTGGTATATAATGGATGGGTGGTATATAATGGATGCGTGGTGTATATAATGAATGCGTGGTATATAATGGATGCGTGGTATATAATGGATGGGTGGTATATAATGGATGTGTGGTATATAATGGATAGTGGTATATAATGGATGGGTGGTATATAATGGATAGGGTAGTATATAATGGATCGTGGTGTATATAATGGATGCGTGGTATATAATTTAGATAAATGTGGTATATAATGGATGCGTGGTATATAATGGATGCGTGGTATATAATGGATGCGTGGTATATATAATGGATGCGTGGTGTATATAATGGATGCGTGGTATATAATGGATGGGTGGTATATAATGGATGGGTGGTATATAATGGATGTGTGGTGTATAATGTATGGGTGGTTTTAAATGGATGGGTGGTATATAATGGATGGGTGGTATATAATGGATGGGTGGTATATAATGGATGCGTGGTGTATATTGGATGCGTGGTATATAATGGATGGGTGGTATATAATGGATGCGTGGTATATAATGGATGCGTGGTGTATATAATGGATGTGTGGTATATAATGGATGTGTGGTGTATAATGTATGGGTGGTTTTAAATGGATGGGTGGTATATAATGGATGGGTGGTATATAATGGATGGGTGGTATATAATGGATGCGTGGTGTATATAATGGATGCGTGGTGTATATAATGGATGCGTGGTATATAATGGATGGGTGGTGTATATAATGGATGGGTGGTATATAATGGATGGGTGGTATATAATGGATGCGTGGTATATAATGGATGGGTGGTATATAATGGATGGGTGGTATATAATGGATGCGTGGTATATAATGGATGGGTGGTATATAATGGATGGGTGGTATATAATGGATGGGTGGTATATAATGGATGCGTGGTGTATATAATGGATGGGTGGTATATAATGGATGGGTGGTATATAATGGATGCGTGGTATATAATGGATGGGTAGTATATAATGGATGCGTGTATATAATGGATGGGTGGTATATAATGGATGCGTGGTGTATATAATGGATGCGTGGTGTATAATGGATGCGTGGTGTATAATGTATGGGTGGTATATAATGGATGGGTGGTATATAATGGATGCGTGGTATATAATGGATGCGTGGTGTATAATGGATGGGTGGTGTATAATGGATGGGTGGTATATAATGGATGTGTGGTATATAATGTATGGGTGGTATATAATGGATGCGTGGTGTATATAATAGATGCGTGGTATATAATGGATGCGTGGTGTATAATGGATGGGTGGTATATAATGGATGGGTGGTATATAATGTATGGGTGGTATATAATGTATGGGTGGTATATAATGGATGCGTGGTATATAATGGATGGGATATATGTATACATTTGAGCCATTGTAATGATTTGTGTAAATCAAATTGTTACTCGCTTGCTTTTCTTTGAGATGTGACCTTCAGGTTCTTGTAGGATTCATAATTGTGTTTTATTTAGCCTAGCTAACTTATCTTGGACATACCATTGTATGGGACTGTGTGTGTGTGTGTGTTGGGTTCATCCGTGTGTGTATGTCCGTCCGTCTGTATGTGTGTCTTTAGGAGGAGCTGGTGGTGAACCACATGGCGTGTAAGATGGTGGAGAACGTGTGTACCCCGGTGTCTCACTACGCACAGGGCTTCATCACCGGGGAGGTAGGCCCCATGCTCTGGTACCTGTTCACACACTCCAGCGCCGACTCACTACGCGTCAGCGCAATCTCAGTGAGTACAAACACCACACACAATACACTAACCAGGGAAACCTGAACTCACTCACTCACTTCAATATTTGACTTTCATTTGTGATTGAAGTAGAGATACTGTGTGTACTGATGAAATACCACTGGATGGATTACATCCATGTATATAACCTGCATTGGGACTAATATATTGATACCAGACCTAGGTTCCTATTTCAAATGTTTCTTGATTGAGCTTTTCTGGCCCAAAGAAACCAATGCAATAGTCCCCAAAAAAGTTAACTTTGAAAGTGAACTTGATAGTGATTGAGGCCTTCCTGTCTTATTAACTTCATACAGGCCCTGTCCAGAATCACCCGCCTCTCAGCCAGTGCATTCCAGAGTGTGATTGACAAGGTGGGGCTGCCGGCCATCTTAGCCAGCCTGGTGTCGGGGATCAGCCGTGTCCAGCAGCACATACTCACCATGTTCTCTGCCATGCTGGCGTCAGGGGCCCACGCCCAGCTACACAGGCTAGTCCAGGAGCGGGTATGTAGGATACTGTAGGGTGTAGGCCATCATTGTAAATAAGAATTTGTTCTTAACTGACTTGCCTAGTTAAATAAAGGTTCAAAATAAAATAAAAATAGTGCACTACTTTTGACCCTATGGGCCCTGGGCAAAGGTAGTGCACTATAGAGAATAGGGTGCCATTTGGGACGCAGGAAATGAAAGCACAACTCTAGCCCCTCCTTCATTCAACTGTCACTGTGAGGCTTGGAGTGTGGCCCGTGCCATAGCTGTATGGGTTTGGTGTTGTCTCTGTGTGGACGTGTTTCAGCTCTGTGCCATCTTCTTCAGCACTAAACATCCCATCCGGCACCGCCGCCCTCTCCCTAACCTCTGACAGATAATTGGCCATTATCGGCTTGTGCTGCTAGTTCCAGCCAACACAGGAGATGAATCCCATCTCCTCTCCTCTTCCTCTCCTCTCTCCTCTCCATCTCCCTCTATCTTTAATCCTCTGGCCCAGTTAGGGTTAGTTTTAAGTATGAACAAATAATGGAATATAAATCTCTCCCAACGGAGCGCATGCAGCCAAAGCCAGATAAGATGCAGATAAGAAAGAGAAAGATTTGTCTGCATGTGATTTCTAGTCTGTCTCAGGGCATCACCAACTGGGATGGGAGAGAATCCTTTTTTTCAAAGAGAGGAGTTATTTCCTGAGGTTGACTTGACTCCCAGTCACTGAGACTTGAACAAACATGCCTTATTCTTACTGATGATTATCTTTAAATATTCATCTTGCTTTCAGGATTCTCCGCTGAGAGGGGCAGTACTGTTTCGTAATAGCAGCAGGTTTGTTCATGCACAAACAAGGCCCTCCCTCCCTGTAAAGTTCCTATAGACACAAATGAACTGAAGGAGAACCAATTTGGCTGAAATGAAACATTCTACTTTAATAATGCTACACATCCTGCATTATCTGAAGTGGTAATCAATTGGAAAATGAACCGGTGAAAGTGATTTAAGAAGGTACTGTAAGAATCGCTGCCTTCAAGGTTCTGTGAGATTACCATTGGTCATTTAGTTTGACCTGAATTCATCTACATGTACATTTCCAATGTAACTTGGGAAAACAAGTCTTTGAGTGCATAAATCTTAAAACCTTTGCACCAATTAGAAAATGCTATACATTTTCCTCATTAATTCCCTTGACAAATAGACGTCCGGAAAGCCTTTTATTCATGCATTGTCTTTGCATAACATTTTTATTTCAATTAATCTCTAAGCAACTCCACTAATTGGGTAAGGAGCTGCAACAATCTTCTAGTGCAGCTTGGAATACTGTTGATGTAATTACAATTTATGCAGCAGAGTAGACCAGAGGCTTTTGAAATGAATTAACTCAACTGCTCACACACAACAACAGCCAGTATTTAATCACAGTATTTAGGACTGTTCTTGTCTGTCTTACTTCTGCTGTCCTTTTCAATTTTCCTCCTGATTATGAAAGTTAATCAATTCTGCCTAATTTGCTGCCCAGTAAATAGCGTTGAGCCAATTAGTCCTATTAACCTATGGTTTTATGATAAGTGTATTGTTGGAGAGGCTGTCGTTTCCCCCTCCCAGCACCTTCCAGACAGTGTAAGTGATAACACCTGTACCAGCCCTCAGGGAGCCCAGGTCAGTGTAGCTCAGTGTCAGGTCAACACTATAGCTGGCTCCACTGGTCAGCTAAGACTCAGTGTAGCTCAGTATCAGGTCAACACTATAGCTGGCTCTACTGGTCAGCTAAGACTCAGTGTAGCTCAGTGTCAGGTCAACACTATAGCTGGCTCTACTGGTCAGCTAAGACTCAGTGTAGCTCAGTATCAGGTCAACACTATAGCTGGCTCTACTGGTCAGCTAAGACTCAGCGTAGCTCAGTGTCAGGTCAACACTATAGCTGGCTCTACTGGTCAGCTAAGACTCAGCGTAGCTCAGTGTCAGGTCAACACTAGCTGGCTCTACTGGTCAGCTAAGACTCAGTGTAGCTCAGTGTCAGGTCAACACTATAGCTGGCTCTACTGGTCAGCTAAGACTCAGTGTAAGTGATAACACCTGTAGCAGCCCTCAGGGAGCCCAGGTCAGTGTAGCTCAGTGTCAGGTCAACACTATAGCTGGCTCCACTGGTCAGCTAAGACTCAGCGTAGCTCAGTGTCAGGTCAACACTATAGCTGGCTCTACTGGTCAGCTAAGACTCAGCGTAGCTCAGTGTCAGGTCAACACTATAGCTGGCTCTACTGGTCAGCTAAGACTCAGCGTAGCTCAGTGTCAGGTCAACACTATAGCTGGCTCTACTGGTCAGCTAAGACTCAGTGTAGCTCAGTGTCAGGTCAAAACTATAGCTGGCTCTACTGGTCAGCTAAGACTCAGCGTAGCTCAGTGTCAGGTTAACACTAGCTGGCTCTACTGGTCAGCTAAGACTCAGTGTAGCTCAGTGTCAGGTCAACACTAGCTGGCTCTACTGGTCAGCTAAGGCTTAGCTAACCCCACTTACAGACTCCATTACAGTTGAACATGTCTTAAAGGGATAGTTCT
This sequence comes from Brachymystax lenok tsinlingensis, assembly GCA_030435695.1. NCBI lineage: Eukaryota > Metazoa > Chordata > Actinopteri > Salmoniformes > Salmonidae > Brachymystax > Brachymystax lenok. The sequence goes on from CM059789.1 coordinate 59,417,149, forward strand.
GACTTACCCTAGAGTGTTGTTTCATCCAAACCATTTTTAAATGTGGCTGTTTTTATGGAAATTCCAGAATCCTCAGGCTAGCATTTTGTTGGTGTAGGTAGTAAGTATAATCAAATGGATTGTATCATAACACCAAAACAGTGAACTCTCCCTTTATTGGGGTGGCTGTCTGTCGTTACAGGACTTTGTGGTGAAGATAATGCGTTCCCTGGAGAGCCCCTCCTCTGTCATCAGAGCCAAGGCCTTCCTGGTTCTCCTTCAGGTTCTCTGCAGCAACAGGGACATGCTGCTACTCTGCTGCAACTCCAGGTATGGACAGGTCTACTACACATTCACTGTCACACACACGCACATGCTAGCACACACACCTACACGAAGGAGATGGGTGCTGTTTTACGATCCCATAACCAATTGTGCTATTGTGTATGTTTTTACGTGTTATTTGTAAGTATTTTGTACATAATGTTTCTGCCACCGTGTCTTATGACTGAAAAGAGCTTCTAGATATCAGGACAGCGATTACTCACCCCATACTGGAGGAATATTTTTTCTTCAACAAGTTGGACGAAAAGGATTTGCTTCAGACGCCCGACAAGGCCCTCATCCCCGTAATTCGCAGGAGTAAGAGACTGCGATATTGTGGACGAAGATCCGGGTGACTACAGCTCAGCGTTCAACACCATAGTTCCCTCAAAGCTCATCACTAAGCTTAAGGACCCTGGGACTAAACACTTCTCTCTGCAACTGTATCCTGGACTTCCTGATGGGCCGCCCCCAGGTGGTAAGGGTAGGTAACAACACATCTGCCACGCTGATCCTCATCACGGGGGCACGGGTGTGTGCTCAGTCCCCTCCTGTATTCGCTGTTCACTCATGACTGCATGGCCAGGCACAACTCCAACACCATCATTAAGTTTGCCAATGACACAACAGTGGTAGGCCTGATCATCGACAATGACGAAACAGCCTATAGGGAGGAGGTCAGAGACCTGGCAGTGTGGTGCCAGGACAACAACCTCTCCCTAAACATGATCAAGACAAAGGAGATGATTGTGGACTACAGGAAAAAGAGGACCGAGCACGCCCCCATTCTCATCGATGTGGCTGTAGTGGAGCAGGTAGAGAGCTTCAAGTTCCTTGGTGTCCACATCAGTCATGAAGAGGGCACAACAAAACCTATTCCCCCTCAGGAGACTGAAAAGATTTGGCATGGGTCCTCAGATCCTCAAAACGTTCTACAGCTGCACCATCAAGAGAATCCTGACTGGTTGCATCACTGCCTGGTATGGCAACTGCTCGGCCTCCGACCGCACGGCACTACAGAGGGTAGTGTGAACGACCCAGTATATCACTGGGGCCAAGCTTCCTGCCATCCAGGACCTTTATACCAGGCGATGTCTGAGGAAGGCCCTAGTCATAGACTAGTCATAGACCGTTCTCTCTGCTACCGCACGGCAAGCGGTACCGGAGTGCCAAGTCTAGGTCCAAGAGGCTTCTAAACAGCTTCTACTCCCAAGCCATAAGACTCCAGCCCCTCCCCGCGCACATTGACTCTGTACTGGTACCCCCTGTGTAAAGTCTTGCTATTGTTATTTTTCTGCTGCTCTTTAATTATTTGTTGCTTTTTTATTTTATTATTTGTTATTTAATTTATTATTTAATTTAATTATTGCATTTAAAAATATATATATATATTGATGTATTTTTCTTGATTTTCTTGATATTTTTTTTTTTATTTTTTTATTTTCTTAAAACTGCATTGTTGGTTAAGTGATTGTAAGTAAGCATTTCACCTGTTGTATTCGACACAAGTGACAAATTACATTTGATTTGATACACACACAGACATAACGAAACGTGTCCAACACCACTATTTTGGCTTTGTAGAGGAAGAATGTAATCGATGCCTTAAGTCCTCAGCCTAGAACCAATATCAAAGAGCAACGTTGTGTAAAACAGTTAAATGAGGTCTATCAAATGGCTCAGCAACCAGAGAAATGGTTTTCTCTAATAAATTCCACTGGTTGCTCAAGCAAATGATAATTCTAAACCAATTTATGTCGGGATAACTTTTTTTAGGCCTCAGGATTCGAGATAGAAGTCCTTTGAGTGGGGAAAAGGGGTGGAATCCTGAATCAAACTCACGAGGGAAGAAGAGGTGGTTATTTGATAAGGGTTGAATGTTGTCTGTCATTCGCACGCTGCTATAGTTATGAAGAGGAAGTAGGACCGCTCTGGGTCCATTTGGATCTAGCTGATAGTAGGTTATACCAGGTTGTATGTTGGACATAAGAAGTCACTCACTTGTTCTTACTTTACATAATTGGTGCAGAGTTATTGATTATTTCTGAGTATTTCAGTAGCGCCTTGCTAAAATAATACATTGTGAAGAAATCAAATGACATATATATTTAAATGCAAAGTTTCATAACAAATGTAGTTGTGAAAGTTTCAGTGCTAACTTTTGTAAAAAAAAAAAAAGAGGTGTATCTTGATAGGCATGTGAACCCTACATCATATTTAGAAATGGAAATGAATTGGCCTAGTTGAAGTTTAAACAGGCTAGACTCTGCTAGCCAGCCCTATCTGTGGACGTCCACGTCTCTTCCTCTCTCTCTCTCCTCTCTTTCCCTCTCTCTCCTCTCTCTTCTCTTTCTCCTCTCTTTCCCTCTCTCTCTCCTCTCTCTCTCCTCTCTCTTCTCTCTCTCCTCTCTTTCTCTCCCTCTCATCCCTCCCTATCTCTCCCTCTCTCATCTCTCCCTCTCTCCCATCCCTCTCTCTATCTTGCTCTTTCCTTCTCGTCTCTCTCTCCCTCTCCTCGCCAGCCATGTGATGCTGTTGGCTTCTATTTCTTCCCAGACTCTAACAAGTGTTCCCAGGGCGGTCCCTGTCAGCACTAACCCCCCCACTCTATCTCCTAACGTGAGAACCGTCTGCAGCATGGCGGCACTCACCCAAACACTTCTCTAATTAGCTCCACTGTGGCGCGCAGAGCGCACGGCCCACCACACGCTCCTCATCGTCATGCCTTCTGATAAATCAGCCTAGCGCCCGCGTCCCTGTTGTGGAAATGTCAAGTTTGTTGCTTTGTGTGAAGTGTTTTCAATGGTCGGAGAAGACATGGAGAGACACTTGTAGGCCAAGCCAGGCGCCGCGCGGTGACAGCGTTGCAGGGTGAATATGCTCTGAAGAAAAGTTGTCTACATGTCTTTTTATAGCTGGACTGGAAATGTGGAGAAAGTGGTTGGAAGTTTAGTACAACTGGTACAAGGTCTGATGGGATTGAGGTCTTTATTTGATCATGTATTTAACCAATGGATGACATGTTAATATCCACTACTGTTTAATTAGAATGATTTATTTAATGATGTAGCTTGTGATATGCATCGTAAAAACATAGGTTGGACAACATGACCTGTGGTGTGAACCAGCGGCGGGCTGCTGAGGGGAGGACGGCTCATAATAATGGCTGGAACGGAGCAAAAGGCATCAATGTGTTTGATTTTGTTGATACCGTTCCACCTCTTCCGCTCCAGTCATACCACGTGCCCATCTCCCCAACTAAGGTTATATATATATATATATATATATATACAGTACCAGTCAAAAGTTCAGACACACCTACTCATTCAAGGGTTTTTCTTTATTTGTACTATTTTATACATTGTAAAATAATAGTGAAGACATCAAAACTATGAAATAACACATATGGAATCATGTAGTAACCAAAAAAGTGTTAAACAAATCAAAATATATTTTGTCTTTGAGATTCTTCAAAGTATCCACCCTTTGCCTTGATGACAGCTTTGCACACTCTTGGCATTCTCTCAACCAGCTTCATGAGGTAGTCACCTGGAATGCATTTCAATTAACAGGTGTGCCTTATTACTATGCCTTATTACTATGTCTTATTAATATGCCTTATTAAAGTAATAAGGCGTAGTAGTAATAAGGCATAGTAATAATAAGACATAGTAATAAGACATAATAATACATGGTAATAAGGTATAGTAATCGGGCTGTGCCGCTTTGAGAGAGAGAGAGAGAGAGAGAGAGAGAGAGAGAGAGAGAGAGAGAGAGAGAGAGAGAGAGAGAGAGAGAGAGAGAGAGAGAGAGAGAGAGAGAGAGAGAGAGAGAGAGAGAGAGAGAGAGAGAGAGAGAGAGAGAGAGAGAGAGAGAGAGAGAGAGAGACTAATTTCATTTGCAGTTAAATGAACACTGGGGCCTGATTGTATGAAGCTGAGGGGGCAGATTTTCCCATCAGCAGCAGAACAAATGAACGAATACTGCTGAAATGATCTTCCCACTGGCCCACCAGGACTATAACAGGAAGTGGGAAGCTGCCACGCCTATCAATCCCTGTCACTCTGGTACCAGCTCCCCTTGTAGCCCCGTTCCTCCTGGGACTCCAACTCTAGAGCAATGTGTGTCGGCTGTCAGCACCTAACGTCCTGCCCACCACTAAATGTCATTCATAGTGAAAGTCACAGTACTCTCTCTACTCTCTCTACTCTACTCTCTCTACTCTACTCTACTCTACTCTACTCTCTCTATTCTCTCTCTACTCTCTATTCTCTCTCTACTCTCTCTACTCTACTCTCTCTATTCTCTCTCTACTCTCTATTCTCTCTCTACTCTCTCTACTCTACTCTCTCTACTCTACTCTCTCTACTCTACTCTCTCTATTTTCTCTCTATTCTCTCTATTCTCTCTCTACTCTACTCTCATTCTCTCTATTCTACTCACTACTCTCTATCTCTACTTCTCATTTTCTCTCTATTCTCTATTCTCTCTCTAATTCTACTCTCTCTATTCTCTCTCTCTATTCTATTATACTCTATTCCCTCTCTATTCTCTCCACTCACTCTACCTCTCACTCCCTACTTCTATTCCTCTCTCACTCTCTCTATTCCCTCTCTCTACCTCCCCCACTCCACCTCTATCTCTCTCTACCTCTACTCTCTCCTACTCTCTCTATCTCTCTCTATCTCTCCACTCTACCTCTCTCACTCTACCTCTATTTTCTCTCCTATCTCTCTCACTCTACCTACCTCTCTACCTCCACTCTATCTCTCCCCATTCCCCACTCCACCTCTCTATCTCCACTCTCCCTATTCTCTCTACTCTCATTCTCTCCCCCACCTCTCTCACTCTACTCTCTCTATCTCTCCATTCCTCCCACCCACTCTCTCTACCTCCATTCCACCTCCCTACCTCCCCCACTCCACTCTCTCATTCTCTCCCCACTCCACTCTACCTCCCCACTCTACTCTCTCATTCTCCCTCTCACCCCCACTCTCTCCCACCCACTCTCCCCATTCTCCCTCACCTCTATTCTCTCTCTCTCTCCCCCACTCTACCTCTCTCTACCTCCCACTCATTCTCTCTATTCTCCACCTACTCTCTCCCACTCTACTCTCTCATTCTCTCCCCACTCTATCTCTCCCCACTCTACTCCACTCTACCCACTCTACTCTCTCTATTCTCTCACTCCACTCTACCTCTCACCTCCCTCTACTCCACTCTCTACTCTTACCTCCATTCTCTCTCTATTCCTCACCTACCTCTCTACTCCACTCTCTATCTCTCTCTACCTCTATTCTCTCTACTCCCCACTCACCCCACTCTCCCACCTCTCTCTCTATCTCCTCTCTCCCCACCACCTCCCCCACTCTCTACTCTCCCACTCCACCCCACTCTACCTCCACCCCACCTCCCCTCCACCCCATCTCCACTCACCTCTCACCTCCCCACCTCCACTCCTCATCTCCCACTCCCACTCCCACTCTCTCTCACCTCCACTCTCCCATCTCTCCCCCACCCCACTCTCTCCACCTCTACTCCCCTATCTCCTCTCCCCATCTCTCTACCTTCCCCCCCACTCCACTCCCCACTCCACCTCCCCCATTCTCTCTCTCATTCTCACCCCACCTCCCCACTCTACCTCCCATTCTCTCCCACTCCCTCATTCTCTCCCCACTCCACTCCCACCTCCCCACTCCCACTCTCTCATCTCTCTCTCCCACCTCCACTCCCACTCTCTCACCTCCCCCACTCCACCTCTCCACTCTACCTACCTCTATTCTCTCTCCATTCCTCACCCCACCTCCTCCACTCACCTCCTCTATTCCCCCACTCTCTCTCTCTCCACCCCACTCTACCTCCCACTCTACCTCTCATTCTCTCCCCACTCCACTCTACCCCCCCACCCCACTCTCCCACCTACCTCCCACCCCACCCACCCCACCTCCCACCTCCACCTCCCACTCCACCCCACTCCCTCTACCTCTCACTCCACCTACCCCTCACCTCCCACTCCACTCCTACCTCCCACCCCACTCCACCCCACCTCCCACCTACCTCTCCACCTACCTCCTCTACCTCTCCTCCTCCACTCCACTCTCTCTATCTCTCTCCCACTCCTACCCCACCTCCCCCACCCCACTCTCCACCTCCCACCCCACCTCCCCACTCCACCCCACCCCACCTCCCACCTCCACCTCTCCACCTCCCCACCTCCCATCTCTCCCACCCCACCTCCCACCCCACTCTCCTCTCCCCCACCCCACCTCCCCCACTCCCCACCTCCACCTCCCACTCACCTCCCACCTCCACCTCCCACCTCCTCTCCCCACCCCACCTCTCCCACTCCACCTCCCCACCTACCTCCCCCCTATTCACCCCACCTCCCCCACCCCACTCTTACCTCCACTCCCTCTCTACCTACCTCTATTCTCTCTCCCACTCTCCCACCTCCCACCTCTCTACCTCCACTCCTCCCACTCCCACCTCTCTATCTCACTCTCTCATTCTCTCTCACTCTACCTCACTCTCTCACTCTACCTCCCACTCTACCTCTCTCCACTCTCTCTACTCTACTCTCTCTACTCTCTACTCTACTCTCTCTATTCTCTCTCTACTCTCCTCTCTCCTCTATTCTCTCTATACTCTCTATTCTCTCTCTACTCTACTCTCTCTACTCTCCTCTCTCTATTCTCTCTCTACTCTCTCTCTATTCTCTCTCTATTCTATTCTCTCTCTACTCTCCCTATCTCCCTCTCTCTCTATACTCTCTCTCTCTCTACTCTCTCTACTGCTCATATTTTCTTCCTCAGGTAATGTATGGGCCCAGCTAGTGATATAGGACTAGTAAAAACCTGGTTGATCCCTACATGCTCTAGTAAATAGATGTATTTAAGTCATCTGAATGGCCCTGGATGTTTTATTTCCCCCACTTGCTGTGGCTTCACCTGGCTGCTGCAGAAAGGACTGCTGCCTGCCAGCTGCCTGGCACAGCAGGCTCCTATGTATGTCCCTACAGAGAAATGGGCAGTAGGTAGCATGAGGTGGATTTATTGGTACAAATGGAATGTGTTTGTGTGGAAGGTCTTTATAGGTCAGAAGTGTATGGGTTAATACCACAGCTGTCTTCCTGTCACACTGGGGAAGGTCTTTTCTTTCCAAGGACCAGGAATATACTGTATCACTACAGAGAGATGTAGGCCTATTGCTGCCCCAAGGTGCTTTTCTGTACTGAAATCTGGCATACTGTTTTTCTCATCTGTTCATTTGGTTGTGAGTAATAATATATTTTCTGGTGTTTCTTTTTGCTTTTAAAACAGCTGTATGCCAGTCAGTCATATCATGCCAGTTACTTGCTTGGCCTTCTTTCCCCACTCAAGTGTTTCTCTCAGTTTTCTCAGTGTTTTTCATCGCTGTCTAATTTGGAAGCCAGGTGTTTTTGGGGAGGGGAGTAGATGGCTGCTGGGTAAACGTCTGTGGATGGAGTATGTTATGCAGATGTGTGTTCTGTTGGTGGAAAACAAGTTAGGCCTAATTAACACTGCATGTTAATAGCAAGCGCCCAGGGGCTGTACGTGTCTGTGTGTGTGTTTCTGTGTCTGTCTGTCTCTGTATGTCTGTCTCTCTCTCTGTCTGTCTGTGTGTGTGTGTGTGTGTGTGTGTGTGTGTGTGTGTGTCTCTGTGTGTGTGTTTTGCAGCTGTATCTGCTAACTGACATGCATACCATCTCTGTCCAGTGGTGTTCTGACCTGGAGACATCACATCTGTCTCTCTGTCCAGTGGTGTACTGACCTGGAGACATCACATCTGTCTCTCTGTCCAGTGGTGTACTGACCAGGAAACATCACATCTGTCTCTCTGTCCAGTGGTGTACTGACCAGGAGACATCACATCTGTCTCTCTGTCCAGTGGTGTTCTGACCTGGAGACATCACATCTGTCTCTCTGTCCAGTGGTGTACTGACCTGGAGACATCACATCTGTCTCTCTGTCCAGTGGTGTACTGACCTGGTGACATCACATCTGTCTCTCTGTCCAGTGGTGTACTGACCAGGAGACATCACATCTGTCTCTCTGTCCAGTGGTGTACTGACCAGGAGACATCACATCTGTCTCTCTGTCCAGTGGTGTTCTGACCTGGAGGCATCACATCTGTCTCTCTGTCCAGTGGTGTACTGACCTGGAGACATCACATCTGTCTCTCTGTCCAGTGGTGTACTGACCTGGAGACATCACATCTGTCTCTCTGTCCAGTGGTGTTCTGACCTGGAGACATCACATCTGTCTCTCTGTCCAGTGGTGTACTGACCAGGAGACATCACATCTGTCTCTCTGTCCAGTGGTGTTCTGACCAGGAGACATCACATCTGTCTCTCTGTCCAGTGGTGTACTGACCAGGAGACATCACATCTGTCTCTCTGTCCAGTGGTGTACTGACCTGGAGACATCACATCTGTCTCTCTGTCCAGTGGTGTACTGACCTGGAGACATCACATCTGTCTCTCTGTCCAGTGGTGTACTGACCAGGAGACATCACATCTGTCTCTCTGTCCAGTGGTGTTCTGACCTGGAGACATCACATCTGTCTCTCTGTCCAGTGGTGTACTGACCAGGAGACATCACATCTGTCTCTCTGTCCAGTGGTGTACTGACCTGGAGACATCACATCTGTCTCTCTGTCCAGTGGTGTTCTGACCTGGAGACATCACATCTGTCTCTCTGTCCAGTGGTGTTCTGACCTGGAGACATCACATCTGTCTCTCTGTCCAGTGGTGTTCTGACCTGGAGACATCACATCTGTCTCTCTGTCCAGTGGTGTACTGACCTGGAGACATCACATCTGTCTCTCTGTCCAGTGGTGTTCTGACCTGGAGACATCACATCTGTCTCTCTGTCCAGTGGTGTTCTGACCTGGAGACATCACATCTGTCTCTCTGTCCAGTGGTGTACTGACCTGGAGACATCACATCTGTCTCTCTGTCCAGTGGTGTACTGACCAGGAGACATCACATCTGTCTCTCTGTCCAGTGGTGTACTGACCAGGAGACATCACATCTGTCTCTCTGTCCAGTGGTGTACTGACCTGGAGACATCACATCTGTCTCTCTGTCCAGTGGTGTACTGACCAGGAGACATCACATCTGTCTCTCTGTCCAGTGGTGTACTGTATACTGCTCTGATTGTTTGTTCATAGTTTATTCATGGCAGGTTTTTTCTGAATCTTCAGCTAATTATGATCCACTTGCCTGTGATGGTTGTTCTTGTTTCAACTTGTAGGCTGTGTGTTTGAGTTAAAGAGTCTTGTTGCAGCTTGAGGCTGTTTTCATGCTCCTCATTGATCTCTGAATCTATTAGCCTTTATTTTTAACCCTAATTGTTGTAATGAATATCATTTATTTGCTATAATACGTCTTACTAATTCTGTTTTCAATGGCTTGTATTGATCCCGGCTCCGTCCGGCTCCAGGGTAGATTGGAGGCTGTAGGTGAATGATAATGTTTTGCAGACTGGTGATGTACATTGAAAGAGACATCAAGCAGGCCACGCCAGGGAAGGAGCTACAAAGCAGCAATGAATACCTGTCAAAATGCCTCGATCTGCTCATCCGTCACGTCGTGCTGCAGCTGCCAGCCATTCTGGGTAAATCAATCACAATAACACAAAAACCACAGCACTAAGGGGAGGGGAGAGGAGAGGAGAGGAGAGGAGAGGAGAGGAGAGGAGAGGAGAGGAGGAGAGGAGAGGAGAGGAGGGGAGGGGAGAGGAGAGGAGGGGAGGGGAGGGGAGGAGGGGAGAGGAGGTGAAGTGAAGTGAAGTGGGGTTGAGGGGAACTTGCGTCAATGGCTGGATGGAGCAAGCCAATTTGATTCCCCCTCTTTTTAATTACCTTTCTGATTGAATTTTAAATCACCCAGCCAGGTATTGACCTTTTCCTGACGTTTAATTTGTAAATCAGTGCTGCTAACATGGCACGTCTCCCATCAGGGCCGGAAGCCAGACCCAACCGGTTCAAACCAGTCCGGGCTCATTCTTCTCTATCTAAGATCACGGGGAGGAGGGGAGAGGTGGGGAGAGGAGGGGAGAGAGGGGAGAGGGAGGAGAGGAGATGGGGACGGTGGGGAGAGGAGACTGAAGGGGAGGAGAGGTGATGAAAAGGGGAGTGGAGAGGGGAGGGCAAGGGAGGGGTGGGGAGAGAGAACCCTCTGTCCTCTGTAGATGACATGCTGTCTGTCTGTCTGCCACCCCTCTCTCCTCTGTACTGTGTAGATGACATTCTGTCTGTCTCTCTCTCCTCTCTCCTCTGTACGGTGTAGATGACATGCTGTCTGTCTCTCTCTCCTCTCTCCTCTGTACGGTGTAGATGACATGCTGTCTGTCTCTCTCTCCTCTGTCCTCTGTACTGTGTAGATTACATGCTGTCTGTCTCTCTCTCCTCTGTCCTCTGTACTGTGTAGATGACATGCTGTCTGTCTCTCTCTCCTCTGTCCTCTGTACTGTGTAGATGACATGCTGTCCGCGCTGGGCAGTATAGTGGGCAGGAAGCATCCCTCCACTGTTCAGGCCAAGCAGCTGAAACAGAGTGTACCCATGATGACCGTGGTGCTCCACCTCCTCACCTCTCAGGTAACCCTGCCTACTGCACTACGGTATGTCACTAACACTGTCCACTATGCCGTATTCTACCATATACCGCTATTGATGCACGGACCGGTTTGGGTTTTTACTTAAGCAGTAAGGCACCTCTGGGTTTTGTACAGTATATGGCCAACAGCTAAGGAATGTTCTTATGCACGACGCATCGCGGAGTACAGCCTGGACACAGCCCTTAGCTGTGGTATATTTAACATGTTCCACAAACCCCGAGGTGCCTTATTGCTATTATAAACTGGTTAGAGCAGTAAAAATAAATGTTTTGTCATACCTGTGGTATGGGGCGGCAGGTAGCCTAGTGGTTAGAGCGTTGGACTTGTAACCAACGCTCTAACCGGAGGGTTACAAGTTCGAATCCCCGATCTGACAAGGAAAAAAATCTGTCGTTCTGCCCCTGAACAAGGCAGTTAACCCACTGTTCCCTCGGGCGCCAAGACGTGGATGTCGAATAAGGCAGCCCCCCGCACCTCTCTGATTCAGAGGGGTTGGGTTAAATGCGGAAGAAACATTGAAGGCATTCGGTTGTACAACTGACTAATAATGATGACTTTGACTTTATATACGGTCTGATATACCATGGCTGTCAGCCAATCAGCATTCAGGGCTCGAACCACCCAGTTTATAATTGACCTTCTATAACGGTATTTGAATGTTTGGTTTGTTAAATGTGATACGCAGTGTGTAACATCCATTTTTATAGTTTACTTCACTACTTGAGTCATCTCTCTCTCTCCATGCCGCTTTCCACACAGACCTAGCCACGCCCCCTGTCACTTAAGGAGCGCGTTTGTTGTTCAACCAGGCTCCATGGTCAATGCAGCACATTAAACAATGTTGATGACAACAATTCTGTTTCCACTTTGCTTCTTAATATAAATCCACTAGTGTTCTATAATTAAACTATTATTTTATGTTTCTTACATCTGCAAACAGCTAGTTTGTATTTTTATTAGCAAGTTGGGCCTAAATCGTGTTACCCGCTAATGCTAATCGCTCTTTAGCTGGCTAGCTAGCTAATAAATGTACTGCCTGATAATACCAGTGATGGTGTAGATCTAAATCAGCATGTTGTTTGTGCAACAGTATCTTCTAAATCAAAGAGGAATACGCAAAGCAGGAATATGTTAGCTACATGAAGTAGCTTAGAGAAAACATTCAATGTAGCCAAAGATTACATTGTCCCTTAGGAAACACTTATCAACACTTTGGTTCCTACCTTGTCACAATAACTCCTCCCTGGCACTTTCATTCATTGTCATGTTAAACAACACTGTATTCAAAGTGCCCACTATTATATTATACCTGTAGAATTAGAATAATCATGATATTTCCATCAAGGATTCACCCAAGTGTTTTGCTCTAAATTGCAAGCCAAATCACAATTGGAACATTTGGTTAAAAATAAGGCCTAGATTGTTTGCCCATATTGTTCAGCCCTACAGTACTTGGCAGTGTGGAAACTCAAATGAGTGCAGGAAATTCAGAAATGTATTAAAATAATTTTCGGTTGAATTGAACAGTATAAAACAATTAGAATGGAGAAAGACCCATTGAAATCACTTAGAATGTATGTGTTGCCAATCTAGAGTCACGCACGACTCACTGCTCTTCGTACTTGGCGACTTCAACCTCCCGACGTCTGCCTTCGATTAATTGTTTTCCAACTCTCTCTTTCCCCTCCTTGCCTCTTTTGACCTCACCCTTTCCCAAACCTCTCCAACTCAGAAGGCAGGCAGTACGCTTGACCTCATCTTTACTAGAGGCTGTTCGCCTACTAATCTCACTGCAACCCCCCTCCAGGTCTCTGATCACTACTTTGTTTCCTTTTCTGTCTCCCTTTCCTCCAACCCTAACCACTCAGCCCCTACCCAGATGGTCATGCGCTGTTGCAATCTTGTCTCTCTCTCTCTCCCACTAATCTCTCCTCTTCTATCCTATCATCTCTGCCTTCTGCTAAATCCCTCCTGTCTACTGATTCTGCATCTTCGACCCTACTCTCCTCTCTTTCCGCATCCTATGACTTGCACTTTCCTCCCGGCCGGCTTGGCCCTCCCCTCCTGCTCTGTGGCTGAGTGACTCATTACGAGCTTACAGAACAGGGCTGCGGGCAGCTGAGCAAAAATTTAGGAAAACTAAACTTCCAGAGGACCTATCATCCTTTCACTCCATCCTCTCTAGCTTCTCTTCCTCCGTATCCACTGCTAAAGCCACTTTCTACCACTCTAAATTAAAGGTAAAGCTTCTGCCTCTAACCCTAGGAAACTCTTTTCCACCTTCTCCTCCCTCCTTAATCCTCCACCCCCTCCTCCTCCCTCTCTGCGGACAACTTTGTCAGCCACTTTGAAAAGAAGCTTGATGACATCCTCTATTCATTCACTCAGCCTATTGAGTCCACTGGTCTCACTCACACAGAAGTACCCTATGCCTTTCTCCCCTCTCTCTACAGATGTCATCCTGGTCTGGCCTGCTAACAACCTGGCCGCTGGACCCCATCTTCTCCTCCCTTCTCCAGACAATCTCTGGAGACTTTCTCCCATTCCTCACTTCCCTCAGAAACTCATCCCTGACCACTGTCTGCGTACCCTCTTCACAATGGACCGAGTCGCTCCCCTCCTCAAGAAACCAACACTCGACTCCTCTGACAGCAAAAACTACAGACCTGTATCGCTTCTTTCTTTTCTTTCCAAAACACTTGAGCGTGCCGTCTCTGACAAACTCTCTTGTTATCTCTCTCAGAATGATCTTCTTGACCCTAACCAGTCAGGCTTCAAGACGGGTCACTCAACCGAGACTGCTCTTCTCTGTGTCACAAGCCCCCGCACTGCCAAAGCTTACTCTCTCATCTGTTCTCATCCTCCTAGATCTCTCCTCTGCCTTCGACCGTGAACCATCTGATTCTCTTCTCCACTCACTCAGGGCTTAGCGTCTCAGGCTCTACACACTCTTGCATTTGATCCTACCTGGCAGGCTGCTCCAACCAGGTGACATGGAGAGGATCTGTGTCTGCACCCTACATACTCTCACTACTGGTGTCCCCCAGGGCTCGGTTCTAGGCCCTCTCCTCTCTATACGCCAAGTCACTTGGCTCCATCATATCCTCACATGGTCTCTTCTATCATTGCTATGCAGACGACACTCAACTACTCTTCTCCTTCCCCCCTTCTGACACCCAGGTGGCAACACGCATCTCTGCATGCCTGGCAGACATCTCTGCTTGGATGTCAGCCCAACACCTCAAGCTCAACCTCGAGAAGACAGAGCTGCTCTTTATCCCGGGGAAGGCCTGCCCGCTCAAAATCCTCTCCATCACGCTTGACAACTCCACAGTATCGCCCTCCCAGAGTGCAAATAACCTTGGCGTGACCCTGGACAACACCTTGTCATTCTCTGCAAACATCAAAGCAGTGACTCGCTCTTGCAGGTTCATGCTCTACAACACCCATAGAGTGCGACCCTACCTCACACAAAAGTGGCACAGGTCCTAATCCAGGCACTTGTCCTCTCCCATCCGGACTACTGCAACTCGCTGTTGTCTGGGCTCAAATCCCTGCAACTTATCCAGAATGCTGCAGCCCGCCTGGTGTTCAACCTTCCTAAGTTCTCCCATGTCACCTGCTCCTCCTCATACTCCACTGGCTTCCAGTCGAAGCTCACATCCACTACAAGACCATGCTGCTTACCTACGGACCTGCCCCTCCCTACCTTCAGGCTATGCTCAAACCCTACACCCCAAAATAGCACTCTGTTCGGCCAACTTCTGAACCCGCACTTTAATCTTAAGATGAATGCACTAACTGTAAGTCGCTCTAGGTAAGTGCTTCTGCTAAATGACTCAAATGTAAAAATGTTAAACATTTAGAACTTCTATTACTCAAAACCATAAAATTACCTTCATACCGTCCAATTTTTTCAAATGACCATGATATTATATTTTGGTCATATCGCCCAGCCCTACTCTGTGTGTGTGTGCGTGTGCGTGTAAATGTGTGTGCGTGTGCGTGTGTGTGTGTGTGTGCAGATCAAGTACAGTACATGCATGTGTGTGATTGCGAAATGAGATCACTTGCTTAATAAGATGGGACCTCCGTCAGTTATAATTGATTCACAAGCTAATGGGTCAGGATCTCTGACACTATTGAATAACTCCCAATTGGCTGTTTGATATCAATATAGCATCTCTCCATCATAAAACATACAGCACACTGCCTAGAGGCTTCAACTGATGCTTATTGATACATTTCTGAAACCCTTCTGCTAAGTTATGTCCACTCCTACCATCTAGAGCCAATGAATAAGGGGGTTAGCTTTAAGAGCTGTGAGTCTCTCTCCTCATCCAAACCAACAGAGATCTTAATCAACTTCATCACAGGCAGAATAGAGCAGGGAATAGTGCCTGAGACCACGGCTCATCTGAGCACTGCCGCAGCTAATTGGATTAGAATGCTCCAGTCCAACAGTCACACACGCATCAAGTACTGTGTGCAGTGAGCGTCAATAACCTTGATACGAAATTGAAGTTGCTTAGTTTTATGCTTCCATACAGTATCTGAGCTCTTTGGAGTGGTCAAACTAATGTGGTTGTTTACCAATATGGTTCTGGTTCACTTGGATACCTGTCGGCTGGCCAACACTGAGAGGGTGTCAAATAAAGAACCAGGTTAACAAGGAGAAGTTGAAATATTCACACCACACCTACTGTACATCTGACGTCAAAGTGTGTTTTCTATGTTACTGTGGCAAAACCGATTTAGAGATCAAAGTCGTAGCTGATGCACTATTTAAGTTTACATTTAGGCTAAACTTTGAATCATCTTTTCCAAAGCCATGATTACTAATACATAATATACCCAGAGTTGTCATATAGACATCTAGAAAATGCATTAAAGGTTATTTTCATACCATTCTGCCTCACAGCCAGATTATTGCCAGTTGCCAATAGACATGGTGGGGAAATTGGATTTAGTGGTGACAGTCTCAATTGAGCAGAAATGCTTAATATGACTAAATCCTAGCGAGAGAGATGTTTGTCAACGAGCAGCCTGCTGGATGAAGCCATGCACTGATTAAATATGGGTTCTCCATTTCCCCTGCCATTCTTCATGGAGACTAGACACCACCACCACAGCGGTTGAGTCGTCTCATTAGAGAAATGATAACTTGTCACTCTCATAGATCCCCCCACTGCCATTACCTCATTTTATTAGGTAACGCATTTAATAGTCTGTTAAATGGGGTTACTGTGTTATTTAGCTGTGATGTGACAGATAGCTGTCCCTAATAGCGGTGGTCCTTGCCATGCGTGGGTAATGACATGTCGATATTAAAACTAACTGGAGCTGGGCTCTGATGTCAGCCTGGTCTTGCTGACAATATTAAAACTAACTGGAGCTGGGCTCTGATGTGAGTCTGGTCTTACTGACGATATTAAAACTAACTGGAGCTGGGCTCTGATGTGAGCCTGGTCTTACTGACGATATTAAAACTAACTGGAGCTGGGCTCTGATGTGAGTCTGGTCTTACTGACGATATTAAAACTAACTGGAGCTGGGCTCTGATGTGAGCCTGGTCTTACTGACGATATTAAAACTAACTGGAGCTGGGCTCTGATGTGAGCCTGGTCTTACTGACGATATTAAAACTAACTGGAGCTGGGCTCTGATGTGAGTCTGGTCTTACTGACGATATTAAAACTAACTGGAGCTGGGCTCTGATGTGAGCCTGGTCTTACTGACGATATTAAAACTAACTGGAGCTGGGCTCTGATGTGAGCCTGGTCTTACTGACGATATTAAAACTAACTGGAGCTGGGCTCTGATGTGAGTCTGGTCTTACTGACGATATTAAAACTAACTGGAGCTGGGCTCTGATGTGAGTCTGGTCTTACTGAAGATATTAAAACTAACTGTGGCTCTGATGTGAGTCTGGACTGATGCTCTGGTTAACATCTATGTATTAGTCACTTTACTACAGGCCACGTCTGCCCTGGATCTCTTAATCAATAAATGTATGGAGCAGTCCTTTAATGTTGTTAGAGTGTTTGTTTTAGTGGATGCACTCTCTCTCCTGGTTGTCGTGTGTGTGTGCACTGCTGGACCTGATGAGAAAGAGAAAACGATGCTCTACTGTGGGCTGACAGCTCAGTGGGGCTTTACGAAGCCTCTGCTTACAGGAGCAGAGAAAGTTGGCAGGGAATTAAGAGTTAGAGAGGAGGACAGGTTGGCTGAGGTCAGAGAGAGAGAGACAGAACTTACTGTAACTGGGACACAGTGTAATATCTCTCTCTCTCTCTCTCTCTGTGTCTCTGTCTGTCTGTGTTATTTTAGATATTCAGGCCGCAGGTTGCGACTGAGGAGTTTCTCTTCAAATTTGGAGCACTGCTGGTAAGTCATTGAGACAGTGGTGTATAGTGGTATAGTCCCATGTCCTTCTGCACCCCTCATTTCTGATGTTGTGTCTTCCAGAATCACATAACATCTATTGATGCCAGTGAGACCAGTTTGGGCAGTGCAATAGGTGAGTGAATATCAGCTTGCTTTATCACTGGTTATTAGTAGTATAGGTTTCATCTGGACAACTGGCCCATAGAGTCCATACTGTAGGTGGAACCTGCTGTTTGATTCCCAGGACAAGCAGGTTCAGAGGAGCTGATCAGGAACACTCTGGCAGCTGTGGAGGCCATCACCCAGCACCCAGCCCTGCTGACGCCCCATCACTGTATGGTGAGTAGGGTCCTAGCCCCTAACCTCCTAGTCCCTAACCTCTTATCCCTAGCCCCTTAGCCAAAACTCCTTAGCCCCAACCCCTTAGCCTCTAGTCCCTAACCTCTTAGCCCCTGGCCCCTTAGCCCCTAACCCCCTAGCCCCTAACCCCCTAGCCCCTAGTCCCCAACCCCCTAGTTCCTAACCTCTTAGCCCCTAACCCCTTAGCCCCTAGTCCCTAACCCCCTGGCCCCTTAGCCCCAACCCCTTAGCCCCTAACCTCTTAGCCCCTAGTCCCTAACCTCTTAGCCCCTTACCCCTTAGCCCATAGTAAAAAAACTATTAGCCCCTAACCCCCTAGCCACTAACCCTCTAGCCCCTAACCTCTTAGCCCCTAGTCCCTAACCTCTTAGCCCCTAACCTCTTAGTTCCTAGTCCCTAACCTTTTAGTTCCTAGTCCCTAACCTCTTAGCCCCTAGTCCCTTAGCCCGTAGCCTCTTAGCCCCTAGCTCCTAACCCCCTAGCCCCTATCCCCCAACCCCTTAGCCCCTAGCCTCTTAGCCCCTAGCCTCTTAGCCCCTAGCTTCTTAGCCCCTAGCCTCTTAGCCCCTAACCCCCAACCCCTTAGCCCTTAACCTCTTAGCCCCTAGTCCCTTAGCCCCTAACCTCTTAGCCCCTAGCCTCTTAGCCCCTAGCTCCTAACCCCCTAACCTCTTAGCCCCTATCCCCAACCCCTTAGCCCCTAACCCCTTAGCCTCTAGACCCTAACCTCTTAGTTCCTAGCCCCTAGCCTCTTAGCCCCTACCCTTTTAGCCCCTAGCTCCTAACCCCCTAGCACCTATCCCCTAATCCCTTAGCCCCTAACCCCTTAGCCCCTAACCTCCTAGCCCCTAGTTCCTAACCTCTTAGCCCCTAGTCCCTTAGCCCCTAGCCTCTTAGCCCCTATCCCCAACCCCTTAGCCCCTAACCCCTTAGCCTCTAGTCCCTAACCTCTTAGCCCCTAACCCCCTAGCCTCTTAACCCCTATCCCCTAACTGCTAGCCCCTAACCCCCTAGCACAACAGTCTCTTTTCACCCTCTAGGCTCTATTACTGCTGCATCACTGTACTGTGAGTCTGGCCCTGTGGTCTGCAAGGAGCCTGCAGCAACAGCGGCTCCCTAAGCCCTAGGCACTGCAGCCTGTCCAGAAACAACCCTTGACCCCTAACCCCTAGGCACTGGTCCACTCAGATTTCCACTCAGATCTACATAAGTGTCGAGGGGCTAAGGACTAGTAGTTAGGGGTTGTCTACCAGCCCTGTACTTCCCTCCCCAACACATGGCCCTGGCATGGGGGGTTGACTTGGAGTAATCATGTATGGTGTTGGAGAGAGACTGTCAGGCCACCAGACCATCAGTTGTGCTGCCTCAGAGGAGCTCCAGCAGAGTGCAGCTGGGCCTTGGTCTCTGGTCTGAGAAGGCTGTGTAATCAATATTGACCTACAGGAAGGAGCTAGGCCAGGCTTGGGCTGAGTCCTAAATGGAGCGCAATACCCTATATACTATGAGCCATGGTCAAAAGTAGTGCACTATAAAGGGAATAGGGTGCCATTTGGGACGCAGTCAGGAAGTAATGAGGTGAAGAGGCTTGATGTTCCTGTGAAGAAGAAGCACAGCTCCTCTCATACTGAGTAACATGAGAAGAAACTTGAATTACATGTCTGACACTAGTCATTAGATTCCGCTGAGCGTTGTCTGTCAGCGGTGGGGTTTTGGGAAGGGAGCAGTACACACACAGACATGCAGGAGTACACACACACAGTTTAATGTTTCCTTTTGTTCCCGAGTGGCGCCAGTGGTCTAAGGCACTGCATCTCAGTGCAAGTGGCGGTTAGAATCCAGGCTGTATCACATACGGCTGTGATTTGGAGTGCCATAGGGCGGCGCACAATTGGCCCTGCGCGTCTTCCGGGTTTGGCTGGGGTACGCAGTCATTGTAAATAAGAATTTGTTCTTAACTGACTTGCCTAGTTAAATAAAGGTTAAATAAATTGTTGGAACAAGCTCTCTGCAGAGGTGAACCACAGCAATATCAGATCTAGTCATCTGTTTTTAGTTCTATCTATTTATACTCTTGACTGGCTGTTGCCTGATACAAAAGCTTCTTCTGAGTCAGACAGACACTTAATAACAGTTTGCACGGTGGAGGGAGAATATGTGCTAAACAGAATAGAATGGGAAATAGTTGGCAGCAAGGCACAACAGTCTCTTTTGATGGATATAGTCTAATAAACAACAAAGGTGCTCAATGGATCCGTCCCAAATGGCACCCCAATCCCCGTATACAGTAGTGCACTGCTATTGTCCAGGGCGCATAGGGCTCTGGTCGAGGGTAGTGCACTATATAGGGAATAGGCTGCCATTTGGGACACATCCATCGAGACGCAGTACATCCTTTATACCCACCTCAGGCTTTGTATTCTAATGTTGTCTCCTGTTTAGATTACATCCTCGTTGAGACTAGAACAGAACAGAACGTTTACTGTTGTTTCTATGGAAATAGTCCTCATCATAATAGACTAGAACTGTCACGTCCAGGCCTGGTTTAGCAGGCTGGTGTTTAGTTTAGTTTTTGGGTTAGAAGGGTTTTATGTTCTAGGTGTGTTATTTCTATGTTGGGTTGATGGTTCCCAATTGGAGGCAGCTGATTGTCGTTACCTCTAATTTGGAACAATATATATGTTTGTGGTTTTTCACTGGGGTTTGTGGGTCATTAATTATATTTGAATTTGTTTGTGTGTGCCTGTTTTGAGCCACACCTGTGTTGCGATCTTTTGTTGTTTTTGTTAGTTGCTCTTTTTAAATAAAGTATGTATACTGGAACCCTCGCTGCATCTTGGTCCGTCCCTATAGAAGATTGTGACAAGAACAGACCATTTACTGTTGTTTCTATGGAAATCATTCTCATCATAATAGACTAGAACAGAACAGAGCGTTTACTATTGGTCTATGGAAATCGTCCTCATCATAAAAGACTAGAACAGAACAGAGCGTTGACTGTTGTTTTTATGGAAATAGTCCTCATCATAATAGACTAGAACAGAACAGAGCGTTGACTGTTGTTTCTATGGAAATCGGCCTCATCATAATAGACTAGAACAGAACAGAGCGTTTACTGTTGTTTCTATGGAAATCATCCTCATCATAATAGACTAGAACAGAACAGAGCGTTTACTGTTGTTTCTATGGAAATCGTCCTCATCATAATAGACTAGAACAGAACAAAGCGTATACTGTTGTTTCTATGGAAATCATCCTCATCATAATAGACTAGAACAGAACAGAGCGTTTACTGTTGTTTCTATGGAAATAGTCCTCATCATAATAGACTAGAACAGAACAGAGCGTTACTGTTGTTTCTATGGAAATAGTCCTCATCATAATAGACTAGAACAGAACAGAGCGTTTACTGTTGTTTCTATGGAAATCGTCCTCATCATAATAGACTAGAACAGAACAGAGCAGTTACTGTTGTTTCTATGGAAATCGTCCTCATCATAATAGACTAGAACAGAACAGAGCGGTTACTGTTGTTTCTATGGAAATCGTCCTCATCATAATAGACTAGAACAGAACAGAGCATTTACTGTTGTTTCTATGGAAATCGTCCTCATCATAATAGACTAGAACAGAACAGAGCATTTACTGTTGTTTCTATGGAAATCGTCCTCATCATAATAGACTAGAACAGAACAGAGCATTTACTGTTGTTTCTATGGAAATCGTCCTCATCACAATAGACTAGAACAGAACAGAGCATTTACTGTTGTTTCTATGGAAATCGTCCTCATCATAATAGACTAGAACAGAACAGAGCATTTACTGTTGTTTCTATGGAAATCGTCCTCATCATAATAGGGATGGATCCAATTGTTTATTGAAGCGCTCACATCAGGTGTTTATGATCAAAGGACAGGGGCAACATCATATTTACATAGAAATGCTCGATTTCATTGCTCCTAGCTTTAATAGACGACATGTTTTAAAGAAAACACATGATTATACATTTGCATGTGATGAATAAATGACTTGTAGGTGATGTATAATAGGAGTCCATTTGAAATACTGTCTTATATTATCTTTATGTGTTGTTTATTTGATGTTTATGTTTTATTTATTTGTTGTTTATTTGATGTTTATTTGATGTATATATATTTTTTTATCTCTTCAAGGTTGTTGATTGCATTCTTCCTCCACTGACTTCTCTTGCCTTCAGTAGAAACGGTAAGAAAACGGCTGGGTCATGTGCTCTCCATGTTTAACATCTAAGTACATAGATAGGCAGTCTGGAAACGTGCCCATTCTGCAATGTTCCCTATCTAGCATGGCACACAGCAAGGCCCTTGGTTTAAAGTTAACCTGCATGCGCTTGGTATTGTAGTAAATGTTTTGATTTGTATGTAAGGTAACTATCAGCTCTCTCACTGCAGAGGGTCTGCATGGATCAATAATGCTGTGTGTGTGTGTGTTACATGCTCTGTGCTCTGTTTTGTGTTGTAGTGGAGTGGCGTATTGTCAGCTTGCGGGTTCTGTCAGAGATCACACTGCTGCTGCTGAGCCAAGAGGCCGTGGAGGAGGGAGAGAGGAAGGAGGAGAGGAGAGAAGCAGAGAGAGAGTGCAACTCTTCAACTGGCAGACTACTGACTCTCATTACAGAAGCCCTTCTTCCACAGTGAGTATGCTCTCTCCTGCATCTCTCTCTCTCCTCTACCCTCTCTATCACTCTGCCCTTCTCTACATTTTCCCTCTCTCTCCTCCCCCCTCTTATCTCCCCTACCCTCTCTCCCTGCTCTCTCTCTCCGCTCTCCCCTATCCTCTCCCCTCTCTCTTATCTCCCCTACACTTTATTTCATCTCCCATCTCCCCTCTCCCCCTCTCTCTCTCTACTCTCCTTTACCCTCTCTCTCTGCTCTCCTCTAACCTCTCTTCTCTCTCCTCTCCTCTACTCTCTCCTTCTCTACTCTCCTCTACCCTCTCTCTCTCTCTCTCTCTCTCTACCCTCTCTCTCTCTATACTCTCCTCTACCCTCTCTCTCTCTACTCTCCTCTACCCTCTCTCTCTCTCTACTCTCCTCTACCCTCTCTCTCTCTCTCCTCTCCTCTACCCTCTCTCTCTCTCTACTCTCCTCTACCCTCTCTCTCTCTCTCCTCTCCTCTACCCTCTCTCTCTCTCTCTACCCTCTCTCTCTCTCTCCTCTCCTCTACCCTCTCTCTCTCTCTACTCTCCTCTACCCTCTCCCTTTGTGCCTCCCTGTCTTCAGCTGCTTCTGCAGACTTCTCAACTTTAGCTCATTTAAAAGCTCTGATGGCATGGATTAATAAATGACCAGAAACTGAGAGCCAGCCCAGCTCCACTGTTAATCTGGGCCCGGGTGTGTGGAGTGCAGTCAAACTAGTGAACCATCTTGTTTTGGCAACTTTATTTGGCCAGTTCCCTAGTGGAGAAATAAACGTTTGAAATAAACTTTTTTTTCATTAGTAATTTAGATTTATTGAATTCAATATTTAAGCCAGCCCCCATATGTGTTGGCCAGTTCTCTACAGAGGATTTCTAGATAGTTAGTAAAACATCTATACACCTATCAGCAAGCTGATGAACTAACTAGACCCTAAACCTATCCGTAGGGGACTACCCAAATAGCTATCCATATAAAGTGTGGCTGATGTCTCTCCTGTGTTATACAGGTATGAATCCCTCCTGTTGGAGCCAGACCCAATCCCAGTCTACGCTCTCAAGCTGCTGGTGGCCCTCACAGAACACAGCACCCCCGTCAACAGGTAAAACCTTCTAAACCGGCCTCCCGAGTGTCGCAGCGGTCTAAGTCACTGAGGCGTCATTACAGACCCGGGTTCGATCCCAGGCTGTGTCACAGCTGACCATGACCAGGAGACCCATGAGGCGGCGCACAATTGGCCCAGTGTCATCCGGGTTAGGTGAGGGTTTGGCCGGCCGGGATTTCATTGTCGCATCGTGTTCTAGCGACTCCTTGTGGCGGGCCGGGCGCCTGAAAGCTGACTTTGAGCACCAGCTGGACCGTGACCAGCAGACCTATGAGGCGGCGCACAATTGGCCCAGTGTCGTCCGGGTTAGGTGAGGGTTTGGCCGGCTGGGATTTCATTGTCGCATCGTGTTCTAGCGACTCCTTGTGGCGGGCCGGGTGCCTGAAAGCTGACTTTGAGCACCAGCTGGATGGTGTTTCCTCCGAAACATTGGTGCAACTGGCTTCCGGGTTAAGCGAGCAGTGTGTCAAGAAGCAGTGCGGCTTGGCAGGGTCGTGTTTCGGAGGACGCACGGCTCTCTAGGTGAGTTGCCACGATGGGACAAGACTGGAACTACCAATTGGATATCACGATATTGGGGAGAAAAAGGGGTGAAATAAAATAAATAAATAACTTCTAAACCAGGGATCATCAACTAGATTCAGCCGTGGGACGTTTTCTTTCTTGAGTGGATGGTTGGGGGGCCAGGAAGACTACAAACTGACCGCAGGAAGCCCAAACATATATAATATTAGACTAAACATAATAATTTCAAACCTTGCTTACGTTTGTATATAATCACGTCTCTCTATTATGTGTGGGAGTACTTGGGAAAAGATTTCAAAATGAAAATGACTGATTTCCTGGTGTTTTTACACTCTTTTATGTCCAACCGTGGAGAAAAAATATATAGTTTTTGTGCTCAGAACATTTTATTTGCCAAATAAAACCATTCGGCCCGCGGGCTTCCAGCTGGGGAACCCTGTTCTAAACCATCTCCAGATAGACAGACTTAGACTCTAAACAACACAATGTCATTTTGAAGAAAACCAAAGAGTCTAACCAACACAATGTCAAAATGATTGAGAAGCTGCTTCATAAGGCATCTGTTATTGTCTACCCAGAGTTTATGGAGGTGAGTTGCGATGGGGTTGCTATGGGTGTCTGTGGCATCTGTTGTACACAACGCAGCCTGAAGAGACAACACAGCATCTTGATTAACACCTGCAGTTTTTTTCTGGTGTTGAATATTACGTTACAAGCTTAGTGAGAAGCTCACTTAATTGCGAGGATTTCGCTGGGGTTAAGAAATGATAAAATAAAAAAGTGAATTGCTCTCTGTCTCTTCTGTCTCTCTCTCTCTCTCTCTCTCTCTCTCTCTCTTCTGTCTCTCTCTTTCTGTCTCTCTCCCTCTCTTCTCTCTCTCTTTCTGTCTCTCCCTCTCTGTCTCTCTCTCTCTCTCTCTCTCTCTCTCTCTCTCTCTCTCTCTCTCTCTTCTGTCTCTCTTCTCTTTCTGTCTCTCTCTCTCTCTTCTGTCTCTCTTCTCTTTCTGTCTCTCTCTCTCTCTCAATTCAATTCAATTTGCTTTATTGGCATGACGTAACAATGTACATATTGCCAAAGCTTACTTGGGATATTTACAATATGAAAATAATAACAATCAAAATTGTCAACAGGACAACAGTAACAATAACCAAGGGTCAAAATAACCACACATTGAACAATAACACTAAGCATACAGTAGAGGTCTCTCTCTCAAATCAAGTTCAATATAAGGGGCTTTATTGGCATTGCCAAAGCAAGTGAAATAGATAATAAACAAAAGTGAAATAAACAATAAATAATGAACAGTAAACATTACACTCACAACAGTTCCAAAAGAATAAAATGTCATATTAGGTGTATATATACAGTGTTGTAATGATGTGCAAATAGTTAAAGTACAAAAGGGAAATAAATTAACATACACATGGGTTTTATTTACAATGGTGTTTGGGTTTCACTGGTTGTACTTTTCTTGTGGCAACAGGTCACAAATCTTGCTGCTCTCTCTCTGTCTCTCTCTCTCTGTCTCTCTGTCTCTCTCTCTCTGTCTCTCTCTCTGTCTCTCTCTCTCTCTCTCTCTCTCTCTCTCTGTCTCTCTGTCTCTCTCTCTGTCTCTCTACTTCCCTCCCTTGAAGCTGTAAACCATAAGCTGGTTTTGGACACATCAGATCATTCATGTTATTATTACTACAGACAACACAAAATCACAAAGTGAATAATTGTATTATTTACCAGTAGCCTAATACATAGTTTAATATGTTTGACCTCTCTGCAGCATCATCATGTTGAGGGGTGTTCCAGAGTTGTGGCCTCGTGTAGGGAGCAGTGTGGAGCTCAGGCCCAACACCGTGCACTGTTTACCCAATAACACTGTAGATCCCCCTCCTCCCTCTGTAGCTGCCTGCCTGCGGGGCACAAACTCACAGTGCATGGCACATTTACAATTCAGCTCACACCACGTTTCCTTGGCTTGCCAGGGCCGTTTCCCCCCTCCTCCATTCAGTTATCTGAATCACAGGGGAAAGTAGAGCAAACTTAAACTTATTTTACAGAAATACTCAAATAGAGACATTATTTAATTGCAGTAGTTGATGCATAAGCACACAGAAACAAGGCATTGGCTTGTCCTTGTTGAAAGAAAGCTACACTGGTAATGTGATGTTAAAGAGATTCTCATAAGTAGGACTCCCCTGATATGCTGCAGCAGTAACACACTCACACATGCAAACACGGTCGCACGCAAGGTCACACACACACACGCGCACACTCACACACACTGGGCTGAAGGAGGGGTGAACCGTTCCCTGGGAAAGGAAAGTCATTGATTGATTGATGATTGGGTGTGTCCAACTAGGACCAGCCTACAGGAGAGGTGTGATGTCACCGCCATGTCGCTGCTGTTCAGGAGAGAACAGTGGAGCTGATAGAAGGAGAACAGGAGAACAGAACAGGGGGGTTAACAGCTCCCGGGGGAGTTTAAAGGAGTCTTTCACCAGCTGGTGGCAACACACCTCAGCAGTATGTCTGTCATCCTGCTCAATGGCTTTCAGATCACACTGAACCTGAAGCACAAAGAGGAAGACGTAATGTCACTTCTCAAAGGGAAATCTGAGAATGTCCTTAAACAACCCGTCCACTCGCACCCTCTTTGAAGACTTTGTCTGGATCTTAAATGGAACTCTATTCCCTATATAGGGCACTACGTTAGAACAGGAGCTATGGGGCTCTAGTCAAAAGTAGTGATCTATGTAGGGAATAGGGTGCCATTTGGATGTACACTATGTTGTAGGTTGCTATAGCTAGCTAGCTGCTGCACTTGTATGAGTTTCCTGCGTAGTGTTTAGTATTAACCAGTGTTCATCAGAGAGCCACACTGTCCTCTAACCTAATGACATGCAGCAGGCAGGCACAGGCCCTTTGTGTGCTTGGGATTTGTAAGGAATATTGATCTGTTACAGAGGAAAGGTCAAACTAAGCGTAAGTTAGGGACTGCGCTGCTTAGCAGAGGTGAGAACGTGATGTTACTGAAAGATGCAGAAGAAGTCGTTAGAATGAATAAGATTTCATCTGCTGCATAATAGACTAACTGTGAACACCACCACTGCACCATAGTAAGGCGATAGCAGCTTGGGCTGTATACTAAGTAAGGTATTATACGGGTTTACCAATGAATAAAGCCATGTAGGATGTTGAAATAGTTGAAGAGCAGTAGATGTCAGACTGGTCTGGTGCTGGTAGTATACTGTATCTATTGTTTCCCTGATAGTGCCTCTAGCCCTCTCATCTGGGCGATCCTCATGAAACCAACTGAAACAAGGGTACTCTGTTCCCTACATAGTGCACTACTATGGACCAGGGGCATTTGGGAGTCGCTGTCTGTGATGAATTGAGAGCTGGTTTCCCTGTGTTTCTGTGCTGCCTGCCTGGTCGTTGAGAAGGTGATGATGAATTGAGAGCTGGTTTCCCTGTGTTTCTGTGCTGCCTGCCTGGTCGTTGAGAAGGTGATGATGAATTGAGAGCTGGTTTCCCTGTGTTTCTGTGCTGCCTGCCTGGTCGTTGAGAAGGTGATGATGAATTGAGAGCTGGTTTCCTGTGTTTCTGTGCTGCCTGCCTGGTCGTTGAGAAGGTGATGATGGATTGAGAGCTGGTTTCCTGTGTTTCTGTGCTGCCTGCCTGGTCGTTGAGAAGGTGATGATGAATTGAGAGCTGGTTTCCCTGTGTTTCTGTGCTGCCTGCCTGGTCGCTGAGAAGGTGATGATGAATTGAGAGCTGGTTTCCCTGTGTTTCTGTGCTGCCTGCCTGGTCGTTGAGAAGGTGATGATGGATTGAGAGCTGGTTTCCCTGTGTTTCTGTGCTGCCTGCCTGGTCGTTGAGAAGGTGATGATGGATTGAGAGCTGGTTTCCCTGTGTTTCTGTGCTGCCTGCCTGGTCGTTGAGAAGGTGATGATGGACACCAGCTGGGTGCGCTTACATAGTTTTATCTCTGATCTCCAACACATCCCAGACTGACTGCCATTTCTGTCAAGGCTCTGAACACAATCCAACCCCCACACCTCCCTCTGTCTATCTATCTGGCACTGAGAGAGCCAACTGAACTATTCAAATTGATGTCAGCAATCTGCTCCACACTCCTGTTGGTGGTATTTCCCTTGTCTGAGACGAGCTATTACATTTACAATGAGAAATTAAATTGCATTTACAAACTGCTTGATAAAGTCCTAAAAAAGTGCAGAGCTCTCTCCTTGATGGGTTCTTGCCTAAATTAGATTGCAAATTGGGACATTAACGGGGCTTCATACAAGTATGTCTTTCCCCCTCATTATCAGGTTTGATACAGAGTTCAAACTTTCCAATTATCTGAACCTTTGGCCGTTGTTGCCTTTGTGTGAGCTCAGTCTGCCTGCCTAGCTGGGCCTGCTTTAGCAAGTGAACCAGTTCTATCTGCGGGAACGCTTTTACACCCTGATTAGCAGGAATTTAAAAAATGCTTTTATCCCAGCGGATGGGCAGCCTCACGGCTACAGCTACAGGAAGCCGGCATGCTACCGCTAATTAAAAAAACCTGATTCTTTCTAATGAGCAGGTTAACGGAGGTTACACGCTGACTAGATCAAGGCTACGCTCATTGTGTCATTTTTATTTGATTTGACTGGAGTTTGATATCGTGCTATTGGTCAACACGGTACCGTTGCCTGGTAGTCTGTGCAGACACAGTGAGTGATTGGTCAGTGCGATGAACAAGCGTGGGTGTTTTGAATGTGTCGCAAATGGCAGCCTATAGTGCAATACTTTGGACCAGAGGCCTATGGGCCCTGTTCAAACGTAGTGCGCTCTAAAAGGCACAGGGTGCCATTTTGGTCGCAGCCATTGTGTTAAAAGCCTGGGATCCCCAGGTGTCCTCTCCTCCCGCCTTTCCTCTCCTCTGTCTGCCACCTGTGCTGCCTGCATGGACACCTCTGCTCCTCTCTGCTGATTGGAGTGGACAGCAGAGTTGAGTGAGGTCAGAGGAATAGAGCAAAACCTCATTTGTGTGTGTGTGTGTGTGTGTGTGTGTGTGTGTGTGTGTGTGTGTGTGTGTGTGTGTGTGTGTGTGTGTGTGTGTGTGTGTGTGTGTGTGTGTGTGTGTGTGTGTGTGTGTGTGTGTGTGTGTGTGTGTGTGTGTGTGTGTGTGTGTGTGTATAATCAGCTCTGACAGCTGGTGTGTGTAAAGGAGGAATGGGAGTGTTACCACGTACTATCAGTGTCACTGGCCGGTCTGAAGAGCTGACTAGGCTTGAGCTGTGTTGGTTTGACATGGCTCAGTGGCAGGCAGCAGCCCTGTCCATTCAGCCTCAGCTTCTCCCTCTGACAGGCAGCAGAGATGACCTGCAGGACTGTCTGTGTCACACTCTCTGACTGTCAGGGGGAGCCATGTGTAGCAAAGTGGATGGGAACATTGCACAGTAAAGGATAGAGACTGCCTCACA
Source organism: Brachymystax lenok tsinlingensis (assembly GCA_030435695.1). Taxonomy (NCBI): domain Eukaryota; kingdom Metazoa; phylum Chordata; class Actinopteri; order Salmoniformes; family Salmonidae; genus Brachymystax; species Brachymystax lenok. The sequence continues at coordinate 59,446,608 of CM059789.1, forward strand.
ATGTTTCCAGAGTGAGGTTGGAAGATGTTTTACTGGCACTAATGTACACTATTACTGTACACTCCACATTTCAGACTCTAAATGATTACATCACTATATACAGTGCCTTCAGAAAGTATTCATACCTCTTGACTTCTCCCACATTTTGTGTTACAGGCTGAGTTCAAAATGTATCCCAATAGCCCATAATTACAAAGTGCAAAGCCAGAATTTGTTCTTAACTGACTTGCCTAGTTAAATAAAGGTAAGAAATCTAAATAAACATGTTTCTGGACATTTTAGCACATTTATGGCAAATTAAATACAGATATCTCATTTACATAAGTATTCACACCCCTGAGTCAATACTTTGTAGAAGCACCTTTGGCGGCGATTACAGTTTAATTCTTAGTTGCAGATTTTCTGAAGCTCTGTTAAGTTAGATGGGGAGTTGCGGTGACCAGCAATCTTCAAGTCTTTCCACAGATTTTCAATGGAATTCAAGTCTGGGCTTTGGCTGGTCCACTCAAGGACTTTCACATTATAGTTCTGAAGCCATTCCAGTGTTGCTTTGGCTGTATGCTTGGGGTCCTGTTGGAACGTACATCTTCACACCCAGTCTAAGGTCTTTTTCACTCTGAAGTGGGTTCTCATCAAGGATTTGACTGTATTTTGTTCCCTCTGTCCCTATCAGTCTCCTAGTCCCTGAAAAGCATCCTCATAGCATGATGCTGCCACCATGCTTCACGGTAGGGATTGTGTTAGACGGGTGATGAACTGTGCATGGTTTTCTCCAGACATAATGCTTTGCATTCAGGCAAAATAGTTAAATTTTTCTCTCATCAGATCATAGAATATTTTGTTTTATGAGTCATGTGCCTTTTTGCAAACTCCAGGTGTGCAGTCATGTGCCTTTTTCTTAGGAGTGGCTTCTGTTTGGCCACTCTCCCATAAAGTCCAGATTGGTGAAGTGCTATAGAGCCTGTTGTTCTTCTGGCAGGTACTCCCATCTCAGCCAAGGAACTCTGTTGTTCTGTCAGAGTGGTCATTGGGTTCTTGGTCACCTCCCTGATCAAGGTCCTCCCTGTCCTCTTGCTCAGTTTGTCTGCGTAGTTCTATATTTTATTTACATTTCCCAATGATGGAGACCACTGTGCTCTTGGAAACTTAACACTCTACAACTTGTTTCATACCCTTCCCCAGATATATGTTTCATCACAATTCTATATCGGAGATGTACGGACAGTTCCTTGGTATAGTTTATGCACTGTCAACTGTAGGACCTTATCTAGACAGGTGTGTTTCTTTCTAAATCATGGCCAAACAATGGAATTGGCCACAGGTGGACTCCAATCAAGGTGTAGTGGCATCTCAAGGATGATCAAAGGGAATTGGATGCACCTGAACTCAGTTTGGAGTGTCAAAGCAAAGGGGTGTGAATACTTATGGAAATGAGATATTTCTGTATTTCATTTACAATACATTTGCAAACATTTCAAAAAACATGTTTTCACTTTGTCATTATGGGGTATTGTGAAGATGGGTGAGAAGAAAATATATATTTAAAGGAATAATCCACCCCCAGAAATAAAATCATGAAACTCCTGTCAATTTGGTGAAAGCTCTATGTTCTATCGGTGGGTAAAATAACAAATGTCCCGTGATTTAACTGCTATCTGGTCCGTCTTTGAAAATCAGGAAATCGTCTAGGAATGCGTCATAACTTCATCATTCTCGTCATAGGGGATAACACACTATCAGAAATGTATAACGCTTTTAAAACAATGACCTGCTCTCCAGATCGCCGAATCAACCAATAGATGGTACGGGGGTTCTAGAACACAAACATCCATCTATATCCTCATGACAAAGTATAGATGTTGCTTAGATGTACCCCATCTAAACAGTGCAGCAAATTATTGAACTTCAAGTACCATGTCACAATGCCCCCTGTGTGTCTGTGGGAAACAGAGATATTACAGAAAGGAGGAGATAGGAATCCCACAGGCCAATGAATGGAGAAAGGCCCTACCCAACTGACTGTCGACCCATCTGCATTCACTTTGTCATGCTGCGTCACGCGGAGGCTAAACTAAACGTCACGCAATCCCTTCTCAAAGTTAGAGTATGAGCTATACGATATTAAAGAGAACAAGTTAATTATCTCACATCTTGGAAAAGATTTGCAATGTTGTATTTCTTGAAATTCGTGCTAATGTTCGGTTTTTGAGCAAGTTCCCAATTGACTCCCATTCACTCCTTGAAGGAGAGCTGTTCTTGTCCCAGAATCGCACAGAATGCACCGCAAGGCCCATTGGCAATGTATACAATGGGTGTTAATATGATTCTAATGGCGTTTCCCATCTCCTCAAAAGTATCTCTGTGGGAAGGAAACGTACTCTGCTCTCACTTTGGGCAAAGACAAAATGCAAGTTGAACTCTGTGAGATAGGGGCGGCAGGTAGCCTAGTGGTTAGAGCGTTGGACTAGTAACCAAAAAGTTCAATTCCCTGAGCTGACAAGGTACTAGGCCGTCATTGAAAATAAGAATTTGTTCTTAACTGGCTTGCCTAGTTAAATAAAGGTAAAAAAAATTGTGCAGTTTTGTTTAGCCGATTTTACAGCTAGCTAGCTACTTCACATGCTGATATTGACGTTGGCATTGTTGTGCGTAGCTATATTTTCTAGCTAGCCAGCCAATCCCAGAGAGATAGAGAGGGTTTTGTAGAAGACTTGAGCTGCAACAGATTTCCAAAAACTATTTTCACATGTTTCTACCAACCTTGTTATAATGACAAAATTATTTTAACTAGTTCCCCACAAAAATCTTATTATTGTTATTTAACACTATTTAACACTGTTAATCATATTAATTAGTGGTTTAATCCAGTTTGAATTCAGGCTGTAATACAACAAAATGTGGAATAAGTCAAGGGGTAAGAATACTTTCTGAAGACACTGTCTGTACCTAATCTTAAAGCTAGAATCCTTAATTAAAACAATAACAAAGCTGAGGCTATACAGTCGTTATTAACATTTGCATTGTTTAAAACATTGGGGTAAATTAAGCTTATTTTGGGTTCTGATGGGTATGACAGTTGAACTAAGCTCATGAGGCATTTATGAGTTATATTCTTCAAGAATCAATATCATTAATTTACATTTAAATGTATGTAGTATCTAAGGATTCTGTCTTAAAATACTCAGCCTACCGGTAGTTGCAAAACAAGACACCATCGGATGTTCATTGGTGGAGCTGAGAGAGAGAGAGAGAGAGAGAGAGAGAGAGAGAGAGAGAGAGAGAGAGAGAGAGAGAGAGAGAGAGAGAGAGAGAGAGAGAGAGAGAGAGAGAGAGAGAGAGAGAGAGAGAGAGAGAGAGAGAGAGAGAGAGAGAGAGAGAGAGAGAGAGAGAGAGAGAGAGAGAGAGAGAGAGAGAGAGAGAGAGAGAGAGAGAGAGAGAGAGTGCTTTTAATATAAAAATCCAAATCCCTCCAAGCCAGGTAGCTGCCGGAGGATCTGTGATAGCAGACAGACTGTGTTAAATGTCATCCACACATTGTGCCATTATTAAGGAAGCGTGACAGGTTGAATCAGAGCTGTACGCAGGCACACTCTCAACTTCATCAGATTGTAAATAAGATCAGAAGGTTGTCTGCAGCCGTGGAGAATGTGGGCAGAGCGTATCTTATTATTTTGCCCTATAGCATCTCCAGCCTGGCTGAGCAAATGCCACTTCATTCACGCAATCTGCGTCTACATGAACATTAGAGTTTTTATCCCCTAACGTTAAGATCAGTCTGTAGATTCTGTTTGGCACAGAGATGTATTAAAGTTGAGAAATGAGGTGTACTGTGCACGCATACTGTGTGATGCATTAGTTGTCATTAGCCCAAACCTTGTGTAGGATAGTGTTTAGAGAGCCATAGATTTGACCCAGATAGTGTCCACTGCTGGTTTTAGTTCACTTCTTCCTTCTCTATAATAAGTCTTCAACAGGCCTGTATTATTAGTACTGGCTGCCTTGACAGGAACTGATTTTGGTACTTCAGTTTCTCTTAACGTGACAGTGATGCAGGGTGCTATCGATTAGAATGATGTGGAACTGGGAATGCTAACCAGGCAGGCTGGGGGTGAGACACTACCACCCTACAGATGGACCTGATTTGTCTCAAGAAATATCCCTCCATTTCTCTGATTTAATGGCTGAAAGCTATGTGAGTCATCACGACACGGGGAAAGGCTGTTCGTTGGCTGGGCCCCCGATGTAGCCTAAGCTGGGCTATAATTTAATGTCACTTCGCACACAGGATACCTTCAGTTCAATGTAGATGCGTCCCAAATGGCACCCTATCTCCTATATTGTGCTATATAGAGTGTAATTTGGGATGCAGGCTCGGCAATCTGTGAAGCTTGGAGAAGAAGCCTGGCTATTTACACTCCTCTGTCACCCCGTCAGGGAGATAAAGCTTGGCCATTCATCAGCTCTGGTTACACCTCTGTCTAGTCTACTCTCTCGGGTTAAAGTGTAATTATGACCTAGGTCCTCTGCTCACCTTTATCTCTCCATATTTGTTCCTGTTTTGTTTTATGAGAACAATTGAATGTTAATGACGTGTCATCACTCAGGTTCACACGGAGATCGATGGGAGAGGGTTGTTTCTGAACTGCAATAATGGGGGAGGTCAGGGAAGAGTGGAGGGAGAGAGGAAAGAGTGGAGGGAGAGAGGAAAGAGTGGAGGGAGAGAGGAAAGAGTGGAGGAAGAGAGGAAAGAGTGGAGGAAGAGAGGAAAGAGTGGAGGGAGAGAGGAAAGAGTGGAGGGAGAGAGGAAAGAGTGGAGGGAGAGAGGAAAGAGTGGAGGGAGAGAGGAAAGAGTGGAGGAAGAGAGGAAAGAGTGGAGGGAGAGAGGAAAGAGTGGAGGAAGAGAGGAAAGAGTGGAGGGAGAGAGGAAAGAGTGGAGGGAGAGAGGAAAGAGTGGAGGGAGAGAGGAAAGAGTGGAGGGAGAGAGGAAAGAGTGGAGGGAGAGAGGAAAGAGTGGAGGGAGAGAGGAAAGAGTGGAGGGAGAGAGGAAAGAGTGGAGGGAGAGAGGAAAGAGTGGAGGAAGAGAGGAAAGAGTGGAGGGAGAGAGAGGAAAGAGTGGAGGGAGAGAGGAAAGAGTGGAGGGAGAGAGGAAAGAGTGGAGGGAGAGAGGAAAGAGTGGAGGGAGAGAGGAAAGAGTGGAGGAAGAGAGGAAAGAGTGGAGGGAGAGAGGAAAGAGTGGAGGGAGAGAGGAAAGAGTGGAGGGAGAGAGGAAAGAGTGGAGGAAGAGAGGAAAGAGTGGAGGGAGAGAGGAAAGAGTGGAGGGCGAGTGGGGAGGGTGGAAGGAGAGAGGAGATGGGTGAGAGTGGAGAGAGGGAAGAGTGGAGGGCGAGTGGGGAGGGTGGAAGGAGAGAGGAGATGGGTGAGAGGGGAGAGTGGAGAGAGTGCAGGAGAGAGGGAAGGTGGTGCAGATAAGTGGAGATATGGATGGGGGGACAGTTTGTATCTCGTATAAGTATGTCTGTTATATAGTACACTGCATACATACAGGTGTAGGATCTTAATTTGATCACTCTTTTGTTACAGAAATGTTCCTGCACCATAGGAAATGCAGATGAGCTTTGAGATTTACATACATTCACTGAAAGCCCACACTAACACACGGTTATATTAACAGTATTGTACTTTTTATGTAGCCTAATAACCCAACCACCAATCAAGCAACTGTCACGCCCTGGCCATGGAGAGCCCTCTGGGATCTCTATGGTGTGTTAGGTCAGGGCGTGACTAGGGGTTTCTAAGGGGGTTGTCTATGTTTTGGTTTTGTGTGGTTCCCAATTAGAGGCAGCTGTTGTTCGTTGCCTCTAATTGGAATCCTATATAGTTTGGTTCTTTCCCACCTGTGTTTGTGGTTTATTGTTTTGAGTTAGTGCATTTGTTTGTGCGCTACGTAAGTGCCGATCTGTTGTTCTTTATTGCTTTTGTACGTTTCACAGTTGTAAATAAATATGTGGAACGCCATGCACGCTGCGCCTTGGTCCATCCTTTTACAAGATCGTGACAGAATAACCCACCAAACCAGGACCAAGCAGCGTGCCATGGAGGAGAAGCAGTTCTGGACCTGGGAGGAGATTATGGGGGGGTAGCGAGACCCTTCCTTGGCGGGAGTCGCCAAGGAGAGTAGGAGGACATCGGCGACGCCAGGGGCCGCGTGCCCATGCAGCCCAGGGACAGCCCCAATATTTTTCTTTGGGGGGGGCACATGGGGCTAGCGGTCGGGCTGAGGGGAGAGCCCGAATGGAGGACGTACGAGGAGTTTAATGAGGGATATAGGAGAGAAGTTTTGGCGAGGAAGGAGCTGCAGCGCAGGCGCCTAGAGGAGTGTCTGTCCAGCCCGGTATGTACTGCGCCAGCTCCCCGCACTCGCCCTGAGGTGCGTGTTGTCAGTTCAGTGGGACCTACGCCGGCTCCACGCACCAGGATGCCAGTGCGCCTCCCCAGCCCGGTACGTCCAGTGCCAGCTCCCCGCACTCGCCCTGAGGTGCGCCTTCTCAGTCCGGGTAAACCTGTTCCGGATCCACGCACCAGGAGTCCAGTGCGCCTTTCCAGCCTGGTACGTCCCGCACCGGAGCCGGCACCCTAAAACCCTCCCTATCAAGTTTCAGTTTGTGCGGTCGGAGTCCGCACCTTTGGGGGGGGGTACTGTCACGCCCTGGCCATGGAGAGCCCTCTGGGATCTCTATGGTGTGTTAGGTCAGGGCGTGACTAGGGGTTTCTAGGGTTGTCTATGTTTTGGTTTTGTGTGGTTCCCAATTAGAGGCAGCTGTTGTTCGTTGCCTCTAATTGGAATCCTATATAGTTTGGTTCTTTCCCACCTGTGTTTGTGGGTTATTGTTTTGAGTTAGTGCATTTGTTTGTGCGCTACGTAAGTGCCGATCTGTTGTTCTTCATGGTTTTTGTACGTTTCACAGTTATAAATAAATATATGGAACGCCATGCACGCTGCGCCTTGGTCCATCCTTTTACAAGATCGTGACAGCAACATTATAGATTAAATGTTAAAATCATGTTGCTGCAATATTATTTTGCTGTGACAATTCAGGTCAAATAAAAATCCTACATCTGTAGGCAAACCAATGTAGGCCCCTACAACAAACTTGATATTGTGTAGTTAGTATGAAAGCAGATTGGACAACAACTAGACCTGGTAAATTTTTGTGTTGTCATCTGTATTTCATGTTTCAGTTTTCTCCTTTCTCAGTATGTTCAGGTTGCCTGCTGACTTCTGTGACTTTCAACCTCGAGGATGTCTCTCTGGTTAATCACAGGCTTGTGTTGTCCCTCTGCACTTTATTGGGAGATTTACTCTTATCTGGTGTTCTGCACAATGGCTTAGCTGCCTCACATAAGCTACACTACTTTAGAAACATTTGATGGAATTCTCTTTGGAGGACTGAGGACACCATATATGGAAAACTGGGAAATAAATGTTTTCCAGCAAAGCAATATATCATTGTTATGTAAAGAATCCCTCTAATACGTTTTCTATGGGTGACCTCTAGTCTTGTTTAAATGTGTCTAGCCTGCCTGCCACAATGTTTTCTTCCTTTTGAGCACCTCTACACACAAGCTGTAATTGGTTGTGAATCAAAAGGCTTAATCAATAAGGGAGCTGTGGAGAGTCATTTCCAATAAAGATGTACATTACTCCTGGGTGCCGAGGTGTCAGAAGGCTCCTTTCTCCCCGCCGAAGATTAGTCAGAGGTCCTTTTCTCACATGACTGATCTTAGAGGCGAGGCACGCTGTGGTGCCTTCACGCAGACACACAAACACACACTGAAATACTCCCATACGTACAGTAGGCCTCAGATTCAGAGGCAATGCATGCACCCTAATGAAGATGAAACGTCTCTCTGTGCTATGAAGGTACCTAAACCTGCCTCTGTGTGTTTCTCTCACTCTCTTTCTCTCTCTTTGTCTCTCTCTCTTCTCCCCCCCTCTCTCCATCTTTCTATCTCTCTCTTTCTCCCTCTCCTCTCTCTCTCCCTCCTCCACAGGCTGGTCAGAGAAAGCAGGATCCTACCTGTTGTCTTTCAAGTCATGGCGGTAAGTTAAGAGCCCCACTTAAAATGCTGCTTTTTCTTCTCTATACTAAAATCTTGTGTTCCAGGAAACTGCTTTGGTGTGCGGTTTTATTTATCACTTGTGTTGCCTGCCCGACTTTTCATTTCCAGGCTCAAGAAAAAAGCTATCTCCTAAAAATATAAGTGGTTTGTCAAATTCCCACCTCCACTCTACTCTGTGTCTCTCTCCGTCTTCCAGACGGCCCGAGGTGGAAACTAGAGGAAAGGAATGTTAGGATGAAAGCCATATTACAAACCACCTTGCTTCCTCCTCCCCAACCCCCCCACCGCTTTTTATCCTCTTGTCATGAAAATATATGAGTCCCATTGGGTGGAGAAGACTTTGGGCTATTGGAACATAATTCAAAGGCTGTTATGTGGGGGAATTCTGCTGGGCCAGACATTTTAGCTCGTAAAACCCCCTCCCATCCACCCCACCCCCATCCCACCGCCTGCCTACTTCTCTCTCTCTCTGTCATTTCAGGCCGAGCCCATTTTGCACCAGCAGCGCTCATTTGCGAGGGTTCTTTATTGATTTATTATGCAAATGAGTGTGCTGTGCGGTGGTGACCCATCACAGTACATTGTGTAATTGAGTGACGGAGGGAGGGGCTGTGCTTAATGGAGTGAGAATATGAAGTGGTCGTCGTCCCCTAGCTCCTACAACAGGTTACATATTCATCAGACCAGAACGCTTCTTTCCAGTAAACAGCCAATTCCCCCTTGACCTCAATCCGCCAGTAACTGCTCTGCACTCTTTAATGAACTTATCGCTTGGGTGACTTCTCAGACAAGTTGCCGCTGCATGTAAGAACACGTTGAGAAACGTCACACAGACGGAGTCAGTTAGCTGTTAGGTTGATTGTCTTCACGTGTTGTGTTGCTTTCCACGGGTCTCTTCTATGTTTTTGAGGTATAGGCCAGGCCTAACCATGATAGTACCAACTAGGACGTATGTAGATGTCATCATCACATTTAGAGGACCTAATGTTCTGAATTTGTCATTCAAAGAATAAGTTGTGGAATGTGTTAGAAAAGCCTCCATCCACACAGTTTAACACTTTACAATGCAGGGTTACATACGCAGCCATACAGGAAGGAGAGCCATTTAGTGTGCATTACCAGCCGATCAGTGTCATGCAGGTCAACCACTTAACCACTGCTCTATCCAATATAGACCCAGTCTGGACTCTATCACACACTGTAATCCTCCTCTCCTCTCCACCGCTGGAGGGTTTACCATTCACATAGTGCCTAGTTCTTACACCTACAGGGCATACACTATGGCCAGTCCATTACAGGCATTACAGATAAATAGTGACAGGATTAAATCAGCTCTTCTCTCTCTCACTGTACTGTAGTCACCGTGTGTGTAGTGAGTGTACCAAATGGAAGCCTATTCCCTATATGGTGCACTACTTTTGACCTTTGAGCCCTGGTCAAAAGTAGTGCATTACATAGGGAATAGGGTGCACTTTTGGGACACAGACCATACCTTTTAACTTGACTCTAAACCGCAATGGCTTGCCTTCTCCAATCCAATGGAAGCTGATATGCGGGTTAGGTCGGGATCGTATCAAATTGCCTTTTCGCGACACAGTTAGTGCAGACTGCAGTAGTAATGGCTGTCCACTTATTTACTTTTAAGGCCAGTTCAGCAGTTTCACGGACTGACATTGATTCGGGCCAGAGACGGCATGAAAGTGGTCCGCGGACGGAGCCGTAATGCACATCACTAATGAGTGTGGCGAGGAAGCCAGTGGTGATTGACAGTGGCATTGATTGAGTTTGGTCCAACATCAGCAGACTGATCCTTAAGCAAGTGTTTAGGGAGCTTGACTCTGGTTACAACAAGAGCCCCAAGTAACACTGCTAGGCTCTAGCCCTCCTTCCCTGCTATCCTGAATCTAATGTCGGGAGACTGAAGCTCAAGCCTAGTTTGTTGTGGCTGCTGCAATGCGTCATGGTCTTTTACTGATGATCATGATTGATTGTGTTAAGGAGAATAGTTGAGACTCCTCAAATGTCTCTATTTTAACAGCTTTGTTTTAAAGGTTAATGTTGGCATAGAAGTAAATGAACAAAGATGTTCGGTGGAGTGGACCCCCTCACTGTTGCAGGATGGCTTTATCTCTCCGTTCCCCTGATTGTAGTGCCTCTGCCCCATATTCGAATTTGATGTCATCTGACAGTGTAAATCTATTTGGAAGAAAATCCATTTTGCCTGTGTGTAGGGGGAAGGTAGGTAGGAATGTACAGTCGGTGGACTCTATGAGTTTGTGAGCTCTAAGAGAGGAAAGAGAATCTAATAGTATCAGAGGTTTATACAGCTAGCTCTGATTGCAACGTTGATGCTGCTGGTATTAGGAGAATAGTCGTGCTCCCCTCTCCCATTCTCATTAACAACAGCAGAGAAGAAAAGTCTGCATTGCGACAAATATTGATCTGGAGACCAAATTACAGCTTGAAAGAAAGTCAAATAGCAGACATAAACACTGCCTTTTGTTGTTCTGCAAAGCTGCTTTTCAGAGCTTGTTTTACACTGTAGGACATACTGAAGAAGAAGAAGAATCCTTTTTTATCCATTTTCCTTGCAGTCAACAGAAATTCATCGACTGCTTATCCCCTCCCAAAGACACACACACTCACACACACACACACACACACACACACACACACACACACACACACACACACACACACACACACACACACACACACACACACTCACAGGATTGAAGTTAGTTCAGAAGGGGCAGTCAAGCAGCTACATAGGAGTTTGAGGTTCTGGGAATGGGCCTGTGATAGCGAGGCTCCTGTCTAGTTCCATGTAAACCAACACAGAGAGACATTCGTTGAGTTGAGCACTGAAGTGATTGTTGGTTCAGACTGTGTGAAGCCAGAGGCAGCCAATGGTGTGTTTGGGATTGTGATGATGAGATCTGAAGTCAGCATTATAGATGATGAGAGATCAAGTCAAGCTGCAGGCAGACAGCACAATTCCATTACACTGATAAGATACAGAAATGCTTTTTCGGGAGGTGATAAAAAGTCGTTTTTCTTTCCGTCCTAATTTTTTCAGTATGTTTCTATCTCCCACTTTTTCATTCAGCTCTGTCATCTGTCAGAAAATATTTTTTCTGTGTGTGTGTGTGTCGGTCGTGTGTGTGTGTGTGTGTTCACTCTGGCCTAGATCTACAGGCCCAGACATCCTAGCTCAGACCTTCATTGTCTACCTACTTATTATGTTCCTAATCCCCCCCCGCACCCTGCTCACCAGATAATTACACAACCTTCACCAAGGCTCATTCCCTGCACCCTGCTCACCAGATAATTACACAACCTTCACCAAGACTCATCCCCTGCACCCTGCTCACCGGATAATTACACAACCTTCACCAAGGCTCATCCCCTGCACCCTGCTCACCGGATAATTACACAACCTTCACCAAGACTCATCCCCTGCACCCTGTTCACCAGATAATTACACAACCTTCACCAAGACTCATCCCCTGCACCCTGTTCACCAGATAATTACACAACCTTCACCAAGACTCATCCCCTGCACCCTGCTCACCAGATAATTACACAACCTTCACCAAGACTCATCCCCTGCACCCTGCTCACCGGATAATTACACAACCTTCACCAAGGCTCATCCCCTGCACCCTGCTCACCAGATAATTACACAACCTTCACCAAGGCTCATCCCCTGCACCCTGTTCACCAGATAATTACACAACCTTCACCAAGACTCATCCCCTGCACCCTGTTCACCAGATAATTACACAACCTTCACCAAGGCTCATTCCCTGCACCCTGCTCACCAGATAATTACACAACCTTCACCAAGACTCATCCCCTGCACCCTGCTCACCAGATAATTACACAACCTTCACCAAGGCTCATCCCTGCACCCTGCTCACCAGATAATTACACAACCTTCACCAAGACTCATCCCCTGCACCCTGCTCACCAGATAATTACACAACCTTCACCAAGACTCATCCCCTGCACCCTGCTCACCAGATAATTACACAACCTTCACCAAGGCTCATCCCCTGCACCCTGCTCACCAGATAATTACACAACCTTCACCAAGACTCATCCCCTGCACCCTGCTCACCAGATAATTACACAACCTTCACCAAGACTCATCCCCTGCACCCTGCTCACCAGATAATTACACAACCTTCACCAAGACTCATCCCCTGCACCCTGCTCACCAGATAATTACACAACCTTCACCAAGACTCATCCCCTGCACCCTGCTCACCAGATAATTACACAACCTTCACCAAGACTCATCCCTGCACCCTGTTCACCAGATAATTACACAACCTTCACCAAGACTCATCCCCTGCACCCTGTTCACCAGATAATTACACAACCTTCACCAAGACTCATCCCCTGCACCCTGTTCACCAGATAATTACACAACCTTCACCAAGGCTCATCCCCTGCACCCTGCTCACCAGATAATTACACAACCTTCACCAAGACTCATCCCCTGCACCCTGCTCACCAGATAATTACACAACCTTCACCAAGACTCATCCCCTGCACCCTGCTCACCAGATAATTACACAACCTTCACCAAGACTCATCCCCTGCACCCTGTTCACCAGATAATTACACAACCTTCACCAAGACTCATCCCCTGCACCCTGCTCACCAGATAATTACACAACCTTCACCAAGGCTCATCCCCTGCACCCTGCTCACCAGATAATTACACAACCTTCACCAAGGCTCATCCCCTGCACCCTGTTCACCAGATAATTGCACAACCTTCACCAAGGCTCATCCCCTGCACCCTGCTCACCAGATAATTACACAACCTTCACCAAGACTCATCCCCTGCACCCTGCTCACCAGATAATTACACAACCTTCACCAAGACTCATCCCCTGCACCCTGCTCACCAGATAATTACACAACCTTCACCAAGGCTCATCCCCTGCACCCTGCTCACCAGATAATTACACAACCTTCACCAAGACTCATCCCCTGCACCCTGCTCACCAGATAATTACACAACCTTCACCAAGGCTCATCCCCTGCACCCTGTTCACCAGATAATTACACAACCTTCACCAAGACTCATCCCCTGCACCCTGTTCACCAGATAATTACACAACCTTCACCAAGGCTCATCCCTGCACCCTGCTCACCAGATAATTACACAACCTTCACCAAGACTCATCCCTGCACCCTGTTCACCAGATAATTACACAACCTTCACCAAGACTCATCCCTGCACCCTGTTCACCAGATAATTACACAACCTTCACCAAGGCTCATCCCCTGCACCCTGCTCACCAGATAATTACACAACCTTCACCAAGACTCATCCCCTGCACCCTGTTCACCAGATAATTACACAACCTTCACCAAGGCTCATCCCCTGCACCCTGCTCACCAGATAATTACACAACCTTCACCAAGGCTCATCCCCTGCACCCTGCTCACCAGATAATTTCACAACCTTCACCAAGGCTCATCCTCCCCCACATCCCAAAGTAACCTCCACCTCCTCCATCTCCCTCCTCCCTCTCCCCAACCTCCCATGCTCCTCCGCTGGCCTTCATCTAGCCCTCAGCTAGGTCCTGAAGATGCTTCCCCTTTCAAAAGTGAAGATGCTAATGACTATTCTTCATGAAAGCTCAGCTATTTCTAATGACTATTCTTCATGAAAGCTCAGCTATTTCTAATGACTATTCTTCATTAAAGCTCAGATCTAGGCCCTTAAGATGGCACACACAGGTGTATCTAGATGCTGTGAAGGAGAAAGGGATAATGTAAGCAGCAGATGATAATGTAGTCAATACAAATGCAGAATGTTAGCTACTGTATGCTTCAGTTTTGAGAATAAGACATGTACTGTGGGTGCAGGGGACAGTAGTTGTGAAAACAAGAGTACTGCAGAAGCATTGCTAAGGCAGATTTGCTCAAATCCATCCCTAAGGCTGTCAATATATGAGGATTGCCCTGAAAGACTGTGCTTCCGTGGGTTTTGCCCTGCCTTTCCCTCGGCCCCTATTCATTTCTCCTGTGTGTTTATTCCATGTTGTGTTCTCTCCAGGAGCACCAGGACAATATCCTGGGTGGAACCATGCAGAAGGCCATGGCTCTCCTCAGCAACCTGACTGGACAGAAAGACGTGGACCTACAACCCTTCTACCAACAAGGTACGGTGCACTGCTTCACACAAATTAATGCATTGTACTGTATCTAGGCCTAACAATTTCCGCCCCATTTACAAAGAACACCGTGCACACGTCCCATGTGGTCCCGTGTGGCTTAGTTGGTAGAGCATGGCACTCGCAATGCCAGGGTTGTGGGTACAGTTCCCACGGGGGATCAGTACGGAAATGTATGCACTCACTACTGTAAGTGGCTCTGGATAAGATCGTCTGCTAAATGACTGAAATGTAAATGTAAAGTGAGGACTCAGACCTCCAACCGCTCTATCAGCAAGGTACGGTGACTGACATAAATAAATGTCTTTGGTGGGTTAATGCAACACTCTGTGTAATACAACACCCAACAGTTTCTCCATCATTGACAAAGACAATCATACACAGGTACAAAACAGCCTGTGTTGATTCCTCTCCTGTGTTTTCAATTACTGGAGTGTGTTTCCATGCTAGTAACGCCACCCCTTTACCTTATTGCATTGGGATCCTGTGGTGCCTTAAGCCGTATGGGTGTAGTGTGTGTGTTTCATGTAGCAGGCAGGCTTTTGGTCTCCCAGCAGCAGCTGAGGAAGGAAGAATGAAATCCTCTCCTCTTCTTCCTCCACTCTATCCATCAGCAGGCTGGGCTGTGTGTCCTGTTGTGGTACTCCCATCAGTTCATCTCCTCCCTGTCCGTCCACAGACGGCCCGCACCCACCAGTCCGCCTCTCTCTCTCTTTTTCTCGCTTTACACTCAGCACTTACTCATCTAATAAAATCAGCCCAGCTGCCGAGCAGCCATTTGTCTGCCTCCTTTACCCACTCGGCTCAACTGCCTTGGCATGTTTTCTTTCTCTGCCATCGCTTTTCAATGCCCAGCTGGCTGCCCGCTGCAAAAACCAGGCTCTCCATAACACTCAATTATTGAATAATAGATTCATTTTGCTATGGCTGTACTGTGTTGACAGTTCTCAGTAGCTAGTCGGCCCAGTTAGCCCGTTAGCACCACATAGTATCTCTCTCCCACCGCCGAGCGGCATGGAGCTGAGAGAGCCTGTCCTGTCCACCCTGTCGTGGTTCTGCATGAGCTCAGGGGGTCATAGATTCACAGCCAGGCTTCACATTCAACATGCACCTCCTAGGAGAAGGCAGGGGCTCCTTTCAGAGATACAGTGAGGCAAACTGACAAAGAAATGATCAGTCTATAATTTTAATGGTAGGTTTATTTGAACAGTGAGAGACAGAATAACAACAAAAAGATCCAGAAAAACGCACGTGAAAAATGTTATAAATTGATTTGCATTTTAATGAGGGAAATAAGTATTTGACCCCCTCTCAATCAGAAAGATTTCTGGCTCCCAGGTGTCTTTTATACAGGTAACAAACTGAGATTAGGAGCACATGCTCCTAATCTCAGTTTGTTACCTGTATAAAAGACACCTGTCCACAGAAGCAATCAATCAATCAGATTCCAAACTCTCCACCATGGCCAAGACCAAAGAGCTCTCCAAGGATGTCAGGGACAAGATTGTAGACCTACACAAGGCTGGAATGGGCTACAAGACCATCGCCAAGCAGTTTGGTGAGAAGGTGACAACAGTTGGTGCGATTATTCGCAAATGGAAGAAACACAAAAGAACTGTCAATCTCCCTCGGCCTGGGGTTCCATGCAAGATCTCACCTCGTGGAGTTGCAATGATCATGAGAACGGTGAGGAATCAGCCCAGAACTACACGGGAGGATCTTGTCAATGATCTCAACCATAGTTTCTTGGGACCATAGTCACCAAGAAAACAATTGGTAACACACTACGCCTTGAAGGACTGAAATCCTGTAGCGCCCGCAAGGTCCCCCTACTTAAGAAAGCACATATACATGGCCGTCTGAAGTTTGCCAATGAACATCTGAATGATTCAGAGGACATCTGGGTGAAAGTGTTGTGGTCAGATGAGACCAAAATTGAGCTCTTTGGCATCAACTCAACTCACCGTGTTTGGAGGAGGAGGAATGCTGCCTATGACCCCAAGAACACCATGCCCACCGTCAAACATGGAGGTGGAAACATTATGCTTTGGGGGTGTTTTTCTGCTAAGGGGACAGGACAACTTCACCGCATAAAAGGGACAATGGACGGGGCCATGTACCGTCAAATCTTGGGTGAGAACCTCCTTCTCTCAGCCAGGGGGGTCGTGGATGGGTATTCCAGCATGACAATGACCCAAAACACACGGCCAAGGCAACAAAGGAGTGGCTCAAGAAGAAGCACATTAAGGTCCTGGAATGGCCTAGCCAGTCTCCAGACCTTAATCCCATAGAAAATCTGTGGAGGGAACTGAAGGTTCGAGTTGCCAAATGTCAGCCTCGAAACCTTAATGACTTGGAGAAGATCTGCAAAGAGGAGTGGGACAAAATCCCTCCTGAGAAGTGTGCTAACCTGGTGGCCAACTGCAAGAAACGTCTGACCTCTGTGATTGCCAACAAGGGTTTTGCCACCAAGTACTAAGTCATGTTTTGCAGAGGGGTCAAATACTTTTTTCCCTCATTAAAATGCAATTCCATTCATAACATTTTTCACATGCATTTTTCTGGATTTATTTGTTGTTATTCTGTCTCTCACTGTTCAAATAAACCTACCATTAAAATTATAGACTGATAATTTCTTTGTCAGTGGGCAAACGTACAAAATCAGCAGGGGATCAAATACTTTTTTCCCTCACTGTAGCAGGACTAATGAAATGCTACTCCTAGGAGAAGGCAGGGGCACCTTGCAGATAGCAGGACTAATGAAATGCTCCTCCTAGGAGAAGGCAGGGGCTCCTTGCGGATAGCAGGACTAATGAAATGCTACTCCTAGGAGAAGGCAGGGGCACCTTGCAGATAGCAGGGCTAATGAAATGCTACTCCTAGGAGAAGGCAGGGGCTCCTTGCAGATAGCAGGACTAATGAAATGCTACTCCTAGGAGAAGGCAGGGGCTCCTTGCAGATAGCAGGACTAATGAAATGTGCCTCCTAGGAGAAGGCAGGGGCACCTTGAAAAACAAATGATAGTCCCACTAAACATAAACCAGATGGGATGGCGTATTTCTGCAGAATGCTGTGGTAGTCATGCTGGTGTGCCTTGAATTCTCAGTAGATCTCACAGACAGTGTCACCAGCAAAGCACCATCACACCTCCTCCAAATTTGGATTCATCAGACCAAAGACAGATTTCCACCAGTCTAATGTTCATTGCTTGTGTTTCTTGGCCCAAGCAAGTCTCTTCTTCTTATTGGTGTCATTTAGTAGTGGTTTCTTTGCAGCAATACGACCATGAAGGCCTGATTCACGCAGTCTCTTCTGAACTGTTGATGTTGAGATATCTCTGTTACTTGAACTCTGAAGCATTTATTTTGGCTGCAATTTCTGAGGCAGGTAACTCTCATGAACTTATCTTCTGCAGCAGAAGTAACTCTGGGTCTTCCTTTGCTGTGGCGGTCCTCATGAGAGCCAGTTTCATCATAGCGCTTGATGGTTTTTGTGACTGCACTTGAAGAAACTTTCAAAGTTCTTGAAATGTTCTGTATTGACTGACCTTCATGACTTAAAGTAATGATGGGCTGTCGTTTCTTTTTGCTTATTTGAGCTGTTTCTTGCCATAATATGGACTTGGTCTTTTACCAAATAGGGCTATATGTACACCAACCCTACCTTGTCACAACACAACTGATTGGCTCAAATGCATTAAGAAGGAAATACATTCCACAAATTAACTTTTAACAAGGCACACCTGTTAATTGAAATGCATTTCAGGTAACTACCTCATGAAACTTGTTGACAGAATGCCAAGAGTGTGCTAAGCTGTCATCAAGGCAAAGGGTGGCTACTTTGAAGAATCTCAAATATAAAATATATTTGGATTACTTTTTTGGTTGCTACATGATTCCATATGTGTTATTTCATAGTTTAGATGTCTTCACTATTATTCTACAATTTATAAAATTGTACAAATAAAGAAAAACCATTAGTAGGTATATCCAAACTTTTGACTGGTACTGTCTGTGAGAATGCCAAAGAAGTGGGGTCCCAGAAGCCACTCAAAGATTGTCATCGTCTCACAGTCACTGGACACTTGGGGTCAACATTTGAGTACATTTTTGTCATTTGAGTAATGGAGACATTGCAAAACTTTTAACTGAAATAGCCCATGCCTTATGCAAAATGATGAGGTGTGGATACGCCCAATACTATGTTACGGCATGTGTATTTGCCAAGGAAGGCGGATTGATACCCTGTATTATGCCGTATATTCTGGAGATTGTGCCCTTCAGATACGGGTTAAGATCTAAGCACCTCTCGACTGGACACACTGAGGGCTCGAGTGGAAATGAAGGGAAATATTCTTTAGAAAAGCTGTGAGTTTGCAGGTACCTAAAAAGTGGGTATTGGGAATATTATGGTCAACCCTCAGAGTATGGAATAAGACATATGTTATCAACAAATAGGTTACAAAAAAACACCAGACCGTTCCTATGCCAGAACTGAAATGCCG
This sequence comes from Brachymystax lenok tsinlingensis, assembly GCA_030435695.1. Classification (NCBI taxonomy): domain Eukaryota; kingdom Metazoa; phylum Chordata; class Actinopteri; order Salmoniformes; family Salmonidae; genus Brachymystax; species Brachymystax lenok. The sequence goes on from CM059789.1 coordinate 59,465,433, forward strand.
TGTCAATCTGCGACGCTGGGAAGAGATGATTCGATGTTCATGGAGAGAAGCAGCTTGTTTAAGGCTGAAGTGATTTTGGAATTGGGACCAGATTTTAAGGGAGTTCTTGACGATGGGATTCAAAACATGGGTGCCAAGGTTCATGGCCAGTGGGAGCACAGGAGCGAGACAGGAGAAGTTGGAAGGCTTGACTGGAACTTCATGATGGCCCAAGTTGGACCATCCTTGTTTTAAAATGTAGAATCCCAATAAACACATGTTATATATATTTGCTGACCAGTAGTAGTGTAAAAAATTGGGAAGGCCCAGTCCGCCTGCAGGCTTTGGTCTCTCTAGACATACCTTTCTCATTTGTGGATTTGACTTATTCCAAATGAAGTTGGAAATGCAGCTGTCCAGTTGTTTGAACATTGACTTTGGAATAAGTACATAAACCTAGGTAGTACAGTCATGTTAACAGAATTCTTCCGACCTGCTAATGAAAAGCGAAGAGACAACCACCTTATGAAATCCTGCTTAGTGCGCTCCAGGAGTGTTTTGAAGTTATGTTTAAACAGAGCCTTAAATGAGCATGTGACCTTTATCCCCAAATAAGTAAAGACCTGATGCTCCACCTTAAATGGGAAATTGGCATACCCAATACCTTCTGCTAACTGATTATTGGGGAGAAGCAGACCTGTTAGGGTTAACTTGTAACCAGATAATCTCCAAAACCTTGTAGCATGTCCAAGAGATAGGGTAAAGACTCCACAGGGTTAGAGATGTATAAAATAAGATTGTCTGCAAATAAGGACACCTTGTGAGTTATGTCCCTCCTTAATATTCCCTTAATCCTCTCCTCCGCCCACAGGCCGATAGCAAGAGGCTCACTAGCCATATCAAATAGGAAAGGGGATAAACAACACCCTGCCTGGCCCCCCTGTGGAGAGGGAAGTCGCTGGAGGTAACATTGTTGGTGCAAACAGAAGCCACTGGGGAAGAGTACAAAATCTTAATCCAGGAAAGGAATGAGGTGCCAAACTCAAATCTCTCTGTACTGTAAATAGATATTCCGACTTAACCCGGTCAAAAGCCTTCTCAGCATCAAGAGAGATGACAACCTCTGGCTTTTGAGTAGAGTGGACAGAGTAGAGAACATTAAATAGCCGGCGCATATTATAGAAAGATTGCCTACCTGAGATAAATCCGGTTTGGGCAGAGTCACTGTCTCTAAACGGCACAAAAGGACCTTAATGAGAATTTTATAATCACTGCACAGGAGGCTTGTGGGGATCTAGGGGATTCTTGTCCTTTTTAAGCAAAACCAAAATAGTCGCCTGGGTAAGTGTCTGGGGCAGTTTCTGATTTAGAAAGGATGTCATTGTACATTGAGCTGAGGATAGGGGATAGTTTTGAGGAGACTGGTTTATACAATTCAATAGGGAAGCCATCAGGCCCAGGAGCTTTACCTCTCTGCATGGACTGTATTTCCAGAGTAGCTTCCTCATCACTTCTTTAGGCATCCCATGTTAGTTTGTTCATCAGAATTGAGACAGGGAATGTCCAGATTGTCTAGAAATGCATGCATACGAGATGTGTCAGGAAGAGCCTCTGACGAGTAAAGAGCAGAGTAGAATTGCTTAAATTGATTGTTGATTTCTTTGGGATTGGTAGAAGTTAAACACAGATGTCAGGTTTGGTGCTGCTAGCAGGGGATTGTTGAAGCTGGTGAGATAACAACTTGCCAGCTTTCTCTCCTTGTTCATAAAATGTCTGCCTCAACTTTGAGGTCGGGAAGTATTGCAATGAGGTCAGATAAAAATGTAGTGTCATGCCAATTAGGACCATAGAGGTTAGCCAGAACAACGTGGGTGCTAAACAATTTCCACATTCCTATAACATATCTGCCATTCGTATATGAAATTACTTTGTAGGAGCCTTTTCTTATAAGGACGGCTGCCCCTCTGGCCTTAGCGCCAAAGTTGGAGTGAAATATTTGGTCGACCCATCCTCTCTTTAGTTTATCGTGGTCGCTGGACCGGAGATGGGTCTCTTGGAGAAAAACTATGTTCGAACTTAACGATTTAAGATTAGCATACACTCGGCTACGCTTGACCACATGGTTAATTCCTTTTAAGTTCCAGGTGATAAAGCAAGTGGAGCCTAGAGTATGTGAATTAGGCATAGTCATAGTAATTAGAAATCAATATTAGTATAATCACATGGCCAGTGTGCCGACAAGGTCAGAATACAAAAATGACCCAGAAGAAAACCTTGGACCCCTATGCTAGCCTTCTCCTTGTTGGAAGGCTGCATTTACCTCTCCTAGACTTGAGCAAGATACTACCATGTTAAACCAAACTTCAGTAGAGCTCTATCCAGGCCCAACATAATGTAGTTTACACATTTGGAAGGGATTCTGGAGGGAATCACCTCAGTTCTCTAATGTATCTTATGCAATATGCATATTTGAAAGAGGTATATGTTCCGCTCCTGACCCCCCAAACCCATCCATTTGGGATGCCTTAAAATAATTTTAAAAACATTTGGATAACAAACACAGTATAATTCAACATTTGTATAAATGTAACCCTCGATTGAACATCCTAATAAGCCAGAAGACAGACAAATATCTGGCAAACGCTTGGTAATTAATACCTGCAGGGTTCGCTCGGCTGTACAACCTGCGGACCCGTGCCAGCAGCCACTAAGCACCAAAGCGGGCCACCCAGTCAAATAGTAAAGAGTAATACACGTGGTCCTTTGGGAGTACAAACGTGTAACGTTAGGTATTAAACATGCTCACAGTATACTGGTAGGGTATTCTATTAAGGCATGGAAATAGAGAGCTCAATGGCTAACCTTATGTAGTGACTAAGCTAACTAGTATCGCGCCACCTAGCACCGAGGCCTCCAGCCGCAGCTAGTTGGTAAAAGCCAATTGTGCCATGTACTGTAAATAAAATACTATTCAAACTATATTGTCCTTGTAAGAACACGTCACCATACAATGAGGGGAAAAAAGTATTTGATCCCCTGCTGATTTTGTAAGTTTGCCCACTGACAAAGAAATGATCAGTCTATAATTTTAATGGTAGGTTTATTTGAACAGTGAGAGACAGAATAACAACAAAAAAATCAAGAAAAACACATGTGAAAGATGTTATAAATTTATTTGCATTTTAATGAGGGAAATAAGTATTTGACCCCCTCTCAATCAGAAAGATTTCTGGCTCCCAGGTGTCTTTTATACAGGTAACGAGCTGAGATTAGGAGCACACTCTTAAAGGGAGTGCTCCTAATCTCAGTTTGTTACCTGTATAAAAGACACCTGTCTACAAAAGCAATCAATCAATCAGATTCCAAACTCTCCACCATGGCCAAGACCAACGAGCTCTCCAAGGATGTCAGGGACAAGATTGTAGACCTGGAATGGACTACAAGACCATCGCCAAGCAGCTTGGTGAGAAGGTGACAACAGTTGGTGCGATTATTTGCAAATGGAAGAAACACAAATGAACTGTCAATCTCCCTCGGCCTGGGGCTCCATGCAAGATCTCACCCCGTGGAGTTGCAATGATCATGAGAACGGTGAGGAATCAGCCCAGAACTATACGGGATGATCTTGTCACTGATCTCAAGGCAGCTGGGACCATAGTCACCAAGAAAACAATTGGTAACACACTGTGCCGTGAAGGACTGAAATCCTGCAGCGCCCGCAAGGTCCCCCTGCTCAAGAAAGCACTTATACATGCCCCTCTGAATGATTCAGAGGACAACTGGGTGAAAGTGTTGTGGTCAGATGAGACCAAAATGGAGCTCTTTGGCATCAACTCAACTCGCCGTGTTTGGAGGAGGAGGAATGCTGCCTATGACCCAAGGAACACCATCCCCAACGTCAAACACGAAGGTGGAAACATTATGCTTTGGTGGTGTTTTTCTGCTAAGGGGACAGGACAACTTCACCGCATCAAAGGGACGATGGACGGGGCCATGTACCATCAAATCTTGGGTGAGAACCTCCTTCCCTCAGCCAGGGCATTGAAAATGGGTCATGGATGGGTATTCCAGCATGACAATGACCCAAAACACACGGCCAAGGCAACAAAGGAGTGGCTCAAGAAGAAGCACATTAAGGTCCTGGAGAGGCCTGGCCAGTCTCCAGACCTTAATCCCATAGAAAATCTGTGGAGGGAGCTGAAGGTTCGAGTTGCTAAACGTCAGCCTCGAAACCTTAATGACTTGGAGAAGATCTGCAAAGAAGAGTGGGACAAAATCCCTCCTGAGATTTGTGCAAACCTGGTGGCCAACTACAAGAAACGTCTGACCTCTGTGATTGCCAACAAGGGTTTTGCCACCAAGTACTAAGTCATGTTTTGCAGAGGGGTCAAATACTTATTTCCCTCCATTAAAATGCAAATCAATTCATAACATTTTTCACATTTGTTTTTCTGGATTTTTTTGTTATTCTGTCTCTCACTGTTCTAATAAACCTACCATTAAAATTATAGACTGATAATTTCTTTGTCAGTGGGCAAAAGTACAAAATCAGCAGGGGATCAAATACTTTTTTTCCCTCACTGTATACATACCATCATTGTTCATAACATTAAGTTACTGGAAGAATAATTGTCATTTTTGGCAACAGGGTGGAGGCACGATTCTAATCAAGAGAATAGTTCACTAGTTGGTCTTTGTGTAAGGTCAGGGGCGGAGTACAGGCCTAAAATGGCTAGTTAGTCATATGCCGCCTGTCCTCCTATGGATGTAGGTTGGGTCCACAAATGTCCTCTGCTCGCAGGAGGTAGTTGTGATCTTAAGCACTGCTGGGTAGAGAATGCCGAACTTGGTGTCCCGACAGCGATGTAGGAGCCCCCTCACCTTGTTGAAGGTCGACCTGTTCTTCATGACTGCTGCCGCGCAGTTCGTGTAAACGCGGATCTTCTGGCTGTCGTGGGTGGTGGAAGCCGGAGGACATCCTCTTTCTCTTGAAAGTAGTGGAATTTGACTATGATGGGTCTGGGCGGCTCCCCATTCTTCGGTGCGGACTGTAAAGCGTCTGTGCTCATGGTCGAGGGTGGGGGCGTAATCGAGGCCTAGGATTTCCTGAAGCAGTTTAGCTATGAACAGGGTAGGCCGCAATCCGCCTACAGTCTCGAGTCCCTCTCTCATGATGAAAATGTGACGGTTCCCCCGGTGCTGTCTGTTCTTGAGGTCCTCGACCTTGGAAGTAAGTTTGACGACATCTGATGATAGCCGGGTGACTTGCTCTTCCAGTGTCACCACTTTGTCAGAGTAAGTATTTGTGTCGCCCTCCAGGCTATTCAGACGGGTGTCCTGTTTTGCCGAGTCTTCTTTAACGGAGTCGATCTTTGTGCTGACCTCGGTGGCGAGAGTGGCTATTTGTGTGGATAGGTCAGTGGATAGTGACTCCACCTTAGCCAGCACAGTCTGTTCAGACTTAGTGATAGCCGCCATTACCTTGGCTTGGTTAGGGGGGGTCAGAGTCCGTGTCAGTGTCCGCTGAGCCCGATGTTTTAGTAGAGGCCTGCTCTTTTGTGACTCGTGGTCGTTGTTGTTTCGACATTTTACAATAAAAAGGATAAAAATTTCAAGAAAATATCGGGTTTGATTCCTAATAAAATGTTACTAAATGAACACGGTAGGGGAGGTGTTGGTGAAATATTAATAGTAAATTGTTCGCCCTGGACAAGAGCAGCGAGAAAACGCGTCTTCACATGTTGCTGCTCACCAGCGCCCCCTCGCAAGTCACTGCTTTAATGTTAGCAGAAAACAACAGGGTGTTTTCCAGGGTCACGCCAAGGTTCTTTACACTCTGGGAGGGTGACACCGTGGATATGTCAACTGTGATGGAGAGGTATTGGAGCGGGCAGGCCTTCCCCGGGAGGAAGAGCAGCACAGTCTTGTCAAGGTTAAGCTTGAGGTGTTGGGCTGACATCCAAGCTGAGATGTCTGCCAGGCATGCAGAGATGCGTGCCGCCACCTGGGTTCAGAAGGGGGGAAGGAGAAGAGAAGTTGAGTGTCATCTGCATAGCAATGATAGGAGAGACCATGTGCGGATATGACGGAGCCGAGTGTGGACTGGCAGAGAGATGCTGCTAACAGATGATGCTACTTAATCATGGATACTTAATCTTCTACTTAATCATGGATATGGAGATTATTCAATAAACACTCGTTGCTATACATTGGTACAGTAAATTAGCTCATTCACAGTAAATTAGAAGAAGAGGAAGATGGCAGTGCGTGAGCTTTTAATTTATTAGGTGAGTGAGAGGATTGTCAGTACAGAATGAACCTTTGTTTTGGCCCCACTTATACTGACTGAATGCTTCTGCTGCGTAGTGACAGTGTTGAATGGTTACTCATTATATTACTGTGGAGCAGCACAACATGTAGCACCTGCTCAGTGGAGAATGTATTCAGAATGCTATGGAAATGGGTTAGCTGTTAGCTACGGGAGAGTCTACTCTGCAGCTGTGGAGGAGTTTTGCAGGTGTGTCAAACGGTTCGTACCTCTGTATGTGTCAGTAACTGTATTTTGTCTGCATGTTGCATCATGCTGGAGCGCGGGGCTGGGGCCCTGGGAATTATAGGTGTGAGTGTCAGAAAGCTTTCAGGTCCCTGGCTGTAATTGCTACCTAGCAGAACAGGAAAGAGGAAACCCCTCAGTCTGTCAACAAAAGCCCCGCTCCCCGCACCCCACCTCCCCCTGTCAACCAATAGGAATACCACTTCCACTCCGGGGCTCGACGTTCGTCCTTCAAAATAGGGTGCGACTTCCTCTCTTTCCTCCTTTACCCTTCTCATTACAGGGGGGTCACTTGCGAGTGACTTTATGAAGTCAGCATCATTATGCACCAATCAGGTCCTTTTTTGAGGAATGTGTTGACCCAGCACTAAATATAACCCTGGTAATTAGAGCTATCTCTAGCAGCTCTCCTCTCTCTGTCTCTGTCTCCGGCTGTGCTAGTGGCCCACTCCAGATCAGGCTCACGAAAACGCAGGCAGGGGAAAACAGGCATAATTGGCTTCTTTTAAGAGAGCGAGAGAGAGACCGAGAGACTGAGGGAGAGTGGACGAACGCGGCAGGGCCGGTTGTGTGTGAGAGAGAGAGAGACAGCCGGTGAGTGGATGAGATTAGTTTTATAATTGGCCAGCGTGGAGATAAGGGACCCCTGGGAGTGCTGTGTAGCGCCATGCGGAGACATGCACGAGGAAGTAGAGTAGCAGCACAACAGCCAGTCTGCTTGTTGTGTTTTTATACACTGAGTGTCTTTACATGTTGTAGACTGACCAGGTGAATCCAGGTGAACGCTATGATCCCTTATTGATGTCACTTGTTAAATCCATTTCAATCAGTGTAGATGAAGGGGAGGAGACAGGTTAAAGAAGGATTTTTAAGTCTTGAGCCAATTGAGACATGGATTGTGTATGTGTGCCATTCAGAGGGTGAATGGGCAAGACAAAAGATTTAAGTGCCTTTGAATGGAGTATGGCATTAGGTGCCAAGCACACCGGTTTGAGTTTGTAAAGAACTGCAACGCTGCTGGGTTTTTCATGCTCAACAGTTTCCCGTGTGTATCATGAAGGGTCCACCACCCAAAGGACATCCAGCCAACTTGACACAACTGTTGGAAGCATTGGAGTCAACATGGGCCAGCATCCCTGTGAAACGCTTTCGACACCTTGTAGAGTCCATGCCCTGACGAATTGAGGCTGTTCTGAGGGCAAAAGAGGGTGCAACTCAATAGTAGGAAAGTGTTCCTAATGTTTTATACACTCTGTGTATATTGTATACAGTGCACTAATGAAGTATCTGAGGGGTTTATTCAGACATACAGTCAAGTATCTGTTTCTCTGAGGGGTTTATTCAGACATACAGTCAAGTATCTGTTTCTCTAAGGGGTTTATTCAGACATACAGTCAAGTATCTGTTTCTCTAAGGGGTTTATTCAGACATACAGTCAAGTATCTGTTTCTCTAAGGGGTTTATTCAGACATACAGTCAAGTATCTGTTTCACTAAGGGGTTTATTCAGACATACAGTCAAGTATCTGTTTCACTAAGGGGTTTATTCAGACATACAGTCAAGTATCTGTTTCACTAAGGGGTTTATTCAGACATACAGTCAAGTATCTGTTTCACTAAGGGGTTTATTCAGACATACAGTCAAGTATCTGTTTCACTAAGGGGTTTATTCAGACATACAGTCAAGTATCTGTTTCACTAAAGGGTTTATTCAGACATACAGTCAAGTATCTGTTTCACTAAGGGGTTTATTCAGACATACAGTCAAGTATCTGTTTCACTAAGGGGTTTATTCAGACATACAGTCAAGTATCTGTTTCTCTAAGGGGTTTATTCAGACATACAGTCAAGTATCTGTTTCTCTAAGGGGTTTATTCAGACATACAGTCATTTAATTGTCGCGAGCCTTTCATCCTATTACTTTTCACTATGGCAACTGAAGCTTTCTGTTGAGATCTGGATAGCTTCCCTGAACTGTAAAGGACAATGTCCCGCCTGTCTGCCTTTCTGCCTGGTGTTTAGGCCATTCACCACAGTAATTATATTGTCCGTGGCATAATGCAAGGCATTGTGGAGATATTCATGAGTTATCTTCAGAAATGCAGAGAGAGAGAGAGAAACAGAAACAGAAACACTGACAAATGTTTCCTTCCAAAAAGCCTGGAGTGGTAAACACAGATAAACAGTCTTGCTGCCTCAGGTCATCACACAGTCAAAACACAACAGAAGAACCTTGTCGTTCATGGAGAGGCTTGAATATAGTCATACACACACACACGTGTACTCTACCCACACACAGACCTTTTCCAGCAAGCCCTTCATTCTCCAGTACAGCATTTGTGTGTTTCTCAGCAGGCAGGCAGATAGATATACAGACAGACAGGCAGACGGACAGGAAGACAGGCAGACAGACAGACAAACAAACCGATAGACAGGCAGGCAGAAGGGTTGTTGTCAGGTACCCTCATTAGCATGGTTATAACCCCTCCCATTTCCAGGTAAAAGACACTCTTAAGGGCCTCCCGAGTGGCTCAGCGGTCTAAGGCACTGCATTGCAGTGCTAGCAGCGTCACTACAGACCCGGATTTGATCCCAGGCTATGTCTGAGCCGGCTGCGACCGGGAGACCGATGAGGCGGCGCACAATTGGCCCAGTGTCGCCCGGGTTAGGGGAGGGTTTGGCCGGCCTGGGTGTGCTTGTCCTATCGCTCTCTAGCGACTCCTGTGGCGGCCTGGGCGGAGTGCACGCTGACACAGTCGCCAGGTGTACGGTGTTTCCTCTGACACATTGGTGCGGGTGGCATCCGGGTTAAGCAGCCATTGTGTCAAGAAGCAGTGCGGCTTGGCGGGTCGTGTTTCGGAGGACGCATGGCTCTCGACCTTCGCCTCTCCCGAGTCCGCAGGGGAGTTGCAGCGATGGGACAAGATTGTAACTACCAATCGGATATCACAAAATTGGGGAGAAAAGGGGGTAAAAAGTAAAAATACAAAACCCCAAAACACTCTTATTAAAGAAGAGTCTTCCTAAAGGGAGAGGAGAGCTGTTGAAGACTAGTTTGTATTATTATTCATCATCAGAATATTATTCATCAGAATGGTTCTCCACAGCACATTGAATATGGACGCCACACTCGCTGGCCCTCTCTCTGTCCGTCTGTATGCCTTTCTCTGTCTCCCCCCCTTTCTAGTCCCCTCTCGCTCACTCTCTCCCTTCTCTCTGTCTATTTCCCTCTCCCCCTTCTCTCTGTCTATTTCTCTCTCTCTCTCTCTCTCTACTCCTTTCATCATTTCCTCTGAAGCAGCACTAATACAGCCATCCTGCCGTAGCCAGTTTGTTGAGCAATCAGACAATATCTGCCCAACATTGAGTTCATTTTTCGGAGGAAAATCTTTCTGAATATATTTAAGCCTAGTTATTTTCTGAGGAGTTTTGTACCATCCTTCACATGTTTTATGTAAAACTCTGAGGTTTTTGTGACTGCATGGTTTATTGTTGTCAGGTGATTTTTGTCAAGGTGAAATCTGCTTGCTCATTGTATTCCAGATGACACATAATTATGTATCATATTATCATTGTCATTCTCCCTTGGTAGGTGTACCTATCTATTCAAAGCCGGAGGGTTCTACTGAAGACTAAGGTGTTTATTGTGGAGAGAGCGTTGCTCTCAGATGGCAGCCCAGGGTTCAACTACCTGCCGTGATCCGGGATGACCGGTCAGACAGAGAAGAGCGCTCTTCACAAACTGTCTGAAAAGGTTATTCTGTCTTTAAAGACGAAGCAGATTATTCATACACTCTTAATATTTCAACAAGGCATGGCAAATAAAGCACTAGACAGGAGAAGGCAAAGGTTTTGTGTCAGCGGAAAGAGATTATATCTTTCTGTAGTAATTGGGATGGAGGAGAGGTTTGATTTGTAACTCAGTGATATAACTGTATTATACAGAATGTCTGGAGGGGTATCCTCCATGTGCAAAAAGCACCCAGTTCGCATTTACGTTTCCTGTCATTATTAGTCTATTTTCTAGCATAATGTTGCTATCAATGGCAGCATCTTGGGGTTTATATATGATCTGATATCCTGTATAGATCATACTGGAGGAAGTAGCCCATCAGTCAGAGAGAGCTACTCTCTGTGATGTATCATAAAGGGCCTTCTCTCAAGGCCTGAAACTGGTCCATGTACTTCATCAATGGAAGAGAAGTGCAACTTCACTTTAAGTAGAGTGAGTTGTATTGAGGCCTTGTAAAACACCAGTTTGTACTTTAAAACTCTGTATGGTGGAGCCATGGATTCTTGGTATTTATGTCCTCTGGGACCAGCTAAAGCCTCTTGTCTGTGTTCCAAATGGCACCCTATTCCCATAGGGCTCTGGTCAAAAGTACTGCACTATATAGGGAATATGATGCTATTTGGGACACAGCCCTTGTTTGTTCCTCTTCATCCTGTGTGTGTTGTGTTTTATTCAGGTCTGGTCATCCTTCATTTACTTTATTTAACCTTTATTTAACTAGGCAAGTCAGTTAAGAACAAATTCTTATTTACAATGACGGCCTACCCCGGCCAAACCCTCCCCTAACCCAGACGACGCTGGGCCAATTGTGCGCCGCCCTATGGGACTTCCAATCACGGCCAGTTGTGATACAGCCTGGAATTGAACCAGGGTCTGTAGTGACGTCTCTAGCACTGAGATACAGTGCCTTAGACTGCTGTGCCACTCGGGAGCCCTTCATGATGTGTGTGTTGTGTTTTACTCAGTTCTGGTCATTCTTCATCCTGTGTGTGTTGTGTTTTACTCAGGTCTGGTCATCCTTCATGCTGTGTGTGTTGTGTTTTACCCAGGTCTGGTCATCCTTCATGCTGTGTGTGTTGTGTTTTACTCAGGTCTGGTCATCCTTCATCCTGTGTGTGTTGTGTTTTACTCAGGTCTGGTCATCCTTCATGCTGTGTGTGTTGTGTTTTACTCAGGTCTGGTCATCCTTCATGCTGCGTGTGTTGTGTTTTACTCAGGTCTGGTCATCCTTCATCCTGTGTGTGTTGTGTTTTACTCAGGTCTGGTCATCCTTCATCCTGTGTGTGTTGTGTTTTACTCAGGTCTGGTCATCCTTCATCCTGTGTGTGTTGTGTTTTACTCAGGTCTGGTCATTCTTCATCCTGTGTGTGTTGTGTTTTACTCAGGTCTGGTCATCCTTCATCCTGTGTGTGTGTTGTGTTTTATTCAGGTCTGGTCATCCTTCATGCTGTGTGTGTTGTGTTTTACTCAGGTCTGGTCATCCTTCATGCTGTGTGTGTTGTGTTTTGCTCAGGTCTGGTGGAGGTGGTCTGCAGTGTTTTCAGCGAGGCAGCCGTCCTGTACGTGGAGAGAGAGGAGACGCCTGGGAGGAAGAGTAGCCATGATCTCCTGTTGTCTCTACTGGACACTCTGCACAATGTACTGACCAGCACATCCAGAGTGGTGCGCATTGCACTCCAGGTATGCTAAACGTACAGTATCTAGGGCTGCACAATTACTCCAATTCACATCGGAATCCTGTGCAATATCCATATTGCAAGAGATCCATATTGCATGCAATACTTTGAAGCGCCACTCAGTATAACGTCTGTTTTCATCGTTTACTCCGTTTGCCGTCTCTCTCCCTCTCTCTTGGGGCTGTTTCCCCACACATACCAAGCCCCACCCCCTGTCACTCAAGCAGCACAGCTCCTCCTCCTTCCTGTTAGAGTCATTCTATGTTTGCATGCTGCTCTGTTAGGTCATTGCAGTCAACAGATTGTTTCTAACAAGAACGATGCTGCTTTTCACTTTGCTTCTTAATATAAATAATTATATTTCTATGATTCCAACAGTTCACCCAAGGGTTTTGATATATATCGCATGTCAAATCGCAATCGCAATAGCAATATTTGATAAGAAAATCGCAATATGATTTTTAGCCAATACCATGCAACCCTACCTGTATCCAACCGTGTGTGTGTGTGTGTGTGTGTGTGTGTGTGTGTGTGTGTGTGTGTGTGTGTGTGTGTGTGTGTGTGTGTGTGTTTACTAGTTCCTGCCAAGGCAGCAGCTACTCTTCCTGGGCTCCAAACACATTAAAGCACTTACATTACATATAAAACAAAAGATAAAACATTCATATAACATTATTACATCACTACACACAGTTGAAGTCGGAAGTTTACATACACTTAGATTGGAGTCATTAAAACTCGTTTTTCAACTACTCCACAAATTTATTGTCATCAAGCTATAGTTTTGGCAAGTCGGTTAGGACATCTACTTTGTGCATGACACAAGTAATTTTTCCAACAATTGTTTACAGACAGATTATTTCACTTATAATTCACTGTATCACAATTCCAGTGGGTCAGAAGTTTACATACACTAAGTTGACTGTGCCTTTAAACAGCTTGGAAAATTCCAGAAATGTCATGGCTTTAGAAGCTTCTGATAGGCTAATTGACATAATTTGAGTCAATTGGAGGTGTACCTGTGAATGTATTTCAAGGCCTACCTTCAAACTCAGTGCCTCTTTGCTTGACATCATTGGAAAATCAAAAGAAATTGGCCAAGAACTCAGATTTTTTTTTAGACCTCCACAAGTCTGGTTCATCATTGGGAGCGATTTCCAAACACCTGAAGGTACCACGTTCATCTGTACAAACAATAGTATAAACACCATGGGACCACGCAGCCGTCATACCGCTCAGGAAGGAGGCGCGTTCTGTCTCCTAGGTGATGAAATTACTTTGGTGCGAAAGGTTTAAATCAATCCCAGAACAACAGCAAAGTATCTATATCCACAGTAAAACGAGTCCTATATCGACATAACCTGAAAGGCCGCTCAGCAAGGAAGAAGCCACTGCTCAAAAACCGCCATAAAAAAGCCAGACTACAGTTTGCAACTGCACATGGGGACAAAGATCTTACTTTTTGGAGAAATGTCCTCTGGTCTGATGAAACAAAAATAGAACTGTTTGGCCATAATGACCATCTTTATGTTTGGTGGAAAAAGGGGGAGGCTTGCAAGCCAAAGAACACCATCCCAACCGTGAAGCACAGGGGTTGCAACATCATGTTGTGGGGGTGCTTTGCTGCAGGAGGGACTGGTGCACTTCACAATATAGATGGCATCATGAGGAAGGAAAATTATGTGGATATATTGAAGCAACATCTCAAGACATCAGTCAGGAAGTTAAAGCTTGGTCACAAATGGGTCTTCCCAAGCATACTTCCAAAGTTGTGGCAAAATGGCTTAAGGACAACAAAGTCAAGGTATTGGAGTGGCCATCACAAATCCCTTACCTCAATCCCATAGAACATTTGTGGGCAGAACTGAAAAAGCGTGTGCGAGCAAGGAGGCCTACAAACCTGACTCAGTTACACCAACTCTGTCAGGAGGAATGGGCCAAAATTCACCCAACTTATTGTGGGAAGCTTGTGGAAGGCTACCTGAAACGTTTGACCCAAGTTAAACAATTTAAAGGCAATGCTACCAAATACAAATTGTAAACTTCTGACCCACTGGGAATGTGATGAAAGAAATAAAAGCTGAAATAAATCATTCTCTCTACTATTAATTTTATGACATTTCACATTCTTAAAATAAAGTGGTGATCCTAACTGACCTAAGACAGGGAATTTTTACTAGGATTAAATGTCAGGAATTGTGAAAAAACTGAGTTTAAATGTTTTTGGCTAAGGTGTATGTAAACTTCCGACTTGTATAATACCACCATACAACAATATTACAATGTACGTGTGTGTAGAGTGCCTGTGCTAGCGTGTGTGTGTGTGTGTCTCTTCACAGTCCTTGCTGTTCCATAAGGTGTATTTCTATCTGTTTTTTTAATCTTATTCTACTGTTTGCATCAGTTACCTGATGTGGAATAGAGTTCCATGTAGTCATGGCTCTATGTAGTACTGTGCGTCTCCCATAGTCTGTTCTGGACTTGGGGATTGTGAACAGACCTCTGGTGGCATGTCTTGTGGGGTATGCATGGGTGTCAGAGCTGTGTGCTAGTAGTTTAAACAGACAGCTCGGTGCATTCAGCATGTCAACACTTCTTACAAAAACAAGTAGTGATGAAGTCAATCTCTCCTCCACTTTGAGCCATGAGAGATTGACATGCATATCATTAATGTTAGCTCCCGTGTACTTTTAAGGGCCAGCCGTGCTGACCACACGACTGAGCAGTAGTCCAGGTGCGACAAAACTAGGGACCTGCCTTGTTGATAGTGCTGTTAAGAAGGCAGAGCAGCGCTTTATTATGGACAGACTTCTCCCCATCTTAGCTACTGTTGTATCAATATGTTTTGACCATGACAGTTTACAATCCAGGGTTACTCCAAGCAGTTTAGTCACCTCAACTTGCTCAATTTCCACAAAATTAATTACAAGATTTAGTTGAGGTTTAGTGAATGATTTGTCCCAAATACAATGCTTTTAGTTTTTGAAATATTTAGGATTACGTTATTTCTTGCCACCCATTCTAAAACTAACTGCAGATCTTTGTTAAGTGTTGCAATCATTTCAGTCGTTGTAGTAGCTGACATGCATAATGTTGAGTCATCCGCATACATAGACACACTCAAAGCCAGTGGCATGTCATTAGTAAAGAATGAAAAAAGTAAGGGGCCTAGACAGCTGCCCTGGGGAATTCCTGATTCTACGTGTGTGTGTGTGTGTGTGTGTGTGTGTGTGTGTGTGTGCGTGTGCGTGCGTGTGTGTGCATTGGCGGAGGGCTTGAGTGTGTGTAGGTGGATATTGAGTGTCCACCTATCACAATCTAGGTGACTCACAGTGAGGAAGTAGCTATATTTACAGTACCAGTCAAAAGTTTGGACACACCTACTCATTCAAGGGTTTTTCTTTATTATGACTATTTTCTACATTGTAGAATAATAGTGAAGACATCAAAACTATGAAATAACACATATGGAATCATGTAGTAACCAAAAAAGTCTTAAACAAATCTAAATACATTTTAGATTCTTCAAAGTAGCCACCCTTTGCCTTGATGACAGCTTTGCACACTCTTGGCATTCTCTCAACCAGCTTCACCTGGAATGCTTTTCCAACAGTCTTGAAGGAGTTCCCATATATGCTGAGCAGTTGTTGGCTGTTTTCCTCAATTGGGTTGAGGTCGGGTGATTGTGGAGGCCAGGTCATCTGATGCAGCACTCCAAATCAAATCGAATCAAATTGTATTTGTCACTTGCGTCGAATACAACAAGTGTAGACTTTACCGTGAAATGCTTACTTACAAGCCCTAAACCAACAGTGCAGTTCCAAGAAGAAGAAAATATTTAGCAAGTAGACTAAAATAAAAAGTAATAATAAAAGTAACACAATAAGAATAACAATAACGAGACTATATACAGGGGGCACCGGTACCGAGTCAGTGTACAGGATAGTTGAGGTAATCTGTACATGTAGGTGGGGGCAAATTTACTATGCATAGGTAACAAACAAACAGCGAGTGTACAAAAGGGAGGGGGTCAATGTAAATTGTCCGGTGGCGATTTTAGGAATTGTTCAGCAGTCTTATGGCTTGGATGTAGAAGCTGTTGAGGAGCCTTTTGGTCCTAGCAAAGCACCCCCACACCATCACACCTCATCACCGTGCTTCAATTTAGACTCATCAGACCAAAGGACAGATTTCCGCCGGCCTAATGTCCATTGATCGTGTATCTTGGCCCAAGCAAGTCTGTTCTTCTTAGGGAGGTGACCAAGAACCCGATGGTCACTCTAACAGAGTTCCTCTGTGGAGATGTGAGAACCTTCCAGAAGGACAACCATCCCTGCAGCGCTCCACCAATCAGCCCTTTAAAAGGCACATGACAGCCTGCTTTGAGTTTGCCAAAAGGCACCTAAAAGACTCTCAGACCATGAGAAACAAGATTCTCTGGTATGATGAAACCAAGATGGAACTCTTTGGCCTGAATGCCAAGCGTCACGTCTGGAGGAAACCTGGCACCACATCTGGAGGAAACCTGGCACTTCCCTACGGTGAAGCATGGTGTTGGCAGCATCATGCTGTGGTGTTGTTTTAAGCGGCAGGGACTGGGAGACTAGTCAGGATCGAGGCAAAGATGAACGGAGCAAAGTACAGCGAGATCCTTGATGAAAATCTGCTCCAGAGCGCTCAGAACCTCAGACTGGGGTGAAGGTTCACCTTCCAACAGGACAACAACCCTAAGCACACGGCCAAGACAACGCAGGAGTGACTTCAGGTCAAGTCTCTGAATGTCCTTGAGTGGCCCAGCCAGAGCCCGGACTTGAACCCGATCGAACATCTCTGGAGAGACCAAAAAAATAACTGTGCAGCGACACTCCCCTTCCAAACCTGACAGAGCTTGAGAGGGTCTGCAGAGAAGAATGGGATAAACTCCCCAAATACAGATGTTCCAAGCTTGTAGCGTCATACCCAAGAAGACTCTAGGTGCTTCAACAAAGTACTGAGTAAAAGGTCTGAATACTTAAGTAAATGTGATATTTCAGGATTATTTTTTTTAAATACATTTTCTAAATTTTCTAAAAACCTGTTTTTGCTTCATCATTATGGGATATTGTGTGTAGATTGAGGAGGGGAAAACAACTATTTAATACATTTTAGAATAAGGCTGTAACGTAACAAAATGTTGAAAAAGTCAAGGGGTCTGAATACTTTCTGAATGCACTGTATTTTATATATTTGCCTCGTCTCAACTTCCAGTAGGATGAGCAGTAAGAAGCAAAAATATCCCATTGAAGTTCATCTTTTAGACACTGAGGATCCACAAGGTCCCCCACCCGAGGGACGCTCCATTGTCTCCCACTGGCCCTCATTAGCTTTAGTTGTCCTCTACAGAGCCTTCCTCCACTTCCTGGCATACATATTTATGCAGCCCGGACATTGGGAGAGCAGAGGAGACGAGAGGAGAGGGGAATAACATAATGGAAATCAATTCTCTCACTGGAATGAAAAAATGCAAAGCTCATTAAAAGGGCTTCTGCACAAACCAAATTCATTTAAGTAATAATGATAAGGAAGGAAGAATATGTGGCCAGTGTCGTCTTCAAGTTGTGTCTCTCTCTCTCTCTCTCTCTCTCTCTCTCTCTCTCTCTCTCTCTCTCTCAGATTCACTCAGAATTAATATTTTAAATGGATGAGGAAGTTAATCGAGAAAGTTCTACATGCTTCACAATTAAGCAAAAGAAGAAGAGCTGAAAAAATAGCATGGAATAATAATCACATTAACTGCAGACAGCCAATCTTCCTTTCCAAAGTTTTGTGCTGACCAAAAAACCTGCTTAAAGTAAGCCAGCAGTCCCTCAGAAGGAGAGAGAGGAGGGAGTGGAGAGGAGGGAGTGAGAGAGAGGAGAGGAGTGGAGAGGAGGGAGTGAGGGAGAGGAGAGGAGGGAGAGGAGAGGAGAGGAGAGGAGAGGAGGGAGTGGAGAAGAGGGAGTGAGGGAGAGGAGTGGAGTGGAGTGGAGAGAAAAGGAGGGAGAAGAGAGGAAGGGGTTGAGAAACCAGAAGAGAACCAGATGGAAAGTGTGTCTTTCAGTCTAACCCAACCAACCAGCAGAATGAGTCTTGGGGGAAAACAGAAGTTTGGAAATGACTTGTTTGGTCTTATTTTTAATAGTTCTACATCTATTTCCGTCCACCAAAGGGAATAGTCAGTTTGTCATAGAAATGAAATCTACCTCCCAGAAGGTGCTGTTAATGACTGCTATTAAGGCCAGTCATTTGTTGTAAAGGAGATTTGAAGATTTGAATATGTTAAGGGTGAGTCTAGTGGTACTACAGCTGTCCAGAAGGATTATTAATACTGTTCTACTGTACTAACCTAAACAACACTACTACAGCTGTCCAACAGGACTAGTAATACTGTTCTACTGTACTAACCTAAACAACACCACTACAGCTGTCCAACAGGACTAGTAATACTGTTCTACTGTACTAACCTAAACAACACTACTACAGCTGTCCAACAGGACTAGTAATACTGTTCTACTGTACTAACCTAAACAACACTACTACAGCTGTCCAACAGGACTAGTAATACTGTTCTACTGTACTAACCTAAACAACACTACTACAGCTGTCCAACGGGACTAGTAATACTGTTCTACTGTACTAACCTAAACAACACTACTACAGCTGTCCAACGGGACTAGTAATACTGTTCTACTGTACTAAACTAAACAACACCACTACAGCTGTCCAACGGGACTAGTAATACTGTTCTGCTGTACTAACCTAAACAACACTACTACAGCTGTCCAACAGGACTAGTAATACTGTTCTGCTGTACTAACCTAAACAACACTACTACAGCTGTCCAACAGGACTAGTAATACTGTTCTACTGTACTAACCTAAACAACACTACTACAGCTGTCCAACGGGACTAGTAATACTGTTCTACTGTACTAAACTAAACAACACCACTACAGCTGTCCAACGGGACTAGTAATACTGTTCTACTGTACTAACCTAAACAACACTACTACAGCTGTCCAACAGGACTAGTAATACTGTTCTGCTGTACTAACCTAAACAACACTACTACAGCTGTCCAACAGGACTAGTAATACTGTTCTACTGTACTAACCTAAACAACACTACTACAGCTGTCCAACAGGACTAGTAATACTGTTCTACTGTACTAACCTAAACAACACTACTACAGCTGTCCAACAGGACTAGTAATACTGTTCTACTGTACTAACCTAAACAACACTACTACAGCTGTCCAACAGGACTAGTAATACTGTTCTACTGTACTAACCTTAACAACACCACTACAGCTGTCCAACGGGACTAGTAATACTGTTCTACTGTACTAACCTAAACAACACCACTACAGCTGTCCAACAGGACTAGTAATACTGTTCTACTGTACTAACCTAAACAACACTACTACAGCTGTCCAACAGGACTAGTAATACTGTTCTACTGTACTAACCTAAACAACACCACTACAGCTGTCCAACAGGACTAGTAATACTGTTCTACTGTACTAACCTAAACAACACTACTACAGCTGTCCAACAGGACTAGTAATACTGTTCTACTGTACTAACCTAAACAACACTACTACAGCTGTCCAACAGGACTAGTAATACTGTTCTACTGTACTAACCTAAACAACACCACTACAGCTGTCCAACAGGACTAGTAATACTGTTCTACCCAGGACAAGACTTGCACTGGGTTAATCTCAGACCTCAGCCATTATTTAGCAGATGTGATGAAACCTAGCTCAACACAGTGCTGCCTGTGTGTGTGTCCGCCTGTCTGTCTGTCCTCTTGTCTGTCTTTCCGCCTGTCTGTCTGTCTGTCTCAACACCCTTCACTCATCTCTCTGTTTTACCTCTTTCCTATAGTATTGATTTCTCATTTTCTTTACTGCTGAGACGAAAACAATAACATAGTGTTGTCAATCAACAGTTCTGATCTGAAGGCAGTCAACTGATCTCTCTCTCTCTCTCTGTGTGTGCATGCGTGCGTGCTACAGGCACAGAGAGCTGAGTCCCAGGGAGAGACCCAGGCTGCAGAGGAACTCCTGCTCATCAACAAACCTCTGACACAACTCACCTCCCTGCTCATTCAGATGGTAAGACATGGTGTGTCTCTGTCTGTCTGCCTACATGTCTGTCAGCCTACATGTCTGTCTGCCTACATGTCTGTCTGTCTGTCTGCCTACATGTCTGTCTGTCTGTCTGTCTGTCTGCCTACATGTCTGTCTGTCTGTCTACATCTACCTGTCTGTCTGTCTGTCTACCTACCTGTCTGCCTGTTTTTTCTACCTACCTGTCTGCCTGTTTGTCTGTCTTCCTGTTAGTACTGTATGTGTGATCTTTACCGTTTAAAAAACAGTACAGTGTATTTATAAAGGATATCCAATAATAAGTTGATTGAAAAGTGCTGGAGCCCTCAGATTAATGGGTTTGGAAGAGAGTGCTAGCCACTGCCAGGTAAATGCTGGTCCATCTTTGCCAATATTATTCAACATGACCCAAATAGCTTAGGAAATAATAATGATCCATTCCCATAGATTTTTGATGTGATTTATCCATTTCCATTCTAATTGAGTGTAGCTAGTCTTATGATAAAACATAAAATAGCTTGAAATAATTCATTTGAAACATTCAAATATTAAGTAACATTTTCATTGTCAGTCATGCCTTTTGACCAAGCCCCTGAAAACTTGACCTGTTGCTGATACAACATCATAAACTGAGTGGATTCTGAACGCATCATCAATAATGGACGACCCATTGTGGTGTAATGGTTTCTGCTAGTTCTGTGATATGAGAATCTATAGAAATAGATTCATGAATAATGATGACAGGGCCAGAGAAAGATGGCTTCTGCATTTTAAAATGAAGAGTTGGGGTTATTGGGTAGATATTGCGTTACATACTTAATTTTATTATTAGCCCCATCATTCCACTGTGAAATAGGCTTTTTTATTTAAAAGCATTTGGGATTTTCACCGGCCTTCGTATTTCTCAAAATTATTTCTCATTCACTGCTAACTTTGGCCTTGAGGTTAGGAGAAGGTAACTCAATTTCATAAAGTACCAGGGGCTTGAATGATTGTCGACTTCCAGTGGACAAGTTGAATCAGTTGCACATGGTAGCGCCACACTCCTAGGAACTAGTAAATACACACACACACACACACACAGAGAGTACACACACACACCATATTGCCTCCCCCCTAGAGTACCTCTGGTCCACCATACTCTCAGTTGGTGTTTCTGAGTGAGTGAACTGAGTAAACACACACACATAGGAACAGTCTGCGAGCCTCCCCTCTGGCCATGTAAATCACACAGATGGCATAGGAGAACAGACCCACTGGGAGGGCCTTTTAAACGCTGTACGCCAGCACGCCCCATGGTGCTGCATGGAGCCCACTCTGTGTTTACCCCTGGCCACAGACACACACACACACGCAGGCAGCCTGTACCCAGGCCCAGGTTTCATCCACCTCCACAGCCCCAGTCTCAGCCTCAGCCCCAGCCAAGCTGTCCCTCTGAGCCGCAGGGGAGTGACTCAACCTACCAGCCCCCTGCCTGCCTGGCTGCACCCATCCACCCACCTCCCTCCATCACAATCACTACCACCACCACTCAGTACACCAGCAGCCCAGACTGCTAGCCTTGTGTCAACATGTTTCTGCATAAAAACAGTGAGCTGAGAGCATGACAATGTGCCTGCCTGGAAGTCAGCGACCTGCAGTTGAACCACACTCAACCTCTCCGTCTGAACAGGTTTCTGTTTGACTGGGGCTTTGTTTGTGTGTTTGTGTGTGTGTAAATGAATACATTTGTTTTAGGGAGGGGGAGTATGTTGTGTCATTATGGAGGGGGGGCTGAACAGAGTGTCACAACAGGGTCTGAAACACAAACCTGCTCTTGCAGTGACCTCCACTTGTGGTCTGTCACAAACAGATTGCACAGCCATGACTTGGAAGGAGACAACCAAACCTTTAATCAGTGTTATACTGCTGATATAACCCTGCCTCTTTTTACAGCGATAGCAAAGGATTTATTGGGAATTTATGCAAATACATACAATTTAGCATGAGCTCCCAAACTCTGTGCCTGATAATATGCAATTTTACAGCGGCTGTAAATTAACATTTGCTCCGCCTAACGAAGAATGTTTTTGAATAAATCTAGCCCTTCACCAGCACAGTGCATCAAGAAGACGTATGTGTTTTGAGGCAGAGAGAGGCCTTCTTGAAAACATGTTAAATGCAGACTTCAACAACACAGGCAGATGTCCTAGTAAATACACCTCAGGCTCCCTCTCAATGTTACTTACTGACAAAGAACTGGAGTATGGCTGGGAGAGTTTGTGTGTGTTTGCATCTGTGTGTGCGTGCATGTGTGAGTGAGTGAGTGAGTAAATGAATACATTTGTTTAGGGGAGGGGGAGTATGTTATGTCATGATGGGGGCAGCATTAGAGGGCAGCACTGACACAGGTCAGTCCACTAGTTGCTCCACTCTCCTCTTTCAGACCACTTTAATAGCTTTGATTTCGTGCATTGGATTCATTGCATGTTATTTCTTATCCTTCTTTAGATGCATCTACTACCACTGTTGAGTAAACAGGATATTGATGTAAAGCCTGCTGAGCAGGTGTTAACTCTTGTCTGTTTTGACTTGGTATTGGCATCTGAACAATACTATCAGCACAAGACTGCACAGTGACACTAAAGAGCCTTTCAGTGGTGGGTTTGGCTTGAGCAGGGAGTTTAGAATTCCGGGCCTTTCGGGAGAGACCTGGGGGCGGGCTCTTTCTGGATCATTGTTTGGGATTTCGGCATTCGACTCGTGCTGAGTGGCGGCCAGGGGTACAAAAGAGGGGCAGGATTATGCCCTCTCTGCTCCCCTGGCCCCTTAGCCCCATGGGACTGAGGATGAGTGGAAGAGGGCAGCAACGGATCAGCGGTGAAAGGAGCCTAAACCCCCAGTGATTACGCCCCTAGCTTTTATCTTTTACTGAAGTAGAGCACTGGGTGGGGACTGGAGGGGAGAAGCCCTGAGCTGAGCTCAGTTTCATTACTAGGTCACAGTGATGTGATGGGTTCCTATAGAAGGGCCATTGCTTATAAGTGTCTCTCTCTCGCTCGCTGATGAAGCTTCAAAGCCCCCTAGCCTTGCCCCTTAGCCTAGCCCACTAGCCTAGCCCCCTAGCCTAGCTCCCTAGTCTAGCCCCCTAGTATAGCTCCCTAGCCTACTAGCCTATCCCCGAGCCTAGCCCCCGAGCCTAGCCCCCTAGCCTAGCCTCCTAGCCTAGCTCCCTAGTCTAACCCCCTAGCCTCTAATGTCCACAGCAGGCACTCATCAGGGCCCCCCCCATACGTACCTTCAGCACAGACCTGCGTTCTTTTTATCAGTCTCAGGATACATTCTAAATCTCCTTCCAGAGACGTCATCATGGCTCTGATTCAGCACCAATACGGGCTGAGCTGTCCATGGAATAGCAGCATGGCAAAGGGAGTGTCACAAATTGAATCCTATTCCCCTAATAGTGCACTACTTTTGACCGTGCCATTTGGGACGGAGACATTCAGTGCAGAGTATGAAGATGTGGAATGGAAGAGGGAAGGGAAGACGAGACAGCTGAGTTAATGGAGATTTCTCCCACTGATTGATATGTCACTCATCGCTGCCATGGCAGCCTATCACTATCTGTGGTATCTGACACCTGGCAACATGAAGAGAAGGGAAATACAGAGATGATGATGACAGGGAAATGATGAAGGAACCAAATCCAGTTTGAGACCAGATTGAACCAAAGAATGAAGTGAAAATGAAAATGGGATGTTTATCACTTCTTGGAATGGTTCCTTTCTAGACTCCGCTGATGGAGGCTGTTCCTCAGAACCTTGTGTCGTTGTGGTCTGATTGTACACTGGTTGTAAAAGTATGTTTTTAGACCACTTTTTAGTGACCAGAAAAAGTATTTAATGGTTAAAATCTGGTTCTCTGACGTCTCTACAACCAGAATATGATGTCATTATGACGTCCCATACCAACGTTTAACCTGCTGTTGGCTAGGCTGTTGTTTGCCTGCTGTTGGCTAGGCTGTAGTTAGCCTGCTGTTGGCTAGGCTGTAGTTAGCCTGCTGTTGGCTAGGCTGTAGTTAGCCTGCTGTTGGCTAGGCTGTTGTTAACCTGCTGTTGGCTAGGCTGTTGTTAGCCTGCTGTTGGCTAGGCTGTAGTTAGCCTGCTGTTGGCTAGGCTGTAGTTAGCCTGCTGTTGGCTAGGCTGTATAAAAGCAGTAACCATAATTAACACTACTGGTCTTTTGTTGTGTTGAAGTATTGCAGAAAGCTATCCCAGATGAGCACCCCATTCCTGGAAAACTTTTGGTAGCCCCGACACATCTAAATAATATTTAGTTCTCTTTGTGTGTGTTCCCTGTTATGTAGCTGCCGTGTGAGGATGTGGATGTGTATGAGGAGACCAGTCAGTGCCTGTCCCTGCTGATGCAGCTGTATGGAGGGGACAGCCCTGACTCCCTCAGCCCCGTGAACCTCCAGAGCCTCAGCCACGCGCTGCAGCTCCAGACCCAGCCTAAACAACACAGACTACTGCTCCGCATCATCAAACGCCTGGTGAGTAGAGAACCCTCCCACCTATAGCACTAGTTACAGCTTAAGATACTACTGTGTTATAATAGTAGCAGCAATAGTAGTAGTAGTAGCAGCAGTAGTAGTAGTAGTAGCAACAGCAGCAGTAGCAGCAGCAGTAGCAGCAGCGGTGGTGGTAGGCAGAGTGGCAGCGGCGGTGGTAGCAACGGTGGCATCGGTGGTGGTAGCAGGCGGTAGCGTGGTAGTGGCAGTGGCAGCGGTGGTGGTAGGTGATGGTAGTGGCGGTGGCGGCGGTAACGTGGCAGCGGCAGGTGGTGGTGGCAGGCGGTGGCGGTGGTGGTGGTGGTAATGGTGGTGGTGGCGGCGGTGGCGGTGGTGGTGGTGGCGGCGGCGGCGGCGGTGGTGGTGGTGGCGGTGGTACAGCAGCGGTGGTGGTGGCAGGCGGTGGCGGTGGTGGCGGTGGTGGCGGCGGTGGCCAGCAGCGGTGGTGGCAGCGGCGGTGGTGGTGGTGGCGCTGGTGGTGGTGGTGGTGGTGGCGGTGGCGTCGGTGGCGGGCGGTGGTGGTGGCGGTGGCGGCGGTGGCCGCGATGGTGGTGGCGGTGGTGGTGGTGGTTGACGCAGTGGTGGTAATGGTGGCGGCGGTGGTGTGGTGGTGGTAGTGGCGGCGGTGGCGGTGGTGGTGGTAGCGGCGGTGGTGGTGGCCGTGGTGGCGGTGGTAGCGGTATGAGTGGTGGTGGTGGCAGGTGGTAGTGGCGGCGGTGGTGGCGGTAACCGCGTGGCGGTGGTGGTGGTGGTGGTTGTGGCGGTGGTGGTAATGGTAGCGGTGGTGGTAATGGTAGTGGTAATGGTGGTGGCAGCGGTGGTGGTGGTGGTGGTGTGGCGGTGGCGGCTGTAATAGGCGGTGAGCAGGTAGCGGTGGTGGTGGTAGTAGGTGGCGGCGGCGGTGGTGGCGGCAGCGGTGGTGGTGGTGGTTGTGGCGGCGGCGGTGGTGGTGGTGGCGGCGGTGGCGGTGGTGGTGGTAGCGGTGGCAGAGTGGTGGTAGTGGCCAGAGTGGTGGTGGCAGGCGGTAGTAGCGGTGGTAGCGGTGGCCGTATGGTGGCGGCGGTGGTGGTGGTGGTTGGCGGTGGTGGTAGTAGGTGGTAGGCGGTGGTAGTGGTAGTGGTAATAGCGGTGGCAGCTGTAATGGCAGGTGGCGGCTGTAATAGCAGGTAGCGGCTGTAATGGCGGTGGCGGCTGTAATAGCAGTAGTGGTAGTAGCAGTGGTAGTGGTAGTAGTAGTAGTGGTGGCGGTGGTAGCGGCGGTTGTTGTAGCGGTGGCAGCGGTAGTGGTAGCGGTATCGGCGGTGGTAGCAGTTGTAGTAGCAGTAGCAGCAGTAGTAGCAGCAGTAGTAGTAGCAGTATCAGCAGTAGTAGTAGCAGTAGCAACAGCAGTAGTAGCAGCAGTAGCAGCAGTAGTAGCAGCAGTAGTAGCATTTTGGCACCATACTGTAATAATTTACCAGCAGCAGCAACTAGGCCTGGCACAATTACAGTATAGCCGTGTAACTGACAGTTATGGATGAAGACAGTATGAAAAAAAAAAAAAAAATTAAAAACGTCTTAACCGTTTAAAAAAAGTTTTATTGTAATTTGTATTTTTTGGGTGTGTGTGGAAAGAACAGCTGTCTGAAGACAGGACGGCTGGGCGTTCGTGCGGGGTCCGTTTCTGATGTAACATGGACATAGTCACTACAACGTGATGAAACTTTGTTACTTCTTGCTGAAACAAGCCAGGTGTTGTAGCAAACGAGTCTTCAGTTGCCTAGGCAACGCCCCCTTCCCTCCAGCAGCACAGGCAGTCAGGAGAGTAAAAAAGGAGAAAATGTCTTAAATACATTTTTAGGGGCTATTTGAACGCAATATTACGGTGACCGCGGTCATTTTTCTGTCCAATAACTGTCATCCATAATTCCATGACTATCACAGCCCTAGCAGCAACTCCACTCTGTTGTTTTGTTGACGAGAAAAGTAATGTGTTTCTCAGCTTCCCTGTCCCATGATGTGGTGGTCCTCTGAAAATACTCCAATCAGCAGCCTTTTATAGAACTCTGCTGTCAGAGGTGTCAGCAGCACCTCGAAAGAGAGGGAAAGAGAGATAGAGAGAGAGAGAGAGAGAGAGAGAAAGACGGATTAAAGGAAGAGAGAGAGATACAGTTTGTGTGTGTGTGCATGTGTGAGCACGCTTGTTTGTATGTTCTTCTCTACTGGATAGGTCGGGTGGCTGGGGGCCACGAACTGTACTGAAGTTCCAGTGTTTGTGGTGGGGAGTGATTCAGAGCTGGCCTGGAGGAATGGTAGGGCAGCTGACCTCAAGCCTGCCTTGTTGTCTCTCTCTCTCTCCCTGGGGGTGGGAAATCGGGGGTCTATCCATTCCAAAAGAACTCCTGTGAAGAAAAAAGTGAGAAATATGGAAGTAAACTGTGCAGGAGCCACAGTTCCAGTAATTGGGCTTTAGGAATGTCATCACTTCACTAATTGATGCATTATTTGAAACAGTCTAACCTGTTGGTTCAGCTCAGAATCCCAAACTACAATGCACTTTTGTGATGTGAGCCTATACAGTTACTTACTGTATAGGGGACCATGAATTTATATTGTGGTCTGGTTGTATGTTTAGGCTTTTTGATATATCTCAAATGTGTCTCCACCCTGACTGATGACCGAATGTAATGGATAACAACACCGTGAGACATTGCTTTTTGATATCAGTATGAAAGCAATTAGTTGGGAAATGGGAGATTTTCAAAGGAGCCTCTGGGCAGGAAGAAAGAGAGGGATGTTTGATATTAGGTTTGTTGCCAAGCAACTCCCAACCTTTATATTTCAAGGACATTAAGGTAAACCATCCAAGGGTAAATGCTCTGGAAAGAATTGCTGTGCTTTATAGGGAATAGGGTGCCATTTGGGATTCACATATTGTTGACTGGTCTGTGTCTATATTATCTATGGTAATGATTGTATTGGGGAGGAGAGGTAAGGTAGTCAGTAACCAGTAGCCAGCAGAAGACCGGTAACTTGAAAGGGAGGAGTGAAGGGTCTGAGTGACAGAGGAGAAAGAGAAGAGGTCATTTTGTGGCGAGTGCCCTTTCACCTCATTACTGTGTCAACCAACCTGCTCTCTCTCCTTTTCTCTTTCACTTTTACCCCCCCTCTCTTTCCTTCCTTCTCTCTCTCACTCTTTTTCTCTCTTATTGATGTCCTGGGGTTTCTCACCTCTCAGCCTGTTGTCTTCCACAGCAGGAATCCCTATGGCTGTAGACCAGACCTCTCTCTGCCTCCTCTCTGTCCTCACCCCACCATCCACTTCATATAGCAGTAATACAACCCACCACTGGATCGCCTAACCTCCCAATCTTATAAAAAAGGGTTCCAAAAGGATTCTTCGGCTGTCCCCATAGGATAACTCTTTTTGGTTCCAGGCAGGAGCCTTTATAGTTCCAGGTAGAACCCTTTATGGTTCCAGGTAGAACCCTTTCCACAGAGGGTTCTACATGGAACCCAAAAGGGATCTACATGGAACCCAAAAGGGTTCTACACGGAACCCAAAAGGGTACTACCTGGAACCATAAAGGGCTCTACCTGGAACCAAAAAGGGATCCTCAAAGGGTTCTCCTATGGGGACAGCCAAAGAACTGATTTAGGTTCTAGATAGCACCTTTTTTTCTAAGAGTGTAGGGAGCCATCAAATTCTCTTGAGTCACTGATGTAATATAATATAATGGTCATTTGTGGTGCTGTCTGTGGGTTATTATTTCAGTAAATAATAACCCAGAAATACAGCCGGTATGATGCATTTTACCAAAAGATAGTTTTGGGGAAGAGTTTTCCTTTCAGGGCCTGCAGTGCTGTAATGTGTTTTTTATTTTCTTAGTTGGACTGTTTGTGTATTATAGATACAGGCTACATTCTACAGGACATGATGTATTATAGATACAGGCTACATTCTACAGGACATGATGTATTATAGATACAGGCTACATTCTACAGGACATGGTGTTGTGTATTATAGATACAGGCTACATTCTACAGGACATGATGTATTATAGATACAGGCTACATTCTACAGGACATGATGTTGTGTATTATAGATACAGGCTACATTCTACAGGACATGATGTATTATAGACACAGGCTACATTCTACAGGACATGATGTTGTGTATTATAGATACAGGCTACATTCTACGGGACATGATGTATTATAGATACAGGCTACATTCTACAGGACATGATGTATTATAGACACAGGCTACATTCTACAGGACATGATGTATTATAGATACAGGCTACATTCTACAGGACATGATGTATTATAGATACAGGCTACATTCTACAGGACATGATGTATTATAGATACAGGCTACATTCTACAGGACATGATGTTGTGTATTATAGATACAGACTACATTCTACAGGACATGATGTATTATAGACACAGGCTACATTCTACAGGACATGATGTATTATAGATACAGGCTACATTCTACAGGACATGATGTTGTGTATTATAGATACAGGCTACATTCTACAGGACATGATGTATTATAGATACAGGCTACATTCTACAGGACATGATGTATTATAGATACAGACTACATTCTACGGGACATGATGTATTATAGATACAGGCTACATTCTACAGGACATGATGTTGTGTATTATAGATACAGGCTACATTCTACAGGACATGGTGTATTATAGATACAGGCTACATTCTACAGGACATGATGTTGTGTATTATAGATACAGGCTACATTCTACAGGACATGATGTATTATAGATACAGGCTACATTCTACAGGTCATGATGCTTGATTGCTTCATTCAGTTTTAATTCATTTCCTGACAAAGTGATTAATGACATGTATGGAAATACCTGCCATTCTGCGCTATTCAATTTACAACACAAAACCCTCAGGCCACTCCCAATATATATTTCACACCTGTTATATTGCTGTATCTTCTGCCTTAAAGCTATCTCATTCTCCTTTATCCGGTCCCAGTTACGCCAGGTTAACATGCCACCTTGTACTTTTTAATGCAGCAGCTTTATCGATTTGGTAAACTGTAGCTGTCAGTAAACTTTTATAACATTTGAGGCAATATGAATAATGGTCCTTAAAGTATGAAGACTCATGAGAACTTTATTTCACATTATACCAGTAGATGGACTTACATTTCAATTTAGTCTTTCCAAATAAACATCCACTAATCTAGCCTGCTTTTTGTGATGGAAAATTGCAAAACATGTTGTTTACACAACAGTTCTTTTATACAAGCAAATGTTCCAGAACACAATGGCCTTGTGTTAGGGTGCAGACATGACAGCAATCAATGAAAAGCGGAACATCACAGTTCAACACAGAAGAGAGCATAAACCTTGAAAACAGCTCACCCCAAATTCTGCCACCACAACTATACCTGTTGTACAACACATTTCAATTCATTTCTTCACTGTGTTCTAGGTTACCCTATTACAGCTAAACCTTGCACCTGGCTCTATCTGACTTTAACAAGGGGCCCCGGGGCTAATTTATCATTAGACGTGTTACTATACTCTGCGCTGCTCTCCCGCTCAATGAAAGCTTATTAACAATTTACAGGCCGTAGTCTCTGGACGCTCCTCTTGCTCCGTGAAGATGGATCCAACCCGAGGTCTTCTCCTGCTATCTCCTTTACTCTCTCTCTCCTAATGAGCTGCAGTGTGTTCTTAGCATTGGGAATAAAATATCACACTTCTCCCCCTAAAATAAAGACCACCACTGCTGCTTTGTCTTGGATGGCTCGGCAGTGAGTGTCTGTGTAAGTAGCTGTAACATCGTATGGCTCGGCAGTGAGTGTCTGTGTAAGTAGCTGTAACATCGTATGGCTCGGCAGTGAGTCTGTCTGTGTAAGTAGCTGTAACATCGTATGGCTCGGCAGTGAGTGTCTGTGTAAGTAGCTGTAACATCGTATGGCTCAGCAGTGAGTGTCTGTGTAAGTAGCTGTAACATCGTATGGCTCGGCAGTGAGTGTCTGTGTAAGTAGCTGTAACATCGTGTGGCTCGGCAGTGAGTGTCTGTGTAAGTAGCTGTAACATCGTGTGGCTCGGCAGTGAGTGTCTGTGTAAGTAGCTGTAACATCGTATGGCTCGGCAGTGAGTGTCTGTGTAAGTAACTGTAACAGTGGATGGCTCAGCAGTGAGTGTCTGTGTAAGTAGCTGTAACAGCGGTTGGCTCAGCAGTGAGTGTCTGTGTAAGTAGCTGTAACATCGTGTGGCTCGGCAGTGAGTGTCTGTGTAAGTAGCTGTAACAGTGGATGGCTCAGCAGTGAGTGTCTGTGTAAGTAACTGTAACAGTGGATGGCTCAGCAGTGAGTGTCTGTGTAAGTAACTGTAACAGCGGTTGGCTCAGCAGTGAGTGTCTGTGTAAGTAGCTGTAACATCGTATGGCTCGGCAGTGAGTGTCTGTGTAAGTAACTGTAACAGCGGATGGCTCAGCAGTGAGTGTCTGTGTAAGTAGCTGTAACAGCGGATGGCTCGGCAGTGAGTGTCTGTGTAAGTAGCTGTAACATCGTATGGCTCAGCAGTGAGTGTCTGTGTAAGTAACTGTAACATCGTATGGCTCGGCAGTGAGTGTCTGTGTAAGTAACTGTAACAGTGTATGGCTCAGCAGTGAGTGTCTGTGTAAGTAACTGTAACAGTGGATGGCTCAGCAGTGAGTGTCTGTGTAAGTAGCTGTAACAGCGGATGGCTCAGCAGTGAGTGTCTTTGTAAGTAGCTGTAACAGTGGATGGCTCAGCAGTGAGTGTCTGTAAGTAGCTGTAACAGTGGATGGCTCAGCAGTGAGTGTCTGTGTAAGTAGCTGTAACAGTGGATGGCTCAGCAGTGAGTGTCTGTGTAAGTAGCTGTAACAGCGGAATATGGGGATGCAGCAGCGTTGGTATGGTAGTATAGTTATAGAAGTTATTGTGCTTCCTCAACTGGAACCAAACCAGACAATTGTTGTGATTCGATGCTTGTCTTGTACTGTAGCTAAGCTGCTTTTTTAAATGTTTAGATAGCTGTACTGCTGTATAGACAGATTCATATTAAGTCTGTTGGTCTAGCGCCAGCTCTGTGTGGTCTTAAGCTCTCCCAATCCTTCCTTCCTATGGAGAAGAGTGGGTGGATGTATAGACCCTCTAATCTGTGGAGAAACTCTTAACAGATTGCGTTTCATCATTCCCTGGTTCCCTGGCAAGTCATTTAAAATGTATATCTGGGCTCACCATTGTGTTGTTCACTAAATCCCTCCTTTTTTCTCTTTAATGGTCTGATCATGAGGCTGAGCTGGAATTACACACACACACACGCACACACACTGGAATTACCATTAACACTAGAGCTTAATTAGCCTTGTTAGTCATTAGGATGCAGAATCAGAGATGGGCTGTCATTTGGGAGGCAGGCGTTGTTGTTGTTGTTTGGGCTGAGTCGGTATTTGCCGCCTGAGAACACCTGCCCTGGTGGGCGTAAGGGAGAAAGAGCCTGGCTGCTTTGACCCCCTTTGTGTTCAACTAGAAAGTGCTGTGATGAAAGTGCGCCGTAGAGAATGAAGTGGAGGCCTACGCAGCGGCAGTGTGTGTTCTTCTGGCTTGTGTTCATCTGAACATGTGAATGTGCATGTCCTTGAATGTAGGCTACATCAAATCAAATCAAAGTTTATTTGTCACGTGCGCCGAATACAACAGGTGTAGACCTTACAGTGAAATGCTTACTTACAGGCTCTAACCAACAGTGCAAAAAACGTATTATGTGAACAATAGGTAAGTAAAGAAATAAAAACACCAGTAAAAAGACAGTGAAAAATAACAGCAGCGAGGCTATATACAGTAGCGAGGCTATATACAGTAGCGAGGCTATAACAGTAGCAAATGCATCTGTGTCAGTTTAAAATGTGGCTCAATGAAAGATGGGTGTGGGAGTCAAGAATGCAAGGTTTGGACCAACACCGCCCTATCTGCACCAGTCTCAGTGTTCATCAAGGTTTGGACCAACACCGCCCTATCTGCACCAGTCTCAGTGTTCATCAAGGTTTGGACCAACACCGCCCTATCTGCACCAGTCTTAGTGTTCATCAAGGTTTGGACCAACACCGCCCTATCTGCACCAGTCTTAGTGTTCATCAAGGTTTGGACCAACACCGCCCTATCTGCACCAGTCTTAGTGTTCATCAAGGTTTGGACCAACACCGCCCTATCTGCACCAGTCTTAGTGTTCATCAAGGTTTGGACCAACACCGCCCTATCTGCACCAGTTATGGTTTTCATCTCAATAGTGTGAAAGGAGTTTGGGCTTGACTCTGCTTTAGAGATAGCAGATGCACATGATTTTAACAGGGGTTGGGGACAAGCAGTGGAGGCTCCATTGGAGTGGACAGACTGGGGGATAGGCAGTGGAGGCTCCATTGGAGTGGATAAGCAGTGGAGGCTCCTTTGGAGTGGACAGACCGGGGGATAGGCAGTGGAGGCTCCATTGGAGTGGACAGACCGGGGGATAGGCAGTGGAGGCTCCATTGGAGTGGATAGGCAGTGGAGGCTCCTTTGGAGTGGACAGACCGGGGGATAGGCAGTGGAGGCTCCATTGGAGTGGATAGGCAGTGGAGGCTCCATTGGAGTGGATAGGCAGTGGAGGCTCCATTGGAGTGGATAGGCAGTGGAGGCTCCATTGGAGTGGATAGGCACTGGAGGCTCCATTGGAGTGGATAGGCACTGGAGGCTCCATTGGAGTGGATAGGCACTGGAGGCTCCATTGGAGTGGATAGGCACTGGAGGCTCCATTGGAGTGGATAGGCAGTGGAGGCTCCATTGGCGGGGACAGACCGGAGGACAGGCAGCACTGTCGGGTGTAATGAGTGTATTGGGTGCTGCTTATTATATGGTGAGCTGAGCTCTCTGGCTCTGTCCTAAATGGCACCCTATTCTCTATGGGACCCGGTCAAAAGTAGGGTTCCATTTGGGCCGCAGCCTCTCCTCTCTCTCCTATTGATTCATGTCTGTCTGTCCCTGTCCTAATTAGCACACAGGCACTTCTTCCACCTGGATGTTAATGGAATTAAGTGACCTGGCCTTATTCAGTTGGCCTCTCTCTCTCTCTCTCTCTCTCTCTCTCTCTCTCTCTCTCTCTCTCTCTCTCTCTCTCTCTCTCTCTCTCTCTCTCTCTCTCTCAAACACACACACACAAAACATACCCACCCTCTGCCTGTATCTGGGACAACGCACTACTCTGAATGCGTCGTACGTTACGGGTAAAATTTAATCAGCCTCCCCTTTCCAGACAGAGTGACTAACGTTAGCCTCCCGCTTCAATGACATCATGTGTGTCACAGGGGTGCTACTTCTGTTACGCTGGCTCTATATTGGACACCTCTATCTGGATATAATAATGAATTGTATGAAATATGATTCATGTTGTGTCCCCTAATTCACCCTCCCCCACCAGTTGAGTTGACTGTACGTCATAGAGGAGGATTCTCATCTGTTCTATTCTTAACTGATCATCTTCTCTGTGAAATGTAGAAACAAAATGTAGGATTTGATTTGTTCTTCTCCACAATGCATGAACAGCCTCACCTGGCAGGGGAATTGGATAATTAAAAGTAGAAGGTCCAGCCAGAGACTACACCGCAAAGACTGAGGGCTTATTTCCACTCTGGTCCTCTGGAAGGAAACCAGAGTTGATTATTTGTTTTGCAGAATCGACCGCTAGCGGCGATGTCCTCTTTCTAATCCTAGTACCTGCAGTCTGAATGGTCTGTCTGTCCCTCCTGGAGGAATTGGTCCTGGATATATTCCACCTCCCTCCCTCCCTCTTGGTCCCTGGTTCCAGATGTTACATCCTGACTCCTGTGACCCTGGGATGCTGCTAGCTGCTTCTCTCTCTTCTCTTTCAGCCATCTTGTGTCTAGTCAGGCCTAGTGGGAGCTCCCAGGACAGAGACATAGGCTGCGTCCCAAATGGCTTCCCTATTCCCTATATAGTGCACTTCTTTTGACCAGGGCCCGTAGGGGATATATATTGGATAGGATGCCATTTGGGAAGCAGATAGATAGAGAAACCGAGGCTAGGAGGAGGGTCAGTCACTCCCCATATTGAGTCGATGAATAATTCAGAGCAGGGACAGTCCACTAGTGTAGCAGACAGTATGAACCCTCTCTCTAGAGACACACCATTGGTGCTCATTAAGTCCTGTGGATAGACTGGACTAGAGTTTTCTTCTGATTCACTCTTTCTAGCTCCCTCCATTCCCCTCTCTCTCTCTCTGTCTCTCTCTCTCTCTCTCTCTCTCTCTCTCTCTCTCTCTCTCTCTCTCTCTCTCTCTCTCTCTCTCTCTCTCTCTCTCTCTCTCTCTCTCTCTCTCTCTCTCTCTCTCTCTCTCTCTCTCTCTCTCGCACACGCTCTCGCACGCGCTCTCGCTCTCACACACTCTTTCTCTCTCCAATCCCTCTCACTCTTTCTTTCTCTCTCTCTCCATGACAGAGACAACAATGGGTCTGTTCTCTAGCTGGCAGTGGAGCTGAGAGGTTATTGACCTAGGTATTGTGCCTCGGGGCAGTGGTCAGAGTTCACAATAAGGGATTTGCACAACAGACTTTCATGGGCACCATGAACTTGCATTAATTTAGTCTGCAGTGATATAAATTGGAGGATACAATATAGCTATAGGCCTCGCCATCACCCACTTCACTAAATATCCAATGCATCGATTCCAAAGTAGCTTCTTCATTAGTGACTGCTTTGTCCGTTTGGTCATTTTAGTCATGATTGCATTTTATTCTTTCTCACTTGTACAATTCTACATGGAGCTTTCTATCGATGAATGAATGGATGTTTACTGCTCCCTCTGACACGGTACTTCTTGAGAGTAGATGGATGCCCGAGTAGTTCAGTTTGGCTCAGTTCTGCTGCCAGGCAGCTGCTAGTTTGTATGCCACCCTCTCTCTGTCACTGCCACACATTCAGCTGTTTTCACTTCTGCTGGCCCTATGGCCTTTACTATCTTCTTCAAATCAAATGTATTTATAAAGCCCTTCTTACATCAGCTGATGTCACAGAGTGCTGTACAGAAACCCAGCCTAAAACCCCAAACAGCAAGCAATGCAGCTGTAGAAGCATTATGGTTGGGACAGCCACTGATGTTTTATTCACTTTTGTTTGATCAGCCCAATTGAGACCAGGGTCTCATTTTCAATGGTGCCCTGAGACAAGAAATATAACAAGATACAATAACAAGGACATTACATTAGAACATCAGTTACATCACAGCCATCATAAACAAGTTATTAAATCAATCAATCAAACAATTGGGCTGAGTCATTACAGCATTGTGTCTGTGTGCCAACAGAATCCTCTCAACAAGCCCATTTTACCTCTATGTTATCACCATGACAATCTGCTTTAATGTCCCAACTGCAGCTTCTTATCAGAGGGAACAAGCTGACAGAGAACAGCCTGGCTGGCGGTCAGTCGGTCTAGGCCAGGTGATGATGGGATTTTGGTGTCGGTGGATGTGTCCCAAATGATACAATATTCCCTATATAGTGAACTACTTTTGGGCCCTGGTCCTATGGGCCCTGGTCTAAGGTAGTGCACTATGTAGGGAATAGGGTGCCCTTTGGGACGTAGCCATTGTCTGGTACTGTAATACACAGTATTACCCATCACACTCAAAACCAACAGGTCTGCTACACATGAAATCTCTATGACGATTATGGGGTTTAACTATACACAGACATATGGTGGTGGTTAAACAACTTTGCTGTGCTGCTGATGTACTGGGTGACTTGTGTGCTGGTCTGTGTTGGCATGGTGGTGCAAGGCCCAGGCAGACAGGAAGACAGGCAGGAAGACAGGCAGGCAGAGCAGACAGACAGGCAGACAGGCAGAGCAGACAGACAGGCAGGCAGAGCAGACAGACAGGCAGGCAGAGCAGACAGACAGGCAGGCAGAGCAGACAGACAGGAGCCTGGGGTTGTTTCATGGGTCTCGCTGAGCAGAGAGAGACAAGTAGAACAGATTGTGTGTGTGTGTGTGTGTGTGTGTGTGTGTGCGCGCATGGTTCAGCCCCCAGCTCTCCCTGGGAGATGAAATGGGATGATAGGTCCTGCTCCATTAGTCTGGACACTGAGGAACACTGGGAGAGCCAGGAGTCAGGGCTGATTGAGGGCTGGGGGCTGAGGGCTTTGGCATGCCACTGTGGATGGATGAGCAGCAGAGCCAAATACTGCCCCCAGCTCCTCACTGAGTGACAGCCTGTTGGCAGCGTTGCCACTGGAAGATGTATAGCAGTTTGGCATTGACTTCTAGGGTGGGAGCCAGTCTTCTAGGGAGGGAGCCAGTATTCTAGGGAGGGAGGGAGCCAGTCTTCTAGGGTGGGAGCCAGTCTTCTAGGGAGGGAGCCAGTCTTCTAGAGAGAGCCAGTCTTCTATGGAGGAAGCCAGTCTTCTAGGGAGGAAGTCAGTCTTCTAGGGAGGAAGCCAGTCTTCTAGGGTGGGAGCCAGTCTTCTAGAGAGAGCCAGTCTTCTAGGGAGAGAGCCAGTCTTCTAGAGAGAGCCAGTCTTCTAGAGAGAGCCAGTCTTCTAGAGGAGCCAGTCTTCTAGAGAGAGAGCCAGTCTTCTAGGGAGGGAGCCAGTCTTCTAGAGAGAGCCAGTCTTCTAGAGAGAGAGCCAGTCTTCTAGGGTGGGAGCCAGTCTTCTAGGGTGGGAGCCAGTCTTCTAGAGAGAGCCAGTCTTCTAGGGTGGGAGCCAGTCTTCTAGAGAGAGCCAGTCTTCTAGAGAGAGCCAGTCTTCTAGGGTGGGAGCCAGTCTTCTAGGGTGGGAGCCAGTCTTCTAGGAAGGGAGCCAGTCTTCTAGGGAGGGAGCCAGTCTTCTAGAGAGCCAGTCTTCTAGGTGGGAGCCAGTCTTCTAGAGTGGGAGCCAGTCTTCTAGGGTGGGAGCCAGTCTTCTAGAGAGAGAGCCAGTCTTCTAGGGAGGGAGCCAGTCTTCTAGAGAGAGCCAGTCTTCTAGAGAGAGCCAGTCTTCTAGGGAGGAGCCAGTCTTCTAGAGAGAGAGCCAGTCTTCTAGGGAGGGAGCCAGTCTTCTAGAGAGAGCCAGTCTTCTAGAGAGAGAGCCAGTCTTCTAGGGTGGGAGCCAGTCTTCTAGGGTGGGAGCCAGTCTTCTAGGGTGGGAGCCAGTCTTCTAGGGTGGGAGCCAGTCTTCTAGAGAGAGCCAGTCTTCTAGGAGGGAGCCAGTCTTCTAGGGAGGAGCCAGTCTTCTAGGAGAGAGCCAGTCTTCTAGGGTGGGAGCCAGTCTTCTAGAGAGAGCCAGTCTTCTAGGGTGGGAGCCAGTCTTCTAGAGAGAGAGCCAGTCTTCTAGGGAGGGAGCCAGTCTTCTAGAGAGAAGAGCCAGTCTTCTGGGTGGGAGCCAGTCTTCTAGAGAGAGCCAGTCTTCTAGGGTGGAGGCCAGTCTTCTAGAGAGCCAGTCTTCTAGGGTGGGAGCCAGTCTTCTAGAGAGAGCCAGTCTTCTAGGGTGGGAGCCAGTCTTCTAGAGAGAGCCAGTCTTCTAGGGTGGGAGCCAGTCTTCTAGGGAGGGAGCCAGTCTTCTAGGGAGGAAGCCAGTCTTCTAGGGAAGAAGTCAGTCTTCTACGGAGGGAGGGAGCCAGTCTTCTACGGAGGGAGGGAGCCAGTCTTCTAGGGAGGAAGCCAGTCTTCTAGGGAGGAAGTCAGTCTTCTAGGGTGGGAGCCAGTCTTCTAGGGAGGGAGCCAGTCTTCTAGAGAGAGCCAGTCTTCTATGGAGGAGCCAGTCTTCTAGGGAGGAAGCCAGTCTTCTAGGGTGGGAGCCAGTCTTCTAGGGTGGGAGCCAGTCTTCTAGAGAGAGCCAGTCTTCTAGAGAGAGCCAGTCTTCTAGGGTGGGAGCCAGTCTTCTAGGGTGGGAGCCAGTCTTCTAGAGAGAGAGCCAGTCTTCTAGGGAGGGAGCCAGTCTTCTAGGGAGGGAGCCAGTCTTCTAGAGAGAGCCAGTCTTGTAGAGAGAGAGCCAGTCTTCTAGGGTGGGAGCCAGTCTTCTAGAGAGAGCCAGTCTTCTAGAGAGAGCCAGTCTTCTAGGGTGGGAGCCAGTCTTCTAGGGTGGGAGCCAGTCTTCTAGGAAGGGAGCCAGTCTTCTAGGGTGGGAGCCAGTCTTCTAGAGAGAGCCAGTCTTCTAGGGTGGGAGCCAGTCTTCTAGAGAGAGCCAGTCTTCTAGGGTGGGAGCCAGTCTTCTAGGAGGGAGCCAGTCTTCTAGGGAGGGAGCCAGTCTTCTAGGGAGGAAGCCAGTCTTCTAGGGAAGAAGTCAGTCTTCTACGGAGGGAGGGAGCCAGTCTTCTAGGGAGGAAGCCAGTCTTCTAGGGAGGAAGTCAGTCTTCTAGGGTGGGAGCCAGTCTTCTAGGGAGGGAGCCAGTCTTCTACGGAGGGAGGAAGCCAGTCTTCTAGGGTGGGAGCCAGTCTTCTAGGGTGGGAGCCAGTCTTCTAGGGAGGGAGCCAGTCTTCTAGAGAGGGAGCCAGTCTTCTAGAGAGGGAGCCAGTCTTCAAGAGAGGGAGCCAGTCTTCTAGGGAGGGAGCCAGTCTTCTAGGGAGGGAGCCAGTCTTTGCTGGGTCATATTTCTTCAGGTGGAAGAGCTGCCCAGGTATTGGCTTTAGTTTAGTTACTGTTGTATTGTATTGTATACGTTTAGTAATGTTACTGTTGTAGTGTGTAAGTTTAGTATTGTTACTGTTGTGTTGTGTAAGTTTAGTATTGTTACTGTTGTATTGTGTACGTTTAGTATTATTACTGTTGTATTGTGTAAGTTTAGTATTGGTACTGTTGTATTGTGTACGTTTAGTATTGGTACTGTTGTATTGTGTACGTTTAGTATTGGTACTGTTGTATTGTGTACGTTTAGTATTGTTACTGTTGTATTGTGTACGTTTAGTATTGGTACTGTTATATTGTGTAAGTTTAGTATTGGTACTGTTGTATTGTGTAAGTTTAGTATTGTTACTGTTGTATTGTGTACGTTTAGTATTGGTACTGTTGTATTGTGTAAGTTTAGTATTGTTACTGTTGTAGTGTGTACGTTTAGTATTGTTACTGTTGTATTGTATTGTATTGTGTAAGTTTAGTATTGGTACTGTTATATTGTAGTGTGTAAGTTTAGTATTGGTACTGTTATATTGTGTCGTTTAGTATTGGTACTGTTGTATTGTGTATGTTTAGTATTGTTACTGTTGTATTGTGTACGTTTAGTATTGTTACTGTTGTATTGTATTGTGTAAGTTTAGTATTGTTACTGTTGTATTGTGTAAGTTTAGTATTGTTACTGTTGTATTGTGTAAGTTTAGTATTGTTACTGTTGTATTGTGTAAGTTTAGTATTGTTACTGTTGTATTGTGTAAGTTTAGTATTGTTACTGTTGTATTGTGTACGTTTAGTATTGTTACTGTTGTATTGTGTAAGTTTAGTATTGGTACTGTTGTATTGTGTACGTTTAGTATTGTTACTGTTGTATTGTGTAAGTTTAGTATTGTTACTGTTGTATTGTGTAAGTTTAGTATTGTTACTGTTGTATTGTGTAAGTTTAGTATTGTTACTGTTGTATTGTATTGTTACTGTTGTATTGTGTAAGTTTAGTATTGGTACTGTTGTATTGTATTGTTACTGTTGTATTGTATTGTGTAAGTTTAGTATTGGTACTGTTGTATTGTATTGTTACTGTTGTATTGTATTGTGTAAGTTTAGTATTGTTACTGTTGTATTGTGTAAGTTTAGTATTGTTACTGTTGTATTGTATTGTGTAAGTTTAGTATTGTTACTGTTGTATTGTGTAAGTTTAGTATTGTTACTGTTGTATTGTGTATGTTTAGTATTGTTACTGTTGTGTTGTGTTGTGTAAGTTTAGTATTGGTACTGTTGTGTTGTGTAAGTTTAGTATTGTTACTGTTGTATTGTGTAACTTTAGTATTGTTACTGTTGTATTGTGTACATTTAGTAATGTTACTGTTGTATTGTGTACGTTTAGTATTGTTACTGTTGTATTGTGTAACTTTAGTATTGTTACTGTTGTATTGTGTATGTTTAGTATTGTTACTGTTGTGTTGTGTAAGTTTAGTATTGTTACTGGTGTATTGTGTAAGTTTAGTATTGTTACTGTTGTATTGTATTGTTACTGTTGTAGTGTGTAAGTTTAGTATTGTTACTGTTGTATTGTGTAAGTTTAGTATTGTTACTGTTGTATTGTGTACGTTTAGTAATGTTACTGTTGTTTTGTGTACGTTTAGTATTGTTACTGTTGTGTTGTGTAAGTTTAGTATTGGTACTGTTGTATTGTGTAAGTTTAGTATTGGTACTGTTGTATTGTGTACGTTTAGTATTGTTACTGTTGTGTTGTGTAACTTTAGTATTGTTACTGTTGTAGTGTGTAAGTTTAGTATTGTTACTGTTATATTGTGTAAGTTTAGTATTGTTACTGTTGTACTGTGTAAGTTTAGTATTGTTACTGTTGTAGTGTGTAAGTTTAGTATTGTTACTGTTGTAGTGTGTAAGTTTAGTATTGGTACTGTTGTAGTGTGTAAGTTTAGTATTGGTACTGTTGTATTGTGTACGTTTAGTAATGTTACTGTTGTTTTGTGTACGTTTAGTATTGTTACTGTTGTATAAGTTTAGTATTGTTACTGTTGTATTGTGTAAGTTTAGTATTGCTACTGTTGTATTGTGTACGTTTAGTATTGGTACTGTTGTATTGTGTAAGTTTAGTATTGGTACTGTTGTATTGTATTGTGTAAGTTTAGTATTGTTACTGGTGTATTGTGTAAGTTTAGTATTGGTACTGTTGTGTTGTGTACGTTTAGTATTGTTACTGTTGTGTTGTGTAACTTTAGTATTGTTACTGTTGTATTGTGTAAGTTTAGTATTGTTACTGTTGTTTTGTGTACGTTTAGTATTGTTACTGTTGTATTGTGTAAGTTTAGTATTGTTACTGTTGTATTGTGTAAGTTTAGTATTGTTACTGTTGTATTGTGTAAGTTTAGTATTGTTACTGTTGTATTGTGTACGTTTAGTATTGTTACTGTTGTATTGTGTAAGTTTAGTATTGTTACTGTTGTATTGTGTAAGTTTAGTATTGTTACTGTTGTATTGTGTACGTTTAGTATTGTTACTGTTGTATTGTGTAAGTTTAGTATTGTTACTGTTGTATTGTGTAAGTTTAGTATTGTTACTGTTGTATTGTGTAAGTTTAGTATTGTTACTGTTGTATTGTGTACGTTTAGTATTGTTACTGTTGTATTGTGTAAGTTTAGTAATGTTACTGTTGTATTGTGTACGTTTAGTAATGTTACTGTTGTGTTGTGTAACTTTAGTATTGTTACTGGTGTAGTGTGTAAGTTTAGTATTGGTACTGTTATATTGTGTACGTTTAGTAATGTTACTGTTGTATTGTGTACGTTTAGTGATGTTACTGTTGTATTGTGTAAGTTTAGTATTGTTACTGATGTGTTGTGTAACTTTAGTATTATTTTTGTAGGGTTGTTGAAGTTTTCTGTATGATTGATATCATTCCTCTCCAGGGTGTAGTTTATGATCTCAAATCAAGTCTCCTGCACCCTGGCTAGGGTTGACAGAGTATTGTAGTATCAGCCTCTCTCTCTCTCTGTTCTACTGGCCAGTACTGGGTAGGGTTGACAGAGTGTTGTAGTATCAGCCTCTCTCTCTCTCTGTTCTACTGGCCAGTACTGGGTAGGGTTGACAGAGTATTGTAGTATCAGCCTCTCACTCTCTCTCTGTTCTACTGGCCAGTACTGGGTAGGGTTGACAGAGTGTTGTAGTATCAGCCTCTCTCTCTGTTCTACTGGCCAGTACTGGGTAGGGTTGACAGAGTGTTGTAGTATCAGCCTCTCTCTCTGTTCTACTGGCCAGTACTGGGTAGGGTTGACAGAGTGTTGTAGTATCAGCCTCTCTCTCTCTGTTCTACTGGCCAGTACTGGGTAGGGTTGACAGAGTATTGTAGTATCAGCCTCTCTCTCTCTGTTCTACTGGCCAGTACTGGGTAGGGTTGACAGAGTATTGTAGTATCAGCCTCTCTCTCTCTCTGTTCTACTGGCCAGTACTGGGTAGGGTTGACAGAGTATTGTAGTATCAGCCTCTCTCTCTCTGTTCTACTGGCCAGTACTGGGTAGGGTTGACAGAGTATTGTAGTATCAGCCTCTCTCTCTATGTTCTACTGGCCAGTACTGGGTAGGGTTGACAGAGTATTGTAGTATCAGCCTCTCTCTCTCTGTTCTACTGGCCAGTACTGGGTAGGGTTGACAGAGTGTTGTAGTATCAGCCTCTCTCTCTCTGTTCTACTGGCCAGTACTGGGTAGGGTTGACAGAGTGTTGTAGTATCAGCCTCTCTCTCTCTCTGTTCTACTGGCCAGTACTGGGTAGGGTTGACAGAGTGTTGTAGTATCAGCCTCTCTGTCTCTGCTCCCTAGCTCTCATTGACTATGCATGCTGCACATCATCAATTTTTCCAATCTTTCCAAAATAACACAGAGGGCTCATTTACACCTGAGTGAGCCGTCGACAATGGGTGCTCAATCTGTCCCATAGCGAACAGAGTGCTACAGAGCCTTCTCATCTTCCCCAGCATCCTCCCCGCAACAAAGAGCTGCTTCATTAGCATGCATTCATTTCACTGCTGTACCCATCTAATGCACAACCACTTTTGTCTGCGCCTCATCAAAGAAATTGCTAATTACCTTACAATGTCAGAAATGGCACCCGAGCGACACGCCTTTCACAAAGCAGTTCAAAGAAGACAGAGGACAGGAGATAGGAGACAGGAGATAGGAGACAGGAGAGTGGTCAGGTTTGTGTCAAGGGAGAAAGGTTTGTTTTGGGTTAGATCAGGGCTGTCAAACATTTGAGTAAAAACAATTACATATATATTTTTTTAAATTATTTTTGGGGTGGGAGAACAAACTCAATATACTTTAATTAAAGCTAGACAGTCAGGGAGTATCGAGAAAACAACATTTGATGGAAAGAGGACTATCTTTTGCTCATTTTGATTGCGAGGAAATATAACACATTTTCGGTGCGCCCCCCTCCCTCGGACCTCGTTGAAGACCAAATGTGGCCCCCGGTGAAACAATACTAACAATACTGACACCCCTGGGTTAGATGGTGAAACAATACTAACAATACTGACACCCCTGGGTTAGATGGTGAAACAATACTAACAATACTGACACCCCTAGGTTAGATGGTGAAACAATACTAACAATACTGACACCCCTGGGTTAGATGGTGAAACAATACTAACAATACTGACACCCCTGGGTTAGATGGTGAAACAATACTAACAATACTGACACCCCTGGGT
Organism: Brachymystax lenok tsinlingensis; assembly: GCA_030435695.1. Taxonomy (NCBI): domain Eukaryota; kingdom Metazoa; phylum Chordata; class Actinopteri; order Salmoniformes; family Salmonidae; genus Brachymystax; species Brachymystax lenok. Next base: position 59,509,478 of record CM059789.1, read on the forward strand.
TAGATGGTGGAGCCTTCAGATTTATTTCAATAAGATGGATGAAGGCTGGGTCCCAAATGGCACCCTATTCCCTTCATAGTGCACTACGTAGGTGGCTCTGGTCAAAAGTAGTGCACTATATAGGGAGCCATTTTGGAGGCACACAAGGGCCATCTTGGACAACCAAGGATGTCTAATTGACCAGTAATACACACTTTTATTTTAATATCAGATATTGTTTTGAAATTGTTTCATTTATAACCAACCTGTTGCATTGAGGCTTGAAGAAACATTAGGCCTACTTTATTTGTCAGTCGCTGTGGTCTAGCTAACTGACCAATTATTGCAAAATATTTTGATTTCATGAATTCACTCAGAAATGTCCCCAATTATTGTCACCTTTCTTTGGCTTCTATTATTTTGCCTCCAAACCTTCTCATTTCATCTGCAGCTTCTGGCCACGGTTCAGGTGGATGTCACATATTCTTGCAATGGTGTCAAACTAAGGAAAACTGGGTTGCTCTTGGCCTTGGCATTTTATTGTTGAAAAACATTTGATGTTTTCTCTTGCCAAGACTCTCTTATAATTTCTAATCTACACAATAGCCATTCCCCAGTACTGCAGACTGGAGCTGGACCTGCTGCCTGTAGCCTGACATAGCCATCCCCAGTACTGCAGACTGGAGCTGGACCTGCTGCCTGTAGCCTGACATAGCCATCCCCAGTACTGCAGACTAGAGCTGGACCTGCTGCCTGTAGCCTGACATAGCCATCCCCAGTACTGCAGACTGGAGAGCTGGACCTGCTGCCTGTAGCCTGACATAGCCATCCCCAGTACTGCAGACTGGAGCTGGACCTGCTGCCTGTAGCCTGACATAGCCATCCCCAGTACTGCAGACTGGAGCTGGACCTGCTGCCTGTAGCCTGACATAGCCATCCCCAGTACTGCAGACTGGAGCTGGACCTGCTGCCTGTAGCCTGACATAGCCATCCCCAGTACTGCAGACTGGAGCTGGACCTGCTGCCTGTGGCCTGACATAGCCATCCCCAGTACTGCAGACTAGAGCTGGACCTGCTGCCTGTAGCCTGACATAGCCATCCCCAGTACTGCAGACTGGAGCTGGACCTGCTGCCTGTAGCCTGACATAGCCATCCCCAGTACTGCAGACTGGAGCTGGACCTGCTGCCTGTAGCCTGACATAGCCATCCCCAGTACTGCAGACTGGAGCTGGACCTGCTGCCTGTAGCCTGACATAGCCATCCCCAGTACTGCAGACTGGAGCTGGACCTGCTGCCTGTAGCCTGACATAGCCATCCCCAGTACTGCAGACTGGAGCTGGACCTGCTGCCTGTGGCCTGACATAGCCATCCCCAGTACTGCAGACTGGAGCTGGACCTGCTGCCTGTAGCCTGACATAGCCATCCCCAGTACTGCAGACTGGAGCTGGACCTGCTGCCTGTAGCCTGACATAGCCATCCCCAGTACTGCAGACTGGAGCTGGACCTGCTGCCTGTAGCCTGACATAGCCATCCCCAGTACTGCAGACTGGAGCTGGACCTGCTGCCTGTAGCCTGACATAGCCATCCCCAGTACTGCAGACTGGAGCTGGACCTGCTGCCTGTAGCCTGACATAGCCATCCCCAGTACTGCAGACTGGAGCTGGACCTGCTGCCTGTAGCCTGACATAGCCATCCCCAGTACTGCAGACTGGAGCTGGACCTGCTGCCTGTAGCCTGACATAGCCATCCCCAGTACTGCAGACTGGAGCTGGACCTGCTGCCTGTAGCCTGACATAGCCATCCCCAGTACTGCAGACTGGAGCTGGACCTGCTGCCTGTGGCCTGACATAGCCATCCCCAGTACTGCAGACTGGAGCTGGACCTGCTGCCTGTAGCCTGACATAGCCATCCCCAGTACTGCAGACTGGAGCTGGACCTGCTGCCTGTAGCCTGACATAGCCATCCCCAGTACTGCAGACTGGAGCTGGACCTGCTGCCTGTGGCCTGACATAGCCATCCCCAGTACTGCAGACTAGAGCTGGACCTGCTGCCTGTAGCCTGACATAGCCATCCCCAGTACTGCAGACTGGAGCTGGACCTGCTGCCTGTGGCCTGACATAGCCATCCCCAGTACTGCAGACTGAGCTGGACCTGCTGCCTGTAGCCTGACATAGCCATCCCCAGTACTGCAGACTGGAGCTGGACCTGCTGCCTGTAGCCTGACATAGCCATCCCCAGTACTGCAGACTGGAGCTGGACCTGCTGCCTGTAGCCTGACATAGCCATCCCCAGTACTGCAGACTGGAGCTGGACCTGCTGCCTGTAGCCTGACATAGCCATCCCCAGTACTGCAGACTGGAGCTGGACCTGCTGCCTGTGGCCTGACATAGCCATCCCCAGTACTGCAGACTGGAGCTGGACCTGCTGCCTGTAGCCTGACATAGCCATCCCCAGTACTGCAGACTGGAGCTGGACCTGCTGCCTGTGGCCTGACATAGCCATCCCCAGTACTGCAGACTGGAGCTGGACCTGCTGCCTGTAGCCTGACATAGCCATCCCCAGTACTGCAGACTGGAGCTGGACCTGCTGCCTGTAGCCTGACATAGCCATCCCCAGTACTGCAGACTGGAGCTGGACCTGCTGCCTGTAGCCTGACATAGCCATCCCCAGTACTGCAGACTGGAGCTGGACCTGCTGCCTGTAGCCTGACATAGCCATCCCCAGTACTGCAGACTGGAGCTGGACCTGCTGCCTGTGGCCTGACTGCACTTCACTTGTTGGTAAACAGCCTCATGAATGTCAGGGGGTGCTTCTCAAATGGCACCCCCTCCCTTTATAGTGCACTACTTCTGGTAACAAGTACTGCGCTGTATAGGGAATAGGCTGCCATTTGGGACAGAGCCAGAGAGTTAATGAAATGTCATCAGGTCTTTAGCTGCAGCAAAACCCTTTCAACAAAATACTTTCCATTTGACCGGCCACATGAAGACACACCACAGCCCTGTTTGTGTGTTTTACAAGGTAGGGGAATCAAACATGCACAATCAAATACGTTTTGATCTTTTCAATCAAAGTGAAGACGTGTGGGTTGCCACTACCCTGCACCTGAACTCCCTCTGAGTCCTCATAATGATAGATGGGTTGCGTCTAGCCAATTAGATAAGTAGGAAGTGAGTGCGTAGTACAGTTCAAGTCCTTTATTCTGAATAAATTAAGTCAGGGCTTTATTTGGCTCATTTGGGTAAACCTGGTCATTACCGTCTCAGCCATGGTCACAGAGTCCTCTGGGTCTGTAGTCTGACGGAGGCTGAATAGCTGCACTAGTTATTAGCATGCCTAACAAATGGTTTATCCCCAGCCCACTCTGCCCTTGCCTTCTGAATTCATTTTATCTGAAAACGGTTTCAATATTCATTTGACGACTTGGAACACTAATTGAATTGAGGTTACAAAAGGGCCTCAGAAAAGAAGGAAACTTCCAGTAATTGGATGTTCCGGGCGTGTTTGAGTTCTGATTCATTTGCCTCCGTCTCTCTTTCTCTCTCTCTCTGTAGTGTCTGTGTGTTTCAGACACTGTGATCTAAGCTGAGGCAGGTGGGACCATGGTAGAGAGCAGCAGAGCCTGACCTGTCCCTCTCCCTTCGCTGCAGCTCAACACACTGATCTCAACAGTCAGTCAGGGACCACAGAAACAGAGAGAGAGAGACAGGCCACACTCTGATGCTCCTCAGGTCATCTGAGGTCATATGTGTGTTCATCAAACTGAATTCATACCATGAACTATGAACACCATACCATGAACACACAAGGTACACACAATGTGTTTCTGTGTGAGTGCTGGTGTGACCGAGCTGGGTTCTAACCCGGGGTCTCCTGCCTGTGGGAACTAACACAAGGTTACTCGTCATTCAAGAGCTGCTCCTGGAACCCAATCTGCTAAATTCCACCCAGATTAAAGAGCAGCACCAGAGAGGATCTCACTTTAATCTGACGGGGGGGGGAATGAAGCAAAACACTTGTGTTTCTTATCCAGTCAAGCACAAGGGCTTTAAATCTACAGATAACAACACTGGAGAGAGCTAATCATTATTATGAGAGAGAGAGACACAGAGAGAGAGAGAGAGAATCCGCTCCTCTTGTCCATACTGTATCTGAATGGGTTCTACTAATATCTTCACAACCATGTTAATTCACTCTGTAATTACAAGGACTATGGTTTACCATCCCATGTCAGCTTTGATGTGCCAGACTGAGTTTGCATATTAAACATTCTGAAGAATCCACTTGTTTGTGGAGATGGGGGAGTGAGGGGAGGAGGAGCGAACGGGAAGGAGGGTTGGATTGTTGATTTTTGTTTTGCTAACGTTTCTGTCTCTCTCTCTCTGAGCTAGCAAAAGGCTCGCCCCGACTTAGGGAGGCTGTGGTCCAAAGCGGCTTAACACAGATATACAATACATCAGATGTATGCAGTTTGGCCAGTTTATCTGATAACCTGTTAGTATGGAGTCAGGATTCAGGACAGCAGAGCCACCCACCACATAACTCTCTCCCTCCTGTTCTCTCCCTCCTGTTCTCTCTCCCATGTTCTTTCTCTCACCATTTTGTCTCTCTCCCATGTTCTCTCCTCTCTCTCTTTCATGTTCTCTCTCCCTCCCATGTTCTCTCCATCTCACTGATGTCTACACACACACACACACACACACACACACACACACACACACACACACACACACACACACACACACACACACACACACACACACACACACACACACACACACACACACACACACACACACACACACACACACACACACACACACACACACACACACACACACACACACACACACACACACACACACACACACACACACACACACACACACACACACACACACACACACACACACACACACACAGGGGTTGGAAGAAAGCCACAGCAGTGTAAACATACTCAGGCTCAGATGAGGACCATATTTATGGTCAGGTGTTTAAAAGCGGTCCCAGCTGTGACTGTCTGCTATTTTAAGCCTCCATCTCTTTCTCCCGCGTTTGTGTAGCGCTGACAACTGTAGCCAAGCATAGTTCTTCAGTGACTCGCTTAGTCTGACAGTGTTTCATAGCACGCAAAGGAAAGCTATGCTGCTTTCTCATTCAACATTGTTACCCATGCAGGCAGGGTCTTTCAGTAAAAGGGGAGTGTGTTGTCTACTAGCCACCTCCTGGTAATAATCCAGTTCTCTTGGATAGTGTTCTCAGTGTGGATACTAAGAATAGGACCAGGGAAGAAGAGGGAACCTGGAAATGCTAGCCTATTTCTTATTGTATTATGACATCCGTAAAAAAAGAAGCACAGTATTGTTGTGGAGAATAGCATGGGGTTGTAGACAGCTGGGGTATTAAGCATTATTACAGCGGATAGAATTAGAGGACCACAGAGCAGCTCAGAGAATTAGGGAAAGTCTCTCCTCCGAGGTACAGAACCCTGTTGCCTGGCAACGGGCGGTACTTTGCTGGCAGAGTGGAAGGAGCCGGCGATGTCACAGGAGATTACAATGAAAATCTATTTGCAGCTTCATAAACTCCGCGGAGTAATTACCCCCGCTAGTTGGTTTAGTCCTCCAGATCCATTAAACACAGACGCCTTGTCATCACCTTTCCATCCCACTAAAAGAGCAGCTCACATACAAGGCCACGAGGACCGCTGACTACTCAATGACTCACCTTCTAGGCAGCACCTCCCTGGGTTGAGATGGTCTGAGAGAGGGTATCATCAAGAAAGACCAGAGCATTGCCCTGAACTGAAGTAGCGTTGATACAGAGAAGTGGGATCCCAGAGGATTGGAAAGCGAGAAGCCGGCTTGGGGGTCAGGTTGCTGGCGGGCTGTGTCCATTGCAGCTAAGACCGCCCTCAAGCAAAGTTTGCGTCAGATTCGAATTTGTGCTCTGCCTTAATCCCAAACCTACCTTCCCTCTTTGACCATGCTGTGTTTGAAGCTGTGAAGCGATGGAGCCTTGCGTCCCGGTCTCCCAGACTGCATCACTCACCTCACCTGGTGGCCCAGTTCAGGTTGACAGGTAGAGAGAGACAGGATTGACTAGAGACCCTGGCTGCCTTGGTTGGAGAAGCTCCGTAGCTCCAGGCTCCATTGTCAGGGAGATGATACTGAGATCCCCCCTGGCCCTGGCTCCATTACCCCTGCACTGGGTTATACTCCCTCTCAGCCCCCTCTCCCTCAGTCAGCCCCCTTTGTTCTGCATGCATGCCTGGGCTTAGGCTCTATACACTAAGCTGGAGATCACAGGCAGAAACACTCTCCTTTCTTTCCTGTCAAGTGGGAACCAGTCCTTGGCTACCTTGTCTCTCCACCTCTTCCTGTTTCTGAGCTGGACTAAGGAGATGTTATCACATGCATAAGGCTGGTGTTGTAATAAAGCACCTGCTCCAGATATAAATCACTAAAGGGCAGCACTTTGTCTCCCTGCTGCTGTTGATTTTCCAACGTAACGTCAGACATCTACTCTAGTCTAACTCCTGTGAACCAGACCTGGGTTCAAATAGGATTTGTTTTCCTTCAAATACTTTAGCTGAGCTTGATTGAGTTTGCCTGGTGCAATGGAAACCAATAGAATAGTGTAGGAGGCCTTTAAACGCTTGTGGATCAGCAAGCGGAAGGCTGGAGCCTGTAATGTAACAGTAGGCAGGGGAGGGAACACACACCTGTTTTCCATTAGCACACAGACATTCCTCCTTTATCTGCTTCCATTTTGTGTGTGCTCCAATGTAGGCTAGCTTTTAAAGCGCCAGTGAGTGAATTGTCTGTTCGTTCAGTAGTAACTAGGTGAGTGAATTGTCTGTTCGTTCAGTAGTAACTAGGTGAGTGAATTGTCTGTTCGTTCAGTAGTAACTAGGTGAGTGAATTGTCTGTTCGTTCAGTAGTAACTAGGTGAGTGAATTGTCTGTTCGTTCAGTAGTAACTAGGTGAGTGAATTGTCTGTTCATTCAGTAGTAACTAGGCCTGGCTACATCCTATAGAAATATAACCCCAAGGCTATATGAGTTGTGAAACCTGATCCATTGTTTTTGTAGTGTACTTTGTCATTCTGTCTTTGTTTTTTCCCAGATCCCAGCTACTACAGACAGTTTGTGGTACAGCTCGGCTGAGGGTCAAGAGCTGGTCCATGTTCTTCAGAGACTGAGTCATTCTGCCAGGTGTGTATTCAACAGACTCTCTCCAGTCTCCACTCTGATCTCTCTCTAGAACTCCAGCTTTGTCCTCGGGGCTCTGCTTTGATCCATTCATGTGGGAGGCCAAGGCAGGGTTGTGCGATGAAAGATTCCTTGAGTCCGTTGCGTCTCGAACTGGGGATAGTGGCCCATTGTTGGGCTGCTAGAGGCCTCTCACTCCTCCCCCTTTCCCCCACTCTTTCTGAAATGGAAAAACAATCCCTTTGAAGTTGCCTAGCCAGGCTTATGAAGCAGAGCTTTGGACAATATTGGGGTTTGGGGCAAAGTGGCGGTGAAATTCCAAACTTCTTTCCATGTGTGACTGCTGGACTACGTCACCACCTCGCTCACCATGGCAACCAAGGGGAATGTATTTTCTTTTGAGATCCTTAAAGGGGCAATCAGCAGTTGCTACATACATTTTTGATATGTACCCATCGATTCTTGAATATATCTTATGCCTCATGAGCTTTGTTCCAACTGTCCTACCCCATACAGAGACTATTTTCTCTGTATATACACTGCTCAAAAAAATAAAGGGAACACTTAAACAACACAATGTAACTCCAAGTCAATCACACTTCTGTGAAATCAAACTGTCCACTTAGGAAGCAACACTGATTGACAATAAATTTCACATGCTGTTGTGCAAATGGAATAGACAACAGGTGGAAATTATAGGCAATTAGCAAGACACCCCCAATAAAGGAGTGGTTCTGAAGGTGGTGACCACAGACCACTTCTCAGTTCCTATGCTTCCTGGCTGATGTTTTGGTCACTTTTGAATGCTGGCGGTGCTTTCACTCTAGTGGTAGCATGAGACGGAGTCTACAACCCACACAAGTGGCTCAGGTAGTGCAGCTCATCCAGGATGGCACATCAATGCGAGCTGTGGCAAGAAGGTTTGCTGTGTCTGTCAGCGTAGTGTCCAGAGCATGGAGGCGCTACCAGGAGACAGGCCAGTACATCAGGAGACGTGGAGGAGGCCGAGGAGGGCAACAACCCAGCAGCAGGACCACTACCTCCGCCTTTGTGCAAGGAGGAGCACTGCCAGAGCCCTGCAAAATGACCTCCAGCAGGCCACAAATGTGCATGTGTCTGCTCAAACGGTCAGAAACAGACTCCATGAGGGTGGTATGAGGGCCCAACGCCCACAGGTGGGGGTTGTGCTTACAGCCCAACACCGTGCAGGACGCTTGGCATTTGCCAGAGAACACCAAGATTGGCAAATTCGCCACTGGCGCCTGTGCTCTTCACAGATGAAAGCAGGTTCACACTGAGCACGTGACAGACGTGACAGAGTCTGGAGACGCCGTGGAGAACGTTCTGCTGCCTGCAACATCCTCCAGCATGACCGGTTTGGCGTTGGGTCAGTCATGGTGTGGGGTGGCATTTCTTTGGGGGGCCGCACAGCCCTCCATGTGCTCGCCAGAGGTAGCCTGACTGCCATTAGGTACCGAGATGAGATCCTCAGACCCCTTGTGAGACCATATGCTGGTGCGGTTGGCCCTGGGTTCCTCCTAATGCAAGACAATGCTAGACCTCATGTGGCTGGAGTGTGTCAGCAGTTCCTGCAAGAGGAAGGCATTGATGCTAAGGACTGGCCGCCCGTTCCCCAGACCTGAATCCAATTGAGCACATCTGGGACATCATGTCTCGCTCCATCCACCAACGCCACGTTGCACCACAGACTGTCCAGGAGTTGGCGGATGCTTTAGTCCAGGTCTGGGAGGAGATCCCTCAGGAGACCATCCGCCACCTCATCAGGAGCATGCCCAGGCGTTGTAGGGAGGTCATTCAGGCACGTGGAGGCCACACACACTACTGAGCCTCATTTTGACTTGTTTTAAGGACATTACATCAAAGTTGGATCAGCCTGTAGTGTGGTTTTCCACTTTAATTTTGAGTGTGACTCCAAATCCAGACCTCCATGGGTTGATAAATTTGATTTCCATTGATAATTTTTGTGTGATTTTGTTGTCAGCACATTCAACTAAGTAAAGTATTTAATAAGATAATTTCATTCATTCAGATCTATGATGTGTTATTTTAGTGTTCCCTTTATTTTTTTGAGCAGTGTATATCAATGTCACTCTAGCTGCTGGTGATTCTTTGATCCACCTCTACGCAGACAACACCATTCTGTATACATCTGGTCCTTCTTTGGACACTGTGTTAACAAACCTCCAGACAAGCTTCAATGCCATACAACTCTCCTTCCGTGGCCTCCAACTGCTTTTAAATGCTAGTAAAACTAAGTGCATGCTCTTCAACCAATTGCTGCCTACACCCTCCCTCCCGACTAGCATCACTACTCTGGACGGTTCTGACCTAGAATATGTGCACAACTACAAATACCTAGGTGTCTGGTTGGACTAAACTCTCCTTCTAGACTCACATTAAATTTTGGATTGGAGATGCTTAATCTAGAATCAATCAGCGTCCTATTTCGCAACAAAGCATCCTTCACTCATGCCGCCAAACAAACCCTCGTAAAACGGACTATCCTGCCAATCCTTGACTTTAGCATGTTATTTATAAAATAGCCTCCAACACTACTCAACAAATTGGATGCAGTCTATCACAGTGCCATCCTTTTTGTCTGCAAAGCCCCATATACTACCCACCACTGCGACCTGTATGCTCTCGTTAGGTGGCCCTCACTACATATCCGTCGCCAAACCCACTGGCTCCAGGTCATCTAAGTCTTTGCTAGGTTAAGCCCCGCCTTCTCAGCTTACCATAGCAACACCCACCCGTAGCACGCGCTCCATCAGGTACATTGCACTGGTCATCCCCAAAGCCAACACTTCCTTTGGCCGCCTTTCCTTCCAGTTCTCTGTCAATGACTGGAACCAATAGCAAAAATCTCTGAAGCTGGAGTCTTATTTCTCCCTCTAACTTTAAGCATCAGCTGTCTGAGCAGCTTACCGATCACTGTACCTGTACACATCCAACTACCTCATCCCCATATTACTTGCTCTTTTGCACATCACTCCAGTATTAATGCTATTGTTATTTTCACCTTTAGGGCCTATTTATTGCCTACCTCCCTACATTTGGACACTGTACATAGATCTGTAACTGCTTTGCTTTATCTTGGCCAGGTCAGTTATAAATGAGAACTTGTTCATCTGGCCTACCTGGTTAAATAAAAATCTAAGCCCAAATAAGCATGTTTCACTGTAAACACTAGCCTCTAAACATTAAAATTATAATTTGACAGATGGTCAATCCATAGCTCTGAATTTGAGTGATCAAATTTCCCCTGCCTCAGTCAGCTTTTTACTGGGGCGGGACTTCAGTCAATCAGCAGTAGAAGTGATGGAGGTGCATAGCTTAACTCTAGAAGGTAAACAGACATAACAGGACTCTACATTATTGGGAGTCAGCCATAATACTAAGATTGTGACCTACAAGTAGCCAAATTAAAACAGGGCCTTTTGAAGATGGGAGAAATGAGACAGCTTTATCAGAGACTAATGAGAGCAGTGTTTGAAATTGAATATAGGCTACAAATAGTATTTTAGTCTATTTATCAAAGCCCATTTCATCACAATGGAGTGCTGATGGAATGAGTTGAACAGGCTTCATGTAATGGTTGTTAGGGAGGAGAAGAGATCACCATCTGTCCATTGTCCTCATCTCTTCCCAGGTCCCATGCGGATGTTGCTGTGGTTTCACTGGCAGCGGAGATCCTGACAGGGACTGGATTCTAGAATGTTGATTCATCAGCAACAAGGGACTGACTTCTAGCAGGACCATAATTCACATCAGTAATCAGCAACATCAACCTTGTCCCCATTATGGTGCCTTGTTCTATAGCTTTTATAATAAAACTGTCTTCCTTTGTAGTTTTGCTTTCCATTCTAATATCACTGTACAATGTGTTTTTAAAGTAGAGTACAAAGGACACATTTGCACCATGTAGCCTAACGACCTGAAAACTAGTTAATTCCATAAACCACCAAGACAGAGGTGAAATTAAAGTCAATGTTTATTGTTTAGCCATGTCATGACCATTTCTCCAATAACCACAGCAGGCTACAATAATGAGGGATTATTTTCACCTCCTTGAACAGCGATCAACTAAAAGACATTTAAAAACAAACTGCTGCCCTCCCCACAGACCCTTTGGAACAGTTGTGACACTACAAACAGTGCACACTTAAAGCAAGAAAATATTTGGACCATTTCCAATTCTTGGTTTTATACAAAAGCTACACAATGTTACACTTGATCAGAATACAATTCAACTGATTATTAGTGTTCTACACCATATCATTTTAATTGGAGCATTACCACTATAACTTAACACTACGAGAGAGACTTAAAATGGATACAAATTACTGCAAAAAAGACAGGCGAGTATAATAACGCAAGCTATGTCAGTACCATTACAGAGACTGAAGAATCATACAAAATAAAATGTAAAAAAATACAGACCAGGGTTTTAAATTCCATCTTTAGATCCACTCTTCAGCGTCATTTCTCTTGAGTAACCCACTCCAGGAATTCCTTTAACGCAGTTTTAACTCCCACAAAAGACCAGAACAAAGTTTTACTTCCACTCCACGTGTTCCCATAGGAAACTCAGCTTTCAGTAGTGTGTCAGGCACTTTCTGAGATACTAGCCCACTTTCAAAAACCTCCCAGCAACTTCTCCAGCCAAATCACAATGCAGGTTCATTCAGATCAGACGATACACCTGGAGAGGCGGAGAGGAGAGGCACCGGCATTACTATGGGACCACACAGCATGAAGACAAGCTAGAAGATCAGAGTTAGAAACTTCAGCCACAGTAGTAGAAGTCCAAGCATGCACCAGCCCGTCACTGCCAAACACAGCCGTGGTGCCTAGTCTTAACACAGCTCCTTACCTAAAAAGTAGTCTATTTACAGGTCAGTATCAAACCAAGCCAACTGATTGCTGTCGCCTGGGGGCAGCCCATCGATCAGGTCCTGGGCATGGCCCAGGTCGGGCAGCCCGTCGACTGGGTATTCAGGGCCAGGGTGGTGGGCGCCCATGTCATGGTCCATCATGGAGTCCATACCCATGGAGTCCTGCCCATATCCCCCAGAGTGGAAAGAGCGGTAGCTAGGGTCTGCCAATGGAAGTGATGGGAGGGAGCACACACACTTGTTAGAGCTTATTAACACAAGCACCACACAGTAGTAGGATCAAAACAACCAATCATAATCCTCAGCCAATCACAGTTCCAATTCAGACAAAGCCACTACAAATCCAAACGACTTGGTCTGCAATCTAAAGCGGACTGCTGTGCTGCTGACCAGTTGCAAGCTTTAGCTAGCCAGCCCACTGGGCCCGGGGGAGTTAGTGTTGGGGGATTGCTGCTGGAGGAGCCCAGGTGCTGGCTGAGAGCTGGGCTGTTATGTGAAGAGCAGTTAGAGTTGCACACAAGGACAAGGCACCATGAGACTGTGCTTACCTTCCTGACGGTAGCCCAGGGCATCTCCCTGAGCGCCGATGTCCAGGCCCAGATCTCCTGTCTAGAGAGAGGACCAGAGAACACAACATCAAGAACGAGGGTCACGTCATTGGACAGTAATCACTAACAGCCCTGAGGTGTTCTGCCCAGAAGTTCTGTCATGGGCTGTAAATACAGGGCTCCTGGCTCCAAAGCCAAGCACATATAATACTTTAAAATAACTTTAAAGTATGACACTTCACGTAATTTGGCATGGCTCCCCAGCATCTCCCAGGCTGCTTTCCAATTGGCACCCTATTCCCTTTATAGCGCATGACTTTTGACCAGGGCCCATAGGCCGTGTGCCATTTGAGTGAGTAAACAGCAGCGCACCTCATTCCAGGTCATAGGCTCCGTCCTGAACAGGGAGCTGGTGAGCTCCACAGACAGACGCTTCTTATAGTCCTGGGGCTTGTCTTCAGACATACGGAACAGAACAGCAGCAGCATAGGTGGCTGAGGAGAGAACAGAAACAGGGTTGAGTTCACTTAACCATCCATAGAAAGCTAGCTAGACAGATCCTTCTGGACAGAGGCCTAAACCATAGATATTCTAGAATTCCCATGACTGACAGACCTGCATAGCTCTAGTGTGGCAGCCATTTTGATTTATTTGTGGGCTAAACAGTCATTCATAAGAGTTCTGAGGCACCAACAGATGGATGTGGACCGAGGCCTGTTAACTCACCCACGCCCTCGTTCCTGGAGTGAAGCAGCTCTGTGAGGGGGGCGGTGGCGCCCTCAGCCTCAATGGCCTCCGCTGCCTCCTTGTCCTGGGCCAACTCACACAGAACTCCTGCAGCCACACGCTGAATGTTCTCAATGGGAGAGTACAACAGCTGCAGCAACGAGAGGAGGAAGGTACAGGAGTTGCAAAGATCAGACTCATTATTATTTATTTTTTTACTCATTTGTGTATTTGTGGGGAGCAGTGAAGTGAAGAGGTCTTACCTGGACAAACAGTGGAATGGTGTTGAGTCCTCTGATGACGATTCTGTTGTGGACGTCTCTAGCCAGGATGTGCAGAGCTCCAGTACAGCCCTCCACGATCTCCTCCATACGAACTCCCTCCTGTGGTGCAGGACAACGGTTAGTTCAGAGACTACAGAGAGCATTGAGGAAACCTCTGTGCTTATTGTTAGACAGATGTACTGTGTGGAGGTGTATGTTGCGCTTGTGTGTCTTACCACAAACTGCTGCTGGGTGCCTCCCATGGAGGTGCGTCTCTGGGTGTCCTGGTGGGCTCTGACCAGCAGCTGCACCAGTCTGGGGATGGCCCCCTGCTCACGCAGAGGGGCATGGTTGGCTGGACACAGAGCCAGGTTACGGATTAGGCCCACAGTGGCCTGGAAGGAAGAGATCACATTTAAAACAAGTACTCATTTCCAAGTCTGGGAACTTAAGTCTACAGATGAAAAGGTTCTGCTGCTAAATTACACCGCTGTGGAAACAGATGTTGATTGGCCACATCCCATTTTCATAAAATCAAACATTACCTTGATGAGGGGCCAGTGGGAAGGGGGATGCAGCAGCTTGACCACCACAGGCAGGCCGTAGTGAAGCCGCACGGCATTCTGGGCCATCTCAGCATCCTGGTGGCGGCTGGTGAGGTGGCGCAGGGCGCAGATGGCCGGCTCAGTGATGTCCTCGCGGTCACCGGCACGCAGCACAGTACGGACCAGCGCCTCAATCCCCCCAACCTGACACACCATCATCTTGTTCTTGTAGTTGTTGCAGGTGAGGTTGGACAGGATGCCGGCAGCACACGTCACCACGTTGATGTCATCAGAACCCAGGAGCTGGACCAGGGTCCCCAGCAGACCTTCCATACCCTCCTGTTAGAGGAAAGGAATACACCGGCATGTCTCATCCAGACCAACACAGCTAACCACCAGACAGCCTTACACTGCTCGCTTCTTCTCAGAGAGATGCTTACACTAAATCCTCTTCTTCAGGTAACTCTACTTTAATGAGCCTTTAGTAAGTCAGCTGAACTTTAAGGGTAGGATGAGCTGGGCTGTAGATGAAGTGGGCTCTGACTAGCCACAGCTCCAACACAGAAAGGCAGGAATGACTACTTTTACCTGCATCACATCTACTTCAGCTAAGGTCGTCTTCTCCATGGAGAAAGGCAGGGAGACAGAAAGAGAGCTCTTATGTAGGAAGAATTCAGGAAGGAAAGGTGTAGGAAAGAGGAACAGAGGTGTGCTAGTGGGGGACGGCTCCTCACCTGTTTGGTGGCAGCGTCTGACAGGTTCCTGAGGGTCCACAGGCAGTTCTGGACTAGTCTCTGACTGGGGTCTGTGAGGTGAAGCCCAAGAGCCTGCATACCACCTGGAGAAACACAGCCTTTAGCACAGCTCACTGAGAGTATCAGAGGAGAGCCAACTGAACTAAAGTGAGCAAGATAAGAACCCACTTTGGGATGGGCATTTTATGTAATTATCATTATTTAATTTTTTTACTGAGGCAGAATCAATAAAAAGGTCCATAAATAATAGTACGTACCAGCCTCTACGATGGCAGGCTTGTTGCTGGAGCAGACAGAGAGCACTTTGAGAACTCTACTGGTAGTCCACAACAGCTTTTCATATGTGTAGGTCCTCATGATGTTGACCAGGGCCTGGGGCCCACCGCTGGCCAGGATGATAAGCTGGGAGGGGGTAGCATCAAAGATTAATCACAATCAATGCCAAATTAAGGGACAGATCAAGAGGTCTAAAACCAAGAGATCAGTAAGTGAAACATTTAAAATCAGTAAGTTCCTTACCTTGCTTTCTTGGTTGCCGTAGGCAAGGATCTGAAGGCAATCTGTTGTGATGGCGAGGAATTTGACGTTTGTCTTGTTGAGCAACGCCACCATTTTCTGCAGGCCTCCGGCAAGGCGCACGGCCATCTTGGCACCTTCCTGGTGGAGCAGCAGGTTGTGTAGGGTGGTGATGGCGTAGAACAGCACTGAGTCCACTGGGGACCTGAGGGGACAGTTTCAGGTTGGAAGGTACCAAAGGCTAACTGAACACACAGGAAGGTAACTGTAGTGACAAACTACATGGCAGAGAAACCAGCTAAAGAAAAATCAGGGCTGTTTGAGGGGGAACAGTTAGAGCAGCATTTCCCCCAACTCAGTCCTGAGGACCCCAAGAGGGCGCACATTTGGTTTTTTGTCTTAGCACGACAGCTGATAAAATAAAAGCTTGACAAGTTGGTTATCTGACTCAGCTGTGTAGTGCTAGAGCAAAAAACTAAACCGGTCAGTTTGGGAAATACTAAGTTAGAGCAAGGCGTTGCACATCTCTAATCTTGACAACAAAATGAACAGTTAGTGACATGCAGGGGGACTTGTACATCAGTGATTCTGTATAGGCCATCTTAAAACTTCCTTAGAAACTCTCGAGACAGGTCAGGTTACAGTCCAAAAGCTGACCGACATACCCAAGCATTTTGACAAGGGCGGGGATGCCCCCGGACTTGAAGATGGCCAGCAGACCCTCTCTGTGGTGGGACAGGTTGTGCAGGGTGCCGTCGGTGCAGCGGGCTGTCTCCACATCGTTGGTGTTCTGCATGGTGCGCACGATTGCCGACACCATCTGGGGGGAGCGCATGATGGCGTGGCGGCTAGCCTCCTTCTTGGACAGCTGGTGCACCATCACTGCAGCCTTGTTCACCACCACCTGGAGGAATGAAGACAGGAGAAGAGGTCAGGACAGAACACTATACAACCTAACACCATTAAGTCAGGTGCATTTCCTAGATGGTTGTGGTTAGCTATACGCACCTGGTCCTCGTCGTTGAGTAGTTTGGTCAGCTCAGGGATGGCACGCGTGGCCAGCTCGGCGTCATCCTGGTAGTTGATGAGGTTCACCACGGCATGCTTCAGCATCTGAGAGGGCTCAGCCAGCCGCTGCACATTGGTGGGGTGGGCCCCATCGAACTGGGTGGAGGGGAGCTGCATGCCCTCGTCCAGGGTCTCTGGGAACATGGCCGCACGCACCCTCTGGGCTCTGGTCATGGCATACTGCCCGTCAATGTCTGGAGAGAGAGGTTAGGTCAGAGCCACTTGTCTAAGATGGTGGCCAGATTCCTCTAAAGAGGAGTCAGAGCCAAAGCTGAGTTTTTTCAGTAGAATGAAGCACTAACTACTAGCCATTGACTTCATACCATGTGACATGTTCAAAATCCCAGTCAAGCATTCCCATGGTATTGTATTTTTTTTTACCTGACACTTGGTCTTGTGTGAAGGACTGAGAGAAGCCCTGCTCCCACTCATACAGCACCTGGTTATCCACATCCTCCTCCTCTGGGTTGCCCTTCCCACTCAGGGAGGGGGCGGTGGTGGTAGCCCCTGAGTGGATACCAGAGTCCAGGTACGACTGCTGCTGCCAGTGGCTCACTGCAGCCTTCCGGTCAGGCTCCATGGCCATGTCCAGCTCCATCAGATCAGCTAGACGTTAGAAAACAACCAGCGTTAGGTTACCTGGAGGCAGCTCAACCAGACAGGAAGACCGTTGAATTCAAGTCAGCGGTAGCAATGTTTAAGTTATTCTAAAAAGCTGAATACTTACACTGGGAAGCCATGTTACTTTCAAAACCACAGCCTGCACAGCTTCCGGATCTGAAAGTAACAGAACAGCAAAGTTCATTCATAGTCCTTTCCACCTCCGCTCATGCCAAAACAAATGGCACAAAGCAACCTTTTCAGTGGACCAGCTAAATTCCAGCGGAGAGAAAAACAGAATCAGGGCTGCATTACCTAGACATCAAATGAACTTTAACTTGGTGGCTAAATGTATGAAGCACTAACTTGGCAGCTAAACTAATGGAGGCCAAATAAAAACTAGTGGGGATTGGGGGGTGGGACTTCAAAGACAAAGAAAATCTGTCCTTTTTTGCTATTTGAGGATGTGCTACCAAATCTGTTAATTACAGTCCTTTGGAGTAATAAACAAGAATTCCAAAAAGAGTTATGTTAGACTAGGCCTATATTCTGGGTTCTAGAAGAGCAGACGTGGAATGCAACACACTTTACAAGAAAAAAAATCAATAAAATATTTACTACATACACAAGTGTAATGAATTCCATTCAAATAATAGAAATGACTACCACAGTATCCCCCCCAAAAAAAACCTGCGATCTCCCAGTATCACCAGACCCTCTGGTGGGCAAGTTAACACATGCAGAGCACTAGCTACTCTGAGTCAGATGGGAAGACAGTTTGCTTTGCTCACTACCCAATTTGGGTCATCAGAACCCAGCAGCAGACAAAGAGTCAGTTTAATAAACTGCAGCAAACCATTCAATATCCAAAACCATCCCTGGCAATTCAATCTGAGTGCTTCAATTTAAACTAAAGCCAGAGTAGAAGGCTGCACTTTTCAAAGGGGCTATGATGGGATACTTGTCCTCATACCCATGTTTAATAGTGGTTATGAGATTATTCAGCACATCAGTTTGCAATGCATGCACTAAAAGGCTAGTAGTCAAAACAGCAGACATCTATGGTGGAGGGAGTATGACTGAAAACACTATATTGCCCTGGGCTAAAGACACTGGGACTTAATAAGCTGTGTTTCAAGGGACATGGATTCCTAGAGCACCAGAAGATGACAATTCGGGGGAACAGCTTAATTTGCAACAGTTGCTTAACTAGGATACAACTAAGCCTACCGACATAATGGTAAACATATGGAAAGCAATTGATAAAATTCAGAGGAGATCATAAGCAAAACAAATTAACAAACATTTCCAAGCTGTTTAATCTTGAGTTCGCTAACCATTACCATATGTCTGTTTAAAAAGACAAGCGCCAAATTAAATGGAGGTTAAACGTAGCAACATATGAACGTGGCTGTTCAACAAGACTACCAGTCAGAAAGCTTGGTAGCTGCTGTATTGTGAGCTGAATTTGAGAACACAATCTCTCCCCCTCAGAGCAATGTGCACGGTCAGCAGTCACAACGCTACTAATTCCTGGTCCAGTTTGGCCTACTGTGCATACTACCATGGCCCAATTCTATTAGAGCCTTTAGCCATTCAATTGCCGCTAAGATTGTAACTAACCACCCATCAATAGATTATTTTTTATGAAAATACATGACAATGTCAAGCAAGAACCATCTGTCTTAGCAAACAAGTCTTGTTTACTGTATTAGGCTACTACTCGTCATTGACTGTAGTAAACCCCAAGCAAATAGGCTGGAACCCTTGCAACGAATTTAACTGTTTCTCTGAATTTGCCTTAAGAAACCAAGTCTGTTAACTGCGCTAGACATGTAATCAATCATGAATCCTGCCCTTGCTTCCTGCAACTTTTACAGCACCAGTCTACTGTAAAAGTACGGCATCAAATTCTAAAACCTCAATTTCAGTCAAAGAAACAATGAATTCACAGAGGTACGTGTCATACCTTGCTCAAGACAAAAGTTTCGATAACTTACTGTGATTTAGCAAGCAACCCTCCAGGAAAGTATGCAAACGTTAGTGGGTAGATGAATCACGGGAATATCCGTGGAAACGTTATTGTAATGTCACTATTTTGTAGCCTAACAAACTAGAAGATAAACGTTACAATGTCCAAGCCAAAGACGTCATGCACGTTTCCTTTCAAAGATCAAATCACCTCCACGGCGAAAATATTATTTGCAGGCGTGCTGAGATGATCACGATTAAAAACGACGATGGGTTCTTTATGGGCTATTTTCGGAGTAGTTCCTCTGTGTTTACCTAGAAATTGGAGGCAAGAGCAGAAAAATCTTCCACCAGCGAGCTAGCTCCCCACCCCCACATACAAGCAAGTCCACCTCGTCTGCCCGAATTTCCGATGAGCAACAACATCGACTCCAATTTCAGTCAAGCTCCTCCTCAACATCCTCTCAAATCACAACGGCTAAGGAATTTGTCGGTCTTTGTTTAAATTGACGACCAGTAAAACAGTTTTACACAGTTCCTATAACAAAACTTGATTTATTGACAGCAATATCACAACGTTTGACGATATTAAACAATATTTGTGGACTTTGATAATGTTAACTAACAAATCCACTTAGTTACAATGGGCATCCTACATTGAAATGACGTTACTTTATTTACAATCAAATCAGTTGATTAGGTTAAAGTTACTGTTGGACGTGGGATAGTGTTGGCGCTATTGCCATCCATTTCGACCTATCTAGCGACACTAGCAAAAATGGAACCATGTACTATTATCTAGCTAGCCAGCCAACGTTAGCTGCTTGGTTGATAAATGAGTGTTAAAAATGTCTCCCAGTTGAAGCCAATTGAAAAGTATCAGGGAAAACGTTCCAGTCAGCTGTATCAATAGCTGCTAACTAGACAGTTGTTTCCCACTAACATGAGTCAGAGCGCCGGAATGTTGACCTAGCGAGCTAACTAGCAGATTAGCCTAGTTTATGGCTGCTAGCTAGCGGGGAGTGTCCGGGCCATGGCGCAGCCTGCTAACACAATAGCAAGCTGGCTAAAAGGAAATTCAATTCGTTTCTGATAAAACTGTATTTGTGAATTCCAATCAATTCTGTACGACTCCAGTTGTCGTGATCACGATGCGCTGATATTCAGATGGCTTGCCACCGCCTTTGGACTGCGGAAAACATTTGCCTATAAACTAGCTAACTTAGCTAGCGACCAACGCAATACATTCGATGTCAAATCCGAATAAAAAATATATATATTAAAAATGAACGAAGATGCCTACCCTTGTCAAAAGCCACAAATCGGTCTCCTCGCGTTTAGGTGGATAAAACCAACGCCTCGTGGGGAGAAAAAGCCTGGGTTAAAATTCCATTCAGCGGCAGCGCGTGTCGGACGAGCCCTGCTGAGTCCGGGACAACTCGGCTAGTGCTGTTCACCCACTGGCTTTAAGATGGCGCCGCGCTGCACGCCGAGCCGCACGCATCTCACAACTCTATCCCTCCGCATGCACCGACAAAATAGACACCATAGCATGCTCTTTAGCAAATTAACAAAGTCAACTCCGTTTTAGATATATGGATATCAGAAACAATCTTAAAACAACTTCATACAACTATAATGTATTGTATTTCATAAAAGGAAAGAACAAATCGCGATCATAAAATCGGCGTATGAATCCTTTTGGTATGAAGTTCCGGCAGTGTACCTTTTCCATAAATTAGGATGAAGACCAGGAATGCATCTATGGATTGGACTGCAACATTCTTCAATGGACATCACATAATATTCTAAAAATGGTAGTACTTCTGCAAGGAATCTTAAAACGGACAGCTTATTGTTTCAACTGAATTTACTAAAGACACATTCACAATGGTATAATGAAAACGTTCTCAGAGGCATTTAGTTCTACTGCATATCTGAAAATAGCTTATCTCTAGCCTAGGCACTGCTCAGAATATACTAAGGGTTTTTGGAATGTAGTGTGTGTGTAGGAACTGTTTATTCTTTTCAAAACGATTCACCCGATTCTATATAATGTTGCAACAGTCATGACTCAAGATACATGATGGTTTTATGATCACCTTGATTTCCTTTCTATATTTTCCACAACATTGTGTCATGTTTATCTTGTACTGACTACTTTATCATACAAATCAAATTGTATTGGTCACATACACATGGTTAGCAGATAATGCGAGTGTAGCGAAATGCTTGCGCTTCTAGTTCTGACAGTGCAGTAATATCTAACAACTACCTAATATACACAAATCTAAAGGGGTGAATGAGAATATGTACATATAAATATATGGATGAGCGATGGCCGAGCGGCATAGTCAAGGTGCTATAGATGGTATAAAATATAGTGTATACATATGATATGAGTAATGTAAGATATGTAAACATTATTACAGTGGCATTATTTAATGTGGCATTGTTTAAAGTGACTAGTGATCCATTTATTAATGTGGCCAGTGATTGGGTCTCAATGTAGGCAGCAGCCTCTCTGAGTTAGTGATTGCTGTTTAGCAGTCTGATGGCCTTGAGATAGATTTAGTATACCTGAATATCCCTTTGTGAATAACATCCTAGAATATTAATATTCCCCACAAGGAAGCTGCAATCAGAAATAAATGTGGCAGTGCAATAAATACAGAACAAAAATATAAACACAACAATTTAAAATATTTTACTGAGTTACTGTTTATAGAAGGAAATCAGTCAATTAAAATAAATAAATTACGCCCTAATCTATGGATTTCACATGACTGGCAAGGGGCACATCCATGGGTGGGCCTGGGAGGGCATAGGCCCACCCACTTGGTGTCCTTTTAGTGTCCCCAGCACAAGGTGCACCTGTGTCATGATCATGCTGTTTAATCAGCTTCTTGATATGTCACACCTGTCAGGTAGATGGATTATTTGGGTAAATGAGAAATGCTCACTAACAGGGATGTAAACAAATTTGTGCATAACATTTGAGAGAAATAAGCTTTTTGTGCGTAGGGAACATTTCTGGGATCTTTTATTTCAGCTCATGAAAAATGGGTTTAATCATGGATGTTTTACAGGGTTGGTGTCAATTACATTTCAATGCAATCAATTCTAGTGTAATGTAAAAAAATAAAATATAGACTCATATCTGAAATTATTTAAGAAAATGGACAATAAAATGTATTAATTAGATTCATACAAGGAATGAGTTGTTAATTGCACGAGAATCTAAAATTATGTACACTACCAACTATACTCTTCGCAAAATATGGCCATCAAGGCACTGCAGTAGACTTTCTTACCAAAACATTCATGGTCAGGAGGATTCCTGCCCAAAAATAAAGCAGGGTCTCAGTTGACTGGGAGCAGAGGTTTGCCAGATGTGACCCCAAATGTTGGGCCTTTGTCAGTACTTTATTAAGTGTAGTACTCACCTGACCAAAAAAACTCTCTCTTATACATAACCTTCAGGTGACATTATTATGTGGAGATTCGTTTCACATCTTTATTTACAATATTGTTTTTAAGGGAATCGTATTGGCAGGAATATATAATGAACTAGATGGCATAGATGTGACATGCCAATGATCGTTCATGCAAAAATATTACTAAAATTACATCAGTGATAAATTACATTTGTTCCCCAAAAAATCCTGTAGATTTGTTTTGACCTCAGTACGTTCTGATGAACAGTCAGGGTGTAAACATTAAGAAATTATATTCAGTATCCAAGTCAATATGCAAGGTCTGAATGGATAACAATACATTATTGTAAATGTAGATTCCAAGGCAAAACAATTATATTGAAGGCCCAATGCAGCCATTTTTATATCAATATCAAATAATTTCTGGGTAACAATTAAGTACCTTATTGTAATAGATTTCCATTCAAATGGACCAAAACAGCTTTTTAGCAAAATCCTATTTCTCAAGCAAGAATTTTGCTAGGACTGTCTGGGAGTGGTCTGAGTGAGGAGGGGAAAACAGAAAACTAGCTGTTATTGGCAGAGGTTTGGAACTCTCTTTGTTATTGGCCTATTAACCAATTTACTACATGGTGACTTCACTGGGCCTTAAAGAAAATAATTAAATTTAATTTAGAAATAAAACAATTCAAAATACTGTTACTGTGAAATCCACTGATAAATCAGAAATAGACAAAGTGCATATAGTATATGTAAATTACTATGATAATAAGTGCATAACACACAGATTTTCAGATCCGCAATAGGTATCTTCAGAAATGTACATATTTCTGAAAACAGTTGCTCTTCGAGAAAATAAAAAAGGTGCATTCTATGATTATTGATCAAATTATCCAATGACAAAAGAGGCATTGTCAAGCCGTCAACTGGTTCTATATGGTTTGTGGGCGTTACTTTGACAAAATACTCATAATTGACAATAGATTTTCAGAGAAATATCACTGACACTAGTCTGATTTGAATTGTTTGTGTTGAAAACTAAGGCGAGGATGTGGGAAAATATTCAGAGTGTAATCTGTGTAAGAAAAAATATACAGTAATATAATATTACTTGTTGGGCAAGATTCAATCATGACCGTACCACATATTGTGAGAAATGTGCATTATGGGAAAAAATATAACTATATTTCCTGCACCCTTTCATTTTGTAAAAATTATCTATATTTGTATTACCAGATTATCAGGAGTACTTGAAATGTGTTTTCAATGCTACATGAATACTGAGATGTTTCATTTGAATTCCTTCCCACAATAGTTAGACTGTCATTACAGTACACACACACACACACACACACACACACACACACACACACACACACACACACACACACACACACACACACACACACACACACACACACACACACAGTGCAGATTCACCAGGCCTTTTGCGTGGTTGGGAATCACTACGCCTCATTTTAAGCACACATTCTCCCCGCTGAAGGGAAGAGACTATGCACCAAAAATAAACATAGAGACAAGGATTACATATGCAAAGCCTATTCTCTCCCAATGGGTTCACGTGTACTGGGGAAGTCACAGGTCTCAGTCACTGCCAGGAGGGCTTACGAAAGGCTGGGGTTACTCATGGAGCTCTGTTGTGATTGGTTACATTAGGCTGTGTGTGTGTATCTGTGAGAAAGTGAGAGAGAGCAAGAGAGCGAGAGGAACAGTACCCGGATGCAAGAGAAAGAACTCGGTCCCTTGGGAAGCTGCTGGAATTGATGCTGTATGCTGAGGGGAGGGTCTCTTTTCTTCCCCTGTGAAAGGAGGGGGCACTCTAAACCCACTTGTGTGCTCATAGGATTGTGTCCCCTGACCTCTACTCAGCCAAAGGGCCTGATCCTACATCCTGGCAGAGACAATAGTAATAGGTGCAAGGCAAGGTGAGCCACCAGGGACCTGGGTTCCTCTGTAACATGTAGACATGAGGGGGATACAATACATTTCTACCTCAAATGAAACTTTTTATTACATTTTGTTTGTCACATTCGCCGAATACAACAGGTGTAGACCTTACAGTGAATTTCTTACCTACAAGCCCTAACCAACAATGCAGTTTTAAGAAAAATAAGTGTTAAGAAAGTATTTACCAAAATAAACTGAAGTAAAAATAAATCAATACCTGTCCTTACTCTTATAATGTTGAAATAAGAGTTCACATTCAACAAATACAGCAAATGTCATTCTAATCCACCAGGGCGCTGGGTCCCTCTGTTCACAGTGGTAATAGACAGACATAGGGAGGGCACTGGCAGTAACTACTGTATGCGTCTGCCTGTCCTGTTGCAGGGTTGAGATATAGGGGGATTCTATGTCCTAGTTGAGAACAATGGGTCAAGCCATTCACACAACAAATACAGCATCTAACATTACAATTCATTAACGTCTTCGTTGTACTGCATTGCCAACCTACAATTACAATTCCATCCAAAACATGGATTACAATAAAATAAAATAAATACTGCTAGCAATGGGTAGTTACTGTTTATCATAGTATGAAGTTCCAATGTGTTAAATAATTCAATGTATAAATCTTTAATAGAGGTGTGAAACGGAGGAAAGGTCGTTGGAGCAACTTGCCAGGAACCCCTCAGTGACATCTACAAAAAAAGAGTTAGGAAGAAGGGGGAACAAATAGCCTTTGACTTAACACACTGAATGACCAGCATAGCCCCCTACCCTCCAGGTACAGCTATACAGCTCTCCCATATAAACCTAAGCAGCATCTAGTTTGGTGCCAACATCTATCAAACTGCTCAACTCTTGAAGTATTTATTTATTTGTGTTGTAAATATATATCTATATATATATACACACACATATATATATATATATATATTTGTGTGTGTGTGTGTGTGTGTGTAGGCCGTCATTGTAAATAAGAATTTGTTCTTAACTGACTTGCCATAATAAATAAAGGTACAAAATTAATCAAAATAAATATGTATATATATATATATATATATATATATATATATATATATATATATAGCCTGTGATTGCATATAACGCTTCCAATCCTTTATACTGTACATGTCTTGTGTTCTATGTTGTTATGTGTTGTATGTTGCAATCCGTCACCACACACGAAGTTCCCTCTCAGGAAATAAAAGTCATTTTGAATTTGACTTTGAGTAATAATATTTATATAGGGCCTCCAATGTCATAAAGTAGAGTACCTAAGTGCAGTATGTCTTTATGAAATATAGAAATATTTACACTACCTACTGGATGTGTACGTCATTACACTCATGCTACAAATAATGACATAAACCACCCAGTTCCTCAACCCTGCACCTTAGAGGCTGCTGCCCTATGTACATAGACATGGAATCAGAGGTCACGTTAATAATGGAACACTAGTCACCTAATAATAGTCATGTTAATCATGTTTATATACTGCTTTACTCTTCTCATATGTATATACTGTATGCTATTCTACTGTATTTTAGTCTATGCCACTCCGACATTGCTCGTTTAAATATTTATATATTTCTTAATTCCATTCTTTTACTCTTAGATTTTGTGTATTGTTATATTGAGGTATAGCTAGTCACTACTAGATACTACTGCACTGTTGGAGCTAGGTACACAAGCATTTCACTACACCCGCAATAACATCTGCTAAGTATGCGCATGTGACCCATAAAATTAGATTAGATTTGATTTAAATAAAAGAGCTATGTTCAGGAAATACATGTTATTTTTGACTTCCTACTTCTGGAGACAGAAATACTGAGGGCTAAATTGAATGGAACCGGTGTAGATATTTTCCCCCATTGTCAAATAAAAACACTGAATGGTTTAGAGTGACTGGCTCTACCTCCTCTCACTCCTCTAAGGAGCATTGACACAAAAACCCCTCAAATATGTAGGGGGAAATAGTTAAGTAGATATTTGATTAAACATACTATTCTTGTGATTTAGGCTATTGTTCTAAATCTGATGAAAATAAAATGACTTCAACAACAGTATTAGCAAGACATACATGCAATGTAACTGCCTGTACCTACAGTATACACCTGTTGCTGTTAAAAAATAAGTCATATTCACTTGTACTAAATCATTCTGCCTGTGTAAGTATAAATACAAGCAACATATTCAAGGTCATCAACATAATATCAAATACAGTTAAATAGGATGTAATTCTTCTGACTAGCCAACCCTTTTTAGAGTTGGTGTTTTACTATACTGCTAGCGCAGTGTCACTTCTGACAACTCAGATGCTAAAGTCTCTACAAATATCCTTTCTTTGTAAAGCTGCTTAGACAACAATGTCAGACTAGCCGACGGCCCCTTTTGTGTATTGAACCTCATTGTTAGGCTCAACACCACGGCTTAAAGTGTTGGGCATCCACCTCTACAACATGAGTCTGTTCTGTTGTTGGACCGACTGACGCCCTGCAAAGACTCAATAACAAACACATCTGTGCACAAATATCTTAACCTGTGAAGAATGACATTTTCATGAGATGAGAGCTAGTTCATCACACCAGCCTCAACTCTACAGTATGTACCAGAATACTATAAAGATATTGATAACTCTAGGTATTCTTAGAAATGGAAATGCAATGAAATGGCCATTTTGCTCTGTCTTTATCACATTAGATTAACCCTGAAACGGCCATGTTGCTCTGTCTTTATCACATTAGATTAACCCTGAAACGGCCATGTTGCTCTGTCTTTATCACATTAGATGAACCCTGAAACGGCCATGTTGCTCTGTCTTTATCACATTAGATTAACCCTGAAACGGCCATGTTGCTCTGTCTTTATCACATTAGATGAACCCTGAAACGGCCATGTTGCTCTGTCTTTATCACATTAGATGAACCCTGAAACGGCCATGTTGCTCTGTCTTTATCACATTAGATTAACCCTGAAACGGCCATGTTGCTCTGTCTTTATCACATTAGATTAACCCTGAAACGGCCATGTTGCTCTGTCTTTATCACATTAGATGAACCCTGAAACGGCCATGTTGCTCTGTCTTTATCACATTAGATGAACCCTGAAACGGCCATGTTGCTCTGTCTTTATCACATTAGATCACGGCCATGTTGCTCTGTCTTTATCGCATTAGATGAACCCTGGAAGTAGAAAGAAAAAGCATAACTAATGTACCTGTTATAGACAAAGACATCTAACACTATTCTTTCTATCCATTATCAGAATTAAAAAGGATAAATGTTAAGATAACAAAAATGTAAATACATATATCTATGTGTAAAATGACAACTATTAATTTGTAGTATTTTACTGTGTAGACTTTGAATTTTGAGATCAAATATATTAGTTAAATGGCACTCAAATGACCACATTTCAATGATTCCTTTAACGCAAGTTAAGCAGTGGAAAGTAATATGGTCTGTTGCTGAAATTGATGATCTTTTCAGTATTGATATGAATTAACATAGCAGAATTTGCAATGCAAGACATTTCTTCTACAGGTCACTCTGTCTAACATTATTAAAACAACAAAATATAATAAGAAATAAACAATTGATAAATAAAGGGATTCAATTCGCTTTGCATCATTCAGTCAGTAGCCCTATAGCTCTTTTTCCCATTGTGAAATAAAAACCACAATGATTTTGGTTGCTGTAAAAACCTATCACCAGGTCACAGTATATATGATTCTCTATTTCAGATAAAGGAGTGTAGATATGGCTAGTAGTATAGAAACAAAGACTATGTGTACACATTGCTATGGTGGGTTTCATTGAATTCCAGCTGTGGTAAAATTGAAAGTATATTACATTTTGTAATTGTGGCGTATTGAAAGAGGATACATTTTCATATCTCCTAAAAGCAAATTCTAAGTGTATTCCCTGTAAAGTGTAACATCATTGAATGTCCTCTAAAGCAACAACAATTCAATATTGCATTTCCCTTACTATTGTTATTTGGATATCTCTCTGACTGAAAAACTACCCATACTCTGAGACACAATCACTAGACCATGGCATATTTAACAGATATGCAGAACTAAGATGTTTATCCTGTTTAGTAAAGCGGTGATCAATGATATTCAGACACCTAACGCCATTGAGCATCAATCAACAGTTCTGTTGTCTATAACAGAAGTTACAAGGCTATCTCACTGCCTGGGCTGTTTCAGATCCGTTGGAAAGGGTTTCTAGTAAGGTACCTTTTGTACGATGTGTACTCCTGGCTGAGGTTACAATGAAGCGCCCACATAAACAATGGTTGGATTTAGGCCCTCTTGTCTGTCTTGCCAGTTTCTTAATCCATTTAGGGGACAAAGACTGGACGTGATCTATTTAAAGTTCTCTTTTGCAGTGTTTTAGTCAGACACAGAATATCATTATTTTCTAATAAAAAATAAATAGCCTATACTTTAAGAAGGGTTCTTCCTTCTTTGAAGCTCCATATTTGGGTGCAATCTATCGTCATGTAGAATTCTAGAATATAAATCAAATTTTATTGGTTATTGGTATTTAGCAGATGTAATATGCGGACCTTCTGAGAAACCCAGCTAACACAGTATGAGAAATCCAATCCTCTTCATCGAATTTTAACGGCGTCCTCCTCCACTGACAATAACCTTAACAAAAGATTCACAAGGCCGTAGATGTCGTAAGAGAAGGAACAAAATGGCTGAGTGATGCAGAACATCCATTGTTTGGGGCTTTTATGTTGGAGCTAATCACTAGTCACTACACACTGCAATTTGCAAACAAATTGGCCAATGACTGGAACATATTGTCCTATACACAACATATATATTGTGTTTGAAATATTAAGTTGATTGGTTCTAAGAGTTTTGAGCTTCAAAACATGACTTATTTCCTTTATATCTCAGTCTAAAGCGAACAAGAGATTTTCTATTGGAAATGGGCTTGCATTGGTATGGCACATTCTGGGACTGCAGATAGAGACTGCAGCAAAACACTTCACAGCATCTTGATCTTGATTTTCAACCCCACTGACTTCTGTACACAAACAAGATTTTTAAGGAAATGCTTTCATTTCATTTCCTAAAAATTGCTTGTATTTTATTTCTTAGTGGTGACTTGCTAAGCCCATTGTCCCAATCCAAATGCCACATTATTTTGCTGTAAATTTAGCTGTGAATAAGCTATATTGTTGTCTCTAGCTTCTTGTCCTTTGTGCTGTTGTCTGTGCCCAATAATGATTGTACCGTGTTTTATGCTGCTGCCATGTTGCTGTTACCATGTTGTTGCCATGTTGTGTTGCTACCATGCTGTGTTGTCATGTCTTGCTGCCATGCTATGTTGTTGTCTTAGGTCTCTCTTTATGTAGTGTTGTGTTGTCTCTCTTGTGGTGATGTGTTTTATCCTATATTTTTATTTTATCCTATATTTTTATTTAATGTATTTTATTTTTAATCCCAGCCCTCGTCCCCGCAGGAGGCCTTTTGCCTTTTGGTAGGCCGTCATTGTAAATAAGAATTTGTTCTTAACTGACTTGCCTAGTTAAATAAAGGTTAAATAAAAAATATAATGTGCTGGTACTGCTACAGCAGACTATCTGACTATCGATGAACAAAGTGTATATTTTCCTTCCTTTAGCAGCAGCCAGACATCACAGTACATGACAGAAGCAGTAAAACAATGAAATTGTGCTATGTAGTGGCACGGCATCCAAAAAATGTATCAAAGCATGACGGGGGGGATGGAAAATCACCCGGGACGTTGGTGAAAAACAGAAATGCAGTTTTTGTGTTTAGAGAGAAAGAGAAAACGGCGAGGTGTAAAGAGAGACAGGGGGAATATAATCTCATCATGCAGGGTCCATGGTGCCTATTTACCCAAAATGCAAAGAGGCCAAGTTCTTTAGAACATCCCGCTGTGTCGATTGAAAAGCAGGAACAAATCAAAGACACAACTCATCTGTGTTTATATTTCTCACACAATGACAAAACCCGCCCCTTTATATGCCGTATCTTTATTTATCCGTGGATGAAAAATGCACAGCGTTTCCCATCAACTCTTCCCCGTTATCTTCCCTGTTCTCCACCAATACTATTTGAGCTTATTTATGTATTTTTAATTGTCCTTTTCTAAATTGTAGATTGTCCTACTTGAAGGAGCGTGACTCCATGCTATGTGTGGGGCTCATCTCCATGTTATATGACCACTGTGTGGCTACTCCTCCTTCTTGTGCTGTCTATTGCATGAATTAGTTTGGTACAAATTACCTCTACTGTGTGTCTGTCAGTCTCTCTACAATGTGTCTGTCAGTCTCTTCATGGGGAGCAAAACAAAGAACAGCTGAGACTGTGGAGAGGTAAACAGAGGTCCCCCCATCTCTACTGTCACACACACACATGCACACGCATGCACACACACACACACACACACACACAGAAAAATCTTTGCCAACAAAATGGAGAGAGCCATCGATACAAAACTGACATGTTAGGAGAAAGTGAAAATCATATTTCAGTTAAAAAAATAAAATAAAATAATGCTTTAGTTTTAGGCCACAAAAGTCGTTTTAGCAACGCCTGATTTCTCGCTTCAAAATTACACCCATTTTCAGACAGGAAGACAAAGAGACACATAGCAGAGGGTGAAAGCCGACTGATGTGTCTCCCAGGCTCACTGTGTATGTATGTTAAGGCATGGGTATGGGGGAGGAGGGTTTCTCTGTCTCTCTCTGCCAGCTGTAAGGTTCTGATTCTCAGCATCCCCTTGTTTCACCCCCTTCCCTGCTTAAACCACAATACGCGAAGAGATATTCAGCTAGTTCCAGAATCGGAACGTTCTGGAGAGAATTTTAATGATTGTTTTCCTTTCCTGCACACCAATCGTTCTATTAGACACACTGTCTTTGAACAGGCTGGCAGTCAACGGCATGGCACAGGAAAGGATCCACAGACAGGCTCAAAATTGACAAGCCATCTTCTCTTCTTGAAATCCTTTGAAAATATAATCCCACTGTTTTGATTAGAATATAAGTAGCTTCAATGTAATGCAGCATTGCCGATCACTTTGTATAGCTCCCACATAGGCTACAGGGCATTTAGTAGAGCAGTAGCAAGCAGCCTATTCAGGATTGTGAGATATGCTAGAATGATTAGAAATGAAAAATGATGCTCACCTTCCTCAGGATGTTACCAGCAAGTGAGATTACCCACTTTAAGCACTAAGTGGAAACAAGGCCTACAAAATCTCAGCATCAACGCCAACATAGACAAAAAAATAGATTAAAATGTAAAAAAACAAAATGTAATAAAATAAGATTGAAGAAAGAAAATGTTCTGCCATGTTTGTGTTGAAACAGAGAGGAGCTGAGGAGACACATCTTATCCCATGTGTGATCAACTTTCATGTACATGACAACAGCAAGCAACAGATGCGGGTTTAAGGTTTTGGGGGCTTTTGGGGGAGGCTACACCGCAAAATTTCAAGCCCCAATTTCTATGGTTTTTATTTATCCACAATCCTCTTGATGCCAACTGGTGCTGGGAGCAGCAGGGAGCAGGACGCTTGTCTCAGCAGGGGCCATTAGACATGGTGTGGTGGCCGACATAAAAGGGTTCACAGCACCCCGACATGGAGGGGTTGGGGGTGAGGGGAGTGAGAGGGGTGAGGGGGGTGGAGGGTGACAAGGGCCTGAAACTTTCTCTTTTCTGTTTTATTCCCAAAGTACCAAAATAGCCATTAAAGAACCACTAGACTCTATATCCTTTGTGCTAACTCAATATCTAATGCATTTTTGAAAAATGATTAGAGATACTATCAATATTTAATTCTCAGAACTATATGGTACTTATAGTTTTATATAGATTAACTCTTAGATAATGTTCAAGGACCGCACTACCTAGACTGGGTAGCTATTTCATATGTTAAGACCTGGGAAGATTAGGGAGACCTGGGCCTGTATCCAGAGTGTCTCAGAGTAGGAGTGCTGATCTGGGATCTGTTTAAATAATAGTATTAACTTTGATAAATGGCAAACTAGAAGGCAACTGACCCTAGATCAACACTTTCTCTGAGATGCTTTGTGGGTGCGTTTAATTACTTTTCATGTTATGTTTTATGTTTTCTTATTGTGTGAAATTGGGGTGAATTCTGCCTATCTATTAAACTGACCTGACTCATGGCTCAATATGAAACACAATGTTTAGCATGTGAATGTAAAGGATACATTTATGAAATGTGAAAAGTAAATAGGTAATAATACGATTTCCTGATTTCTCCCTCTGCCACAGACATTAATTTGAACTCCTCTGTGACAAACATTATTCCCACAGAGAACAAGTAGGGAGTGATTGTGTATTGAGTATAACTAATTAAATCTTGCAAATTGCAAATGCCACAGCTCTATTTCTCTCCATACAATTGACTTTCAACGTTATGAAACATGATTGTAAGAAATTGCAGCGAGGAACAGCAGCTGAAAATGAGGATAAAATGACTTTAATTATATGATGGAAGATACTGGCTATGAATTGAGTGTATGGGTTCTGTCCGTGGCAACAATTGTGTCAGCAGATAGACACATCGATCGTCTTTTTATATAGAAGCTGTGGAGGTATATTGACATTGTTCTTAGTCTTAAATACAACATTTACTTCAATATGTTCTCTCACTGTCTTTTACAGCACCAGACAAAAGATATGACCTTCACCTATTCCACAGAGAATGTCAGGATACTGTAATAATGACATTTCCTTACAATGTTGTGATTGACAGACATACAAGATAGAAAAACAATGTACTACTGACAAGATCAATAGTAAATAGTAAACTGTTAGAAGTGAGTAGGAAGGATGGGTAAAAGAGACCACATCATTTATATTCATCCAGGTGAGTCTCATTGAAATACTATGGATATCTCTTTTACATTGAAATACTATGGATATCTCTTTTACATTGAAATACTATGGATATCTCTTTTACATTGTAATACTATGGATATCTCTTTTACATTGAAATACTATGGATATCTCTTTTACATTGTAATACTATGGATATCTCTTTTACATTGAAATACTATGGACATCTATTTTACATTAAAATACTATGGATATCTCTTTTACATTGAAATACTATGGACATCTCTTTTACATTAAAATACTATGGATATCTATTTCACATTATAATACCATGGATATCTCCTTCATATTATAATACCATGGATATCTCTTTCACATTGTAATACTATGGATATCTATTTTACATTATAATACCATGGATATCTTTTTTACATTAATATACTATGGATATCTACACCCTTCATCTTCCTCTATGAAAGTAAATAATCCCAGCTAGAAATGCACCATAGTAAACCTCTCCAGCCTCTACACTTCCAAATAATAGGGATGTAGGGATGCAAAACCCTGGTAACTTTCTGCAAAAGATTCCCTCCTAATTCCGGATATCTTCCAACCAGGATTTCTGTAAAACCAGGGGAACTTTTTTTTTTAAATGACTAGAATTTTGCAACCCAAGCACAAGTTTTCTAACTTCTCCCAGAATCTCAAAGGTTTTGCAACGAACATGACTTTTTTCTTTCATTGATGTACAGCAGACCATCTGACTATTAGACAGCTGATTGTTTGTTTGAGTCTTTCATATATCTCAATCTTTGTAAGCAACATGTAATTGTTCCTGTCTGAAGCCCAATATGGCTGCCTGCACATCTTCTGTTCTGTACCCAGCCGCACACACACAGCAGGGGGTTCCCAATTACCACCACTACTGATTAAAACACACTCATGGACAGAAATCTAATTGGCTTCAAGAGAGAACTGGTAATTTCAGCCAGCTAGCTAGCTATAGCGACATGAAAGATAATTATTAAGTTAAAACCATGAGCACTCCTCGTTTCCTCCATCCCTCCATCCCTAAATCTCTCCATCCCTCCATCTCTCTATCCCTCCATCTCTCCATCCTTCCATCACTCCCTCTCTCCATCACTCCATCACTTCATCTCTCCATCCCTCCATCCCTCCATCTCTCCATCCCTCCATCTCTCCATCACCTCCATCCCTCCATCCCTCCACCTCTCCAGTCAACATTTCCTTCTTCTAGCAATGGAAACAGATGGAATGAGCTCGGAGTTAACAATTGTTGTGACACTGCTAACTCTACCTGTTGTTGCCGCCACAATCTTGGTCTTATGAGATAAGATAATGGGGGGAAGGAAGCGAGAATACATTTGAACATAACTACAGAGATTGCTTCATCTCCTTGAACCCAATTCACTGTGTTTCACTTATCGTCTCAACAGCTGTTTACAAGATTACACACACATTCCCAGAGTTGTTTCTCTGCTTGTTGTTATTGTTGTTGTTGTCCCCCTGTCTCTTTGCAGTAACACAGGCCACAGCTGATTGGTCAGGGCTGGGCGAGGAAGAGGGGAGTAAATGGGGAGGTAGGGGGAGACTGGGGGCTTCAGGACTGATGACATTTGTCCATGGGTTTTGTAGAGGGACTCCCTGCTGTGTTCACACTAACCTCAAAGTGAGTTTGTTCAGTCAGTGAAGGCTGCTAGCAGCAGCTCCAACTGAACACTCAGTCCACCCAACCCCCATACTGCCTCCTCGTATGAACTGATGCTAACTTTAACGTGTACACACTTGGAAACACACACATGCACACGTACACGCAAACACGTGCAAACACACACACACACACACACACACACACACACACACACACACACACACACACACACACACACACACACACACACACACACACACACACACACACACAGCTAACTCGAAATGGCTGCTATTTAGTCATGATCATTACGAGATCATAATTAGACATTATATTAGTCTTATAATGTATTATAATTGGATCATCAGCAAAGTGTTATATTCTAGCTACAGTACGATATTAGCGAACGAGGATAACAACAAATATTTTGATACATAAGAGAACGACTAGATGTATATGCTTACAGGAAGTGAAGGAAAATTCTAATTCAAATTGAAACCCAGACAGACTTTAATGCCTCAAGCCAATCAGCTACTTTCATCCAGTCCTCTAAGAGAATTAGATGATATCTGCACAAAGTGACTTTGTAGTGGCAAGGGAGAGAATATCAGCAGGGCTCAGTGCCTGGACCCCCTGCTGTTTTTAATCAATAACATTAGAATGCCTGGAACTGGTCACTCACAACTGTAATCTGCTTTCATTCTGCATGCTACCCCCTCACACACACACACACACACACACACAGATCACACCCCTTCTCAAACAAACATACAACCCCACTGCACAGTAACACACATACCCAAGTGCACACTCACACACTCACACGTACATACACACATACACACTCATACATATAGTACAGTCTTGTGTGTTGTGTGTTGGATAGCGTAGTTGTGCACCGCCACACATGAAGGGAGAAGGGTAGTAATTAATGCAGGCCCTCTGGGAGCTCTGTTGGCTAGATTCAGAATAGGAGAGTTAGTTTGTAGCCTACTGTATCGATTCACTACTCTGCCTCATGCCCCTGAAAAACAAATTGAGGGAAGGAAGAGGAGAAGAAGTAGAACAGGAGAAGAAAATGAAGAAGAGAAAGAGAGCGAGACAGTTAGGAAGAGAGGGATACAGTTAGGAAGAGAGGGATACAGTTAGGAAGAGAGGGAAACAGTTAGGAAGAGAGGGAGACAGTTAGGAAGAGAGGGAAACAGGAAGAGAGGGAAACAGTTAGGAAGAGAGGGAAACAGTTAGGAAGAGAGGGAAACAGATAGGAAGAGAGGAAACAGTTAGGAAGAGAGGGAGACAGTTAGGAAGAGAGGGAGACAGCTGGGAAGAGAGGGAGACAGCTGGGAAGAGAGGGAGACAGCTGGGAAGAGAGGGAGACAGCTGGGAAGAGAGGGAGACAGCTGGGAAGAGAGGGAGACCGTTAGGAAGAGAGGGAGACTGTGAGGAGTGAGTGAGGTTAGGGAGACAGAATGGGAGACAGGATATGAGGGACGTTAGGGAGACAGAATGGGAGACAGGGTATGAGTGAGGTTAGGGAGACAGAATGGGAGACAGGGTATGAGAGAGGTTAGGGAGACAGAATGGGAGACAGGGTATGAGTGAGGTTAGGGAGACAGAATGGGAGACAGGGTATGAGTGAGGTTAGGGAGACAGAATGGGAGACAGGGTATGAGTGAGGTTAGGGAAACAGAATGGGAGACAGGGTATGAGTGAGGTTAGGGAGACAGAATAGGAGACAGGGTATGAGTGAGGTTAGGGAGACAGAATAGGAGACAGGGTATGAGTGAGGTTAGGGAGACAGAATGGGAGACAGGGTATGAGTGAGGTTAGGGAGACAGAATGGGAGACAGGGTATGAGTGAGGTTAGGGAGACAGAATGGGAGACAGGGTATGAGGGAAGTTAGGGAGACAGAATGGGAGACAGGGTATGAGTGAGGTTAGGGAGACAGAATGGGAGACAGGGTATGAATGAGGTTAGGGAGACAGAATGGGAGACAGGGTATGAGTGAGGTTAGGGAGACAGAATGGGAGACAGGGTATGAATGAGGTTAGGGAGACAGAATGGGAGACAGGGTATGAGTGAGGTTAGGGAGACAGAATGGGAAACAGGGTATGAGTGAGGTTATGGAGACAGAATGGGAGACAGGGTATGAGTGAGGTTAGGGAGACAGAATGGGAGACAGGGTATGAGTGAGGTTAGGGAGACAGAATGGGAAACAGGGTATGAGTGAGGTTATGGAGACAGAATGGGAGACAGGGTATGAGTGAGGTTAGGGAGACAGAATGGGAGACAGGGTATGAGTGAGGTTAGGGAGACAGAATGGGAGACAGGGTATGAGTGAGGTTAGGGAGAGCTTTTGTGGAATCATCATGCTACAGTTACTTCCTGATGTCCTTGGCTGTAAACCTTTCAGTTGGAGCAATGTAACAGCCTGATGCACCTGTACTTCCCATGATTCATCAGTGTTCAAATCCATTTTCAACTGTTATATATAAACCATGCATTTCTATATTTCCATCTAAACATTTACATTAAGTGTTGAATTTCCGTTAAGTGTGGCATTAGCCACAAAGTGTTATTGTAAAGATAAATAAAATCCGTCCATGGCAATGCATTTCACCTTATAATGTACCTTCAACTATGCTGTTAACCACAGTAACAAAGACACATAATATGATTAATTAGGACATAGTTATAAAGTAGTTTCTAGTTACTAGTTAGTTACTGTAGTTATAAACAATTACAATAGTTTTGTCAGCAAAATAGTGAATCCTGATTGAATATCTAATTGCATATGTCAGTTTTAGTCAATATAGTTAACCTCCAATTATATTATCTCATTTGGTAGGCCTACTTTCTATTACTGGCCCCCTTGACAGTTTGTTTACATTTCTTGTAGCTCTCACAGAAAATCTATGTCTGAACTGATCATCTAGAATGGTATGAATAATGTATAGCCCTGAGATCCCGCTGCACTGCGCTCTTTTTAATTCCTGTTCACCTACATTATTTGGTAGGGTATGTAAGTCATTCAATAACAAAATAAAAAGAACAAAATACATTTCTAATTTAATGCAGCGATGTTATAGCCGATTGATTTTTGTATCCTATTTCATGGGCCACATATTGGGGAAAACAGCACTTAACCTCGCCAAATTACTATAGGTCATATTTCACATATCTTGTAAAATACTGCAGCTTGAACGTCTGAAAAGGGAACAGCTAGGCTGCATGCATCCATCTTCAAATGTGAAAAGGATTAGAATCCAGCCATAACTAGTCAGGCATGCAGGTTAGGATATATGCATTAGGAATAGAAGGCTACATCACTGAGCCTGGCTGCTGTTGGAAATGTCACAGACTGTCAGTGCTGAGTAGCCCAGCGAAAAGGCAGCTTTATTCAGCTTTTCAAATGGCACAGAAGCTTAAAGAAAAAGGGCTTAATTAAAGACATGAATCAAATACATTTTTAAAAGGTTGTTACATTAGTTCTGAACCATTGTTTTTCGCAGGTTACTTTACACAATGTATTGGTCCCAAAACATCTATTTAGCAATATTAAATAGAAGTATTCAGCCAGTAAATCAGCAGTAGCCTATTTGACCCCTTTGTGTGTCTACTTCTACTCAAATCTAGTTCAGTATATTATATACACAATATTCTTAAGATAACACCAAGTATACATCTTGTATATCCCATGAATATATTATTACAGTAATGGGGACAAATGTAAAGAGATTGTTAAAGTCATTTTATTCACTACTCCCCAACAGAGGTACTGGAGGTGAATGGCATTTCACGGACACAGCAGTACACCTCTGTACATTATGACATGGATTCTGGGTCCCTATGTAGAGCAGACAGATGCTGATAGACAAGCAGACTCCTCGGCAATATATTGCAGCACATAATAATATACACTGGATAGGAATATCCATAGAAACATAACCTATCCATAGAAACATAACCTATCCATAGAAACATAACCTATCCATAGATACATAACCTATCCATAGAAACATAACCTATCCATAGAAACATAATCTATCCATAGAAACATAACCTATCCATAGAAACATAACCTATCCATAGAAACATAACCTATCCATAGAAACATAACCTATCCATAGAAACATAACCTTACATCATAGAAACATTATTTTCTGTTCAATAAATGTGTATGTTCCACCAATAACTATGTACATTTCCAGAGCCTTACAGGTTATGAAATAGCACACATTAAACTGTGTATAATGAAATTACTCAACATGTAGAATGTGATTAAAGATAATTATGTTTATTGTAAAAATCTTAATTTAATTTTACCATTACATAGTCAAGTTTTTTCCCTAAAATGCAATGTTAGTGCAATTCGTTTATTTTTGTTTTGCAACTTGCATACTAAAAAATAAAGAAAATAAATAATAACAATAATTGTCAAGTGTATCCAGTCTTGTTTGAGGAAGTGCATTATGCATGAAAATCGTATTTTCTAATTTGGCTGTCATAAGTATGCCACAGTAGTAATGTATCTGCCTCTAAACAGCCATGACAGAGGTTCACCTAGCAGCTGATGAGAAAACAGCTGTTAATGCTTCCGTCTCACCCCACCAAAATAAGACCCACAGAACAGGGCTAATGAGACACCATTAGATTTAGGCTGGCGTGTCACCTTGGCAGGTAAAATTCTCATGACATTCATATAATTGGGTTCTCAGTATGTAAGAGCCGTTGTACTCACGCCCACCGTGGACACATTTTGCATTCTTTAGAGAGAGAAAGGGAAGACATAGTAAGGTAACAATCCCCTTTCACACCCCATCGGCTAGAACTGATCTGGAGCCTGCGGAAGTATAGCCAAGATTCTCACTGCACTAATTATTTGACACCAGTCAAATAGCTTCCCATCCTATCCTGTCTAATGTGAGCAGCGGTGAATAACTATGGCCCACTGGGTTCAGCAATACTCCACGGTGCTAAGGCAAGTAATGCAAGTATTACTGCTAATTCATGAAGCCATCTCCTAAATGAACCTTCTCCCCCACAACTAGCGTAAAATAAAGGTTAAGTAAAATAAAAATAAATATTATAATAAGTGTGTATTACTGACAGACTGGGAGAAAGAGAGAGAGAGAGAGAGAGAGAGAGAGAGAGAGAGAGAGAGAGAGAGAGAGAGAGAGAGAGAGAGAGAGAGAGAGAGAGAGAGATTGTTTATTTCACTTTTGTTTATTATCTATTTCACTTGCTTTGGCAATGTAAACATATGTTTCCCATGCCAAATAAAGACCTCTGAATTGAATTGAGACAGAGAGTAGAGAGAGGACAGATCTAGGCTGGCCTCAACAGCCTCAGGTCTCAGGGTTCCCACATGCAAAGCATAATAAGATGGAAGACCTGCACAAACCTGTCCATATGACATGAGGACTGAATCCGGTGAAAGGCTATAATCACATCCACAGTTTATTTTAGTATGTTAAAGTAAACACTCACTGTAACTACAGCAACCTCATCTTGGGTCAGAGACTTTACCATACAATTCCCAGTTGTAGGCTACAATGGCGTAAGTCATGTCCAAGCAAGCACACAGCACAATGTTACCCTGCCTGCAGTCAAAGCCTGATTCTCTGTCACTATGTGTTGTGTTAGATGGATAGATAGAGCACATTATTTTCAGCAATATCAAAATAAGTCATTCTTTCAACATACCCAGCGCTGCTGTACTCTCACTAAAGACCCAGGACACCAAACTGTGAGGCCGACTCAGCTCAGCTCTGATCCCAAATCCAACATGTCCGCCAGCCCATACTGAGTGAAGGAGGAAAGAATTGTCTCCCTTTTCTCTCGCCTGAAATGGTACTCACTCAGGTAAGAAAACACTAAATCATCAAGCGAGATGTTCAGGAGAGGAATATTGGGTGTCTGGTAGTGTGCCCTTGTGATATTTCTGAGCCAGCACATTGAAGATGCAGCTTTTCTTTCCTAATTCTGTCGACTTGGAGCTTTGATGCCCCCCAACTGTGCACAGTATGGTCTTTGAACCAGGGAAGAAACTCTCTTAGATTCAAATGTTTAAACAATCCATGGGAAACTAAAACTACACACAAGCACACATAACACTGTTCTCTTCTACTGATATTTACTTCACCATTAGATACATTACACAAAATATACAATGTTTTCTTGTAAATCACTTATACTCAGCCTCATCGGCTTTTCATTTAGACACACATTCATACTAAAGCCTATTGTTCTGATACATAATTAGCGTATTCATGAATAACGTTGACCTATCAAAACAGTTTAATTCAGTTTCTGATAATATTGAGAGGATATTTGATTGAATAAAATGTATATCTACAGTGGTGTATTTTCTCATAACTGAACGGCAACGCAATAAATGTCAACTTTAAATACATGAATGCAAAAATAAATGCTCAGTTTCCCTATCTCACCATGTAGTACGGTTTTTCAGTAGGTTGTTTAATAACAAACAGGCTGTTATGAAATAAAATAGAAGATCAGAATGAATCTCCTCTACATATACAGACTATTCAATTGTGTTTTCCAGTTCAGATAATTTCCATTGACATGCCTGGATGCAACTGGGTCAATTTGTCATTGAGTTCAGATAAACTGGGTATCAAAACAGGGGTAAAATGTGTGACCTTATTCCAGTTTTATGGTAGTGCCAAAACAAAAGGCTGTAAAAACCTGGACAATTGGTTTCATGTGCTTGGTTAGCACTTGATAAAAACACACA
The DNA here is from genome assembly GCA_030435695.1 of Brachymystax lenok tsinlingensis. NCBI lineage: Eukaryota > Metazoa > Chordata > Actinopteri > Salmoniformes > Salmonidae > Brachymystax > Brachymystax lenok. Next base: position 59,551,285 of record CM059789.1, read on the forward strand.
CACACACACACACACACACACACACACACACACACACACACACACACACACACACACACACACACACACACACACACACACACACACACACACACACACACACACACACACACACACACACACACACACACACACACACACACACACACACACACACACACAAACAGCACATTTAAAGTAAAGCACATGTCTTTTCTAGCCGACATTTAGGGGCTTGTGCACATCTACACACGGTATCCCCTGCTGTCACTGAAATAGCCATAGAGCCCAACACACTTCAATGCCCCTATAGAACTCAGCCATCTTAAAAAAGACAAAAACCTACAACCACATTGACGTTTAGAGGCTTTCTTCTGTGTGCGATACCAAAGCTACACGAGACCTGGTGAGAAACTAAACCAATAAGAGCATAATGCACTTTGTTGGAAAGTCCTAATGTTATGCAAATTGCTTCAGGCCGAGAGGCTCTGAGTATTTTTCTGTCGGAGGCGCCCATAACCTCCATTACTAGTGGATTAGGCAAATGTTGATGTTCTAGGGCTCCTTGGACACTAGTCCTCAGCCTTTAACTCTAATCCTGTGATCAAGTCTCCTCATCAGAAATGTTTCTCCACCGAAGGTCTGAGACGGTCTGAGACACTTATTTCTTTCTCTTTTATTTTTTTTCTTCCAGCAAACGGAGACATTTGTTTAAAACCTTTGGTTTCACTTTTCCCTGGCATAGCCTACTCTCTCTTTCTCTCTCTCTTTCTCTCTCACTCTCTGTCTCTCTCTCCTTCCCAAATACCTTCAGCACAATGTGGTTAGCTAACATTCCTCAAAGTCTCTTGTTACTAAGTGTATTTATCTGTGTATTGATTTTCTGGTGCGTATGCAGATATTTCTCTGTAGGGCATTGATTTGTGTAACTGTTAGAAATCGGAGTTCACATTCAGTTGTTTTTGTATTTTCTCTATCCTGGGTTCGTTTGTAGTGTCACACGTCCTGTTCTGTGTGCCTGCACAAGCTGCAGAGTTGTTTCAGGCCTTACGTATTTGAAGACAAATATTCTGCATTCAACGGAACATTGTTTAAGTCTAGCTCTGGGCCATTAGTGTACCTAGATCTGGGATCAGTTTTTCTATTAGAGCAGTGAAAAATGAAGTGATTACTTTCCCATTATAGTCAGTTTGTTTCTGTCTCGACTCAGTGGGTGGTTTAACTTGTATGAATTTACATTATGTGAGAGGACAGAGATAGTTCAATGTTTCCTTGATAAACTAGCTTGCTGCAGGGTCAGGGGTTTGGCATGCATATTACAAAGCTGGAATTACAAAGCTGTGACTCTTAGAAATGGCATTTATTTATCAACTATAATTTAGAGTTGATAAATAAATGTCATGGCTAAGAATCACTGCTTTGTAAAATACTAATCATAACTAGTTCAGCACAAATATTGCGGAAGTGCAGTATTTTAATTGTTATTTTTATTGCTGATAATAAATTAACTATTTGTTATCAAAAGACACACGTGTTAAAATATATAACATATAACTGAGGTAATTTGTGGACATCTAAGGGGTTGGAGTTAAGATTAGACTATACTGTATACGTGAGGGAAAATAGCTGTAAGTAGCAGAAGAAGACGTATTGTTGTCCGTTAGTTTACTCCAATCAGGGAGGGGTGGTAGGGTTGGATAAAATAAGTACGAAATAAATAAATAAGTGGGATTAGAAATTATGCAAACAATTAACCCATTGTATATCTGCAATATTAAAGCTGATCTACCCCCTCCAAAATATATCTGCAATATTAAAGCTGATTTACCCCCTCCAAAATATATCTGCAATATTAAAGCTGATCAACCCCCTCCAAAATATATCTGCAATATTAAAGCTGATCAACCCCTCCAAAATATATCTGCAATATTAAAGCTGATCAACCCCTCCAAAATATATCTGCAATATTAAAGCTGATCAACCCCCTCCAAAATATATCTGCAATATTAAAGCTGATCAACCCCTCCAAAATATATCTGCAATATTAAAGCTGATCAACCCCCTCCAAAATATATCTGCAATATTAAAGCTGATCAACCCCTCCAAAATATATCTGCAATATTAAAGCTGATCAACCCCCTCCAAAATATATCTGCAATATTAAAGCTGATCTACCCCCTCCAAAATATATCTGCAATATTAAAGCTGATCAACCCTCCAAAATATATCTGCAATATTAAAGCTGATCAACCCCCTCCAAAATATATCTGCAATATTAAAGCTGATCAACCCCCTCCAAAATATATCTGCAATATTAAAGCTGAATAATATTAATATCTGCAATATTAACCCCCCCCCCCTCCAAAAACAAATAAAACATATATTTAAAACAGATATTTTTTTATTTTATGTCACCATTGATTTAAATACAATATTGGAAATGTAATATGCTCACTGATCATCAAATATAAGCTTATGAGATCTTTTGTTGAAGAAAAATAGAAACAAATGTCATATGAACCTGCATATGAGGATAAGAACACAGAATTAGAATGAGAATGAATTCATTCTATTTCTATGGATGATAATCCTGGGACTGAGAGCTCTGTTGCTACTGTGCTGCAGTATGTAACCTAGATGGCATCTCTGTTGCCAGCCAGGTCTCTCATACATACTCCCTGGAGCTGATAATGTGATAATTGAGATTCCTAGCTTCTCAGTGACTGTGTCAGCACTCAGGCCTTTCCCACCCAGCCACAGCCAGCTATACAGTACAGCCCCTGAGTCTCTCTCAGCCTGCTGTTTACCAGACAGACCAACGCTGACTGGGGGAAGGTCTGGAGAATGACATTGAGACCAAGGACAACATTCCCTTTGAAAAACTGCACATAACTCTGTATAAAACATTTAATACTCACAATATTATAGTGGCAATAATCTTTTTGTAATTGGCGGCAACTGTATGTGTTTAAAGTAAACCTAAAGTGTTTGAAAATGCAAGAACATTTTTTAAATATATATTTTGTAAGTAGTTCAGCGCAGTGTTACGGAGGTAAAATGTCACCGTTGGTCTCAATGTCATTTGGTTATTGAGATAGAATATTGTGGAGTTTGTTCACCTACGGAGAGAAACGGACATGTTCATTAGTTCTCTTAGCTACAACATAAACATAGTAACATGATGCAAACAACAACAACAACAACAACAACAACAACATCTCCAAGACTAACATTGCTGCATCCCTTGACTTTCTTCACATGGGGGGGAGATAAAAATGGAAGTGACATGATGTGTCACCCTGGTAGTGGTCTGAAATGACTGGCTCTCAATTTACAGCTATTAGTCTGTCTAGACTGGACCCAGCACCTTAGCCAGCCAAAGACAACCCTGCCAGAGGTGTTACTCCGGGACACACTGTGCTCTTTAACATTGCTAGAAACAGACTCATCACAGACCCATTGAGTTGAATGGGAATGTCTGATCTAGTAAATCTATTTCTACTTCTCTTCTCAAGTAAACAGATCCCAGCGGTGCCTCCATTTAAGACACATTTTCAATTACACTATACTTGAATCCTATATTCTTGGGAGCTTTAAAGAACTATTCAAGACATAGGCCAACAGTATAGGCTAACTCCTCACTACCCCACAGAACCTATTCTGAATTACGACATGAAAGTGGTGTTATGGACGGGGCCTGCCCAGTGTCAGAAAGCAGCATTCCTCTTCTGAGAGCCTCTCTGCCCCACCTCTAGCCTCATACCTCTTCTAGCCTCCCTGCCCTGTCCTATCCTCTCATATCCTGTCCTATCGTGTTCTATCCTATCCTGTCCTGTTCTATCATATCCTGTCCTATCCTGACCTATCCTGTCCTATCCTGTCCTGTCCTGTCCTATCCTATCCTGTCCTATCCTGTTCTATCCTATCCTGTCTTGTCCTGTCCTGTCCTATCCAGTTCTGTTCTGTCCTGTCCTGTCCTATCCTGTTCTATCCTGTTCTGTCCTATCCTGTTCTATTCTGTCCTGTCCTGTTCTATCCTGTTCTATCCTGTTCTATCCTATCCTGTCCTATCCTGGTCTATCCTATCCTGTCCTGTTCTGTCCTATCCTATCCCAGGCCTTCACTGATAGCTACTGAATGTCAAAGTGCCAATGGAGCCATGCAGCATTCCAGCACTCCGTCTCAGAACACAGTGACCGTGACATCACTGCAATTAGAATCCCCAAAGCCCCATAATACAACAGCACAGTCATGTTTCCAGTGTTACAGAATACAAGTGGTGGACAGTAGACAGATAAATGTATTAGATCAACATGTAGATAATACGATGATTATATTTTAGCCCTCAGTGGAGATGAGTGAATACATGCATAAACATTCATCAGGCATTCATTAGGAATTGTTTTATTTCCACCATTCCAGTAATTAGTTACTTTGCAATTAATGTAGTACTGGTTACATTTAAAAACCTGATGAAAATAAAGACTGGGCCTGGCTACTAGAGCATGATGACAGCAAGTAGCAGCCAGGCACCAGAAAAAGACTGCTTCACTGGCTTTAAATAGTCCCACAGTCACAGAGACACATCTGTCTATAACAAGCCATCAGGCTCGCTCAGTGTTAGCCCATGTTTAGCTGGGATGCCTGTGGCTGTTACACCACACCCAGGGGAAGCCGTCACCAGAGTGTTGGATTTCAGATTTATGCTATAATAGCAGGATATTCTACACTATTATAACCCCTAGGAGAGATAGCACTACAGTAAAACCCTATGAGAGGTGGCACTATTGTAACCCCTAGGAGAGATAGCACAATTGTAATCCCTAGGAGAGATGGCACTATTGTAACCCCGAGGAGAGATAGCACTATTGTAACCCCTATGAGAAGTGGCACTATTGTAACCCCTAGGAGAGATAGCACAATTGTAATCCCTAGGAGAGATGGCACTATTGTAACCCCTAGGAGAGATAGCACTATTGTAACCTCTAGGAGAGGTGGCACTATTGTAATCCCTAGCAGATATAGCACTATTGTAACCCCTGGGAGAGATAACACTATTGTAACCTCTAGGAGAGGTGGCACTATTGTAACCCCTAGGAGAGATAGCACTATTGTAATCTCTAGGAGAGATGGCACTATTGTAACCCCTAGGAGAGATAGCACAATTGTAATCCCTAGGAGAGATGGCACTATTGTAACCCCTAGGAGAGATAGCACTACAGTAAAACCCTATGAGAGGTGGCACTATTGTAACCCCTAGGAGAGATAGCACAATTGTAATCCCTAGGAGAGGTGGCACTATTGTAACCCCTAGGAGAGATGGCACTATTGTAACCTCTAGGAGAGGTGGCACTATTGTAATCCCTAGGAGATATAGCACTATTGTAACCCCTGGGAGAGATAACACTATTGTAACCTCTAGGAGAGGTGGCACTATTGTAACCCCTAGGAGAGATAGCACTATTGTAATCCCTAGGAGAGATGGCACTATTGTAACCCCGAGGAGAGATGGCACTATTGTAACCCCGAGGAGAGATAGCACTATTGTAACCCCTAGGAGAGGTGGCACTATTGTAACCCCTAGGAGAGATGGCACTATTGTAACCCCGAGGAGAGATAGCACTATTGTAATCCCTAGGATAGATGGCACTATTGTAACCCCGAGGAGAGATAGCACTATTGTAATCCCTAGGAGAGGTGGCACTATTGTAACCCCTAGGAGAGATAACACTATTGTAACCCCTAGGAGAGATGGCACTATTGTAACCCCTAGGAGAGATAGCACTATTGTAACCCCTAGGAGAGATGGCACTATTGTAATCCCTAGGAGATATAGCACTATTGTAAATCCTAGGAGAGGTGGCACTATTGTAGCCCCTAGGAGAGATAACACTATTGTAACCCCTAGGAGAGATGGCACTATTGTAACCCCGAGGAGAGATAGCACTATTGTAATCCCTAGGAGAGGTGGCACTATTGTAACCCCTAGGAGAGATAACACTATTGTAACCCCTAGGAGAGATGGCACTATTGTAACCCCTAGGAGAGATGGCACTATTGTAACCCCTAGGAGAGATAGCACTATTGTAACCTCGAGGAGAGATGGCACTATTATAACCCCTAGGAGAGGTGGCATTATTGTAACCCCTAGGAGAGATGGCACTATTGTAACCCCGAGGAGAGATAGCACTATTGTAATCCCTAGGAGAGATGGCACTATTGTAACCCCTAGGAGAGATGGCACTATTGTAATCCCTAGGAGATATAGCACTATTGTAAATCCTAGGAGAGGTGGCACTATTGTAACCCCTAGGAAAGATAACACTATTGTAACCCCTAGGAGAGATGGCACTATTGTAACCCCTAGGAGAGATAGCACTATTGTAACCCCTAGGAGAGATGGCACTATTGTAACCCCTAGGAAAGATGGCACTATTGTAATCCCTAGGAGATATAGCACTATTGTAAATCCTAGGAGAGATGGCACTATTGTAACCCCTAGGAGTGATAGCACTATTGTAACCCCGAGGAGAGAAAAAACTATTGTAACCCCTAGGAGAGGTGGCACTATTGTAACCCCTAGGAGAGATAACACTATTGAAACCCCTAGGAGAGATACAACTATTGTAACCCCTAGGAGAGGTGGAACTATTGTAACCCCTAGGAGAGGTGGCACTATTGTAACCCCTAGGAGAGGTAGCACTATTGTAACCCCTAGGAGAGATAACACTATTGTAACCACTATGAGAGATAGCACTATTGTAACCCCTAGGAGAGGTGGCACTATTGTAACCCCTAGGAGAGATAGCACTATTGTAACCCCTAGGAGAGATAACACTATTGTAACCCCCTAGGAGAGGTGACACTATTGTAACCCCTAGGAGAGATAGCACTATTGTAACCCCTAGGACAGATAGCACTATTGTAACCCCCTAGGAGAGATGACACTATTGTAATCCCCAGGAGTGATACTGTTGTAACCCATAGGAGAGGTGGCAGTGTTGTAACCCCTAGGAGAGGTGGCAGTATTGTAACCCCGATGAGAGGTGGCTGTATTGTAACCCCTAGGAGATGTGGCACTGTTGTAACCCCTAGGAGAGGTGGCACTATTGTAACCACTAGGAGAGATGGCAGTATTGTAACCCCTAGGATAGGTGGCAGTATTGTAACCCCGATGAGAGGTGGCTGTATTGTAACCCCTAGGAGATGTGGCAGTATTGTAACCCCGATGAGAGGTGGCTGTATTGTAACCCCTAGGAGATGTGGCACTGTTGTAACCCCTAGGAGAGGTGGCACTATTGTAACCCCTAGGATAGGTGGCAGTATTGTAACCCCTAGGAGAGATGGCAGTATTGTAACCCCTAGAAGAGGTGGCAGTTTTGTAACCCCTAGAAGAGGTGGCCCCTAGAAGAGGTAACCCCTAGGAGAGTTGGCAGTAGTGTAATCCCTAGGAAAGGTGGCAGCATTGTAACCCCTAGGAGACGTGGCAGTATTGTAACCCCTAGGAGTTGCATTGGTTAACTGCAAATCAGCTGCATTGGTCAACTGCAAATCATACAGAATGCTGCAGCATGGGTACTGACCAAGACCAGACAGAGAGAACTCATTACATCGGTTTTAAGATCTCTGCACTGGCTGCCTGTGAGTTATATAATCAATCTTAAGATTCTTCAATTGGTATTGAAATCAATCCACGATTGTGCACCCCAATACATGTCAGACATGCTTTTAAGTTATGTACCTAGTAGGTCCCTCAGGTCCTCTGGCACTGGACTTTTAACTATCCAAAAGCCTAGGACCAAGAGGCATGGAGAGGCAGCCTTGAGTTATTATGCCCCCAGCCTCTGGAACAGCCTGCCAGAGGGGGGCCGAAACTGTGGACATATTTTAAAGAGATCTTAAAACACACCTTTTTGGCTTTGCTTTTCTTTAGGGTGTTTTTTTAGTGTTTCAGTTTTTATTGTTATTCTTTTGTTTTATATCCTCTTATTTTTGTTGTGTAGTAAATAAAGTTGAAGTTGGAAGTTTACATACACCTTAGCCAAATACATTTAAACTTTCACAATTCCAGACATTTTATCCTAGTAAAAATGCCCTTAGGTCAGTTAGAAAGGTGAAGGTGACCATGGGTGGCCTCCCAGGTCTCCTCCGCGTGCTTGAACCACTCGTCCACCGCAGGAGCCTCGGTCGGACTCCGATGCCATGGTTGGTACCCCAATACAACCTGGAAAGGGGAGAGGTTAGTGGAGGAGTGATGAAGCGAGTTCTGCGCCATCTTGGCCCAGGGCATGAACGCCGCCCACTCCCCCGGCCGGTCCTGGCAATACGACCGCAGAAACCTGCCCACATCCTGATTCACTCTCTCCACCTGCCTATTACTCCCAGGGTGAAAACCCAAGGTGTGGCTGATCGAGACCCCCAGACGTTCCATGAACGGCCTCCATACTCTTGAAGTGAACTGGGGACCCAGATCAGACACAATATCCTCGGGCACCCCGTAGTGCCGGAAGATGTGTGTAAACAGAGTATCCGCGGTTTGTAGGGCCGTAGGAAGACCGGGCAGAGGGAGGAGACGAATGGACTTAGAGAAACGATCCACAACGACCAGGATCATGGTGTTCCCCTGTGAAAGAGGGAGATCCGTTAGGAAATCCACTGATATGTGTGACCAAGGCCATTGTGGAACGGGTAAGGGATGCAGCGTACCTCTGGGTAGGTGTCTAGGATGAACAAAGCCCTCAGGTGCCCAAAAGCCCTGTCCGCCTCCACTGACCACTGCAGACTCACCGGACCCCCCTTCAGCAGTGAAGTAATGGGAGCAGCCACCTGACCAAAACCCAGGATAAATCTCCGGTAGTAATTGGCAAACCCTAGAAACCGCTGCACCTCCTTTACCGTGGTGGGAGTCGGCCAATTACGCACGGCTGCAATGCGGTCACTCTCCATCTCCACCCCAGACGTGGAAATGCGATACCCTAGGAAGGAGAAGGCCTGCTGGAAGAACAAGCATTTCTCAGCCTTGGCGTACAGGTCATGCTCCAGCAGTCTTCCAAGCACCTTGCGCACCAAAGACAAATGCTCGGCGTGTGTAGCGGAGTATATCAGAATGTCAGAATGATATACACCACTACACCCTGCCCGTGCAGGTCCCGGAAAATCTTGTCTACAAAAGATTGGAACACTGCGGGAGCAATCATCAACCCGTACGGCATGACGAGGTACTCGTAATGGCCTGAGGTGGTACTAAATGCTGTCTTCCACTCATCTCCCTCCCAGATACTCACCAGGTTGTACTCGCTCCTGAGATCCAGTTTTGTGAAGAAGCGCGCCCTGTGCATTGACTCAATCGCCATGGCGATAAGAGGCAGCGGGTAACTGTACCTCATCGTGATTTTATTGAGACCTCGATAATCAATGCTCGGGCGCAGACCTCCATCATTATTCTTCACAAAAAAGAAGCTTGAGGAGGCGGGGGAAGTGGAGGACCGAATGTACCCCTGACACAGGGATTCGGAGACATATGTTTCGATAGCCTCCGTCTCCACTTGCGACAGGGGATACACGTGACTCCTGGGAAGCGCAGCGTCCACCAGGAGATTTATCGCACAATCCCCCCGTCGATGGGGTGGTAATTGAGTCGCCTTCCTTTTACAGAAGACGAGAGCCAAATCGGCATATTCTGGGGGGATGTGCATGGTGGAGACCTGGCCTGGACTTTCCACCGTGGTCGCACCAATGGAAACCCCTACACACCTCCCCGAGCAGTCTCGTGACTACCCCGTGAGAGCCCTCTGTTGCCAGGAAATGGTGGGGTCATGTAAGGCTAACCAGGGAAGGCCTAATACTACAGGAAACGCAGGAGAGTCAATGAGAAAGAGACTGATTCTCTCCTCGTGCTTCCCCTGTGTTACCATGGTGAGAGAGATGGTGGCCTCCCTGATTATACCGGACCCTAATGGTCGACTATCCAGAGCATGAACAGGGAAAGGTCTGACCACAGGGGTAGGAGGAATCTCTAAACTAAGAGCGAGCGCTCTGTCAATGAAATTTACAGCTGCGCCTGAATCGACGAGTGCCTTATGCTGGGAATGTGGGGAAAAATCAGGGAAACAAACAGACACAAACAGTTGGTCAACAGAGGTCTCTGGATGAGTGTGGTGCAGACTCACCTGGGGTGATGCCAGAGTGCCCTGCCTGCTGCCTCCACTCCCAGAAGGACCAACACTGCACCGACCGGCAGTGTGCCCTCTGCGGCCACAGATGGTGCAGGTGAAAGCCCCTCCTCCAGCCTCCCTACGCGCAGCCCCTCCTAGCTCCATGGGCTCCGAAGAGAGGATGCTGGAAGGTGGAGCACCCAGGACCCTCTCTGGACGTCCACGGGTGACCAGCAGGTTATTCAACCGGATGGACAGATCCACCAGTTGGTCGAAAGTCACGGTGGCATCCCTGCAGGCCAGTTCCCTCCAGACGTCCTCACGTAGGCTACACCTATAATGGTCGATGAGGGCCCGCCCTTTCATTCCAATCCGCTCCTGCAGCCAACGTTTGAAACTCAAGGGCGAACTCCTGTGCGCTCCTTGTCCCCTGTCTCAAATGGAAGAGCCGTTCTCCCGCCGCTCTCCCCTCGAGTGGATGGTCAAACACGGCACGGAAGTGGTGGGTAAACTCCTCCAAATGGTCCAATGCCGCGTCTCCATCTCCCCACACGGCGTTAGCCCACTCCAGGACTCTCCCTGAGAGCATGGAGCTCAGAGGAGAGCTCAGAGCGCATCCTCAAACAGCAGTGTCCCAAATGGCACTGTTTTCCCTATGGGCCCTGGTCAAAAGTACTACACTTTAAAGGGAATGGGGTGACATTTTGGATGCAGACAACATGACCAGGGTTTATTAATTAATGATGTACTGGCAGGGTGGAGGACACCTCTATGGTGCTACTCATCTGATTAGTCTAATGAAACAACTCACCCAGAAATGACATGGGACCACAGAGATATATCTATTTAATTGGGATGTGCAGTGATCTGTGATCATACTGTATATTGGTAAATCAAAATACTGTTTCATTATGTGAACGTGTTACCGATGTAGGATCTTCATTTGAGCCAGTTTGCTGAAATTAATTATAGGAATTATTATGTGGATTATAAAAAAAATTGTAGGTGTGGATGCATTTTTCATTAAGGCAAATCAAGACTGATATTGTAAAGTAGAAATTAAAACTTTAGAAGCGTTTTTAAACCTCAAATACACTACAAGTTTGTAGAAACAGGATTAATGTCCTACATCTCTACATGTCCTATGGACCTACTGAACCACAGAGCCGATCATCTACACTATACTATAATATGCTACACTATACTACACTATACTAAACTGCACTATACTACACTATACTAAACTACAATATACTAAACTACATTATATTACACTATACTACATTATACTATAAACGATACTATACTACACTATACTAAACCACGCTATGCTATACTACACTATACTACACTATACCACACTATGCTACATTATACTACACTAAACTACTCTACATTTAACTACACCATACTATACTACACTATACTATACTACACTATATTACACTATACTATACTACACCATACTAAACTACGCTATACTACAGTATACCCTACCACACTATACTATACTATGCTACACTATGCTACATTACACTACACTATACTACATTATACTGCACTATACTATACTATACCACACTACACTATACTACACTATACCACACTATGCTACATTATACTACACTAAACTACTCTACATTTAACTACACCATACTATACTACACTATACTATACTACACTATATTACACTATACTATACTACACCATACTAAACTACGCTATACTACAGTATACCCTACCACACTATACTATACTTTGCTACACTATGCTACATTACACTACACTATACTACATTATACTGCACTATACTATACTATACCACACTACACTATACTACACTATGCCACACTATACTATACTACACTATACAATACTACATGCTACTACACTATACTATATGACACAATACTACACTATACCATACTACACTATACCGCACTATACTACACTATACTATAATATACTATACTATAATATACTATGCTACACTATACAACACTATACCACACTACACTATACTACACTACACTATACTACTATACTACACTGTACTAAACTATGCTATTCTTTGCTACGCTATACTACACCATACTACACAATGCAACATTATACTACACTAAACTACACTATACTATACTACACCACACTATACTGCACTACACTACACTATACTACACCATACTACATTATACTACACTATACTATACTATACTACACTCCACTATACTACACTGCGCTGCACTATACTACAGTTATGGCCAAAAGTTTTGAGAATGACACAAATATTAATTTCCACAAAGTTTGCTGCTTCAGTGTCTTTAGATATTTTTGTCAGATGTTACTCTGGAATACTGAAGTATAATGACAAGCATTTCACAAGTGTCAAAGGCATTTATTGACAATTACATGAAGTTGATGCAAAGTCAATATTTGCAGTGTTGACCCTTCTTTTTCAAGACCTCTGCCCTGGCATGCTGTAAATTAACTTCTGGGCCACATCCTGACTGATGGCAGCCCATTCTTGCATAATCAATGGTTGGAGTTTGTCAGAATTTGTGTGTTTTTGTTTGTCCACCCACCTCTTGAGGACTGACCACAAGTTCTCAATGGGATTAAGGTCTTTGGAGTTTCCTGGCCATGGACCCAACATATCGATGTTTTGTTCCCCGAGCCACTTAGTTATCACCTTTGCATTATGGCAAGGTGCTCCTTAATGCTGGAAAAGGCATTGTTCGTCACCAAACTGTTGCTGGATGGTTGGGAGAAGTTGCTCTCGGAGGATGTGTTGGTACCATTCTTTATTCATGGCTGTGTTCTTAGGAGAAATTGTGAGTGAGCCCACTCCCTTGGCTGAGAAGCAACCCCACACATGAATGGTCTCAGGATGCTTTACTGTTGGCATGACACAGGCCTGATGGTAGCGCTCACCTTGTCTTCTCCGGACAAGCTTTTTTCTGGATGCCCCAAACAATCGGAAAGGGGATTCATCAGAGAAAATCCTCCAAAAGTCTTTGCCTCACTATGCGTGCAGATGCACTCACACCTGCCTGCTGCCATTCCTGAGCAAGCTCTGTACTGGTGGTGCCACGATCCCGCAGCTGAATCAAATTTAGGAGACTGTCCTTGCGCTTGCTGGACTTTCTTGGGCGCCCTGAAGCCTTCTTCACAACAATTGAACCGCTCTCCTTGAAGTTCTTGATTATCCGATAAATGGCAGCAATATCCTTGCCTGTGAAGCCTTTTTGTGCAAAGCAATGATGACGGCACGTGTTTCCTTGCAGGTAACCATTGTTGACAGAGGAAGAACAATGATTCCAAGCACCACCCTCCTTTTGAAGCTTCCAGTCTGTTATTCGAACTCAATCAGCATGACAGAGTGATCTCCAGCCTTGTCCTCGTCAACACTCACACCTGTGTTAACGAGAGAATCACTGACATGATGTCAGCTGGTCCTTTTGTGGCAGGGCTGAAATGCAGTTCATGCAGTTTGCATGGCAAAGAGGGACTTTGCAATTAATTGCAATTCATCTGATCACTCTTCAAGACATTCTGGAGTATATGCAAATTTCCATCACACAAACTGAGGCAGCAGACCTTGTGAAAATGTATATTTGTGTTATTCTCAAAACTTTTGGCCATGACTGTACACTATGCCACACTATACTACAATATATGACACTATACTATACTAAACTATGCTATACTATACTCCACTGTACTATACTCCAATATACTACACTATGCTACATCATACTGCGCTGTACTACAGTATACTACACTATGCTATACTACACCACACTATACTACACTATACTACACTACACTGTTCTGCCCTATACTACATTATACTATACCACCCAATACTACACTATACCATATTACACTGTGTGACATTATACTACACTATGCTATGCTACACCATACTCCCACTATGCTATACAATAATATGCTACACTATACTACACAACACTATACTACACTCTACTATACCACACTACACTGTACTATGCAATACTACACTGTACTATACTACACTATACTATTACTATACTACACTATTTTATACTATACCATCCTATACTATACTATACTATTCCACACTCTACTACACACACTATACTACACTATACTACACTGCACTATACCACACTATGCTATGCTACTATACCGCACAATACTATGACTATACTACACTACACTACACTACACTACACTATACTATACTATGTGTCCTTTGGGCCTACTGTACTGAACCACATTGCCGATCATTTACAACACATATTAATGAGAGGGAAATCATTCAGACTCCATTTTGTTAGATTTCATCCTTTATACAATGAGTCAATAAATAAACAATGTAAGTGGATATATTAGATGATAGTCAACATCTCTGTTCATTATACTGTATGTACCATAGTCAACATCTGTGTTCATTATACTGTATGTACCATAGTCCGGGAAGATGCAGACACAGTAATGTCAGAACTTGATTTGATAAAATAAACAAGGTGTAAATATATCACACAGTATTTGTGTTCAGCTTGTCAATACCCAGAATGGAAAGATGTTAGCATGCATTGGGAGACCTGGTTCTTTTTTTTATCAGAATCGTTTCCCTGTATGCAAATAATCAGAATGTTTTTAGACCTCACTTGACTGTGCAGTCTTTATCCTGCAGGTCTGTGCCAAGCTTTCAACCATATACGCCTATAGACCAGAGAGCGTTACACCGCCCCAAGAGCTACAGGGTTTTCACACTGCACATTACCAACGGGAAACACATTGGGATTTATTCACAATCTATATCCTGTTGTTTGTACCTCAGAGTTCACAAGTAGGAATCTGAAAGCATCTCTGCCAATATGTATTTGTTGGTTGTGTGTGTGTGTGTGATTTGCAATACCCCGTAAGGTTGAAACAAACTAAATTGGAATATGGTTACTGTAGACTCACTCCTCCAGCCCTCCTGTCCCTCATCTGCAGCTCTTATGAACAGAGGAAAATACTAATTAGGTTGGTGCAGATTTTAATTTACACACTGTTTCTTTCAGGCTGATAAATCAGGGCGCTGGAGATAGGACCCTTTAAATTGAATAGCTGCCCAGAGACGCTTACGCTTACTCTGGAGCATTCTGAAAAGTTTTCCAGGGAAAATATTGATGCTGGGAGAAAGTGAGAGAACAGAGTGGAGAATAGAGTATTTATTTTACTAGGCAAGTCAGTTAAGAACAAATTCTTATTTTCAATGGCGGCCTAGGAACAGTGGGTTAACTGCCTTGCCTAGATAAATAAGGGGCAACATTGTTTTGTCAGCTTGGGGATTTGATCTCGCAACCTTTCAGTTACTAGTCCAATGCTTTAACCACTAGGCTACCTGCCGCTCCACAATCTAACCCCCCCCCTTTCCCCGAGTGTGCAAGTGGTGGTAGTGGTGGTGGAGGTGGTGGTTGTAGTGGTGGTAGTGGTGGTGGTGGTAGTAGTGGTAGTGGTGGTGGTAGTAGTAGTGGTGGTAGTGGTGGTGGAAGTGGTGGTGGTGGTAGTGGTGGTGGTGGTAGTTGTGGTGGTGGTGGTGGTAGTGCTGGTGCTGGTGGTGGTGGTAGTGCTGGTGGTGGTAGTGGTGGTGGAGGTAGTAGTAGTGGTGGTGGCGGAGGTAGTAGTAGTGGTGGTAGTAGTAGAGGTAGTAGTGGTGGTGGTAGGGATGGTGTTGGTAGAGGATCAGTCAGAAAATCAACCGACAGGTGCGGGTAAGGGGTGTAGCTTACCTTTTGGCAGGTGCCTTACACTGGGCGCATACCGAGCAGGAGGAGCATTCTGAAAAGTTTTCCAGGGAAAATATTGATGCTGGGAGAAAGTGAGAGAACAGAGTGGAGAATAGAGTATTTATTTTACTAGGCAAGTCAGTTAAGAACAAATTCTTATTTTCAATGGCGGCCTAGGAACAGTGGGTTAACTGCCTTGCCTAGATAAATAAGGGGCAAAATTTTTTTGTCAGCTTGGGGATTTGATCTCGCAACCTTTCAGTTACTAGTCCAATGCTTTAACCACTAGGTTACCTGCCGCTCCACAATCTAACCCCCCCCCTTTTCCCGAGTGTGCAAGTGGTGGTAGTGGTGGTGGAGGTGGTGGTTGTAGTGGTGGTAGTGGTGGTGGTGGTAGTAGTGGTAGTGGGGGTGGTAGTGGTGGTGGTAGTAGTAGTGGTGGTAGTGGTGGTGGTAGTGGTAGTGGTGGTGGAAGTGGTGGTAGTGGTGGTGGTGGTAGTGGTGGTAGTGGTGGTGGTGGTAGTTGTGGTGGTGGTGGTGGTAGTGCTGGTGCTGGTGGTGGTGGTAGTGCTGGTGGTGGTAGTGGTGGTGGAGGTAGTAGTAGTGGTGGTGGCGGAGGTAGTAGTAGTGGTGGTAGTAGTAGAGGTAGTAGTGGTGGTGGTAGGGATGGTGTTGGTAGAGGATCAGTCAGAAAATCAACCGACAGGTGCGGGTAAGGGGTGTAGCTTACCTTTTGGCAGGTGCCTTACACTGGGCGCATACCGAGCAGGAGGAAACATAAATCCTCACGTCATTAGCCAAGGTAGGCCACCAGTACCTCCCGCTCAAACAGGGCACTGTCCGACCGATCCCAGGAAGACCAGAGGAGGGTGACGTGTGGGCCCATTAGATCAACCGGTCACTAGTAGCAGACGGAACGTACAGACGCCCAGTGGGACACTGGACGGGAGCGGCCTCTACACGTAGCACCTTCTCTATGTCCATGTCCAGCTCCCACACTACCGGCGCCACCAGGCAGGAGGCGGGGAGTATGGGAGTGGGATCCATGGGCTGCTCCTCTGTGTCATACAGCTGGTATGATGCGTCTGCTTTCACATTCTGGGAGCCTGGTCTGTATGAAAGGGTAAACACAAAACGAGTGAAAAACATGGCCCACCTTGCCTGACGAGGGATCAGTCTCCTCGCTGCCCGGATGTACTCCAGATTGCGGTGGTCAGTCCAGATGAGAAAAGGGTGTTTAGCCCCCTCAAGCCAATGGCTCCACGCCTTCAAGGCCTTGACGACAGCCAACAGCTCCCGATCCCCCACGTCATAGTTCCGCTCCGCCGGGCTGAGCTTGTTCGAAAAGAAGGCACAGGGGCGGAGCTTCGGTGGCGTACCCGAGCGATGAGAGAGCGCAGCTCTTATCCCATCCTCGGACGCGTCCACCTCCACTATGAACGCCAAAGAGGGATCCGGATGGGCCAGCACGGGAGCCGAGGTAAACAGAGCCCTCAGGTGTCTAAAAGCCCTGTCCGCCTCAGTTGACCACTGCAAACGCACCGGGCCCCCCTTCAGCAGTGAGGTAATGGGAGCCGCTACCTGACCAAAACCTTGGATAAACCTCCGGTAGTAGTTGGCAAACCCTAAAAACCACTGCACCTCCTTTACCGTGGTTGGAGTCGGCCAATTACGCACGGCTGAAATGTGGTCACTCTCCATCACCACCCCTGAGGTGGAAATGCGGTACCCTAGGAAGGAGACGGACTGCTGGAAGAACAAGCATTTCTCAGCCTTGGCGTACAAGTCATGCTCCAACAGGCGACCAAGCACCCTGTGCACCAGAGACACATGCTCGGCGTGTGTAGCGGAGTATATCAGAATGTCGTTGATATACACCCCTACATCCTGCCCATCCTGGATTGGAAGACTGATGGAGCATTCATTAACCCGTACGGCATGACAAGGTACTCATAATGCCCTGAGGTGGTACTAAACGCTGTCTTCCACTCGTCTCCCTCCCGGATACGCACCAGGTTGTAAGCGCTTCTGAGATCTAGTTTGGTGAAGAAGCGCGCCCCGTGCATTGACTCAATCGCTGTGCCTATTAGGGGCAATGGGAAAACAATACCTCACAGTGATCTGGTTCAGACCCCGATAGTCAATACATGGGCGCAGACCTACCTCCTTCTTCTTCACAAAAAAGAAACTCGAGGAAACGGGTGAAGTGGAGGACGGAATGTACCCCTGACACAGGGATTCGGAGACATATGTTTCCATAGCCTCCGTCTCCGCCTGTGAGAGGGGATACACGTGACTCCTGGGAAGTGCAGCAACTGCCAGGAGATTTATCGCACAATCGCCTCGTCGATGGGGGTGGTAATTGAGTTGCCTTCTTTTTAGAGAAGGCGAGAGCCAAATCGGCATATTCAGGGGGAATGCGCACGGTGGAGACCTGGTCTGAACCACTGTAGTAGCACCAACGGAAACCCCTAAACACCTCCCTGAGCACTCCCACAACCACCCTGTGAGAGCCCTCAGTGGCCAAGAAACAGTGGGGTCATGACAAACTAACCAGGGTAGGCCTAGCACCACAGGAAACCCAGGAGAGTCAATAAGGAAGAGACTAATTCTCTCCTTGTGTCCCCCCTGCGTCACCATGCCCAGAGGAGCGGTGGCCTCCCTTATCAAACCTGACCCTAATGGTCGACTATCTAAGGCGTGAACGGGGAAGGGCACATCCACGGGAACAATGGGGATCCCTAAACTATGAGCGAACGTTCTATCTATAAAATTCACAGCCGCGCCTGAATCGACGAGCGCCTTATGCTGGGAATGCGGGGAAAACTCCGAAAAAGTGACATAGACAAATATATGGGCAACAGAGGGCTCTGGGTGAGAATGGTGCCGGCTCACCTGGGGTGACGCCAGAGCGCCCTGCCTGCAGACTGCAGACTGCAGCGGTAATGGTCGATCAGGGCCCTGCCATTCCATCCCGCGCCGGCAGCCAGGGTCCTAAACTCCAGGGCGAACTCCTGGGCGCTCCTCGTCTCCTGCCTCAGATGGAAGAAGCACTCACCCGCCGCTCTACCCTCGGGTGGGTGGTCAAAGACTGCCCGGAAACGGCGGGTGAACTCCTCAAACTGGTCCAATGCCACATCTCCATCTCTCCACACGGCGTTGGCCCACTGCAGGGCTTTCCCGGTGAGGCACGAGACAAGGGCGTATACCCTCTCACGGCCCGACGGAGTCGGGTGGACGGTGGCCAGGTATAAGTCCAGTTGTAACAGGAACCCCTGGCAGTTCGTTGCCTTCCCATCGTACTCCTGGGGTGGGGAGAGCCAAATCCCACTGGGACCAGGAGGGAGAGGGGCGCTCAGAGGAGACCCCGGTTGTGCTGGTGGAGGCGCTGGAAGAACTTCCTGTCTCTCCCAGCGGTCCATTGTCTGGACAATGCGGTCCATGGCGATGCAAAGATGTTGGAGCATTGCTGCTTGCTCCTGGACACGTTCCTCCACCCCTATTCCCGTGGTACCTACTCCTGCTGACTCCATCGTTTGGGTCTGGGATTCTGTTAGGGCTGCGTACTGGTGGCACAGAAGTCAGGCGCAGGAGAGCAACTTAGTACAGAAACGTGGTTGTTTTAATAAGACCAAATAAACTGTACAAAACAACACGAGAATAAATGGGCACAAAATACCCGTAGCGCACCATAAACGTGCAACAAACAAACAATACAAACAATTCCGGACAAGGACATGTGGGAAAGAGAGGGTTAAATACACAACATGTAATGTTGAAACCAGGTGTGTGGGAAGACAAGACAAAACAAATGGAAAAAACAAAAGACACACAAAAAATGGATTGACGATGGCTAGAAGGCCGGTGACGCCGACCGCCGTCCGAACAAGGAGAGGCACAGACTTCGGCGGAAGTCGTGAAACCAAAAAACTACTTAAGTAGTACTTTAAAGTATTTTTACTCAAGTACTTTCCTCCACTGCTTATCACAGCGCACATAAACAGAACACTATAATAGAGTTTTAAAGGTAATTCACTCTTGAGGCGGAATGCGCAGAATTAATTATGAATGAGATCTGAGAACGTTGGGGAATATGTTTTTAAAGGCGCATCGTCAGCTAGCTATATAGTGCTCTGCCCTATAGCATGCCTTGGATTGAATCCCGGCCTTTCAATCTTTAACCTTGCTGGCCTGTGTTTATTTTCTCCCTGAGTGCTGTTAAGACAATGGTCTGGTCTAGCAGTGCACTGTCTGTTCACAGAGCCTAATTGGCCACAGCTTTGTTTGTACTGCAGTTGTTGAGAATTAATTTGGTGCATCGTGTATCCTTTTTCTCCCTGTGTGCTGACAATCTGTAGGGCTGCAGACAGTTCCACGCTCTAATCTCCTTAGAAGTACTCAGCAGAATGCAGCTAGCTAGCGCCCTAGTGCATATTCAGCTAGGACTGTGCTGCTGTGTGGAAGGCAAGCTAGCTAGCGCACAGCCTGCCTGCTGCCAGTTTTTTAACCGCTTTGTTCCAGCCTCTGGGAGACTCCAGTGGTTAGGTGACTGTAGGCAGAACTCTCATGTGGAAACATTAAACAGAGTTTAAAAAAACTGTTTCCTCCTTAAATATTTGTGCTCTTCTCCATCCTTGTTAGTGTTTCATCTTCCTCTTCCTTTCCAAAATTATTCTTGGACTACTTTAGAAGTGCATACATAAGATACTCATTCATCTAACACAGATTGTGTTCTTTTATGTACAGATGTAGGATCATAATTTGACCTTTGTACTATATTTCTTTGACCAAAATAATCCTGCATAATGTTGCTTGATCGGTGCTAAGGCTATTAGCTGGACAAAAGTAGGCTACGTGAAAAGTGCAATACTGTTCATATAATCGTGTGTTAGTGTGGGTTTTCAGTGAATTTATGTAAATCACAAAGCTCATCAGCATTTCCAGTGGTGCAGGAACATTCTCAGCAACAAAAGAGTGATCAAATTAAGATCCTACACCTGTACAACATTCTGATGTTTGTGACATGGTACGTGCGACCTAAGGCAAAACCTTCTTTACCTACAGTGTATACTGAATATCTCTAATGAAAGTAGTGGCTAATATGATAGGGACTTGACCGGTCATTTGATAGCAACATGCATAGCAACCAGACCCTGAGGACAAGCAAAACAAAACTGTCAAATGTATTGTATATTTTCTTCTCTAATTAGTTAGCGATGTACATACTGTAGGAATAGCAAAGGTGTTTCCATTGACGTCACAATGTCAACAAATGTGTTTTTCACAGATCACAGTGTTAGTGTAAATGACTTGAATTAAAGGAAAGTAGAGGAGAGGACTCTGTCCTTTTAGCAGCAGTAGTTGACCCATCCAACTTTTATGGTGGATTTTCTTGAGTTTAGTTTTAAGAGAGTACCATCTGGGATGTGATTTCCCCGAATCCAGGCCAAAGCCAGGCCGGGCCCGGCAGTCTTAGAGAAGCCCTGTAATTACTACAAACTGGTTAGCCACCGTCTACCACAGCTCCTTGCAGGACCATAATTTACTGGAAATCCAACCCCAAGCCCCAAGCAACCCCAACCCCATGCCCCGGCACCACAGCTTCTGCCCCAGCCCCAGTCCCAACCTTAGCCCCAGTTACAGGCCCACAGCTTCGGCCTCAGACCCAGCCCCAGCTCCCCAGCCCCAGCTACAGCTCCCCAGCCCCAGGTCCCCAGCCTTAGCCCCAGCCCCAGCTACAGCTCCCCAGGCTTAGCCCCAGCCCTAGCTACAGCTCCCCAGCCTTAGCCTCAGCCCCAGCTACAGCTTCCCGGCCTTAGCCTCAGCCCCAGCTACAGCTCCCCAGCCTTAGCCCCAGCCCCAGCTACAGCCCCACAGCTTCTGCCCCAGCCCAATGCAGTCCCGGCCCAGCACCAAGCCCCAGCGCAGGCTGCTTTGGTAGGCCAGACCCCTGGTGACAGCAAGGCAAGGCAAGGCTCCAACCTCCAACCGTGGGCTTAACATGACCTGTAGGAGAGTCTATTGACACGCTGCCTAGCCTACTAGACAGCTAGGATAGCACCTCCTCCTGATCCCATGGAAAAAAAACAACATGTGCCATGCCACTGCAAGGTACTGGATTCAGACATCACTGTCCGACAAAGGAAAGAGAACGACTGTTTCCAATACATATTTTCAGTAGATTCAATTACCAATAATTTGTTTCCCTCTGTCTCTGTCTTTCACAGATGGCAATGCTGTCATGTAGGAGAGGTAGACTGTATTAGCAACAGGGAGAGATTTGACAGTGTGCACACTGACTGCTGATGGACTGGATTCTGTGCCAGAACGCTTGATTTATCCTCCTGGATCACAAATTCAAAACATAACACTTCAGCCTGCCAGCATATAAACCGGGAGTGGAAATTAAGGCCATGCTTATAAAATCATGGGAAACCATCACTCAAGTAAACAAGAAATCTGTGAACAAGGATAGATATAATTCCTTTTTATAATAACAACGTTTAGTCACATTATAATCTAGAATACTGTATAATAGGCAGTTCATCTGTATCAAAGATTTTTATCTACACAGCTATCTAACATTTCATACAGTTTTAAATGAAACATTTGACACCAAATTCATTCACCCATCATCTGATCTGAAAACCAAATTAAATGCCAGTACTGTGTATGATACAGTCAAGGGACTTCCCAGCGTAGATTAGGTCTGCCGAGGCCTCAGTAACAGCAGACAGCACTAACCTAAAGAGGCCATCTGTTGACCTGAGCCTAGCTACTCAGCTCATATATAAACAAACCTGTCTTGTGCTCTGATGGAGTCCTCCACACCAGACCTGGGTTCAAATAGCATTTATTTTCTTTCAAATACTTTGAGCGTTTGATTGAGTCTGCCTGATGTGCCAGTTCTGGGACTATTCCATTTGTTCCTTTGCACCTTTCCATTGGACCTCAATTTACATCACGCACAAGCCAAAAGAGAGAGACAGTGGATACCCAGGTAGCAGCAGACAGACAGTGACCTACAGTACAGTATAGATACCCAGGTAGCAGTAGACAGACAGTGACCTACAGTACAGTATAGATACCCAGGTAGCAGTAGACAGACAGTGACCTACAGTACAGTATAGATACCCAGGTAGCAGCAGACAGACAGTGACCTACAGTACAGTATAGATACCCAGGTAGCAGCAGACAGACAGTGACCTACAGTACAGTATAGATACCCAGGTAGCAGCAGACAGACAGTGGCCTACAGTACAGTAGAGATACCCAGGTAGCAGCACGCAGACAGTGACCTACAGTACTGTATAGATACCCAGGTAGCAGCAGACAGACAGTGACCTACAGTACAGTATAGATACCCAGGTAGCAGCAGACAGACAGAGACCTACAGTACAGTATAGATACCCAGGTAGCAGCAGACAGACAGTGACCTACAGTACAGTATAGATACCCAGGTAGCAGCAGACAGACAGAGACCTACAGTACAGTATAGATACCCAGGTAGCAGTAGAGAGACAGAGACCTACAGTACAGTATAGATACCCAGGTAGCAGCAGACAGACAGTGACCTACAGTACAGTATAGATACCCAGGTAGCAGCAGGCAGACAGTGACCTACAGTACAGTATAGATACCCAGGTAGCAGCAGACAGACAGAGACCTACTGTACAGTATATATACACAGGTAGCAGCAGACAGACAGAGACCTACAGTACAGTATAGATACCCAGGTAGCAGCAGACAGACAGTGACCTACAGTACAGTATAGATGCCCAGGTAGCAGTAGACAGACAGTGACCTACAGTACAGTATAGATACCCAGGTAGCAGCAGACAGACAGTGACCTACAGTACAGTATAGATACCCAGGTAGCAGCAGACAGACAGTGACCTACAGTACAGTATATATACACAGGTAGCAGCAGACAGACAGTGACCTACAGTATAGTATAGATACCCAGGTAGCAGCAGACAGACAGTGACCTACAGTACAGTATAGATACCCAGGTAGCAGTAGACAGACAGTGACCTACAGTACAGTATAGATGCCCAGGTAGCAGTAGACAGACAGTGACCTACAGTACAGTATAGATGCCCAGGTAGCAGTAGACAGACAGTGACCTACAGTACAGTATAGATACCCAGGTAGCAGTAGAGAGACAGAGACCTACAGTACAGTATAGATACCCAGGTAGCAGCAGACAGACAGAGACCTACAGTACAGTATAGATACCCAGGTAGCAGAAGACAGACAGTGACCTACAGTACAGTATAGATACCCAGGTAGCAGCAGACAGACAGAGACCTACAGTACAGTATATATACACAGGGAGCAGCAGACCTCTAATCCTAACAGATGGGTCACGATGAGCCCCATACGTCTGGCTAATAGCTTCCCTCTGACGTCAACCTAACCTACAGTACCTCAGCCTGCTGCCTTTTCCCACTCCCCAGCACATCACCTGGAAGGTTTCCATCCATCTCCAAAACAGAACCTGGGGAACCATCAACCATCTGATCCTGGGGCCCCCTACATCCCAGGTTTGGCAATGTTTGGATAGATCAGGTCAGGTCAAGTTGGGGGGAGGTCGGCATGATGTAGAGACACCTGGGTAGAGACGGAGGCACCGGAGCGTGGCATATTGTCAGCCTGGGTGGCGTGGTCAGGGGACGGGGGCGGCGAGGGGTCAGGTGTGTGCCATGCCAGCCTAAACCATGACCCTCAGATGAAGGACCTCTTGGATAGAAAATGGAACCCCTGAGGAGTATCTGTTCATTTTGTTTTGATGTTGCTTTACCTTGAGCAGAACTCAAATATGATGAAGGCATCTTGAGTGCTCAGGGAGACATGATCTCTAAAGGGATTATCATGATCACTTTTAGAGTTACAAAATAAACACATTTTCCACTCAAGTTTGGAGATATATAGTTTAGATCTATATCCTAGTCAATCATACCCTATGACAGCAATGGGGATCACAAATCACAATTTTGTCCAGAACTGGGAGAACATCTCGGATATTCACCTTTCATCCTCAACAGACCAGGTTTCGGCACAAAGGCACCCTATTCCCTATACAGCGCATTCTGAAAGTTTTCAGACCCCTTGACTTTTTCCACATTTTGTTACATTACAGCCTTATTCTAAAATGCATGAAATTGTTTTTTCCCCCTCATCAATCTACACACAATACCCAATATTGACAAAGCAAAAATCTGGTTTTAGAAATGTTTGCTAATGTATAAAAAACTGAAATATCACATTTACATAAGTATTCAGACCCTTTACTTGGTACTTTGTTGAAGCACCTTTGGCAGCGATTACAGCCTTGAGTCTTCTTGGGTATGACGCTTCAAGCTTGGCACACCGGTATTTGGGGAGTTTCTCCCATTCTTCACGGTAGATCCTCTCAAGCTCTGTCAGTTGGATGGGGAGCGTCACTGCACAGCTATTTTCAGGTCTCTCCAGAGATTTTGGAGCATTTTGGAGAAGGTTTTCATCAAAGATTTCTCTGTACTTTGCTCAGTTCATCTTTCCCTCAATCATGACTGATCTCCCAGTCCCTGCCGCTGAAAAACATCCCCAAAGCATGCTTCACCGTAGGGATGGTGGAAGGTTTCCTCCAGACGTGACGCTTGGCATCAGGCAAAAGAGTTCAATCAAGTTGTAGAAACATCTCAAGGATGATCAATGGAAACAGGATGCATCTGAGCTTAATTTCGAGTCTTATAGGAAAGGGTCTGATACTTATGTAAATAAAGTATTTCTGTTTTTATTTTGAATAGATTTGCAAAAATGTCTAAGAACCTGTTTTCACTTTGTCATTATGGGGTATTGTGTGTAGATTGAGGAGGGGAAAAAAGTATCAAATTTAGAATAAGGCTGTAACGTAACAAAATGTGGAAAAAGGGAATGGGTCTGAATACTTTCTGAATGCGCTGTATAGTGCACTACTTTTGACCAGAGTCCTATGGGTCCTGGTCCTATGGGTCCAACGGGTCCTATGGGCCCTGGTACTATGGGTCCTGGTACTATGGACCCTGGTCCTATGGGTCCTGGTACTATGGACCCTGGTCCTATGAGTCCTGGTACTATGGACCCTGGTCCTATGAGTCCTGGTACTATGGACCCTGGTACTATGGGTCCTGGTACTATGGACCCTGGTCCTATGGGTCCTGGTACTATGGGTCCTGGTACTATAGACCCTGGTCCTATGGGTCCTATAGGCCCTGATCCTATGAGTCCTGGTACTATGGACCCTGGTCCTATGGGTCCTGGTCCTATGGGTCCTACGGGTCCTATGGGCCCTGGTACTATGGGTCCTGGTACTATGGATCCTGGAGGCAGGTAGGCAGGGAGGCAGCCCTTATGGCTGCTACAGCCAGGATAACAATCAGAGGTCCTCTTCCCCTTCACTTTTGTTTGACTCCTCCGTTTGCACGCAAACCTGAAGCTCACGCCTCCCTGTTCCAGACGGGCAGGCCTGATAAGGCTCCGACACAGTGGGCCTATCAGATCTGTCCTGCTCTGCACCGCACTGAGGTAATAATGTGGATAAACCATAGGGCAGATATGAGCTCCACCATCAGATGCCAGTGTGTCATAAATAAGAATTTGTTCTCTGCCTGACTTCTCTGGATAAATTAAGTAAATCAGGGTACATTCCTTGACGATTCAGGAGGTCATGCGATATACAGTGAACAAATTGGAGAAATAGGAAGAAAGTCTAACTCGACACTGTTTAGGCCCATTAACCACCATATGTTGTCCATACCAATACACTGTCTATCCCAACACACTGCCTATACCAATACACTGTCCATACCAATACACTGTCTATACCAATACACTGTCTATACCAATACACTGTCCATACCAATACACTGTCTATACCAATACACTGTCTATACCAATACACTGTCCGTACCAATACACTGTCCATTCCAATAAACTGTCCATACCAATATACTGTCCATACCAATAAACTGCCAGTACCAGCACACTGTCCATACCAATACACAGTCCATACCAATACACTGTCTATACCAATACACTGTCCATACCAATACACTGTCTATACCAATACACTGTCCATACCAATACACTGTCCATACCAATAAACGGTCTATACCAATACACTGTCCATACCAATACACTGTCTATACCAATACATTGCCACACCAATACACGGTCTATACCAATACACTGTCCATACCAACACACTGTCTACACCAATACACTGTCCATACCTTTATACTGTCCATACCAATACACTGCCAATACCAATACACTGTCTATACCAATACACTGTCTATATCAATACACTGTCCATACCAATACACTGTCCGAACCAATACACTGTCTATACCAATACACTGTCTCTACCAATACACTGTCCATACCAGTACACTGTCCATACCAATACACTGTCCATACCAATACACTGTCTATACAAATACACTGTCTCTCCCAATACACTGTCCATACCAATACACTGTCTATACCATTACACTGTCCATGCCTATACACTGTCCATACCAATACACTGCCAATACCAATACACTGTCCATACCAATACACTGTCCATACCAATACACTGCCAATACCAATACACTGTCCATACCAATACACTGTCCATACCAATACACTGTCCGAACCATTACACTGTCCATACAAATATACTGTCCATACCAATAAACTGCCAGTACCAGCACACTGTCCATACCAATACACAGTCCATACCAATACACTGTTAATACCAATACACTGTCCATACCAATACACTGTCTATACCAATACACTCTCCATACCATGACACTGTCCATACCAATACACTGTCTATACCAATACACTGTCCATACCAATACACTGTCTATACCAATACATTGCCAATACCAATACACTGTCTATACCAATACGCTGTCCATACCAACACACTGTCTACACCAATACAATGTCCATACCATTATACTGTCGATACCAATACACTGCCAATACCAATACACTGTCTATACCAATACACTGTCTCTACCAATACACTGTCCATATCAATACACTGTCTATACCATTACACTGTCCATACCTATACACTGTCCATACCAGTACACTGTCCATACCAATACACTGTCCATACCAAAACACTGCCAATACCAACACACTGTCCATACCAATACATTGTCCATACCAATACACTGTCTATACCAATACACTGTCTCTACCAATACACTGCCAATACCAATACACTGTCCATACCAACACACTGTCTACACCAATACACTGTCCATACCTTTATACTGTCCATACCAATACACTGTCCATACCAATACACTGTCTATACCAATACACGGTCTCTCCCAATACACTGTCCATACCAATACACTGTCTATACCATTACACTGTCCATACCTATACACTGTCCATACCAATACACTGTCCATACCAATACACTGTCCATACCAATACACTGTCTATACCATTACACTGTCCATACCTATACACTGTCCATACCAATACACTGCCAATACCAATACACTGTCCATACCAATACACTGTCCGAACCATTACACTGTCCGAACCAATATACTGTCCATACCAATAAACTGCCAGTACCAGCACACTGTCCATACCAATACACAGTCCATACCAATACACTGTTAATACCAATACACTGTCCATACCAATACACTGTCTATACCAATACACTGTCCATACCATGACACTGTCCATACCAATACACTGTCTATACCAATACACTGTCCATACCAATACACTGTCTATACCAATAAATTGCCAATACCAGTACACTGTCTATACCAATACGCTGTCCATACCAACACACTGTCTACACCAATACAATGTCCATACCATTATACTGTCCATACCAATACACTGCCAATACCAATACACTGTCCATACCAATACACTGTCCATACCAATACATTGTCCATACCAATACACTGTCTATACCAATACACTGTCTATACCAATACACTGTCTCTACCAATACACTGTCCATATCAATACACTGTCTATACCATTACACTGTCCATACCTATACACTGTCCATACCAATACATTGCCAATACCAATACACTGTCCATACCAATACACTGCCCATACCAATACACTGTCCGAACCAATACACTGTCTATACCAATACACTGTCTGTCCCAATACACTGTCCATACCAGTACACTGTCCATACCAATACACTGTCCATACCAATACACTGCCAATACCAACACACTGTCCATACCAATACATTGTCCATACCAATACACTGTCTATACCAATACACTGTCTCTACCAATACACTGTCCATATCAATACACTGTCCATACCAATACACTGTCCATACCAATACACTGTCTATACCAATACACTCTCCATACCATGACACTGTCCATACCAATACACTGTCTATACCAATACACTGTCCATACCAATACACTGTCTATACCAATACATTGCCAATACCAATACACTGTCTATACCAATACGCTGTCCATACCAACACACTGTCTACACCAATACAATGTCCATACCATTATACTGTCGATACCAATACACTGCCAATACCAATACACTGTCTATACCAATACACTGTCTCTACCAATACACTGTCCATATCAATACACTGTCTATACCATTACACTGTCCATACCTATACACTGTCCATACCAATACACTGCCAATACCAATACACTGTCCATACCAATACACTGTCCATACCAGTACACTGTCCATACCAATACACTGTCCATACCAAAACACTGCCAATACCAACACACTGTCCATACCAATACATTGTCCATACCAATACACTGTCTATACCAATACACTGTCTCTACCAATACACTGCCAATACCAATACACTGTCCATACCAACACACTGTCTACACCAATACACTGTCCATACCTTTATACTGTCCATACCAATACACTGTCCATACCAATACACTGTCTATACCAATACACGGTCTCTCCCAATACACTGTCCATACCAATACACTGTCTATACCATTACACTGTCCATACCTATACACTGTCCATACCAATACACTGTCCATACCAATACACTGTCCATACCAATACACTGTCTATACCATTACACTGTCCATACCTATACACTGTCCATACCAATACACTGCCAATACCAATACACTGTCCATACCAATACACTGTCCGAACCATTACACTGTCCGAACCAATATACTGTCCATACCAATAAACTGCCAGTACCAGCACACTGTCCATACCAATACACAGTCCATACCAATACACTGTTAATACCAATACACTGTCCATACCAATACACTGTCTATACCAATACACTGTCCATACCAATACACTGTCCATACCATGACACTGTCCATACCAATACACTGTCTATACCAATACACTGTCCATACCAATACACTGTCTATACCAATAAATTGCCAATACCAGTACACTGTCTATACCAATACGCTGTCCATACCAACACACTGTCTACACCAATACAATGTCCATACCATTATACTGTCCATACCAATACACTGCCAATACCAATACACTGTCCATACCAATACACTGTCCATACCAATACATTGTCCATACCAATACACTGTCTATACCAATACACTGTCTATACCAATACACTGTCTCTACCAATACACTGTCCATATCAATACACTGTCTATACCATTACACTGTCCATACCTATACACTGTCCATACCAATACATTGCCAATACCAATACACTGTCCATACCAATACACTGCCCATACCAATACACTGTCCGAACCAATACACTGTCTATACCAATACACTGTCTGTCCCAATACACTGTCCATACCAGTACACTGTCCATACCAATACACTGTCCATACCAATACACTGCCAATACCAACTCACTGTCCATACCAATACATTGTCCATACCAATACACTGTCTATACCAATACACTGTCTCTACCAATACACTGTCCATATCAATACACTGTCCATACCATTACACTGTCCATACCTATACACTGTCCATACCAATACACTGCCAATACCAATACACTGTCCATACCAATACACTGCCCATACCAGTACACTGTCCATACCAATACACTGTCCATACCAAAACACTGCCAATACCAACACACTGTCCATACCAATACATTGTCCATACCAATACACTGTCTATACCAATACACTGTCTCTACCAATACACTGCCAATACCAATACACTGTCCATACCAACACACTGTCTACACCAATACACTGTCCATACCTTTATACTGTCCATACCAATACACTGTCCATACCAATACACTGTCTATACCAATACACGGTCTCTCCCAATACACTGTCCATACCAATACACTGTCTATACCATTACACTGTCCATACCTATACACTGTCCATACCAATACACTGTCCATACCAATACACTGTCCATACCAATACACTGTCTATACCATTACACTGTCCATACCTATACACTGTCCATACCAATACACTGCCAATACCAATACACTGTCCATACCAATACACTGTCGAACCATTACACTGTCCTAACCAATATACTGTCCATACCAATAAACTGCCAGTACCAGCACACTGTCCATACCAATACACAGTCCATACCAATACACTGTTAATACCAATACACTGTCCATACCAATACACTGTCTATACCAATACACTGTCCATACCATGACACTGTCCATACCAATACACTGTCTATACCAATACACTGTCCATACCAATACACTGTCTATACCAATACATTGCCAATACCAGTACACTGTCTATACCAATACGCTGTCCATACCAACACACTGTCTACACCAATACAATGTCCATACCATTATACTGTCCATACCAATACACTGCCAATACCAATACACTGTCCATACCAATACACTGTCCATACCAATACATTGTCCATACCAATACACTGTCTATACCAATACACTGTCTCTACCAATACACTGTCCATATCAATACACTGTCTATACCATTACACTGTCCATACCAATACACTGTCTATACCAATACACTGTCTCTACCAATACACTGTCCATATCAATACACTGTCCATACCATTACACTGTCCATACCTATACACTGTCCATACCAATACACTGCCCATACCAATACACTGTCCATACCAATACACTGTCCATACCAGTACACTGTCCATACCAATACACTGTCCATACCAAAACACTGCCAATACCAACACACTGTCCATACCAATACATTGTCCATACCAATACACTGTCTATACCAATACACTGTCTCTACCAATACACTGCCAATACCAATACACTGTCCATACCAACACACTGTCTACACCAATACACTGTCCATACCTTTATACTGTCCATACCAATACACTGTCCATACCAATACACTGTCTATACCAATACACGGTCTCTCCCAATACACTGTCCATACCAATACACTGTCTATACCATTACACTGTCCATACCAATACACTGTCCATACCAATACACTGTCCATACCAATACACTGTCTATACCATTACACTGTCCATACCTATACACTGTCCATACCAATACACTGCCAATACCAATACACTGTCCATACCAATACACTGTCCGAACCATTACACTGTCCGAACCAATATACTGTCCATACCAATAAACTGCCAGTACCAGCACACTGTCCATACCAATACACAGTCCATACCAATACACTGTTAATACCAATACACTGTCCATACCAATACACTGTCTATACCAATACACTGTCCATACCATGACACTGTCCATACCAATACACTGTCTATACCAATACACTGTCCATACCAATACACTGTCTATACCAATACATTACCAATACCAGTACACTGTCTATACCAATACGCTGTCCATACCAACACACTGTCTACACCAATACAATGTCCATACCATTATACTGTCCATACCAATACACTGCCAATACCAATACACTGTCCATACCAATACACTGTCCATACCAATACATTGTCCATACCAATACAGTGTCTATACCAATACACTGTCTCTACCAATACACTGTCCATATCAATACACTGTCTATACCATTACACTGTCCATACCTATACACTGTCCATACCAATACACTGCCAATACCAATACACTGTCCATACCAATACACTGCCCATACCAATACACTGTCCGAACCAATACACTGTCTATACCAATACACTGTCTGTCCCAATACACTGTCCATACCAGTACACTGTCCATACCAATACACTGTCCATACCAATACACTGCCAATACCAACACACTGTCCATACCAATACATTGTCCATACCAATACACTGTCTATACCAATACACTGTCTCTACCAATACACTGTCCATATCAATACACTGTCTATACCATTACACTGTCCATACCTATACACTGTCCATACCAATACACTGCCAATACCAATACACTGTCCATACCAATACACTGTCCATACCAATACACTGTCTATACCAATACACTGTCCATACCAATACACTGTCCATACCAATACACGGTCTATACCAATACACTGTCCATACCAATACACTGTCTATACCAATACATTGCCACACCAATACACGGTCTATACCAATACACTGTCCATACCAACACACTGTCTACACCAATACACTGTCCATACTTTTATACTGTCCATACCAATACACTGCCAATACCAATACACTGTCCATACCAATACACTGTCCATACCAATACACTGTCTATACCAATACACGGTCTCTCCCAATACACTGTCCATACCAATACACTGTCTATACCATTACACTGTCCATACCTATACACTGTCCATACCAATACACTGCCAATACCAACACACTGTCCATACCAAGGCATTGTCCATACCAATACACTGTCTATACCAATACACTGTCTCTACCAATACACTGTCCATATCAATACACTGTCTATACCATTACACTGTCCATACCTATACACTGTCCATACCAATACACTGCCAATACCAATACACTGTCCATACCAATACACTGCCCATACCAATACACTGTCCGAACCAATACACTGTCTATACCAATACACTGTCTGTCCCAATACACTGTCCATACCAGTACACTGTCCATACCAATACACTGTCCATACCAATACACTGCCAATACCAACACACTGTCCATACCAATACATTGTCCATACCAATACACCTTCTATACCAATACACTGTCTCTACCAATACACTGTCCATATCAATACACTGTCTATACCATTACACTGTCCATACCTATACACTGTCCATACCAATACACTGCCAATACCAATACACTGTCCATACCAATACACTGTCCATACCAATACACTGTCTATACCAATACACTGTCCATACCAATACACTGTCCATACCAATACACGGTCTATACCAATACACTGTCCATACCAATACACTGTCTATACCAATACATTGCCACACCAATACACGGTCTATACCAATACACTGTCCATACCAACACACTGTCTACACCAATACACTGTCCATACTTTTATACTGTCCATACCAATACACTGCCAATACCAATACACTGTCCATACCAATACACTGTCCATACCAATACACTGTCTATACCAATACACGGTCTCTCCCAATACACTGTCCATACCAATACACTGTCTATACCATTACACTGTCCATACCTATACACTGTCCATACCAATACACTGTCCATACCAATACACTGTCTATACCATTACACTGTCCATACCTATACACTGTCCATACCAATACACTGCCAATACCAATACACTGTCCATACCAATACACTGTCCATACCAATACACTGTCCGAACCATTACACTGTCCATACCAATATACTGTCCATACCAATAAACTGCCAGTACCAGCACACTGTCCATACCAATACACAGTCCATACCAATACACTGTCTATACAAATACACTGTCCATACCATGACACTGTCCATACCAATACACTGTCTATACCAATACACTGTCCATACCAATACACTGTCTATACCAATACACTGTCTATACCAATACACTGTCTCTACCAATACACTGTCCATATCAATACACTGTCTATACCATTACACTGTCCATACCTATACACTGTCCATACCAATACACTGCCAATACCAATACACTGTCCATACCAATACACTGTCCATACCAATACACTGTCCGAACCAATACACTGTCTACACCAATACAATGTCCATACCATTATACTGTCCATACCAATACACTGCCAATACCAATACACTGTCCATACCAATACACTGTCCATACCAATACATTGTCCATACCAATACAGTGTCTATACCAATACACTGTCTCTACCAATACACTGTCCATATCAATACACTGTCTATACCATTACACTGTCCATACCTATACACTGTCCATACCAATACACTGCCAATACCAATACACTGTCCATACCAATACACTGCCCATACCAATACACTGTCCGAACCAATACACTGTCTATACCAATACACTGTCTGTCCCAATACACTGTCCATACCAATACACTGTCCATACCAATACACTGCCAATACCAACACACTGTCCATACCAATACATTGTCCATACCAATACACTGTCTATACCAATACACTGTCTCTACCAATACACTGTCCATATCAATACACTGTCTATACCATTACACTGTCCATACCTATACACTGTCCATACCAATACACTGCCAATACCAATACACTGTCCATACCAATACACTGTCCATACCAATACACTGTCTATACCAATACACTGTCCATACCAATACACTGTCCATACCAATACACGGTCTATACCAATACACTGTCCATACCAATACACTGTCTATACCAATACATTGCCACACCAATACACGGTCTATACCAATACACTGTCCATACCAACACACTGTCTACACCAATACACTGTCCATACTTTTATACTGTCCATACCAATACACTGCCAATACCAATACACTGTCCATACCAATACACTGTCCATACCAATACACTGTCTATACCAATACACGGTCTCTCCCAATACACTGTCCATACCAATACACTGTCTATACCATTACACTGTCCATACCTATACACTGTCCATACCAATACACTGCCAATACCAACACACTGTCCATACCAAGACATTGTCCATACCAATACACTGTCTATACCAATACACTGTCTCTACCAATACACTGTCCATATCAATACACTGTCTATACCATTACACTGTCCATACCTATACACTGTCCATACCAATACACTGCCAATACCAATACACTGTCCATACCAATACACTGCCCATACCAATACACTGTCCTAACCAATACACTGTCTATACCAATACACTGTCTGTCCCAATACACTGTCCATACCAGTACACTGTCCATACCAATACACTGTCCATACCAATACACTGCCAATACCAACACACTGTCCATACCAATACATTGTCCATACCAATACACCTTCTATACCAATACACTGTCTCTACCAATACACTGTCCATATCAATACACTGTCTATACCATTACACTGTCCATACCTATACACTGTCCATACCAATACACTGCCAATACCAATACACTGTCCATACCAATACACTGTCCATACCAATACACTGTCTATACCAATACACTGTCCATACCAATACACTGTCCATACCAATACACGGTCTATACCAATACACTGTCCATACCAATACACTGTCTATACCAATACATTGCCACACCAATACACGGTCTATACCAATACACTGTCCATACCAACACACTGTCTACACCAATACACTGTCCATACTTTTATACTGTCCATACCAATACACTGCCAATACCAATACACTGTCCATACCAATACACTGTCCATACCAATACACTGTCTATACCAATACAGTCTCTCCCAATACACTGTCCATACCAATACACTGTCTATACCATTACACTGTCCATACCTATACACTGTCCATACCAATACACTGTCCATACCAATACACTGTCTATACCATTACACTGTCCATACCTATACACTGTCCATACCAATACACTGCCAATACCAATACACTGTCCATACCAATACACTGTCCATACCAATACACTGTCCGAACCATTACACTGTCCATACCAATATACTGTCCATACCAATAAACTGCCAGTACCAGCACACTGTCCATACCAATACACAGTCCATACCAATACACTGTCTATACAAATACACTGTCCATACCATGACACTGTCCATACCAATACACTGTCTATACCAATACACTGTCCATACCAATACACTGTCTATACCAATACACTGTCTATACCAATACACTGTCTCTACCAATACACTGTCCATATCAATACACTGTCTATACCATTACACTGTCCATACCTATACACTGTCTATACCAATACACTGCCAATACCAATACACTGTCCATACCAATACACTGTCCATACCAATACACTGTCAGACCAATACACTGTCTATACCAATACACTGTCTGTACCAATACACTGTCCATACCAGTACACTGTCCATACCAATACACTGTCCATACCAATACACTGCCAATACCAACACACTGTCCATACCAATACATTGTCCATACCAATACACTGTCTATACCAATACACTGTCTCTACCAATACACTGTCCATATCAATACACTGTCTATACCATTACACTGTCCATACCTATACACTGTCCATACCAATACACTGCCAATACCAATACACTGTCCATACCAATACACTGTCCATACCAATACACTGTCCGAACCAATACACTGTCTATACCATTACACTGTCTGTACAAATACACTGTCCATACCAGTACACTGTCCATACCAATACACTGTCCATACCAATACACTGCCAATACCAACACACTGTCTATAGCAATACACTGTCCATACCAATACACTGCCAATACCAACACACTGTCTCTACCAATACACTGTCCATATCAATACACTGTCTATACCATTACACTGTCCATACCTATACACTGTCCATACCAATACACTGCCAATACCAATACACTGTCCATACCAATACACTGTCCATACCAATACACTGTCCGAACCAATACACTGTCTATACCAATACACTGTCTGTACCAATACACTGTCCATAACAGTACACTGTCCATACCAATACACTGTCCATACCAATACACTGCCAATACCAACACACTGTCCATACCAATACATTGTCCATACCAATACACTGTCTATACCAATACACTGTCTCTACCAATACACTGTCCATATCAATACACTGTCTATACCATTACACTGTCCATACCTATACACTGTCCATACCAATACACTGCCAATACCAATACACTGTCCATACCAATACACTGTCCATACCAATACACTGTCCGAACCAATACACTGTCTATACCAATACACTGTCTGTACAAATACACTGTCCATACCAGTACACTGTCCATACCAATACACTGTCCATACCAATACACTGCCAATACCAACACACTGTCTATACCAATACACTGTCCATACCAATACACTGCCAATACCAACACACTGTCCATACCAATACACTGTCTATACAAATACACCTTCCATACCAATACACTGTCCATACCAATACACTGTCTATACCATTACACTGTCCATACCTATACACTGTCCATGCCAATACCAATACACTGTCCATACCAATACACTGTCCGAACCATTACACTGTCCATACCAATATACTGTCCATACCAATAAACTGCCAGTACCAGCACACTGTCCATACCAATACACAGTCCATACCAATACACTGTTAATACCAATACACTGTCCATACCAATACACTGTCTATACCAATACACTGTCCATACCATGACACTGTCCATACCAATACACTGTCTATACCAATACACTGTCCATACCAATACACTGTCTATACCAATACATTGCCAATACCAGTACACTGTCTATACCAATACGCTGTCCATACCAACACACTGTCTACACCAATACAATGTCCATACCATTATACTGTCCATACCAATACACTGCCAATACCAATACACTGTCCATACTAATACACTTTCCATACCAATACATTGTCCATACCAATACACTGTCTATACCAATACACTGTCTCTACCAATACACTGTCCATATCAATACACTGTCTATACCATTACACTGTCCATACCTGTACACTGTCCATACCAATACACTGCCAATACCAATACACTGTCCATACCAATACACTGTCCATACCAATACACTGTCTATACCAATACACTGTCTCTACCAATACACTGTCCATACCAGTACACTGTCCATACCAATACACTGCCAATACCAATACACTGTCCATACCAATACACTGTCCATACCAATACACTGTCCATACCAATACACTGTCTATACCAATACACTGTCTATACCAATACACTGCCAATACCAATACACTGTCTATACCAATACACTGTCTATACCAATACACTTTCCTTACCAATACACTGTCCTTACCAATACACTGTCTATACCAATACACTGTCCATACCAATACACTGTCTATACCAATACACTGTCTATACCAATACACTGCCAATACCAATACACTGTCTATACCAATACACTGTCTATACCAATACACTTTCCTTACCAATACACTGTCCTTACCAGTACACATGTCAATACTTGTTCAGGACCAACAAGCAATAACGGGGAAAGAAAATGGAACATTTAGGTTGTGTCCCACATGACACCAGATTCCAATAATAGTGGATTACTTTTGACAAAAGTAGTGCCCTATAAAGGGAATCGGGTGCCATTTTGATTCAGATTTCTATAGTTGTCATTCGCTGATAGCAGTGGTGAGAAAGGTCATGTTCCTGATAGACATCTAACCTGAGGCAGTAGCTGATTGAGGTTGGCATGTTGCTCTAATTGGTCCACTGAAGGACAGACACTATGCTCTTAAGGACATTTTATCAACAATGTGAGCATCCCAAATGGTACCCCATTCCATGTATAGTGCACTACTGTTGACCAGAGTAGCGCACTATAGAAGGACTAGGGTGGCTTTGGAAACGTAACCGACTTTTGACCAGGATGACTCATATCTGCTTGTGATCGGTAGCGCTAGAGTGAGGTGTGTGCCATTCTGCATCGAGGTCAGTGTTAAGCCCTTAAAATCTGATTGTATTGACACTTAGTGGCGTTGTCCGCTGAATGACAGTACTGAGAGCGAGCACATCTGGAGAGGCTAAAATAAATAAATAAAAAACAATTACATTCACGTAGGTCAATGCAAAAGACGTTTTCATTTAAATTGTATTATCTTATCCTTTAAAGGTTGCTATGGAGATAAAACAATGTTTCCTGGTACATAAACATCACTTTCAGTAAAGGGGATCTAACATCTACTGTGGGTAGACTTTAAAGCATCATTGCTATTCTGGGGAGTAGTTTTTCACGATGGTATGTCTGCTGTAGCCTGGCTATAATCATTGAAACGCTGTTCACTTTTCACAGCCCATAAACTGTACATGTATTCACTGCCTGTTTCCATGTTCTGCCTGCTGCTCCCTGACCTTCTACCGTCGAGACACAAACACACACACACACACACACACACACACACACACACACACACACACACACGTCTGGCACATCTGAATTCTCTCTCATACGTGGTAAGGAACTCAATGTTGATTTACTCCAAGAATGGTTCTGGAATTTTAATCAGGGTTGTTGTTGTGTGAGACTAGTACTGTGAGTAGGCTATCTTGGCTATAGGGACTTGGTTCCCAGCAGTCACAGGTGCGGTGGGTCCAGTGTGGCTGCCGACGGCGACCCCGGTCTGCCTCTCCGCTCTGGGGAGAGAGCACAGGTGGCTGGGAGCTGTGCCGGAG
Source organism: Brachymystax lenok tsinlingensis (assembly GCA_030435695.1). Taxonomy (NCBI): domain Eukaryota; kingdom Metazoa; phylum Chordata; class Actinopteri; order Salmoniformes; family Salmonidae; genus Brachymystax; species Brachymystax lenok. Next base: position 59,592,044 of record CM059789.1, read on the forward strand.
TGTAGGGCAGCGCTGTTGCATGTGGCAACGGGCCAACCGCTCACAGAGCATATGCCAGGCCAGGGCCTAGGAGGAGAGACACATCGCACCGGCACTCTGTGCCAGGCACAAACAAACTAGTGATGGAGAGAGAGAGAGAGAGAGAGAGAGAGAGAGAGAGAGAGAGAGAGAGAGAGAGAGAGAGAGAGAGAGAGAGAGAGAGGTTTTTCATTTGTAAAAATAGCCACACAAACACAGGTCCTTTGGAAGGCAACATATGCTGCTATTTGTTTTAGTATTTGTTGTTGATTTTGCTTGGCAGGATATTCCATGTACAGTATGTGTGTGTGTGACCAAATTGAATGACCAAATAATTGGATATATTTGGATCTCAATCTGATTAAGATAGTGTTATAAGTTTGAATATGTGTCTTATCTGCTGAGTATTCAAAAACAAATGAATTCAAAGATCCTGTGAGACCTCAATTATATTAAAAAAGTAAAAAAGTAATGTTATTCCAGAAGACCAAGGTTCCTTAACTGGGCTTATACAACATGGACCCAAGTCTCTAGATAACTGTGTATTCCAAGCCAGAAAGCAGAGTGAGCGCCAGCTTGTGTTATTTTCATATTTAATTAGTTATGGAAATGACATCCTGCTGTTAGAGAAGTGGAACAGGGCTGTGTTCAGGTTCCACCCCAAAATGCATGGAAATGAGCTAGCCGCAGGGCAGTGGATGACCTCCGCCTCGCCCGTCGATGATGGGAGCTCTGCTCCCCCGTGCCTCCTTCTACAACACTCTCTACTCTTGCCTGACAGAGCACTGCCGAGGGGGAGACGTAGCTACACTGGCTCTGTTCTGTTTGGATACAAAAGACGGATTTGGCCAAGTTGTTTATCTGGAAACGTGTTCAAAAAATCCTCCTTAATGAACACAGCGATCCTCTCATTGTGCATCAGCCCTTCAAAGCCAAGCCGCTCAGTACTCACTCAAGTCCATCTGATGTAAGTGTTTCTATCTATGTTTACAACATGGCTGCTGAGGTTTAAATAGTTCAACACCCCCCAATAGTTTATCCAATGAGGGAGAGTGTAATAAATGTTTATTCAATGAGGGAGAGTGTAATACATGTTTATTCAATGAGGGAGAGTGTAATAAATGTTTATTCAACGAGGAAGAGTGTAATAAATGTTTATTCAATGAGGGAGAGTATATACATGTATATTCAATGAGGGAGAGTGTAATAAATGTTCATCCAATGAGGGAGAGTGTAATAAATGTGTATCCAATGAGGGAGAGTGTAATAAAGGTTTATTCAATGAGGGAGAGTGTAATAAAGGTTTATTCAATGAGGGAGAGTGTAATAAAGGCAGGTCAATAAACAAATTGGAGATGCATTGTTGTATGATTGGCGTTGAGGGGTTTGGTTTGGAGTGGTTGGGTGGGTGGGGGTGTCAGAATCCACCACGGTGCTGTATTTTTCCAGTTCCACGCTTTTTCTCTCCATCGTATCACATTGAACCTGTGATGAGGCTGTGGTAGACACTGCCCAAGTGTCACGTTCAGGCCTGATATTTATAGGCTGGAGTTTTTTTGTTCTAGGTGTTGTGTTTCTATGTTGGGGTAATGGTTCCCAATTAGAGGCAGCTGACTGTCGTTACCTCTAATTGGGAACCATATATATGTTTGTAGTTTTCAGAGGGGTTTTGTGGGTTATTGTTTGTGCATAGCTTTGTTGTATGTTTAGTTATGTTCAGCATTACGATCTTCGTTCGTTATTTTTGTTGTTTTTGCCCAGTTACGTATTTAAATAAAGATGTATACTGGATGCCTCGCTGCGCCTTGGTCTGTCCCTTCAGGAGATCGTGACACCAAGTCCCAAATGGTACCCTATTTCCTATTTAGTGAACTACTTTTGACCAGATCAGGTAAAAAGTAGAACACCACAGGAGATAGGGTGCAATTTGGGACATACACACTGACAGCTCCTCTCTGAGGAAACCTAGTTGTCCAGGTGAGACACATCCACTGACAGCTCCTCTCTGAGGAAACCTAGTTGTCAAGGTGAGACACATCCACTGACAGCTCCTCTCTGAGGAAACCTAGTTGTCCAGGTGAGACACATCCACTGACAGCTCCTCTCTGAGGAAACCTAGTTGTCCAGGTGAGACACATCCACTGACAGCTCCTCTCTGAGGAAACCTAGTTGTCCAGGTGAGACACATCCACTGACAGCTCCTCTCTGAGGAAACCTAGTTGTCCAGGTGAGACACATCCACTGACAGCTCCTCTCTGAGGAAACCTAGTTGTCAAGGTGAGACACATCCACTGACAGCTCCTCTCTGAGGAAACCTAGTTGTCCAGGTGAGACACACTCACTGACAGCTCCTCTCTGAGGAAACCTAGTTGTCCAGGTGAGACACATCCACTGACAGCTCCTTTCTGAGGAAACCTAGTTGTCCAGGTGAGACACATCCACTGACAGCTCCTCTCTGAGGAAACCTAGTTGTCCAGGTGAGACACATCCACTGACAGCTCCTCTCTGAGGAAACCTAGTTGTCCAGGTGAGACACATCCACTGACAGCTCCTCTCTGAGGAAACCTAGTTGTCCAGGTGAGAGTGAGACACATTCATTATGACAGATACCTCTAAAGGAGCGTGGCATGTTAGCATTTTAAATGTCTGTCTAATCAACACATCGGTGCTATCTTGTTAGTTATTAATAATGTCTATGGCTTGAAACACAGCTGACTGGTTCCTTGTAAACAGGCTGGTTTGGCTTTAACTACAAATGCATGAGGTGTATCAAAAGATTACAATTGAAGTATGATACAAAAGGATGCATCATGTGATTTCCTAATTAACCTTCAACAGTTTATCCTTCCGGATAGTTGAAGTAAACACCCCCAAAACAAGCACGATGAAGCTACACTAATTTAATCTCAGGTTTATAGTCCAACAATTCTAGTTTAGTATAGTTTTTTTCTCTTGCTAAACATTAGCCTTGTGGATATTGTCCATTGATGCTCCTAATGCCATAAAACAAACTAAAAGGTCAATGACAGGAAGACAGTTCTAATCCCTTTAACTCCTGTACAAGGTCAATGACAGGGAGACAGTTCTAATCCCTTAACTCATCTACAAGGTCAATGAGAGGGAGACAGTTCTAATCCCTTTAACTCCTCTACAAGGTCAATGACAGAGAGACAGTTCTAATCCCTTAACTCATCTACAAGGTCAATGACAGGGAGACAGTTCTAATCCCTTAACTCCTCTACAAGGTCAATGAGAGGGAGACAGTTCTAATCCCTTTAACTCCTCTACAAGGTCAATGACAGGGAGACAGTTCTAATCCCTTTAACTCCTCTACAAGGTCAATGACAGAGAGACAGTTCTAATCCCTTAACTCATCTACAAGGTCAATGACAGGGAGACAGTTCTAATCCCTTTAACTCCTCTACAAGGTCAATGAGAGGGAGACATTTCTAATCCCTTTAACTCCTCTACAAGGTCAATGAGAGGGAGACAGTTCTAATCCCTTAACTCCTCTACAAGGTCAATGAGAGGGAGACATTTCTAATCCCTTAACTCATCTACAAGGTCAATGACAGGGAGACAGTTCTAATCCCTTTAACTCCTCTACAAGGTCAATGACAGAGAGACAGTTCTAATCCCTTAACTCATCTACAAGGTCAATGACAGAGAGACAGTTCTAATCCCTTAACTCCTCTACAAGGTCAATGAGAGGGAGACAGTTCTAATCCCTTTAACTCCTGTACAAGGTCAATGAGAGGGAGACAGTTCTAATCCCTTTAACTCCTCTACAAGGTCAATGACAGGGAGACAGTTCTAATCCCTTTAACTCCTCTACAAGGTCAATGAGAGGGAGACAGTTCTAATCCCTTTAACTCCTGTACAAGGTCAATGACAGGGAGACAGTTCTAATCACTGTTCCTTTCTCCATATTGATGAATCAGATCACACTTCAACGACAACACAAAGGACAATGTGTTCTTGTTTGGAATAGAAATCCCTGGAAAATGGCTTCTGGATGTCTTTTCCAACGAGCATGTGTCCCAGTCATCGAAGTCTCATTAGAGAGAGACTATGGCGTAGTTAGAGGCCCTGAAAGGAATGGAAGAGTCAGGACTTTCACTAAATGTAATCTCCCATCAGGCTCAACTGTTCCCCTTCACTCTGACTGATAGATACACATCGACGACAAGAGATAAGATTACAAATGGCGGCAGGCAGAGAGAGAAACAATGTGCCTGCCTATACGGTCGCACATCTTACAATGAAGTGGTAAAATGTGAATCATCTTTGTTTTAAAGTGGAACAAGGAAAAGGTCTTCTGGTTGCATCAGCACAGTTTGACTGAGTACTGTCTTCCTCCATGATGATGAGTGGTTCATTTTGCAATGCCTTGAGAATGTCATCAGGGTCTGCTGAATCATATTTGCTGAGGCAAGACCTATTCATCATCATTTCTGAGAATTGATGTCAGTGTTTTTAATTTGGAGTGCTCACGAGAAGGCATTTATATGTCCTTGTTGACTGGAAGGGTTGTGAGGAAGGAGAAAACTCTCTCTCTGTCCAGAGAGAAATGTCAATACAACACACAGTGCAAAAGGTCAACCAATATCAGCGACAGCCACAGTTTCCACCTCTTCACACTTAATTTAACTACCTTTAGCTCAGTTATTATAACATATGTCGTTATTAAGTAATAAGGCATGGGGGGTGTGGTATATGGCCAATATACCATGGCTAAGGGCTGTTCTTAGACATGACGCATCGCGGAGTGCCTGGATACAGCCATTACCTAGTGGCCATATACCACAAACCCCCGAGGTGCCTTATTGCTATTATAAACTGGTTACCAACGTAATTAGACCAGTAAAAATTAATTATTTGTCATACCCGTGTTATACGGTCTGATATACCATGACTGTCAACCAATCAGCATTCAGGGCTGGAACTACCCAGTTTACAATACAGTATATATATTGAGTAAGACAAATAAAACACAAAATACAGGCTTATGAGAGACATTCCAACAAGTGCCTCCAAAAGGCATGTTTTGATTGAAACAACCTCAGTAAAATCACAACAGAGAGAGAGAGTAGAACGTAGCTAGTCATGACAGCTTCCTGTTGGTGTGAAGGGGAGAGGACGGGAACCAATGGCTGTGCAGTAGCCTCAGAACACTGAACTGGAATCCCAAATGGCACCCTTTCCTATATCGTGCACTACTATGGGCACTGGTCAAAAGTAGCTTACTATGTAGTGAATAGGGTGCCATTTGGGACAACTGAGAACTGTTCTTTTCACATCACCACTCAGCAGAGAGTCTGCTACACTGAACCACCGTATTTTCCTCTGTCTCACCACACTCTCAGCCTGGATGGGAAATAAGTATCTGCCAAATATGTGACAACCGTTTCTAAATATTCATACCAGTAATTTCAATTATTCTTCACATAGCCCATAAAACTGTGCAAATGTAGTAATCACACAAGATTATTTGCTTAAATTTCCACATTATTTCCCAGAAATCTACATAGTGATATAGTGAATCACATTCTGTCTCTTCAGTTACTATCTAGTTTTCAGTACTTGCTATCCGAGCCTGTCAGTACAGTGTTGTATTATAAATCAGACAGTCTATTTGTTAATATCCACCTACTTACCAAAGGCCCTATCATTAATGAATGATGACAACACCCCCCGCTGGTTTACCCCAGCCGCCCCCTCCTATCCTGAGCCTCTGCGCCCTACACAACACTCAAGCCCCAAGTGGCTTATTGAAATTCCGAAACTAAAACACACACTCACACAGTCTCCTGAGTTTGCCGCTCATCGTTACACGAGCACAACCCGGCCCTCCCTCCAGCGACACAGAGGAGCGAAGCGCTGCCAGCTCTGGCATGGATACGGAGTCAGGCTCACACAGGGGAATGGACCCAGGGCCCGGAAAAACTTGGCAAGGAATGGCTAGGAGTATCACCTGTGTGGAACGTTTCTGGAACATTCTACTGCTCAGAGACAAGAGGAGGATCAGCTGTGGAGAGAGAGAGAGAGAGAGAGAGAGAGAGAGAGAGAGAGAGAGAGAGAGAGAGAGAGAGAGAGAGAGAGAGAGAGAGAGAGAGAGAGAGAGAGAGAGAGAGAGAGAGAGAGAGAGAGACAAGAGGAGGATCAGCTGTGGAGAGAGAGAGGAGACAATAGGAGGATCAGCTATGGAAAGAGAGAGAGAGGAGAAGAGGAGGATCAGCTGTGGAGAGAGAGAGGAGACAAGAGGATCAGCTGTGGAGAGAGAGGAGACAAGAGGAGGATCAGCTGTCTAGAGAGAGAGGAGACAAGAGGAGGATCAGCTGTGGAGAGAGAGAGGAGACAAGAGGAGGATCAGCTGTGGAGAGAGAGAGGAGACAAGAGGAGGATCAGCTGTGGAGAGAGAGAGGAGATAAGAGGAGGATCAGCTGTGGAGGGCGATGCTGCTGCTGCTCTTTCTCCTCCTTTAACCCTCTCTCTCTCTAGCCCTTTCTCCTCCTTTAACCCTCTCTCTAGCCCTTTCTCTTCCTCTAACCCTCTCTCTCTCTCTAGCCCTTTCTCTTCCTCTAACCCTCTCTCTCTCTAGCCCTTTCTCTTCCTCTAACCCTCTCTCTCTCTAGCCCTTTCTCCTCCTCTAACCCTCTCTCTCTCTAGCCCTTTCTCTCCCTCTAACCCTCTCTCTCTCTCTAGCCCTTTCTCCTCCTCTAACCCTCTCTCTCTCTAGCCCTTTCTCCTCCTCTAACCCTCTCTCTCTCTCTCTAGCCCTTTCTCTTCCTCTAACCCTCTCTCTCTCTAGCCCTTTCTCCTCCTCTAACCCTCTCTCTCTCTAGCCCTTTCTCCTCCTCTAACCCTCTCTCTCTCTCTAGCCCTTTCTCCTCCTCTAACCCTCTCTCTTTCTCTTCCTCTAACCCTCTCTCTCTCTAGCCCTTTCTCTTCCTCTAACCCTCTCTCTCTCTAGCCCTTTCTCCTCCTCTAACCCTCTCTCTCTCTAGCCCTTTCTCTTCCTCTAACCCTCTCTCTCTCTCTAGCCCTTTCTCCTCCTCTAACCCTCTCTCTTTCTCTTCCTCTAACCCTCTCTCTCTCTAGCCCTTTCTCCTCCTCTAACCCTCTCTCTCTCTAGCCCTTTCTCTTCCTCTAACCCTCTCTCTCTCTCTAGCCCTTTCTCCTCCTCTAACCCTCTCTCTCTAGCCCTTTCTCTTCCTCTAACCCTCTCTCTCTCTCTAGCCCTTTCTCCTCCTCTAACCCTCTCTCTCTCTAGCCCTTTCTCTTCCTCTAACCCTCTCTCTCTCTAGCCCTTTCTCCTCCTCTAACCCTCTCTCTCTCTAGCCCTTTCTCTTCCTCTAACCCTCTCTCTCTCTCTAGCCCTTTCTCCTCCTCTAACCCTCTCTCTCTCTATCCCTTTCTCTTCCTCTGCTCCTTCCCTGCTCCAATAGACTATTACAGCCTTAATTTGGACTCACATAGATCAAAACAAGACGATATTTTAACTCCTCAGGTTAGTTGTTATGTAAACCTGTTTTGGTGAAGAGGATTGCCGTTGCGGATTCTGTTGTTGCCACAGTGTTCTATTTGAACGTTTCATTTTGTCTGTCGCAGTCAGGAAGTAAATTACAATGGGAGAAAGAAGGATTCACAATGGAAGGTAAAAGGCTTACTTCAGAGTAATAGTGATGGAGAAATGACATTTAACACCAGTGTAGGGACAGAGAAGTTATTACCGTAGCGGTTATCTGATTTGCTGTGAGTATACCTCTCAGTTTTGAAAAAGGTACCCCTTCATAAAAGAACTGCAAACATATCATTGAAGTACAGTAAGCTCGTACTATCCCTATAATCAGCTGGCTCCAGTTCATTACATAGAAACAATCTAGAATTACACAGTGACTTTCCACCCACTCCTCCATGGAGCTCTTCTGAGCTTAACTTATTTACCAGTCTCTCCTTTTGATTGCAATCTATGAAGAATTACCTGCCTCCCAGCTCAGTCAGAACAATTAGATTGCTCTGCAGTCTGTATTGGAAATCGATAGCTGCCTGGGTTCAATCAAGCCCAGGTGATAGTCCTCTTTAACCCAGAGACGCCTGAGGAGATGTCTATTGAAGGTGACGCCGATTGTCACTCGGACTCAATTCGGCCCCCTGTCATGAGACGGAGAGGGAGCGATCCGCCCGGCAGAATGATTCCTCCACCTGAGTCGCTCCTCGGATCGATGGGAATCGTGTTGTGATTCTCTCGACTCCTCCCTAATTGCTACAGCAGGTGAATGAGGGAGACATTGATTGTGCATGTCTGCCTGGTGTGTTAAGACATCAACAACCCTGCTGTGGGTACTCCATTACCATGGCGTTTGAACACAATAACTAATGTTAGCTCATCATGACTGAGAAGTGCATGATATTGTAAGGTCAGACAAGGCAAGACTAGTTATCTATACAGTAGAACTTAGTATATTTTGTGTTGTCATATACTCCTCTGGGATGGCACATGATAAAGTCCTGTGTCCCAAATGGTATCCTATTCCCTGAATAGTTCAGGCCCTGGTTGAAATTAGTGCAATACCTAGGGAATAGGTTGCCATTTCGGACGCAGACATTGAAGTTCCTTGATTGACACAAGTTGCACTTGAAAAAAGTCATTGTAAGGCAACGTGCAGCTGGACTCCAGATCCTAAACAAACTGGACAGGAGAATAGTCCCCTGAATTAAAAACAGATATATTTATAGACTGGTAAATCAATCCAACTCAACATCACAGTGAAGTAGAACAGTTAACAAGACAGCACTCAGTATGAGAGGAGAAGGAGAAGGAGAAGGAGAAGGAGAAGGAGAAGGAGAAGGAGAAGGAGAGCAGCAACTTAGGTATCTAAACCAAGGGGGCCTTCCAGCTAAATGTTCACAGAGGATATTCTAATGCCTCTCCACAGCTTTCTAGTTTCAGGATCAGATTGGGTTTCTTTCTCACTGCGAGGGAAGGGGATTAAGCTGTCAGCACCACAACAACAAGCAATTACTAACAGCCTTTCAAAAGTGAATTCTGGCACTGATGACAACTCTCTGTGCCGTAGCAGTCATTGGTGGTGACAGTTCACACAAAGAGGTGCGCATGCACCACACCTGAAGTCAAGCGCGAGGGTCTCGCCTGGAAACACACTGCCATCCGTCTTCACACAGGCCTCTGGGAATACTTGGCATTTAAAAAGTGTCTGTGTATACCAGGACAGGTTAATGTGCCCGCTTTTCTTTCTTAAATGCTACATGTTATTATGGAGCCTGTCTGGATGCAATTAAAATGCAGCAGTGGCAGAGGAGTAGTAATAAACTGCCTGATGAATGTGGCTGATGTGTCTAGGTGTTCTAGTCAAGGTGAAGGGAACAGCTAGTCTGAAAATAAAGTAGTCTGGACTACAGACTTTTTTTAACAATTGAGGTTGATGCATATTTGAATGCGTTTGATTTTAGTGCCGGCAGCTTGTTGAAAGGGGAAAGCATTATTGCTTTACCTTACTGAACTCTGGCCATGGCAAATTCATTTCAGTTGACAAAAGCTTCACATCAGTGGTGAAGGAATGGGGAGGCATGCAGTCGACTTAAATAGCTGTTTTTCTCCAGTTCCCAGTGCCATAGTCTACTAGAGGACCGCCTGAGGGAAAATAATAAGAAAAATACCTTTCTTAAAGGCTCAGTGCAGTCAGTTTTTCCTGTATTTTATATCAGATTGTACAACAGATAATGAAACTACTAACACTGTAAAAGTGTGAAAAACTGGTTGCTGGTTGAAAATACAATCTACACAGGACCTTTCGAATCAGCAGGTTCGCATGGGCGGGAGTTTTGGCTTTCCACGGTGACATCACAATGCGGTAAATTGGTTAATTGACCAATAACAAAGGGAGTTTTTAACCTCTCTGCCAATAACAACTAGTTTTCACTCAGACCACTCACAAACAGTTCTAGCAAAATTCTTGCTTGAGAAATAGTTTTTGCTACAAAGCAATTTTTGCCCATTTTAATGGAAATCTACAGTGGGGAAAAAAAGTATTTAGTCAGCCACCAATTGTGCAAGTTCTCTCACTTAAAAAGATGAGAGAGGCCTGTAATTTTCATCATAGGTACACTTCAACTATGACAGACAAAATGAGGAAAAGAAATTCAGAAAATCACATTGTAGGATTTTTTATGAATTTATTTGCAAATTATGGTGGAAAATAAGTATTTGGTCAATAACAAAAGTTTATCTCAATACTTTGTTATATACCCTTTGTTGGCAATGACAGAGGTCAAACGTTTTCTGTAAGTCTTCACAAGGTTTTCACACACTGTTGCTGGTATTTTGGCCCATTCCTCCATGCAGATCTCCTCTAGAGCAGTGATGTTTTGGGGCTGTCGCTGGGCAACACGGACTTTCAACTCCCCAAAGATTTTCTATGGGGTTGAGATCTGGAGACTGGCTAGGCCACTCCAGGACCTTGAAATGCTTCTTACGAAGCCACTCCTTCAAGGTTCGGCGGTGTGTTTGGGATCATTGTCATGCTGAAAGACCCAGCCACGTTTCATCTTCAATGCCCTTGCTGATGGAAGGAGGTTTTCACTCAGAATCTCACGATACATGGCCCCATTCATTCTTTCCTTTACACGAATCAGTCGCCCTGGTCCCTTTGCAGAAAAACAGCCCCAAAGCATGATGTTTCCACCCCCATGCTTCACAGTAGGTATGGTGTTCTTTGGATGCAACTCAGCATTCTTTGTCCTCCAAACACGACAAGTTGAGTTTTTACCAAAAAGTTCTATTTTGGTTTCATCTGACATTCTCCCAATCCTCATCTGGATCATCCAAATGCTCTCTAGCAAACTTTAGACTTGCCTGAACATGTACTGGCTTAAGCAGGGGACACGCCTGGCACTGCGGGATTTGAGTCCCTGGCGGCGAGTGTGTTACTGATGGTAGGCTTTGTTACTTTGGTCCCAGCTCTCTGCAGGTCATTCACTAGGTCCCCCGTGTGGTTCTGGGATTTTTGCTCACCGTTCTTGTGATCATTTTGACCCCACGGGTGAGATCTTGCATGGAGCCCCAGATCAAGGAAGATTATCAGTGGTCTTGTATGTCTTCCATTTCCTAATAATTGCTCCCACAGTTGATTTCTTCAAACCAAGCTGCTTACCTATTGCAGATTCAGTCTTCCCAACCTGGTGCAGGTCTACAATTTTGTTTCTGGTGTCCTTTGACAGCTCTTTGGTCTTGGCCATAGTGGAGTTTGGAGTGTGACTGTTTGAGGTTGTGGACAGGTGTCTTTTATACTGATAACAAGTTCAAACAGGTGCCATTAATACAGGTAATGAGTGGAGGACAGAGGAGCCTCTTAAAGAAGAAGTTACAGGTCTGTGAGAGCCAGAAATCTTGCTTGTTTGTATGTGACCAAATACTTATTTTCCACCATAATTTGCAAATAAATTCATTAAAAATCCTACAATGTGATTTTCTGGATTTTCTTTCCTCATTTTTTCTGTCATAGTTGAAGTGTACCTATGATGAAAATTACAGGCCTCTCTCATCTTTTTAAGTGAGAGAACTTGCACAATTGGTGGCTGACTAAATACTTTTTTTCCCCACTGTATTACAGTAAGGTACTTAATTGTTACCCAGAATGAATTTGATATTGATATATAAATGGCTGCATTGGCCCTTTAACAATTGTGATCACCATGGACTTTGCAGAGAAACAACAATGTTAAATCAAAAATCTTTCTCCAACTTAAGTGTTTTCATTCTTACCAAAAACAGATCACAGAGGACTAGTCTAAAAAGCAACCTTTTCTCACGTAAAATAAAACGACAGAAACATTGTCAGTGAAATCAAAAGAGGAATGTCATTGATGTCTACGGGCACAATGACATCACCAGGCCCCAGATTTATGTTAACACCAGAAGTCCTTCCCCCGTAGTAGAGGTTCGCTCTTCATGGCTCAGGTTCTGAATGGATGATAAATCCTATTGAGGGGCAACTGACCTGGCTCCCGCTATTGTGGCCTTTGTCAAAAATCATTCTATGTGGTGTTACGGGCAATATCAAATAACCAGCATAGTATAATGCCAGATCAAAACTTTTATAAACAAAGGATTGGATTTTCCTCCAGTGCTTCCTTTAATGTTTACAGGGAAAATAGGAATGGGAAAATGGGCAAATCAAAACAACAAATGACACACTGCATTTGTTCCAGTCAAAATGGGGATGAAATTCAATGTCAACGCTGAAGCTCCAGCCTGTAGCCTTTTTTTATTCATAATCATTTGGAGGGGAAAAAATTGACATGTTTCTTCAAAGAAGTCAAATATAGAAATTGAGCCCATCAAAAACTAGTCTGGGAACTCGATTGATTCTAATCAGCGTTCACTTTACAAAGCGAGGGCGAGAGGTCAATAAAGAGTTTCATCTCAAATATGCTATGTAAATATTTTGTAGGCCAACCGGTCAATAACATCGTTATGAGATCTCAGAGAGAGAGAGAGAGAGAGAGAGAGAGAGGGGCAATCCTTACCAACCTTTTCATTTGACATTTATGTCTGTTAGAAACTGGAAATTGCTGTCAGGCTCCTGGCAGATTCTCTCAATCTATTGTAATGATTTGGACCGATAGGTTGAGTTACAATGTGCAGCAAGAATTAGTTCTCAAATGACACTTACATTTGATTCATATAACGATGACCAATTCCTTACCATATTCTATGATTCCTGTGTCCCAGGCAACCAAATCATCCACATCAAAAAGACCAGGCTAAGAAAACCCACAATGCTCTGCCAACTGTTACAGTATTTCATAACTACATTACCTTTTATCTACCGTAAAGGTCACAATTATGTCTATTATAATCAAGAACCACTCCAGACAGGCTAGTTTACAGACAGTTTGGGTCCCACCCTAAATAGATATGAAAAGTCCTATGTAAGAGAACAGGTCACATCATCAACATGTGTACACTATACATATCTGCTCTGAAATTAAAGTTTTTCAACCTTTTCAAGTGGGTATTTTTCAGAACAACATTGACTGTGCATAGATAAAAAATTAGAAGCACTGACCTTTTCAAAATGGTCAAGAAAGAAGTGCCTGTCCATTAAATAAGTCTCTCTTTCAGACACATGGCTGGGTGAGGAAGAGAAGAGTGCCTGCGGCCTCAACATGTGTGTGTGTTTGTGTATGCACATCCGTGCGTTGTGTGTGTGTATGCACATCCGTGTGTTTGTGTGTGTTAGTGTGTGTTCGTCTGTGGAGATCCATCATTCGACCCGCTCCACTCCGCCTTAGTCCTGTGTATCTGATCTGTGTTATCTGTCCTGGGCAGATCCTGCAGCTCCACCAGGCTGTGTGATGGAGCAGGACAAGCCATTAGTCATAAAACACTGAGGCAGCCCATTATCCACACTTTGATCCACACCACACTGCCTGTAAATACACACTGGCCTGTCAGACAGACACCTGGCCAGAGGAGAGGAGGAGAGACGACAGCCAGGGCACAGAGCAAGCCTCTGTCCCAAATGACACCCTATTCCCTACATAGCGCACAAAGGTGGACAATTTGGGAATAGGGTGCCATTTGGGACACAGCCTAGGTTTCTGGATGGACTCTACCATGCTCTGGTACGTCCACCACTTCCACGGTTACCCCTTTACGTCACTATAACTGACTGCATTGATGGTGGGAGATTGGGGCATGAATTTGTCTCGGGAGACAGGGAGGAGATTGTATGTATTGGCCCATTAGATGTTGATAATGAGAGATCCAGTTGGTTACTGCATCTAGAGGACTCATCTTTATCCTATACTCTCATGTTATGGTTCCACACACACACACACACACACACACACACACCCATGACAACCACACGCACACACACACACACCTACTCACACACGCTTGCAAGTACACACGTCACATATTGACCTTGTCAGCTATTTGTAGTGGAAAGTGACACATCTTAAGGCATCTTGCTGAAACTCATCTCTCATCAATGGAAAAGTCAAGATTACTTTCCACCTTACACACTTATAACTATGAGATAAATGACTTTTGACATAATCTCACTAATAATGTACAGTATATCTGATATAAACCACAATGTCAAATTCTAAATAACCACTGCACTGTGCACAGAGACCCAGCACCTTGATGTCTCTACAATCTAACCTGGTAATAACACAAGATATGTCTCTACAATAAAGCCTTGTAATAACACAAGAGATGTCTCTACAATCTAGCCTTGTAATAACACAAGAGATGTCTCTACAATCTAACCTGGTAATAACACAAGAGATGTCTCTACAATAAAGCCTTGTAATAACACAAGAGATGTCTCTACAATCTATCCTTGTAATAACACAAGAGATGTCTCTACAATCTAGCCTTGTAATAACACAATAGATGTCTCTATAATCTAGCCTTGTAATAACACAAGAGATGTCTCTACAATCTAACCTTGTAATAACACAAGAGTTGTCTCTACAATCCAGCCTTGTAATAACACAAGAGATGTCTCTACAATCTAACCTTGTAATAACACAAGAGATGTCTCTATAATCTAACCTTGTAATAACACAAGAGATGTCTCTATAATCTAGCCTTGTAATAACACAAGAGATGTCTCTACAATCTAGCCTTGTAATAACACAAGAGATGTCTCTATAATCTAACCTTGTAATAACACAAGAGATGTCTCTACAATCTAACCTTGTAATAATACAAGAGATGTCTCTACAATCTAACCTTGTAATAACACAAGAGATGTCTCTACAATCTAACCTTGTAATAACACAAGAGATGTCTCTATAATCTAACCTTGTAATAACACAAGAGATGTCTCTATAATCTAGCCTTGTAATAACACAAGAGATGTCTCTACAATCTAGGCTTGTAATAACACAAGAGATGTCTCTATAATCTAACCTTGTAATAACACAAGTGATGTCTCTATAACCTAACCTTGTAATAACACAAGAGATGTCTCTACAATCTAGCTTTGTAATAACACAAGTGATGTCTCTATAACCTAACCTTGTAATAACACAAGAGATGTCTCTACAATCTAGCTTTGTAATAACACAAGAGATGTCTCTACAATCTAACCTTGTAATAACACAAGAGATGTCTCTACAATCTAGCTTTGTAATAACACAAGAGATGTTCAATGTTTTTACTCCAAACAAAATGCAATAGAAATGCTCTATAGGTCAACTTCATTATAATAATCATAAAACTGTCTTTCACCTAAATGAATGTCTACTCCCCGATGCCCAGGGGAGTCACTGCCTGCCTCTCTCTTAAACAAACAAGCAAACACACACATTAACAACCCAGCCTCTCCTCATGAATTTTGTTCCACTAAAGTTGTATGCAATATATCCCAGTAAATAGAACCACCATAAGGGTTTATGTGATTGGGCTGTGCTGGAGAGGAAAGGTAGATATTAAACAGCATACGATGAAATTCTGCACTAAACACTTTATTTCCAGCTAGTGATGATTGTTCATCCGCAATAACAGTTAACAGTCATTGTACATTAAATGGGATGGAATCACACCCCACACACTTTCTTCTAGTGAAACAACAATCAATACAAAATACAATTCCAATGTACGTACAAGGTAAATGTATTTGCTGTGTAAGCAATAGTGGTATATTTTATTCTCTCCTTCTGACACTTTTCCATAAAATGGACGCCTGACTAGTAAGCGACAGTGAGTTTTCTGTGAGTCCGTCAGTCTCAGGTGGTCATTTGTAGCCATCAGTCCTGCTGACAGAAGGCCTACAGCAGGGTTCCCAACTGGCAGCCCAAGGGCCAAATTTGGTTTTATTTGCCCCCTCTTCAACAAAATATATATACATTTATATTTTTATTTGTAATTTTCATTATTGGACATAAAAGACTGGAAAAACACCAGGAAATCAGCTCCAAGCGATTTTAATTTTGTAAATCTGTTCCCAAGTACTCCCACGCATAATAGAGACACGTGATCGTATACAAATGTAAGCAAGGTTTTAAATGATTATGTTTTATACAAATATTATATCTGTTTGGGCTTCTTGCGGTCAATTTGCAGTCTACAAATGAATGGAGTTGATGATCCCTGGCCTACAGTATATGGTAGAGATGACCTCGCCCTGCTAAACACCTCGGACCTCATCTTCACTGTGGCCTGCTGTTGACACATTCAAACTGTTTTCTTATTCTTTTCACTTTAATTGCTGTGTCTGTATACCCAGCTAGCAGAACTAGCTACTAGGTTACCACTACCCAGTGAGGATATGTATGGTAAAACCACACATTCACAACCTTTTTTAACTGATCACTTATTCTTAGTACTACATGCCTGTGTTAGGTGTTAAAAGAGTCAAAAAGGGAATCGTTCTTAGTAATACATGCCTGTGTTAGGTGTTAAAAGAGTCAAAAAGGGAATCGTTTATATTTCAATTTTACTTATTACAATGTATTTTTTTGTGGTGTTCAAGATGTATTTTGGTTAGTTTTTTATGTCTTGCAATTATTAAAAAACAATGATATGATGGTTCAACCCTGAGCTTTATAATGAAATCTTTATGGACAGCCCTCATTGGCTATATTTGGATCCAGTCTGCCTATGTTCATTGTCTAACATGGAACATGGACTGTACCATCAAACAGTAGGAGGTGTGAATAAAAAGGCTATATACTGAAATATATTTGTTGCTGTTTTTATGATTTAAATTCAGGGGCCATTTCTCCAGCAACTCCATGAATTCAAGGGATGCACTCGGTCTAGTTTTTATTCAGCCTGAGCTCCTCGTCTGAGCAGCGTATCGACTGAACCGACAGGAAAAGAGAGAGAGAGAGGGGAAGAGAAAGGAAATAGAGAGAGAGGGAGCGGGCTGCTGAAAAATTCATGCCTATGCCAGCTCACTTCATTCTCAGCTCAGCAGGGGCCTGGCTTTGATACTTCACACTCAGAGAAAAAATGCAAATGATTTTTGCTACATAACACGGAGAGAATATATCCCGTGAAAACGATCAAATCTCTGGCCAAACAATTAATAATATTGCCAGAATAGATTCCAATCTGGGGGGTTCAGATTCTAGAACAATGTTTTTCTTTTTATTGTTTGGACAACGTTGTTCCCACAATCTATTTTTAAGATAAAGGTGCTAGATTTATGTTTCAATAAATTGTTGAAATTGAATATCACAAGGTCAACAAAACCTGTAAAAATAGATTATTCCAAAATTGTAAGAAAAACTAAATGAATTCCCAATCTAAAAACTAAAACAATACATATCTTAATAACTGTAGTAAGTATTTTGGTAAGAAATCAATCAAAATCGAAATGATCAGCTACCAATGTGAGACCAGAGGCAGAGCCTGAGTCCAATACTCCAATGATTCATGAATTAAAAGTAAGGAGAGGAAAGATGGCTTGTGTTAGAGTGCTAGAGGAGGAAATATTGGCTTTGACAGGTAGCACAGTAGGGGGCCGTGCGCCACAGTAAAACTACAGATCTATTTTTTCACTCAGACGCTATTTCAAGAATGCTGATGAGATATTCTCCTATGTTTAGAGCTCAGTCCCTCACCAAAGGAAAAGGTTGATTCAACTCTTCAACTTCAACAGCCAAAATGAGCAGCGACGTATAGACACCGGTTTCTATATTGTTATTATTGTGTTGTGATATAAAACTGGGTCCATTCGATGGAGAATCCAGATCTGTTTTTTCAGTAGTGATGTCAGTGGGTTAGGTTAGTGGTGGGAGGGGTGGAGTTTGAGTGGGGTGTTTCTGTGTGTGTGTGAGTGTGTTAGTGAGTGTGTTTGTGTGTAGGGGGGTTGGTGGAGGTTGTGGAGGGTTCGTGGTTTGTGGCTGGTAGGGGTGGAGTATGGCATATGTGTGTTTGTGTGTGTATGTGTGCGTGGGCACATGTGACTGTGTACGTGTGCACATGCAAGCGTTGGAATGTGTGTGCGTATGTATGTGTGTGTGTGTACCCGTGTGTGTGTATAGGGGGGTTGTGGAGAATGGGGGTCGTGGAGAATGGGTTGGGGTGAGTTAGGGGAGCTCTGCTCGAAATAATGTCTTCTCCACAGCAGGACGCCCCAACGGCCAATTACAGCACGGAATCTGGGCTGGCTGACAAGTGACCGTCGTCGCAGGCGGAGGATCTGTGCTTTGTTCCGTGGCAGCAGGGCGGCATTTAGGGGAACAGATATGGATTCTGAATGCACAGCAGGTTTGGGCAACGGAGAGGTGAAGGGGGCGAGAGGTGGTGCAGAAGGTGTCACTACATTCGTGGTTTGTGGCTGGTAGGGGTGGAGTATGGCATATGTGTTTTTGTGTGTGTATGTGTGCGTGCGTGGGCACATGTGCCTGTGTACGTGTGCACATGCAAGCATTGGAATGTGTGTGCGTATGTATGTGTGTGTGTACCCGAGTGTGTGTATAGGGGGGTTGTGGAGAATGGGGGTCGTGGAGAATGGGTTGGGGTGAGTTAGGGGAGCTCTGCTCGAAATAATGTCTTCTCCACAGCAGGATGCCCCAACGGCCAATTACAGCACAGAATCTACATTCTAATATGGTACTGTACACACTCAAACACAACAGACACATTCTAATATGGTACTGTACACATCCATACACAACAGACACATTCTAATATGGTACTGTACACATCCATATACAACAGACACACATTCTAATATGGTACTGTACACACTCATACACAACAGACACATTCTAATATGGTACTGTACACATCCAGACACAAAAGACACATTCTAATATGGTACTGTACACACTCGTACACAACAGACACACATTCTAATATGGTACTGTACACATCCATACACAACAGACACACATTCTAATATGGTACTGTACACATCCATACAAAACAGACACACATTATAATATGGTACTGTACACATCCAGACACAACAGACACACATTCTAATATGGTACTGTACACATCCATACCCATAATTGTAAGGCTAAAACAGTCCAATGAGGGGTGTGGTTAGCGTAGCTGTATGACGTGGTGGGTTGATAGAAACAGAAACATCACACCAGGAACTAACAAACCAGCTGCACAAGCAGCTTCACTAGTTCCACATTTTCTGTTTGAGCCAAAATGAGCCCCCCAGGGCTGAAAGGGGACAGTGTTTCAAAATCACCTCAGCTGGACACTTTCATACATCATTGTAGTGTTTCTGCACTTCTCAGTAGAATATCTCTATGCTCTAGTTTAGAATTCCTTCTCCTTCTCAGTACTCAGTAGAATACTACTATGCTCTAGTTTAGAATTCCTTCTCCTTCTCCTTCTCAGTACTCAGTAGAATACTACTATGCTCTAGTTTAGAATTCCTCCTCCTTCTCAGTACTCAGTAGAATATCTCTATGCTCTAGTTTAGAATTCCTTCTCCTTCTCCTTCTCAGTACTCAGTAGAATACTACTATGCTCTAGTTTAGAATTCCTTCTCCTTCTCCTTCTCAGTACTCAGTAGAATACTACTATGCTCTAGTTTAGAATTCCTTCTCCTTCTCCTTCTCAGTACTCAGTAGAATACTACTATTCTCTAGTTTAGAATTCCTTCTCAGTACTCAGTAGAATACTACTATGCTCTAGTTTAGAATTCATTCTCCTTCTCAGTACTCAGTAGAATACCTCTATGCTCTGGTTTAGAATTCCTTCTCCTTCACATTCTCAGTATTCAGTAGAATACTACTATTCTCTAGTTTAGAATTCCTTCTCCTTCTCAGTACTCAGTAGAATACTACTATGCTCTAGTTTAGAATTCATTCTCCTTCTCCTTCTCAGTACTCAGTAGAATACCTCTATGCTCTGGTTTAGAATTCCTTCTCCTTCACCTTCTCAGTATTCAGTAGAATACTACTATTCTCTAGTTTAGAATTCCTTCTCCTTCTCAGTACTCAGTAGAATACTACTATGCTCTAGTTTAGAATTCCTTCTCCTTCTCAGTACTCAGTAGAATACTACTATGCTCTAGTTTAGAATTCCTTCTCCTTCTCAGTACTCAGTAGAATACTACTATGCTCTAGTTTAGAATTCCTTCTCCTTTTCCACAGAGGAGATGAAGACATATTATAATTAAGCAATAAGGCCTGAGGGGGTGTGGCACCCTGAGGTGCCTTATTGCTATTATGAACTGGTTACCAAAGTAATTAGAGAAGTAAAAATACATGTTTTGTCATACCCGTGGTATACGGTCTGATATACCACGGCTGTCAGCCAATCAGCATTCAGGGCTCGAACCACCCATTTTATAACTGGGTCTAACACAATCATACCGCTCAGTAAAAGTCTCCACAAACAAACCATCAGGCTAGAGTACAATGAGTCCATAAAGCTTCAACGGGACTCTTCTCTATCTTTCTCTCACACTAAGCTTGAGGACATTTATCTTTGATGCCTTCTACATCTGCATTGCTGGCTGTTTGGGGTTTTAGGCTGGGTTTCTGTATAAGCACTTTGTGACATTTGCTGAAAAAGGGATTTATAAATATCTTTGATTGATTGATGATATGTATCTAATCTTTGGGGCCAGTAAACCAATCTCTACATAAAACACTGCAATCTGTTTATAAAAGCTAATGACTTATGACTGCTTTTTAAAAAGCTGTTTGACATCAATTGTAAGACTGTTATTTGGGTACACACACACACACACGCACGTACACACACACACACTTCCCCCCTGTATTTGGGGCCAAATAATAATTTGCTGCAGCCCCACAATTTGTCTGCAATCTCTTCATAGACTTGTTTATACTCTTGGAGTAGTGAATGATAACACTGAGGGACATGGTTGTGTAGGTGGCTATATGCCTGCCAGCTGACTAATTCAGGTGATTGGAATTATCACATTAAGGTAAAAATAGAAACCCACGTATAAGATATTCATGTTATATTGTTTCTGATGCATTTTTAAAACTATGAAACCATGTTTTTTGTGTTTCTTGTGTAGAAATTGAGTTTCTTGAGATCAGGTCAAGGTATCTATATTCGTCTATAGTATTTCATCCTATAATCGTCTGTTCCATACACTTGAACTTGACTGAAATGACTGTGTTCATATAGTTTTATTTTATACAGGCGGGAGAGGATTTGCCAGGTCTCTGAGAGTGGTTTTGAACATCCAGCTTGGTCTAAAAACATTGAGTTAATCAATTCCCTTGGTGTTGGCTGCATTTTCAGCCCTTCAATGCTTCTTCCTAATGGCTTACTTGTTCTGTTCGAGAACCGGACGCGGAGGAAGGAAGAGGAAATAAAAGCGATTCCAGACCCATCCTTTCTCTCCGTCCTCCTCTCTTCTAAATCAGCCGCTCAGAGACCATTAAAGACCTGCTCGTGGTAAAAAATATAATTCTGCTAGTTTAATTTTATTTTTAAATCATGCACCAAAAATGTCATTGTTCCACTCCAAAGACTTCATAGTTATATGATTATAATTTCCATGGTTGAGAAGTGCAAGTACACTGTGATGCCCCTTCCTTCCGTTTGACGCAAATCACACGTCACAAAAATTCAGGTTCGTTGCTTTACATACAGGTATAGCCTTATACCAACACATGTAAAGTAAGATCTAATGTAAACAATGCACGCATCATGAAACATATCATTGTTTAACTGTGGAGAAGGATAATACTTATTTTATATATAATTATATAGTGAGTGATGGATGTACTGAATAGCTAAACAATTACATTTTCAATAATTAATAACCAATAAAGATCAAAACTGAAGATCTAGGGAAACAGGGATATTGTCTGTACTATAGCATTGCTATTGCTATAGTTTCAGTATGATTACATAAATCACTTATTTATCCTGGGCCTAAATATAACCTTTTCTACAATGCACCATTATAATGCAGGTTTAGCATGTAATCCAAGCATCATCAAGATGTCACTTGCTGGACACATAGGAAATCAAGAGAATGCTTAAAAAATGCTTTTAAAACATTCAAGTTCCTCTGGACCGCTGTGATTCTACCAAAGCTTTATAGTATTAATCTGAAAAATAGAGATGTAGAACTACAGCCAGACAATGGAGGTTATAACTAATAATTATTGTGTTAAATCTAAAATGGATTCTCAGGCAGGATTAAGTATTGACTAATACAAAGCCTGTTTACTGCAAGTAATTACTATCATTCTACTATAATCTTATTGAGATCAATGTGTCTCTGATGAATTCCCAGAATTATTCTCCATACAATTAGTTTATTTATCAGGCTGTATCCCTGAAGCATCTCTTTACAGTACATCTATAATTCATAATACCTCTTAAAAGGTGCATTACTTGCGATATTGTAACTGCTTGTTTTAACTTAAATATATACATGTAAGTCATTTAAGGGAAAGGGAGTAATATCAGTAATTTAAGGGAAAGGGGTAATATCACTTGATGAAGCAATGGATTGCAGACAAATAAATAATTGATGGTCCATTATTTGTATTCACTACCACACTGACTGATAACATCACTCTTCCTGCTAATTGTCTAGAAACCACCACTAAAAATGTTAAAAGAGAAAATCTTTTAAAATTTTTACTCCTCAAATGAATCAGGGAATCTCATGTTGCTGTTTGTCTGAGGACCGATAGATGGACTGTGTGTTCCTATCCCACCTGTCTGGAAAAGATAGGCCTACTAATGGCAATGGAATGCTGTCCAACAATAAAATGCATTATTAACGTTTTCACCTTTATTTAGTTAAGAGATAATGCCAGAAAATACGGTGTTTGGAGGATATATTGGCATGGGTGTTGTTGGCAAACCGTGCCAATATATTCTCCAAACACCGGCTTCTCTGGCATTATCACTTTTATACAATAGGTTACCAACATATTCAAATAATGACTGACATATATATATATTTTTTTGAATTTATTCATACTATTTTATTCTTCCACAAGATATAGATATAGTCCCATTATTATCCCTCGCTTGCTGGCTAGCCAACTACGGCTAACTTAAAGTCACGTCAAGGTTTAAGTTGTTTTTATTTGGATACATCCATAACAATGAGCTAATAAGCCGCTATTTCACCTGGCATAGGAAATGTGATCTCTCGTCAGGACATTATTGTTCAGAGGAGCTAGCCAACAACACAGCTAACACAATCACTTCAAACTGAAGCTGGAAAAACTCCATACTAGCTGCACTTCATTTTGTTTGACCTGCTTTCTATTGCCATTTCTTTGTATATATCCATAAAAATGATGCTAGCTGATTAATGATTTTGACTGGATGAGAAACGCAGCCTGCCTGTTTGTCTCCTCCCGACACCTTCATTACTATGGGACAGCTGGAGATCGAATTTTAATATTGAAACAATGTTGCAAATGTCGGATAGACAGGCCGCAAGGTTTATACAAATCTCAGCTGTTGTAAACTAAATGTTAGTCCAAAATAAATGTGCGATAATTTCTAGATGCTTTTTATAGTGGAGATCAAGTTTAAAGATTGCCTGGCTGGGCTGATGAGACAGTGGATTGCTCAATCAGATTTACAATGTATTTTTTTAGTTATTTAACCTTTATTTAACTAGGCAAGTCAGTTACAGACACATTCTTATTTACATTGACGGCCTACACAAATGGAACAGAGTAAATAGGCATTTTAACGTCATAGATTTAGCCGGTGGTAACTTGTGGAATAGACACCGGCTGGAGTGCGGTTTTAACCAATCAGCATTCAGGATTAGACCCACCCGTTGTATAGTTAAGTAATAAGGCACGAGGGGGTTTGGTATATGGCCAATATACCACGGCTAAGGGCTGTTCCCAGGTAGGCCGTCATTGTAAAGAAGAATTTGTTCTTAACTGATTTGCCTAGTTAAAGAAAGGTAAAAAAAAAAATGACGCATCGCGGAGTGCCTGGACACAGCCCTTAGTCGTGGTATATTGGTAAATAGAGCAGTAAAACTAAATGTTTTGTCATACCCGTGTTATAAGGTCTGATATACCACGGCTGTCTGCCAATCAGCATTCAGGGCTCAAACCACCAAGTTTATAATTATAAATAAACTATGCAAACAACAAAGTGGATGTGCGTTTGATGAAGGTTACTATGCAGTGTCCCAGTGATCTTTTGGTCTCCATACCATGTGGGTGTATAGCAGACATAAAACAAAAAAAGATCATTATGAATATTCTAAATGACAACGTCACAAGATGTACAAGTTAAACACGAGTCACTTATTAATTAATTGATTAAGTCCTGTTTTGCATTTATTTATGTGTGATGAGGAGGGTTCTCCGATAGGAGCCTAGTATTATTAACACACAATGCCTCTCACCCCTGTTCTCTTACCTGTCCTTGGCCATGCAATCCCCTTCAGTTTGTTACAGGGTGAACTTAAGTGTCCATACTTACATTTCTTAGCAGTATTAACACGTGCATAATATGTACTTTTGTTTTGATGTAATTACATCTCCTATTTCGAATATTGTTAAGTTGGTTGTTAAGACTATACAGAAGTTGTAGTTAAGCCTCGAGCTGTTTTCAGTTTCCTTTGCCTTTCCCTATGATATTTGTCTGTCTATATGCTGCCATCTGCTGGTACAGTTTAGACACCACCACAAAACACATTTATTGCTGTCACACAGAACATGGTGATGGATATCGAGTTTGCAACTGGAAAGAGTAGTAACTAATCAATGATTTAAAACTACATCAACAACTGTCTGATTTGGCATAGGTACATTAGGCCAGGACTATAGTCCTTATTGGACATGCCCCAGCAGGTCCAGACAGTGGTTAACTGAACACACACTGTTCTGTTTGACCAAAAGCCACACTATACTGTATCTGTTTGATTAAGGGTGCGACTACAGTTTAGTAAATTAATCATCCACAGCTAACCTGCATTATGCACTCCTTTAGAAGTGAGACTCCACCTGCTGTCATAGCCCTTACGAAAAAAGATTGCAGTCAGAGTGCAGTATTACTGCAGTAAAGACAAGTACGCAGCAATTATAGCGTCCGAAATAACACATCCGATTGCAGTTACTGCACTTTTACCTCAGTTTCAAAACTACAATCTGCATTCTACTGGCTAGGTCTCTCTTCAGTCTTTGGCTGTAGATTTCTCCTGCTCGGGTCCTCTGAAAAACAGCACCCTATGCAAAACATTACCAAACGAATGCAATACTGTCTGGCAGACCGATTTACATATCATCAAAAATAAGTTCCTCTTTATGCAACCACTCTCAACTCAGTGGCATTTTGGGAATGGTGTAGGACTAACTGACCAAATTCTGTTTAACACACAGTAGGCTTTGTTATACGACAGAATAACATTCAGACAGGTCCTCGACATTATTATCTAAAATAAACAAATGCGAGTTGTTTCACAACAAATTTACAGAGTTCCGCGGAAGTCTTGTCGTCTACTCAGGAAAGACTCGTCATGGCCATCTTTCCCACCTTCCGTTGATTAGAGTTGCACGATTTTTTTTTCTTAATTCAAAGGGCCAGGATCCAAACGCGGTAGATCGATATTGAATATGGAAGGAGCAGCGACGCGTACTGTGATAACGTCTACAAGCAGCAGCACGGAAAACGTTTCCACCTCTACTCTGGATTACGACAGGAACTTTTTCCGAACTGCTTCGGGGCTCCTCGTTTTCGCAGAAATAGTAAGTAGTCAAGTTTCAAGTTTCAAGCTGTAGGCTACGGGATACGCATGGTACGTCGTCCAAAGACATGCTTACTTGCAGGTTCCTTATCAACAATGCAATAACAATAAAACATAATAAAGATAAGAATACGAACATAAATTACATGGCTCAATCGAACAGAATAAACATTTTATAGTAGCATAAATATAATTCAAGAAAGCACATTTTATAGTACAATATTTACATGTGTATTGGAGAAGGTTGGGATGGGGGGAAGTGTATAAACTGGGCAGTATAACAAGAGTCTGGTAGCAAATCAAAATCAAATCAAATTGTATTGGTCACATACATGTGTTTAGCTGATGTTATTGCGGGTGTAGCAAATTGGGCTCCCGGGTGTAGCAAATTGGGCTCCAGAGTGGGCTGCGGTCTAAGGCACTGCATCTCAGTGCAAGAGGCATCACTACAGTCCCTGATTCGAATCCAGGCTGTATCACATCCGGCTGTGATTGGGAGCCCCCTAGGGCGGCCCACAATTGGCTCAGCATTGTCCGGGTTTGGCCGGGGTAGGCCGTCATTGTAAACAATAATTTGTTCTTAACTGACTTGCATAGTTAAATAAAGGTTAAATAAAACATTTAAAAATAAAATCTTTGGAGAGTCTCCCACATGCCTTTTGGCGAACACCAAACGTGTTTGCTTATTTCTTTCTTTAAGCAATGGCTTTTTTTCTGGCCACCCTTCCGTAAATCCCAGCTCTGTGGAGTGTACGGCTTAAAGTGGTCCTATGGACAGATACTCCAATCACCGCTGTGGAGGTTTGCAGCTCTTTCAGGGTAATCTTTGGTCTCTTTGTTGCCTCTGATTAATTCCCTCCTTGCCTGGTCTGTGAGTTTTGGTGGGCAGCCCTCTCTTGGCAGGTTTGTTGTGGTGCCATATTCTTTCCATTTTTTAATAATGGATTTAATGGTGCGTGGGATGTTCAAAGTTTCCGATTTTTTTTTATAACCCAACCCTGATCTGTACTTCTCCACAACGTTGTCCCTGACCTGTTTGGAGAGCTCCTTGGTCATCATAGTGCCGCTTGCTTGGTGGTGCCCCTTGCTTAGTGGTGTTGCAGACTCTGAGGCCTTTCAGAACAGGTGTATATACTGAGATCATGTGACACTTAGATTGAACACAGGTGGACTTTATTTAACTAATTATGTGACTTTTGAAGGTAATTGGTTGCACCATATCTTATTTAGGGGCTTCATAGCAAATACATATAGAATACATATACACACAACACTTTTCCGTTGTTATGTTTTTGAATTTTTTTAAATAAGTTATTTTTTTCATTTCACTTCACCAATTTTGACTATTTTGTGTATGTTAGTTACATGAAATACAAATACAGTGGGGAAAAAAAGTATTTAGTCAGCCACCAATTGTGCAAGTTCTCTCACTTAAAAAGATGAGAGAGGCCTGTAATTTTCATCATAGGTACACTTCAACTATGACAGACAAAATGAGGAAAAGAAATCCAGAAAATCACATTGTAGGATTTTTTATGAATTTATTTGCAAATTATGGTAGAAAATAAGTATTTGGTCAATAACAAAAGTTTATCTCAATACTTTGTTAAATACCCTTTGTTGGCAATGACAGAGGTCAAACGTTTTCTGTAAGTCTTCACAAGGTTTTCACACACTGTTGCTGGTATTTTGGCCCATTCCTCCATGCAGATCTCCTCTAGAGCAGTGATGTTTTGGGGCTGTCGCTGGGCAACACAGACTTTCAAAGACTTTCTATGGGGTTGAGATCTGGAGACTGGCTAGGCCACTCCAGGACCTTGAAATGCTTCTTACGAAGCCACTCCTTCGTTGCCCGGGCGGTGTGTTTGGGATCATTGTCATGCTGAAAGACCCAGCCACATTTCATCTTCAATGCCCTTGCTGATGGAAGGAGGTTTTCACTCAAAATCTCACGATACATGGCCCCATTCATTCTTTCCTTTACACGGATCAGTCGTCCTGGTCCCTTTGCAGAAAAACAGCCCCAAAGCATGATGTTTCCACCCCATGCTTCACAGTAGGTATGGTGTTCTTTGGATGCAACTCAGCATTCTTTGTCCTCCAAACACGACGAGTTGAGGTTTTACCAAAAGTTCTTTTTGGTTTCATCTGACATTCTCCCAATCCTCATCTGGATCATCCAAATGCTCTCTAGCAAACTTCAGACGGGCCTGAACATGTACTGGCTTAAGCAGGGGGACACGTCTGGCACTGCAGGATTTGAGTCCCTGGCGGCGAGTGTGTTACTGATGGTAGGCTTTGTTACTTTGGTCCCAGCTCTCTGCAGGTCATTCACTAGGTCCCCGTGTGGTTCTGGGATTTTTGCTCACCGTTCTTGTGATCATTTTGACCCCACGGGTAAGATCTTGCGTGGAGCCCCAGATCGAGGAAGATTATCAGTGGTCTTGTATGTCTTCCATTTCCTAATAATTGCTCCCACAGTTGATTTCTTCAAACCAAGCTGCTTACCTATTGCAGATTCAGTCTTCCCAACCTGGTGCAGGTCTACAATTTTGTTTCTGGTGTCCTTTGACAGCTCTTTGGTCTTGGCCATAGTGGAGTTTGGAGTGTGACTGTTTGAGGTTGTGGACAGGTGTCTTTTATACTGATAACAAGTTCAAACATGTGCCATTAATACAGGTAACGAGTGGAGGACAGAGGAGCCTCTTAAAGAAGAAGTTACAGGTCTGTGAGAGCCAGAAATCTGGCTTGTTTGTATGTGACCAAATACTTATTTTCCACCATAATTTGCAAATAAATTCATAAAAAATCCTACAATGTGATTTTCTGGATTTTTTTTCCTCATTTTGTCTGTCATAGTTGAAGTGTACCTATGATGAAAATTACAGGCCTCTCTCATCTTTTTAAGTGAGAGAACTTGCACAATTGATGGCTGACTAAATACTTTTTTGCCCCACTGTACAAATCAATTTAAATTACAGGTTGTAATGCAACAAAATAGGAAAAATGCAAAGGGGGATGAATACTTTTGCAAGGCACTGAACATAGGAGATGAGTAATGCAAGATATGTAAACATTATTAAAGTGACATTATTAAAGTGACTAGTGTTCCATTTATTAAAGTTGCCAATGATTTCAAGTCTGTGTACCAAGGCAGCAGCCTCTCTGTGCTAGTGATGGCTATTTAACAGTCCGATGGCCTTGAGATAGAAGCTGTTTTTCAGTCTCTCGTTCCCAGTTTTGATGCACCTGTACTGACCTCGCATTCTGGATAATAGAGGGATGAACAGGCAGTGGCTTGGGTGGTTGTTATCCTTGATGGTCTTTTTGGCCTTCCTGTGACATTGGGTACTGTAGGTGTCCTGGAGGCAGGTAGTTTGCCCCCGGTGATGAGTTGTGCAGACCGCACCATCCTCTGGAGAGCCTTGCGGTTGTGGGCGGTTCAGTTGCCATACCAGGCGGTGATACATCCTGACAGGATGCTCTCAATTGTGCATCTGTAAAAGTTTGTAAGGGTTTTAGGTGACAAGCCACATTTCTTCAGCCTGCTAAAGGTTGAAGAGGCGCTGTTGCGCCTTCTTCACCACACTGTTTGTGTGGGTGGACCATTTCAGTTTGTCAGTGATGTGCACGCAGAGGAACTTAAAACTTTCCACCTTCTCCACTGCTGTCCCGTCGATGTCGATAGGGGGATGTTCCCTCTGCTGTTTCCTGAAGTCCATGATCATCACCTTTGTTTTGTTGACGTTGAGTAAGAGGTTATTTTCCTGGCACCACACTCCCAGAGCCCTCACTTCCTCCCTGTAGGCTGTCTCGTCGTTGTTGGTAATCAAGCCTACTACTGTTGTGTCGTCTGCAAACTTGATGATTGAGTTGTAGGCGTGCTTGGCCACACAGTCATGGGTGAACAGGGAGTACAGAAGGGGGCTGAATACGCACTCTTGAGGGGCCCCAGTGTTGAGGATCAGCGAAGTGGAGGTGTTGTTTCCTACCTTCACCACCTGGGGGCGGTCTGTCAGGAAGTCCAGGACCCAATTGCACAGGGCGGGGTTCAGACCTAGGGCCTCGAGCTTAATGATGAGCTTGGAGGGTACTATGGTGTTGAATGCTGAGCTTTAGTCAATGAACAGCATTCTTACATAGGTATTCCTCTTGTCCAGATGGGATAGGGCAGTGTGCAGGGTGATGGCAATTGCATCGTCTGCGGCAGGTAGCCTAGTGGTTAGAGCGTAGGACTTGTAACCGGAGGGTTGCAAGTTCGAATCCCCTAGCTGACAAGGTAAAAATCTGTCGTTCTACCCCTGAACATAATGGTGACTTTGACTTTCACTCTTGGGGCGGTAAGCAAATTTAAGTGGGTCTAGAGTGACAGGTAAGATGGAGGTGATATGATCCTTGACTAGTCTCTCAAAGCACTTCATGATGACAGAGGTGAGTGCTACGGGGTGATAGTCATTTTTTTCAGTTACCTTTGCATTTGTGGGTACAGGAACAATGGTGGCCATCTTGAAACATGTGGGGACGGCAGACTGGGATAGGGAGAGATTGAATATGTCCGTAAACACACCAGCCAGCTGGTCTGCGCATGCTCTGAGTTGTGATGTCTGTGTGTAGCATGAATGTAAATGTGTGTATGTCTATATGGGCGTGTGCATGAGTGAGTGCATGAGTGCTAAGGTGAGGAGAATCAGAGCAGGTGGTCAGTCCAGTTCAATTGTTCAGCAGTCTGATGGCTTGCAGATAGAAACTGTCTCTGAGCCTGTTGGTATCAGACCTCATGCTTCGACGGTCTGCCTGATGTTAAGGGAGGAAGAGAACAGCTTGTGGCTGGTGTGTGTGGGGTCCTGGATGATGATGCATGACTTCCTCAGGCACCGTTTCGAGTAGATCTACTGGATGAGTTGGTGTTGTGCAAAGCCACGCAATTGTGGGTGTACAGGGGGTACAGCCGAGGAC
The DNA here is from genome assembly GCA_030435695.1 of Brachymystax lenok tsinlingensis. Lineage (NCBI taxonomy): Eukaryota > Metazoa > Chordata > Actinopteri > Salmoniformes > Salmonidae > Brachymystax > Brachymystax lenok. Next base: position 59,622,712 of record CM059789.1, read on the forward strand.
TGAGGACAACCCCGGGGGCCCCTGAGTTAAGAGTCAGTGTGGAGGAGGTGTTGTTGCCAATCCTCACAGCTTGTGGTCTACCCCTCAAGGAGTCCAGGATCCAGTTGCAGAGAGTGATGTCTTAACTGCAACACAAACATATGTGTCCAAGTTTGATATAATAATTTATTGAAATCACTATGGCAGTGGCTTTTACCATCTTTCTCACAATAGCTGCCATCAGAATTCATGGAGGGAATCAATACTGCTTTGTTGATTAAACAAATTAAACACATTATGATGATCAGACATTTTGTATTGTTCATACCTTGTATCATATGGTTAATTGTACCCTTATCATAGGGACATTAGTTCTGATAAAGGGAAGAGTTTGCCATTTGCTGAATCCCATTACTTTTATACAGATTTGCATTCTGCTCGACCAGTATATTTTATGTGTATTGTATACACATTTTTCATAGGCTAATGACCTGTATGAAGTTTTCCACAAATGGTGACGTGACATTGTACTGCACTGAACTGAAGGCTTAATTTATGTCTGTTATAGATTATGGGGATATTATCTACATGCATGCTACGGCATCAACACTTAAATCGCTGGATGCTACTTATCATTGCGCACTTAGGTTTATTACGGGTGCTAGCTACAGAACTCACCACTGTGTTTTATATCAACATGTGGGTTGGACTTTGTTGTCCATGAGACGAGAACAACATGCTCTCGTGTTTGTCTATAAAGCACTTCTGAATAAACTACCTTCTTATTTATCACTCATCAACATTAGAATTATAATTCCTAAAACCAGGTCTCAAGCATGGATTACACTTGAGGCCCCTGCATTCTCCACAGAGTTGGGTATGGCTGCCTTTTTCTGTTATGCTCCTTGCCTATGGAATAGCCTGCAGACTAAACTTCAACTTGAGACTCTTGTCCCCCTTGCCCATTTGAAACATTTATTGGAGGATGTGTATTGTTGTAGTGCTTGTAACTGCTTCAGGTAATGCAAGTTCTTGTGCTGTTAGGGGAATAACCTATGTGTAAATGTAATCATCTGCTGCTATATTTTTTGTGTTATCTGTGATTGTTTGTGTTTGTCTTGTGTAGTTTTTTAATCATTGTACCTAAACTGTCTTGTGTAGTTTCTTAATCATTGTACCTAAACTGTATATGTAAACATGTATACGCAGGGCCCAGCTGTAAACGAGACCTTGGTCTCAGTCTGTGTTCCTTGTTGAAATAAAGGTATAATAATAATTATTATTATTTCACATTTTTCAAGGAAATATAACTGGAGAAAATGACCACAATGTCAACCTACTTTCTGAAATATAGGCTACTTCCTGTAATATAGACTACTTCCTGTAATATAGACTACTTTCTGTAATATAGGCTACTTTCTGTAATATTGGCTACTTCCTGTAAAATAGACTATTTCCTGTAATATAGACTACTTTCTGAATTATAGACTACTTTCTGTAATATAGACTGCTTTCTGTAATATAGGCTACTTTCTGAAATATAGGCTACTTTCTGTAATATAGACTGCTTTCTGTAATATAGGCTACTTTCTGTAATATAGACTGCTTTCTGTAATATAGGCTACTTTCTGTGATATAAGCTACTTTCTGTAATACAGGCTACTTTCTGTAATATAGGCTCCTTTCTGTAATATTGGCTACTTTCTGTGATATAAGCTACTTTCTGTGATATAAGCTACTTTCTATAATATAGGCTACTGTCTGTGTAGACAGACATTGGGTCTAAGTACAGTGTTTTATTTTTCTCTGGAAAGGGAAGTTGTTTAAAAACAAGGTCAGTTTCATTGTCCCTTTTCCTTCCAGCATCAGAGGAGAATGTGACCAAAAGAGTCTTCTCTTCCACTTAGGCCAGACATTCTTTTTTCCTGTGATACGAAGCAACCAATGAAACATTATTTTCTTTTAATAACAGGAAGAGAGGTTTGGAGTGCAACAGAGGACAAAACTTCCCATTATTTACAGTAGCACGCAGTATAACAAACTGTGTCTATAGATTTATCATGATCAATGTGTTACGACATTCTTTCAGAATGCTGTCAGATCAGATGTGTGTCAGTCAGCTGCGGGTTTAATTTCGGTTCCAGAAATACAAACTATGAAAAATCACTTGGCAATTATGTTATTCTTTGTATAGTTGTTGTACTGTTTTAGATGAGAGCTTGCAGGTAAACAGATCACTCTACACTAGACTGGATCCTGTGCATATGATTTGATTTAGGCTATATTATTTCCTTTCATTGTAATCTCTTTCTACAGTATGCCATCAAGATAAGCACAGCAAATGCATTTAAATACACGATAAGGTAGACACCACCAGAGCACAGCCATCACTGACTATGTGGTTGTCCCAAATGGAACCCTATTCCCTATATAGTGCACTACTTTCTACCATGGGCCCTTTTAAAAAGTAGTGCACTATAAAGGGAATAGGGTGCCATTTGGAATGCTGGCTATGTGCTTCCCTGTCCCCTCAGGTGTTTGGTCTGCTGGTATGGATGCTGATAGCAGGGACAGAGTACTTCCGTGTGTCTGCCTTTGGGTGGGTCCTGTTTGTGGCCATCTTATACTGGGTCCTGACAGTCATCATCCTCATCATCTACCTGACCATGGCTTACAACAAGATCCCTCAGGTCCCCTGGACAACTGTGGTACGACACATACTATGACACATAATACAACAGCACATTATTTGAAACTTGAGTGACTGAGGTTGTTTATTATATATCTAGTAACTGAATAATTGTGGGCTATTCGTGTAACTCAAAAGCAATGGAGTTATCTGCCTGGATGGTTTTGGGGGAGAGAGGAAAAAGATTGACCAATATTTCTGTGTGCTCCTGACCATGTCTTTATGAATTTGATCAAATTATGCCATTCTATAGTGTGTACTTTCCTACAGTATCTGAGCCAGCCAGCCAGGAATCCTGTTGTTGTCATTCTACAGGGCCTGTTCTTCAACAGTAGTGCTACAGTGATGTATGTGTTGTTCTACAGGGTCTGTTCTTCAACAGTAGTGCTACAGTGATGTATGTGTTGTTCTACAGGACCTGTTCTTCAACAGTAGTGCTACAGTGATGTATGTGTTGTTCTACAGGGTCTGTTCTTCAACAGTAGTGCTACAGTGATGTATGTGGTGTTCTACAGGGCCTGTTCTTCAACAGTAGTGCTACAGTGATGTATGTGGTGTTCTACAGGGCCTGTTCTTCAACAGTAGTGCTACAGTGATGTATGTGTTGTTCTACAGGGCCTGTTCTTCAGTAGTAGTGTTACAGTGATGTATGTGGTGTTCTACAGGGCCTGTTCTTCAGTAGTAGTGTTACAGTGATGTATGTGTTGTTCTACAGGGCCTGTTCTTCAACAGTAGTGCTACAGTGATGTATGTGTTGTTCTACAGGACCTGTTCTTCAACAGTAGTGCTACAGTGATGTATGTGATGTTCTACAGGGCCTGTTCTTCAACAGTAGTGCTACAGTGATGTATGTGGTGGCAGCAGCAATGGATGCAGCTTCAATCAGCCATGCTGTTAAGGGGCGCCATAACTACAACTGCTGGGTCGCATCCACAGTAAGAAAACCACCTCAGACCTCCCAGCAGACATTTAAATCATACCAACTGTGAAAATATACCACAAATGTGACTGAGTATTTATTATTACAGCAATATTAAAATATACAATATTAAAATGCCAAATATATGCTTACAAGTCAGATAAGAGAGGTGTGATGCCACTGTGTACCATCCAGAATGATATCTGTTTATTCCATTTAAGCCTACTCAACTCAGACCCAGCATTGTACTGAATTGTAATGTTTTCATCTGTCTGTTTTTCAGTTCTTTGCTTTCCTGGTCACGCTCTGCTATGCAGGAAGTACATATTTAAGTTTTAAATCATGGAGATCAAGGGATGGGGAACAATAACCAATCACAATGGACAACTAAAGTATATCTGTTATGGAACACATGAAGGATGCAACAACCACTCCTTCCCTTTGGAATGCATTTCTCTATTATTTTATTTCTGTTATATTTCTGTTATTTTGGAGTTATGGTGTGTTTCATCTGTTAGAATGACAGAGCCTGAACCTCAGCGGTGTTTTTACTTCTTATGAACTCATGAGTTTAGATGAAAATGACTGAAGCTAATGAAGTGGCTATTTTTCTGAAGCTGGAGATCAAAGCTTTAACTCCAATATTAAAATGGATTCTACACTAGATGGTGCTACAATACAAGGCTAAGAAACAGGGCTGATGAAGAACATTACAGTCAATTCTCTTTCTGATTATTATTATTATGTGACCCGTTTCAGGAAACTAAGCGTACTTCACAGGAGTACCGTTTCAATTAGATTTTTTTTTCTTCTTCAAAATGTGTTTTTTGGCTGAAATGCCTACTCGAACATGTGCACTTTCATGTGCCTTAATAACAAACTTGTATGCCATCTGTAAATACGAATAAAAATGTTAAATTACGAGCCTAGTTGGTTTAGCCATAGAAAAGACAGCAACCTTCCTGCCAGCCATGATTGGCTGAGATAATGAGTGGGCTGGACATGCTGAGAGATGAGTTTGGATTGGTCTGCTATTTGAGCTGGTCAGTATGTGTTGGTAATCCTGTATAACGCAGATTTTTATTTTTAAGTATCGTGTAGTAAAACTGCGTATTAAAAAGTGTTGCTCTCCACTTTCTGGAGGACTGAGCTCAGTGGAATTTGAGTATGATAGCTAAGGAGATGGAGAAAACACCTGTCTCCGGATTACATCTTCAAATTTAGGGCAACCATGGCATCTGTGACAAGAGACGCGTCCATGTATATGGGTAAGAAAGTGGTTTCATTTCAAGTTAAAGTGTACTGTTAGCTAGCTAATGTTAGCTGGCTGGCTAGCTAGCTTACGTTACATGTATGATCGTATTATTCGTATCTCAGAGCCATTTGCTTGGCTAGCTAACATTGAACCTGGTTGGTTAGCTACCTGCAAATTCATGCAGGGTAGTAACATCACGAGTTGGGATTATGGTTCATTGTTTAGCTAGCTACAAGTCTGCTACACTGAACAAAAATATAAATGCAACATGCAACAATTTAAAAGAATTTACAGAGTTACAGTTCATATAAGGAATTCAGTCAATTGAAATAAATAAATTAGACCCTAATCTATGGATTTCACGTGACTGGTAATACAGATATGATTCTGTTGGTCACAGATACCTTAAAAAAAGTAGCGGTGTGGCTAAGAATGCCTGTCAGTATCTGGTTTGACCACCTTCGCATAGAGTTGATCAGGCTGTTGATTGCGGCTTGTGGAATGTTGTCCCACTCCTCTTCAATGGCTGTGCAAAGTTGCTGGATATTGGCGGGAACTGGAACACGCTTTTGTACACACTGGTCCAGAGCATTCCAAACATGCTCAATGGGTGACATGTCTGGTGAGTATGCAGGCCATGGGAGAACTATGACATTTTTAGCTTCCAGGAATTGTGTACAGATCCTTGCGACATGGGGCCGTGCATTATCATGCTGAAACATGAGGTGAAAGCGGTGGATGAATGGCACGTCAATGGTCCTCAGGATCTTGTCACTGTATCTCTGTGCATTCAAATTGCCATTGATAAAAATTGAATTGTATTCATTGTCCGCTTATGCCTGCCCATACCATAACCCCACCGCCACCATGGGGCACTCTGTTCACAACGTTGACATCAGAAAACCACTCACCCACACAGCGCCATACACGCTGTCTCCATCTGGCCGGTATAGTTGAAACCGAGATTCATCTGTGAAGAGCACACTTCTCCAGCGTGCCAGTGGCCATTGAAGGTGTGCATTTACCCACTGATGTCGGTTACGATGCCAAACTGCAGTCAGGTCAAGACCCCGGTGAGAACAACGAGCACGCAGATGAGCTTCCCTGAGACGGTTTCTGACAGTTTGTGCAGAAATGATTTGGTTGTGCAAACCCACAGTTTCATCAACTGTCCGGGTGGCTGGTCTCAGACGATCCCGCAGGGGAAGAAGCCAGATGTGGAGGTCCTGGGCGGGCGTGGTTACATGTGGTCTGCGGTTATGTAAGTACTGACAAATTCTTTAAAATGACATTGGAGGCGGTTATGGTAGAGAAATTAACTTCTCTGGCAACAGCGCTCGTGGACATTCATGCAGTCAGGATGCCAATTGCACGCTCCCTCAAAACATCTGTGGCATTGTGTTGTGTGACACAACTGCACATTTTAGAGTGGCCTTTTATTGTCCCCAGTGCAAGGTGCACCTGTGTAATGATCATGCTGTTTAATCAGCTTCTTGATATGCCACACCTGTCGTGGCAAAGGAGAAATGCTCACTAACCGATGTAAACAAAACAAATTAGAGAAATAAGCTTTTTGTGTGCATGGAACATTTCTGGGAACTTTTATTTCAGCTCATGAAACATGGGACCAACACTTTACGTGTTGCGTTTTTCTTTTCTTCAGTGTACACAACTACTGTACATCATTTGAAATGCTGCCCAGGTTTTACTTTGTGATGCCTTGAGGATCAAATACAGGGGGATACATTTACTCAGATTATTTAGTGATTCTGGTCTGAATATACAGTAAGGAAGCAGTAGTCAAGATAACATTTTAGGCTCATTGATTAAGCTATAATGTAGCATTGTTCATGGTTTAACAACTATATAAAAAAATCACACATCATTTCTTTAAGATTTGCAGCCATCCCATTGCAGAATCATCCACATTACACTAAATGCAAATAGAAAAATCATATAATTTTTGCCCCATTTAGATCGGTGGCTGTTCCTCAAATTAGCTTGGACTTACTGGGACTAAGACAATGTTTCAAGGAACCAGACTTATTCTGTAAAAAAAGACAATAAAATTTCATTCTATCTCACCAAAACTAGTAAAGCTGCTTTGACTGTTGAACCATGCATATACTGTATAAGCCCTATCTATCAAACTGTCTAATCAAGACCAACCACACAGTTAAAGCTACAGTCGGTGATTCACAACAAAGTGGTGTCCCTCCCCACCACTTGTTTTGGTTTACAGCTGAACATCGAACAGCTTCCCAAATCTCAGACTGTAGCTTTAACTAAAACACTATGCAGCTTGTCATGCAATACCAGGCTAGAATGAGAGCAGACTTCATAGACAAAATGTTTGATGTTATGAATGGGTATGGCAGATATACGTTCCAGACATTATGGGTGTGTTGGATAGTAGCACTGGGAATTGCCAGGGACCTCACGATACGATATTATCACAATACAAAGGTGCTGATATGATATGTATTACGATTCTCACGATCCTACATGTATTACGATCCTACATGTATTATGATTCTACATGTATTATGATTCTATATAGTGATTTTATTGTGATTCAATGTTCCAAACATATTGCTCACTATCTGTCTGTGGCAGAGAGACGACAGAGCATGAGAAAGTAATGGAAATAAAATTGCGCCCCCAAAAATGTGCTTCCTATTTAAAATGAAAATGGAGAACAGTCTATGAAGGAAAATAGAGTTTTAGTGCAGGGACAGCCAACTAGCACAAAAATAATTGTTCGATATTGTTGATGCGATACGACACGATATATCGTCGAAAATAATATCCCGATATGTAACTATCGATTTCTTCTCCTTCATCACTGTTGGATAGGCGTTTTAACGGTCTTGCAGTTATAAATGTAGTTCCTCATTGACACCATTGAGGTAGGGTTTGTTAAGATGACAGATTAGCTTATTGTAGGATCTGGTCAATGCTGTATGTATTTTCTCATCAAAAGGAATACAATGAAATATAATGATTAAAGATATGCTTTTTATTAAAATGTCCATAAGCAGATGTAGCAGAAAAGGAACACATTAAATTCATATAACTAGGCAAGTCAGTTAAGAACAAATTCTCATTTTCAATGACTCCTAGGAACAGTGGGATTTACCTTGTCAGCTCAGGGATTTGACCTTGCAACCTTCTAGGTTACAAGTCCAATGCTCTAACCACTAGGCTACCTGCCACCCCAAATAACAAATACAGCGTATATAAATAGTGAAGGTGAAGTACCCTGAGACGCTATTATCTCCCCATAATATTTGATTGTTCAATTAATCAAAGATATAATTAATCATTTAAATCCCATATGATTCTTTCATTTATTGTGAAAAATTGTGATAACCTCAAATGATGTGTAACAACTCATGTGGTCTGTGACCCACGCTGACAGGACTGTTTTAACATTCCTATCTGATGGGTGCTTCATGAGAATTTAAACTGAATTCATTTGAATGTTTAGAAGTATTTTTGTACTGCTGCAAGTGAGAGATCACCTCAAAAATACTTCCAAAATATTAAAAACATTAAAATTCATTCAGTTTAAATTCTCATGAACCACCTATCAGATAGTGATATAAAAAACAGTTCTGTCAAACATCCGTCCAAACACATAGGGTCAGTTTCCTGGACCCAGATTAAGTTTACTCCTGGACTAAAAAGCATGTTGAATGGAGAATCTCCATTGAAAGTAACTAGTCCAGGACTAGGCTTAATCTCTATCCACGATACCATCCCAAAGAGCAAGACATGCTTTTTTTTTCAATTAGGAGGAGGTACTGTTTCCAGTACTGTTTCCAGCCCCTTCCATGTACACCAATCCCCAGTGGGCTCCAAGGGAGGTTATCCCGGCACCGTTGAAGCGACCGCTTAGCAGTCTCAGCTCACTGCCCATGTTGGCTGGGTAGAAGTTGAAGGAGATTTGGCTGTGCTGGCCGGCCGACAGAGTGCGCCCCATGTTGGTGGTTAACACCAGGTAGCCGATGTAGTCTGCTGGGTTGTACTTCCCAGACACCTCGACGATGGCCTCATCATTAAACAGCTCCATCTCCTGCTTTACACCCCCTTCGTTACCGAACACAGGAGACCAGGTGTAGCCGTATCTCAGCTGGAACCTAAACAGAGGAAGCTTTTCACGTTGGTTGTGTTTTGATAAGGCACATTCAGACCGAGAGAGCAGGTAGCGTCAGAGAATATCAAGAAATGACATTTTCCATTGTACTCTGGGTTAGATACGATAACACTAGTGTTTTGTCATGTACTGAATATGTAATAAACACAAAAAATAAATACAGAAAGAATGTCTGTTGGGTAGTGTAGTTGTACTGAGTCAGTGGTGTGTTTTGGGTAGTGTAGTTGGACTGAGTCAGTGGTGTCTGTTCATGGGTCAGGGTCTGCTCACCCGCTGATGTAGGCATTGCTGTTGTAGTAGTAGTAGTAGTTGTTGTTGGTCTCCCACACTCTGACTCCTGTGATGCGTCCCTCACCGGAGGAAGCAAATGGGGTGCCACCTCCCTGACCCACCGCAGAGGAGTACGAGTATGGGTCTTTGATGGCTTAAATAACATGGGCAATATGTTTACTATATTTGTTAAATTAATAATACCTATTTATATATCCATCATTTTAATTTACACATTTCTGAAAGATCTTTACATTATGAATAAAGTGCAGATGAATGAACTAAAGTACATTCTGCAATGATTTAATCCATCCGCTTTTGTCTCAAAGAAAAACTCCTAAGTCTAACTGAAAAAGACAAGATGGTGAAAGCACAAAAACTATTTAATAATTATAATTCAGAATTGTATTTTTATTACTCACGCATTGCCAAACAGCTAGCCAAGAACACTGTGACAACCAGGATTGAGAACATTCTGCAAAAGGAAAGCATCAATACTTAAGATATACTTCACTCTCACTCCATTTCACTTTAAATGGTACAACTTCAAATAATGTAGTTAATAATGTTTTTCATAGTAGTTTCCCAAAAAAACTAAGTCATTTTACCTGTCAGGTCAACCAGTGTTTCCTAGGAGGGAAAAGAAAATAACCTTTTGAATTGTGACGTAACAAACAACAAAGCATTCTTGAATGTTAAATGTTATAAAACAGCTCTAAAAAGTTGAACCTACTCTTGTTTACTACAATCACTTTTGCAGTGCTAAGCTACTGTCACATTCAAAATAATGTCAGATAACTGAATTTAAATGTAGAGGCAATAGGGCGAAAGTGTTTGTGCCCAAGTACCAAGAGATACTGAGTATTAAATTCATAACATTTCCCACACCAGTATCATGCATTAAATACAAGTTTTCTATTTAGTTAGTTGTGTAGTTACCCACAGTGCTATCTTGAGATGTGTGTGAAAACCTGTGAAAGCTTCTTGTCTCTCTGTCTCTGCCAGGTCCTTCTAGTCTACTGCTTCCTCTAAGAACTGCATTTATACCTGCTGAACATTCCATCAGCTCTAGATGGAAGGAGCATGACAAAGAACATCTTTAGTCAGTCACTCACTGTAGAGAAGTCAGACATTGTTTTCTAATTGGTCGAGGCTACCTTTGGAGGGAGTGTCAAGGAAATATTATAAGGAAATAATAATTGTATGATTTTGAATTGTAACAAATGAATGATCTGAAATAGGGATAAAAAAATATACAATCAAACAATTAAAATAATATACCAAAATCGAATGAATGTGTTCAAAAATCGCTCAATTGCTCAATCAGTCTCCCAATCTTCAGTTGTTTTATTACACCAAGAGGAACTCCTTCCCTTCAAACATTAACATGCTGAAAAAGACAAGTGGATCTGGTCATTAATAGGGTGGTTAGTTCATCGGTTTGCTCAAATACCTACAGTATTTTATTGTAGAATATTTGTTTCAGTACATGTATTTCAATTTAGTTCTAGAGAGGCAGATGAGATTCAAAAATGTTTGTCTCCATTATTGTCCAACGTTTTCTGCAGTCTGTTACAATACTCACATCCTCATTAAAACACTGGCAACCTGTACTTGTTACTACAGGAAAACAATCTGATGTAATTTTCTGCAGATTAACCAGATAAATATCAGTAGGAGCTACAAAGTGAGAAAATGTAATAAAAGTTTGTATACACGTTACTAAGTGAAATACCCTGAGACACTTGTTACTACCTATCCATAATATTTGATAGTTCAATTAACATATTAATACAAATAGATAATGTAGGACCTTATTGATCATTAAAACAAACAAAAAAAGCTAAAAGGTCAATATAAATCTAAATTGCTATATGAACTACTTTTGTGTACGTAATTTGAGTTAACTGTTTTCTTTTAGTTGGGGAAGAATGTGAATTTATCTCTAGAACTACCCATTGGGCACCCACTGGTTGAATCAACGTTGATTCCATGTCATTTCATTTCAGTTCACTTCAAATGGTAAAACTTGAAGTAAGTTTGTTAAGTTTGTAGTTCACAAAAACAAGTTAGGCATTTTACCTGTCAGGTCAATCACCCCTAGGGAGGAAAACGAAATACACTTTTTTGAATTGTGAAATGTGACGTAACAAACTACAAACCATTCTTAAATGTGAAATGTTATAAAACAGCTCTAAAAAGTTGAACATACTCTTGTTTACTACAATCACTCTTGCAGTGCTAAGCTACTGTCACATAAAAAATAATGTCAGATAATTAAATTTAAAGGCAATAGGCCCAAAATGTTTGTGCCCAAGTACCAAGAGATGATGAGTATTAACTTCATAACATTTCCCACACCAGTATCATGCATTAAATACAAGTGAACGTTTACAACAATTACAAAGATTTTACTGAGTTACAGTTCATATAAGGAAATCAATCAATTGAAATAAATAAATTAGGCCCTATCTATGGATTTCACATGACTGGGAATACAGATATGCATCTGTTGGTCACAGATACCTTTTAAAAAAAGAAGCGGCGTTATCATGCTGGAACATGAGGTGAAGGCAGCGGATGAATGGCATGACAATGGGCCTCAGGATCTTGTCACGGTATCTCTGTGCATTTAAATTGCCGTAGATAAAATGAAATTGTGTTCGTTGTCCATAGCTTATGCCTGCCCATACCTTAACCTCACTGCCACCATGGGGCACTCTGTTCACAAAGTTTACATCAGCAAACCGCTCGTCCACACGTGGTCTGTGGTTGTGAGGCCGGTTGTACGTACTGCCAAATTATCTAAAACCAACATTGGAGGCAGGTTATGCTATAGAAATGAACATTAAACTATCTGGCAACAGCTCTGGTGGACATTCCTGCATTTAGCATGCCAATGGCACACTCCCTCAAAACGTGAGACATCAGTGACATTGTGTTGTGTTACAAAACTGCACATTTTAGAGTGGTCTTTTATTGTCCCCAGTACAAAGTCTATCTGTATAATGGTCATGCTGTTTAATCAGCTTCTTGATATGTCATACCTGTCGCATGGATGGATTATCTTGGCAAAGGAGAAATGCTCACTAATGTTAACAAATGTGTGCACATTTTAGAGAAATACGCTTTTTGTGCATATTGAACATTTCTGGGATCTTTAATTTCAGCTCACGAAACATGAAACATGGGACCAACATTTTACATGTTGTGTTTATATTTTTTGTTCAGTGTACAGTAGTTAGTTCATATAAAGATGTATGTAATTTATCTCTATTGAACAAAACAACAAAATCTGGACATTCTGGAGTCCTATTTTGACAGTAAAATATAAGAACTATAGTCTTTTGTCAACGCAACGTTCATGAAATCACTGGATTAGGTTGCATCATGGACATTGTAGATGAAACAACTTGAATACCTCAATAGTTTATAATTTATACTTCGTAATAAAGCAATAAGAATGACTTTCTAAGATATTACTCCTGGCTGGTGCCCCAACTGTAAAATGTTGTGACACCAGAGGAACATGTTAGTCTGGAGCTCTGTAATAGTAACACTTAGGGTAGATGTTCCTTCAGGGGAACACGTGATTTACAATATAACCTAAGTTGTCACCTTGGCTTTTATAACATAAGGCTTAAGCAGACAGACAGACAGAGAACAAGAAGCACAGAGTGACAGCAGAGAAGATGCTGAGACAGATAAACAGCACAACAGGGAGGCAAACCAAATGTCTAGAGCAGAGGCCCAGTTCTAGTGGTGAGTTGTATCTCCAGTTGTGTTTTATATGTTGTATTTGTTTTAAACATCCGATGGTTAAGAAAGAGGAGGAGGACCATGTCTTGTAAGTCACTGGTTGTCATGATTCTTTTCTCTCGGGACAGACCAAGACGCAGCGATGTAGCCAGAATACATATTTATTCAAAGACGGGACGAGACGGAACAAAACAAGAAAACGAGGAACAAGACGTGAACCCTAACGCTAAATCCTAAACACAACACAGAGATCTAAACCTAACCAAGACTGGCGAAACCTAACTAACCACGACTGGCGAAACCTAACTTAACATGAATAGCAGAACCTAAACTATACACGAAAGACAAGAACCTGACTATACACGACTGGCAGAACCTAAACTATACACAAATGACAGCACACGCTAACCATAACATAAACAATAACCCACCAAACTAAAGTGCAACTCCCAAACATATATATGGTTCCCAATTAGAGGTAACGAGACTCAGCTGCCTCTAATTGGGAACCATTATCCCAACATAGAAATAGACACCCTAGAACACACAAACCCTACACCAAAACGAAACCAAAACGCTCCAGCCTGTCATCTCAGGCCTGGGCGTTACACTGGTACAGAAATGGTTAATAAACACTGTACTGTACTGCCAGTGTTACATGTCAGCACCAGTCAGCACGATGTGTAGGGTCAGGGTGTATGTGTGGGAATAGGGTGTATGTGTGTATGGAGTTGGCAGCGCTCATAGTGATGTGGGCTGGTGTAGATAAAATGTCAATGCCAAATTTGTTTCCCAGTCTGCCCCTGTTGTTTTCTAATTGGTCAGGCTACTTTGGTAGGGAGTGGAAGGAAATACAAATACAATGCCTTCAGAAAGTAGTCACACCCCTTGACTTTTCCCCCATTTTGGTGTGTCACAGACAGAATAAAAAATGTATTACATTGAGATTTTTGTCATTGGACAACACGCAATACCCCATAATGCCAAAGTGGAATTAGGTTTTTTGAAATGTTTACAAATTAATTAAATATGAAAAGCTGAAATGTCTTGAGTCAATAAGTTGTTATGGCAAGTCTAAATAAGTTCAGAAGTAAAGATTTGCTTAACAAGTCATATAGTAAGTTGCATGGACTGACTCTGTGTGCAATAATAGTGTTTAACATGATTTCTGAATGACTACCTCATCTCTGTACCCCACACATACAATTATCTGTAAGGTCCATCAGCCGTGAATTGCAAGCACAGATTCAACCACAAAGACCAGGGAGGTTTTCCTATGCCTCGCAAAGAAGGGCACCTATTGGTAGATGGGTAAAAAAAATAGCAGACATAAATCAATGGACCTGTAAATTAGTTTTCAACAGGACAATGACCCATCACACCTCTAGGCTGCATAAGGGCTATTTTACCAAGAAGGAGAGTGATGGAGTGCTGCATCAGAAGACCTGGTCTCCACAATCCCCCAACCTCAAACAAATTGAGATGGTTTGGGATGAGTCAGACTGCAGAGTGAAGGAAAAGCAGCCAACAAATGCTCAGCATATGTGGGAACTCCTTCAAGACTGTTGGAAAAGGATTCCAGGTGAAGCTGGTTGAGAAAATGCCAAGAGGGTGCAAAGCTGTCATCAAGACAAAGGGGGGCTATTTTGGTTACTACATGAATCCAGTTGTGTTATTTCATAGTTTCGATGTCTTTACTATTATTCTAGAAAATAGTAAAAAAGAAAGAAAAACCCTTGAATGAGTTGGTGTTCTAAACTTTATACCAGTAGTGTATGTGTGCCCTCTGTTCCCCATTGTCCTTGTTGGTTATTGTTACCATGTCCGTTGGTCTTGTGAACACCACTGCTGTTGTATCGGCTTCCATGCTACGTGTTATTGTGCACTTGTTTTATGGGTCTCGTCCCATTAGATGTTTACACCTCGCTCTTTTGGGTGGAGAAAAAATTAATCCCATATTACGTATTCCTGCGCTTGTCTCCTATCCTTATACAGCGTGACAGAATAACCAACCTACTAAATGGAGCCAGCAGGAAAGACCGAGCTGTCAACCATCACAGAGTCCAGCATCAAGGACTGTCTCTCCAGACTCAGCAGCGCCATGGACAGCGTGCTGGCAACCATCCTGCGTTTTGAGGGGAATGTGCAGTCCCTCAAGTCTCCAGCACAGGTTCCGGCACCAGCCATCACCACTACCTGCCTCCGTCCCATCTGAGCCAGTTCGCGGAATACCCCTGTCCCTTGCGGGGCGCTTTGACGGCACGCCAGCAAGATGCGACCTCTACCTCGCTTGCTACGCTGAGGCTGTCTCTGGGAGAGACAGGGTTGCCACCGTCATCTCGGCACGGACCGGACGGACCCTGGACTGTGAAACGGGCAGACCTGAGGTAGAGTCCTACGAGCTCTTCACCCTCCTCTTCCGCTCGGTGATTGGTCAGGGCTGAGAGGAGGGTGAGCGCCGACTCTGACTACGGCAGGGATCTAGGACTGCCTCGAAGTTCGCTCTGGCGTTCCGGGATTATCGCAGCCTCCACCAGATGGAACGAGTCGGCTCTGGTCACCGTGTTCAGCAGCGGACTGCGGGAGGAGGTACAGGTGGAGTTAGCCTGCCGTGATGACAACCTGTCACTCGACCAGCTCATCAGCATGGCGATTCATTTGGACAACCTCCTGCGGTCCCGACAAAGAATCTGGGCCTCTGCTCCTATTGTGGAGAAAGGGGTAATTTCTCCCCGACCTGCCCTCTATCCATTAATAGGCAAGGAGGTGATAAGCCAGGGAATTCTCCTGCAACCCAGGGAGGATGCAAGTTCTCCCCTCCTTTTCTGTCAACTCAATCAGTGTGTTTTCCCATTAAATTCCCTGAATACCCTAGCCCCACACTTAGCCCTGTTAGCTCTGATTGTTAGCTCTGATTTCCGGAACTGCCGGGAGTCTTTTAGATTAGTCACCCATTCCGCCCTTTCCTGGTATGGATGGACCACCGCAACCTGGGCAGTGAAGAGGCTAAACCCGAGACAGGCCAGATGGGCTCTATTCTTCGCCAGGTTACAATTCACACTTTTCTATAGGCCAGGCTCGAAGAATGTGAAGGCGGACGCCCTGTCTTGCCTCTATGACGCAGAGGAGAGAGAGGGAGAGGAGACCCCCATCATCCCTCCGTCCCGTATCATTGCGCCAGTGGTGTGGAACATGGACGCGACATACGGCAGGCCCTGCGTAAGGAACCAGCACCTGCACAGTGCCCGGAGAACCGCACCTACGTGCCCACGGGTGTGTAGGACTGCCTTCTTACCTGGGTGCAAACAGTACCTGTGTCGGGTCATCCTGGGATAAGCCGTACCATCGCCTGCCTGACTGAGAAGTACTGGTGGCCCACGTTGGCTAGGGACGCCTGGGTTTACATCTCTTCCTGCTCCATCTGTGCCCTGTCAAAGACACCCAGACAACTCCCTTATGGAAAGCTCCTTCCCCTGCCAGTCCCATAACGACCCTGGTCTCACCCCTCGGTGGACTTTGTGACTGACCTTCCCCCCTCCCAGGGGAACACCACCGTTTTCGTCGTTGTGGACCGGTTTGCCAAAGCTTCTTGCCTCCTTCCTCTGCCTGGTCTCCCGTCGGCCATGCAAACCGCGGAGGCTCTTTTTACTCACGTCTTCCAACACTACGGGATCCCAGAGGACATTGTGTCAGCTTGTGGCCCCCAGTTCACCTCACGCGTATGGAAAGCGTTTATGGAACTCCTGGGAGTCATGGTCAGTCTCACCTCCAGGTACCGTCCTCAAGCTAATGGGCAGGTGGAGCGTTGCAGCGCGTCGGGGGGTACTGGTGCAGCGCGTTGGGGGATCCTGCTGCTGCTCATTCCATTCACCAGCTCCAGAGGTCTACGTCACCGTCCTTCTAGGCATCACTGAACTGGATTCATTACCACCAACCCTGGACTGTCTTGTCACAAGAGTAATGAAACTATCACTTGTATGTTAGTAGGCTGTAATTTTCAGACAAAATTAATGGTACCTTTTAAATCTCACAAACATTGCTCTCACATATGGTTGGATTTAAAACCTGGAGTATTCACAACTACTAGAGAATCTTCACCATCGGCGGATGAATCACTTGCAAATAGTCAGGAAGAAGAGTTTGTTGATGATGCTAATGCTCCTTCTGATTTGTATTGGACAGCTAAAGGCTTAGCAACTATTGTTGAAAGATGTGCATCTTCTCTACTGAAAGAGCATTTGGTCCATGTGCCAAGCTCCATCAAGGGAGCTCCATCATTTGATTTGTTCCGCACCTGTCCCTTTATCTAGTGACTTTGTTATTGGCAGCTTTTGTCAACATAACCTCCAAGTGGATGAATCGACCAAAGGTTAAAAAAGAGCACAAAATTACTATATGGAGCAATCACTAACGCCTGGGGTTAACGTTACTGCTTACAAAGAAATTGAAGTTAAAGAAATTGCTGTTGCAGTTTGTTCTGGTAATCCTGTGCAAATGTATATTGAAAAAGGTGGTCGTTTTAGCACTGCTTATCAGCGTAAGCAGTATTACAAGGAGCACTTCAGTGTTGTGGACCCAGTTGAATTTATACTCAACGCTAAAAAGAGACACACTTTCCAGTATGTTCCAATGCTGAAGTAATTACAGAAGCTTTTAAGTAGAAGGGACATTGTTGATAAAGTCATTGGGGACAGCAGGACATTAATATTGGACCATCATATCAACATCAAGTCCTACAAAGATGATTCACATTTTAAGGATAACTTTTTTCTCTCTGGAGAAGAGCTAAGGATACTCTTAGGTCTTTATGTAGATGACTTCGAAATGTGTAATCCCCTTGGCACTTTGAGGAAGAAACATAAACAATGTGCTGTTTATTGGGGGTTGGTTAACTTGCCTTGGTGTTTATGTCCCTCTACTAGGTGTATATGTCAAAGGTACAGTACAGAGTGTAGTGGTTGACAATCTGGGAGCTCACAGCATATCTGGTTTCATTGAGAGTTTCTCAGGGGAGTACTATTGCAGGTTTTGAACAGGAAAGATTTGTGATATTCAGTTACATGAAGTTGCATCTGGTGCTTTCAGCTTGAGAACAAAATAACTTCATGACTCATGTAAAACAAGCTGAAGACACTTGTACAAACATTTTTGGGGTGAAGAAAGACTTGTGTTTTCACAAACAACTTATCTCATTTTCACGCCATCTCTGGCTATCTTCCAGATCTTGGTCAATATATTTTTGAGGGTATTTTCCCAAACGAGCTGTCTCACTGCTTAGCATTACTTGTATCATATTTTTACCTTGGATTACCTGAATAAAGTTATTCTGAATTTCCCCTACAAGACAAACAGACCTCATGTGTTACCACACAGATTGTCCAGTAGAAAAACAGTGGGTGGTGAAAACTGGTGCTTGCTAAGGTTGTTACCATTTTTGATCGGCCACCTTGTACCTGAAGATGAGCCAGCATGGCTTGTACTTATGGATCTGAAAGACATCATTGAGTTTCTTGTTGCCCTTGTGCATAATGATGACTCTATTTCTTATCTAGAAAGCAAAATAATTGAGCACAGGCATAGATACAAAGAGTTGTTCTCTGGCGTTAGGCTTCTGTAACCGGAAGGTTGCTGGATCGAATCCCCGAGCTGACAAGGTAAAAATCTGTCGTTCTGCCCCTGAATAAGGCAGTTAACCCACTGTTCCACAGGCGCCGAAGACGCCGATTAAGGAAGCTCCCCGCATCTTTCTGATGATTTGGTTTTTTGGTCCTCTTGTAAGGTTATTGACAATGCGGTTTGAGGCCAAATATAGCAAGTTATCAGACACACAAGGTGCTTCAAAAATGTGCCTCTTTCATTATCCTCCACGCATCAGATGATGATTGCTTACCAGTTGAGCTCTCCATATCTTATCAAGTCTGAACTTGAGGTCTCAACTGTCTCCACTCTCCCACTGAATTTACTCAAAAATGAAATAGATGAATCCATTAGACAGAAGTACCCTGACACACCTGAGGTTCATCTTCCCAGTGTGTGACAAGTAAGGGCATAACCTACAGGAAGGGAATGATAGTTGCCCATAAATTAGCAGGTGGATTTTGCATGAGTGTGTTTTTCATTGTCAAGGAACTGTGTGGTTGGTACAGAGAACATTATAGAGCCTTTGAACTTAGTCCTGCTCCCACAAAATATGTGACTCTAGTGGCACTATGTGAACTGGCAGACAGTTATTCACTGGTTGACTGCATCATTGGATCAGTCCGCATGGTGACTTTGAAATGGCATATCCATCAAGAGGTTCAGTATGTTTAGCACATACTGGTTGAATATCAATTAATATGCATGCCTGCCATTCGTTACATCGTTTTGAACGATGTAAAGAAGCAGTGTGGACTTCACAGCAATTTCAGTCTTCAGTTTATGGACCCTTTTTTTGGAAATGAGTTCTTTAACCTGACCTCAATGGCAGAAGTAGAGGACAAAGTTACTCTTAAAGTTATTGACATGTCAGAGACCCCCACAATTCACTGTGCTGAAACCTCCAGCAGTATCAACACCCCACTCCCGACAACCTCCGCCTTCAATCGTCGCCACATCAATGACTCATCAACACTATCCAGTGGCTCAGTTGACACTCCAGAGCAGAGTCTACTAGCTCACGGTCCTCTTGGCCTACTTTGTTCTAAGGTGCCTCAATTGTCCTGTGACGCTGAGCTAAAACTTCAGCAGGCCAATTCAGCTTACCTTTGTTAGGTTCTTATTTTTCAGAGTAAATAACTCACGGACACTAGAGAAGCTTTAACTTCTTAGGGAGCGGCTCCCGAGGTGACGGTTTTGGAGAGTCTGGCGTGCCCAAAGTAAAATGCATGCCACTCAGGCCCAGAAAATAGGATATGCACATAATTAGTACTATTAGATAGGAAACACTCTGAAGTTTCCAAGAGTGTTAACATAATGTATGTGAGTATAACAGAAGTGATATAGCAGGTGAAAACCCGAGGAAAATCCATTCGGATTTGCATTTTTTTTTTATAAGTGAGCATCTTCTCCATTGTGCCTATTGCATACAACTTTATGTAGGACTGAGACTGCAGTACCTATGGCTTCCACTAGATCAACAGTCAACAGTCAAAGACTGGGAATTCTAGCAGTAACCAGAACGGATAGGGAAAGGAAATTGTCAGGCGACCACTTTTGTAAACAAGGTTTGACGCGCGCGAGATTGTGAACGCGCCCCACTTTATTTTCCTTTCCTATCGTTCACGTTATCGTCCGGTTGAAATATTACAGCAAATATACCCAAAAGAATACCTAAGGATACATAAAAAATGATGTTTGATTTGTTTGTAGAAAGTGTATAGGTATAATTTGAACGTGTTCTCTTCACAGTTCAATGGGCGACTCAACGGTGGATTTTATGATCATAACGCGCGCCAACCAAACAGAGATTTATGGATATAATAAATGACTTTTTCTAACCAAAGAAACATGGATTGTCTTCGTTGAACACTTGGGAAGCCCTCAACAGAAGTTCATCAAAGGTAAGCAATTTTATATTAGCGATTTTATACGTTTTGTGAGACCCGTGTTGGGTTATGGATTTATGCTAATGCATGAATATTAGAGGTGCTACCCTCAAACAATCAAATGTTGTGCTTTCACCGTAAAGCCTTTTTGAAATCTGACAATGCTGGGATATTGCCAAGAATCAGAGCTTTTGATGACTCTGAAACAATTGTATATTTATGAATGTTTAATAATTCAACTTTTGTTGAGTAGTTAACCAAGTTTAATTCTTCCCAAAGGTTGTGTACAGCTGTAATTCAGACAGCAAAACATTTCTCACCATCACAGTTCTATACATCCCACTGAAGACACTCCTCCTTCTCTCCAATCCTTCCATCTTCTGGTTCTACAGGAAGAGGGTAACAGGATACTAAACCCTTATTACTCCCTTCAGGGGATCTGCCCTCACCTCCTGACCTCAACCCCTCCTTCACCTAATCCACAGTCCATCTGTCTCCCCTATAGCAACACGTTGCTCTCCTCCCTTCCACCCAACACATTCCAAAGCCATCGGTCTTTCTACAGAGAACCATTAACTTCTGACATAAAACCCAGTCTCTTTCACTCCTTAATATCCTATGCATCTGATCTATCATGCCTTTAATATCTCAATGTTCAAAGTGTCGAATCCAACACCTTGAAAGTGGCAGTCTACTTGTTCCAGAGCCTAAGTTGAAGTCAGACATACTTGACGGCTTATTGCAAGAAATTGTCCAGTTTAAAGGTTATGCCACTGATGGAGAGAGAGAATAGGTTGCACACAGTCAAGAAGCATCCATGTTTGACTGAGAACTGTTCCTTCACTGGATCTGGTGGATGGAAAACCAGTTTGAAATACAAACTGGCAAACTACCGCACTCGCCTGAGAAGACTGGGATGTCCAGAGGTGACAATAAACTCCTTGAAGCACAAACCTGCAGGGAAGTCAAGTACAGCCTATATTGTTAAAAAGCCAAAGAGAGCAGAAGTTAACTTTTGCCCCACATATACCTCAGGAGAAACAGAAGCGAGCCTCGAGGACATGTGGAAAGATATACTGTCCAATGTGAAGAAAAGGAACAACAGAGAGACAGTGAAGTTCAAAATATAGAAGACATTTGCATACAGGAGACATGATGTTGTCCGTTACGCACCCATGGTAGAGGACTTCATGGCAAGATGGCCTGCGCTCTTTGAAGTCATTGAGGTAAGTTAGCCATGCTTGTCTTATTGTTGATCTATTGGGTATGTTATGTGGGATTTGATGGTGAAGGTAGAAAATTATTTTCCCTGAGATTGCCACATAAGTGAGCCTTATTCAGAGTTCTCACCATTTGTGCTGACTGCCTAGTTATTTCTCTCCCTATAGACAACCCTCTAATTTGCTGCTTGTGTGATCATCTCCAGTCTATTTTCCTTTCTGCAGTTAAAAAAGAATCTAATTTGTTTATTTACTATTTTCAACTCAATGCTGAGTTTAAGAGAATCACCACAACAACCCCACTCACGTCCAAATGTCTTTCTCAACTTGATATACACTCAGATAACCTGCTGAAGTTGTTCCAAAGAGAAGGAGAACAGCTGGGCAGAAGACTCATCAATCATGGCACCTATGGCTGATGTAAGAATTCTTTATTATTCAAAAGACACATTCATATGTGGTTCTACACCAAAAGTTGACTTCAAAATGAGACATAAATTTAAAAAATCCTTCTTCTCTTTTCTTAGAATAACAACATAGATGTGGGACGAGAGCGCATCATAAAGGGAGTGTGAGTGTACATGGGTGAAGACCCAGAAAACCTTGTTCAGGAATATGTGGCATGTTAATAGATTGAAGTGTTTCATTATTCCTTCCTTTTTCTTCCTCTCTTGTTCCGTGCCACCTTCATATTCTATCATTAGCTATTTTATTACTGCGTCATCTCCTCTTCCATCTTATTTCATTAGCTGCGGTTAGATGCACAATTCTTTCTTCTGAATTGTATTATTCAGATTAAAGACTGTCTTTTTTGTTTGTTTGAATGCTGAATACAGTGATCAAATGTCTCAAATGTAATCTGAATAGAATGGAAATCTTTGTTAGAACCAACTTTAATTTCAGCCTTGTAATAGGCGGTGTTCAAATATTACCAGCAGTTCTTGATTTAGTTGACACTTAAAAGGACTCCAGTCTTGATTTATTTCTGTCTGTATCATGCTCTTGTGCTTCATCAGCCATACTTTTTGCAGTCTACAGTCCATAACTGTAAATACTTAATTGATGAATGATTAATTTTGTATGATTGACAAGTTTTGCCTTTGTCTTGTTCAGGGCATGTATGAAGAGTCCACCAAGGCAGCCATTGAGGACACTACTATGGGGATATACATTTTCAAAGACCATGCCGTGACAGAGGAACCAGAGGACACTGGGATTGTCCTTGAAGGCGTCAAGGTGCTGCAGGATCTGGGCAACGTAGCATTTGCTGTTGCAATGCTGTTCAGCCTCATGAACCCCTGCCATGAACCTCAGTTACCCTACTGTGCTCCGCTTCACCTTTTGAAGTCTTTCAGAAGGTTTTTACAGAACTGAATGGGGAAAAACTTTCTAACAAAGCTGTTGCATTTTATAACAGTGAGCTGTTTTGTTGTGTGTTGTGTTTCACACTGTATGTTTGACTTATGTTGAACTTGTTAGATTGTTCACAAAAACACAAAATGAGCATGCCCAAAGATCGAGCTATATATTTTTCTTTTTCTTTGCTGCTTATGGAGAAAGTTCAGTTTCACGTTGTAGGGACTTTTAGTCAATAGAATTAACATGCACAAATATGTACACATACCTACCTCATTCTTTGTCTATGTTACTCCTTATGGAAAAGAACTACCTCATTTTGTAACAAAATGCATTAGAGAGAGTGCCCAATCATTGTTAGGACAACGCTTCTTATTTTTTTATACAGATATATAGCCTACAGCACTGTGATTTAGACCTGTGCAATTCTTTGAACACTGAATGTCAGTGAATGGACATTTGTCGTTCCAAAGCACTGAACAGTTGTCGTTCCAAAGCACTGAAAGCACATTTGTCGTTCCAAAGCACTGAACAAAATACAGTATAATTTTTGAAACTCATGCCTTTTGCCTTCTTTGTCGCTGATGCAAATGGCCTCTTGCTCCTTGGTTCTAGGTCTTTAGCATGTACTTTATATTTCCCTATTCATTAGTGTAAATACAAACATTAAGGTAGAAAGTGGCAGCATTTCATCTTGTGCCTACATTAATAATTATGTCGAAATACATTATGGACAAGGTTCTACATAATTATGAGTAACATCATCAATAAAATTATGTTAATTATTAAATATTGATCAGGTTTAGGGAACATGATCAAATCCATTTGAAGCTACAAATTTAATTCAGATAAAATTTGCTTTACCAAATCATGTTAAACGTATTCTATTTCATTACAATGCATTTACTTGAACAAATGATATTTGCTAGACAAAAAGAAAAGAAGTAAACTGAAAAATAATATTTGTGTTTATCTAACATGTTTCATTCATTTGGAACCGATGTACACATTTTAACCTCTTAGGGGTAGGGTCCCATTTTCCGAATTTTTGCCTGTCTGACGTGCCCAAAGTTAAATGCCTGCCACTCAGGGAAAGAAACTAGGATATGCACATAATTAGTACTATTGGATAGGAAACACTCTGAAGTTTCTAAAACCATTACGATATAGTCTGTGGGTATAACGGAACAGATATAGCAGGCAAAAACCTGACAGATTTCTGTCCGGAAATCCTTTTTCTTTTGCCCTCCACTCACTTTGAATGCCTGGTAATATAAGTCAATGGGAGATAGGACACAGGTTGCAGTACCTATGGCTTCCACTGGATGTCAACAGTCTCTGGAAAGTGTCTGGAGGCTATAGCCCTGAGGAGATCCTTATAGAAGAAGACAGACTACAGGAAGGGAAAAAGGTAAACAACGGTGCCCGTTCACGAGAACGTGAACGCGCCCAGCTTTCTTTTCCTCTTATAACGTTTCAGTTACCATCCGTGTAAAATATGATTGCTATTATTCATAAAAGGATACATAAGGATGCATTATTAATGATATTTGATTTGTTTGCGAAAAGATGAGAGGTATAACTTGAACGCATTCTCTTCACTGTACAACGGGCGAGTAGACTGACAATGCTTGGTGGAGTAGCTGAACATAACGTGCCAACCAAACGGAGATTTATGGATATAATAAATTACATTTTCTAACAAAAGAACCATGGTTCTTTGAAAGGTAAGCAATTTATATTAGCTGTGATATGGACATTTTGAGAACCGAGCTGGATATGAATTTATGCTAATGTGGAAAATATGTGAGGTCCTAGCCTCAAACAATCAAATGTAGTTGCTTTCTCCGTAAAGCCTTTTTGAAATCTGACAACGCAGTGATATTGCCAAGAAGCAGAGCTTTTGATGGCTATGCAACACTTGTATATTGAAGAATGTTAAATATTACACATTTATATTTTGAATTTGCCGCGTTATGTTTGCTCTGAAAACGATCCCGCTAGCGGGATCCGTGCGCAAAGAGGTTTTAATTAATTGAATTCAAAGCACCATATTTTTCAGTGCATTACAAATGTAGACATAGAGGTCAACAGTTAAATACTCTGTAAAAGTTACATCAGAGTTAGAAAGGAAAATGAAAGAAAATTTTTATAAAATCCCTATCTTAGAAAAAAAACATAAAAAACTTTGAAAGGTAAAGAAGAAAATAAAGTGTCTGAACTTAAGCAGGAATATGATCTTTTACTTTTGAAGAGAGCCAACAACTACATGTTAAACTAAAATAAAGCATACTACTTAATGGCAAATAAACCTGGTAAACTTGAAAATAAAGAAGAGCCGCACACTCTAGGAGCTCAGATGCAAAAAAAATGGCTCCTAACTATGCTAATTTGTATGTGGGTTACATGGAGAAACAGTCTATTTTCAATCCTCTCAAAAATGTTTTCTTGCCTAACATCATTATTTGGAAACGGTATATTGATGATATTTTTGTTCTATGGGAGGGGTGATGCAAAACAGCTCCAGGCGTTTTATGCTTTTCTTAACTCCTGTTCTGAACATTTGAGATTTACAATGCAATCTGATAGACGTCAAATCAGTTTTCCTGATCTTCTGATCTCTTGTGAAAATAATGTTCTATACACTGATCTTTACAGGAAACCTACTGATAGTAACAGTTTGTTGAGGGCTGACAGTTGTCACCCACTTCCCTTGAAAAATAGTTTGCCCTACAGCCAATTCTGTCGAATCAAAGAATTTGCAAAAGGCAATCAGATTTCTTCAGAAATATGGCTGAGACGCAAAGAAAGTTCAAGGAGAGGGGGTACAAAAATGATCAGATTAATATTGCCATTGATAAAAATTCAAAACGAGACATGACCTTTTTCAAGGTCAGTCTCGTAAAAAGAAGCATTCTTGCGTTCTAACCACCCGCTATTCAAAGTGCTCTGAACAAATTAAGGGGATCGTTCACAAGCATTGGCACATTCTAAAATCCGATGATAGTCTCAGTAATGTGTTTTCGGACCTTCCCTTGGTCGTATTCTCGCGGGGCAGAAATCTCAGAGACCAATTGGTAAACTCTGATTTACCACCCCAAGATATTCCTGAACAACGTCTATTTGCGCCCTTACTGGATGGAAACTACAAGTGTAATGGCTGTGCTCAATGCAATGGCACTTATAAATGTAGATCCTTCAAACACCCCCAAACAGGGAAACAGATCCCAATCAAAGGTGTTATTACGTGCTCCACTAAGGCAGTTATTTATCTTCTAACTTGTCCTTGTGGTAAAAATTATGTGGGTAAAACAAAGCGTGAATTAAAAGTACGTATCTCGGAGCATCGTAGCACCATTAGGTGCAAAAACTTGACTTACCCAGTTGCGGCCCATGTTTTGGAAGCAAACCACTCGATTTCATCTCTGTGTTATATTGGCATTGATCATGTCACCCTCCCTAGGAGAGGGGGTGACCTCGACAATTTATTGTTAAAACGAGAGGCTGCCTGGATCTTTAATTTAAAGACCCTCGCTCCCTTCGGTCTCAACATAGACTTTGATCTAAAACCATTCTTGTGATTGTGACTTTGCCATTGTGATTGTTTGTAGGCTTATGTAGCCTAAATCTAATCTTTGATCGTATGCTATCCATTTGTTTTTTGTATGTTCTTTGTATGCCATTTTAATATCTCAGAATTAACCAATGATATTAGGCCACACTTGGACATAAAATATATTTTTTTGCATCTGAGCTCCTAGAGTGTGCGGCTCTTCTTCATTTTCAAGTTTTCCACTCCGCTAGCCAGCACCTCGCCTATATAGGTGTGCGTTTCTTTTTCTTCTAAATAAACCTGGTAAACATCTCGTAGCCCTCACAAAATGAATACACGCTAAACCAGTTGTAATTTTAAAAGATAAAGATACAAGTGTATTATTTAAAAACAACAAAGTAGCTATTGGCAATTTTAAAAGCTTCTATGAAAATCGATATAAATCAGAATTAAACAACAGTTGGACTGATCCTACAGCCTTCTTACACTCAACAACCGTGAAGCGAATATCAGCAGACAAAAAATATTCACAAAAAGAGAGATTACCCAAAAATAAACATTAGATACTGTTAAAACATTAGTGTGGAGAAAAGCACCAGGAATGGATGGCTTTCCCATAGAATTCTATTTAACTTTTTGGGACAAAGTAGTGCCCCTATTTACACAATGACAACACATATGCCACTCAATTAAGTGCTTCCTAGTTCCATGTATCACAACGTTATTTTTGTTATATTAAAACCAGGAAAATCTGTGGAGTTCCCTGCTGATTACAGACCCGTAAGTTTAGTAAATTGTGACAATAAAATATTTACAATATTTACAAAGCAATAGAATGTCAAAAGTCTTACCAGACTTGATACATATTAATCAAACAGGGTTTATGACACTTACAAGCAAATACAAGTACATGTTTCAGTTTAATACAATATGCTAAAAAACAAGATATGGATTTATCAATAAAGGCTGTTGATTCTGAAAAGTCTTTGGACTGTCTATTTAAAACTTTGGAAGCTTTCAACTTTCCAGCTGAACTAATAAATGTAAAAAAATATATAATGTACAGTGTAATAAAGCAGTAAGGCCAGAGGGGGTGTGGTATATGGCCAATATACCACTGCTAAGGGGTGTTTTTATGGAAGACGAAAAGCGAATTCCCTGGACACAGCCCTTAGCTGTGGTACAGTGGCCATATATCACAAACCCCTGAGGTGCCTTATTGCTATTATAAACTGGCTACCTAATTAAAGCAGTAAAAATACATGTTTTGTCATACCAATGGTATATGGTCTGATATACCACAGCTGTCAGCCAATCAGCATTCAGGGCTCGAACCACCCAGTTTATAATTTGTATTTATAAAGTACATTCTGCAATGCATTAATCCATCAGAGGTTGTCTAAGGGCTAGATTCAATCCGCACAGCAGAAGTTCTGCATTATAGCGCAATTGAAATTGCAAGATTTTTAGCCGACACCAATGGTGACAGTTGCTAGTTGAGTAGCAGTTTTTACACCTGTGGGTAATGTAAGCCTTGTAAGCCTTCAACAAGCTTTTGAAGTGAACACATGTTTTTATGTGTAACCAGGCCCTGTAGAAACAATTTGTGTTCTATAGATAGGTGTGAGTATATATGTATATAAACATAGAGATATATATTATACAACTTTTGAAGTTAATGTAATGCCATTGTTAGGTGATAAAACCACTCTGGAGAAGGGCGGAACAGCTCATCCGGATGTGAGCATGAAAGAGATTTTAAATTCACTGTCTAGTGATATAAAGAACCATTTCAAAGTAGAGGAGGAAACACGGGTGAAAATATCAGACGTGATCCCCACCTGTGGTCTCTCTGTTCCCTCAATCTATACTCACATTAAGTTGCGCAAGGCAGATCAGGTTTCAAGCATCTGGTCAGCACTGCCTGTCTTTGAGTCAACAGATTTTGACAGCAGTGATGAACGATGTCTTAGGCCAACCAAAACAAAGGCTGCGAAAGGAAGTAAAGACAAACCTCCAGTGACAGTAATCACACATAAATCAGCATCTCCAAAACAGTTGGATGAATGGTCAAAAACTTTGAACCATCCACGAGACATGGGTAACAGAGTTGTGCAGGTTCCGAGTGAAACCAACAACATTATTCGTTCAGCAGAAGAGAAACCTGGCGTATGTCATTATTTTGGGATTTCTGGTCACTGGCAGTGAGAATGTCGGGAAAGAAAACATGTCTTTATGAGAAGTGGCCAAGATAAGAAGGGTATGTCTACGGGAAAATTTAAGAAGGTCAAGAGAGGACTAAAGGTCAAGAGAGGACTAAAGGTCAAGAGAGGACTAAAGGTCAAGAGGACTGTGACGGAGAAGTCCGTCACTGGCCATGGGTAGCGTTTGGTACACTTAACACACACACATTCATCTCGCCTCCCTGCTCCGTTATCAGCTAAGTTAACAATGTGAGTCGACACACAAGTGAACGTCCCTATCTTAGTACATATATTTCACACTTTATTCATATCTTCCTTCAGTAACAGTTTATGGCATAAAGAATATACAGACAAGTGTTCATGTTTAATTTAAGCAACATTTATTATACTTATCAATGTTATGGATGAGCGCGTTGTTTGTTTGGTTCTGTTCCTCTCTCTCCATCTCTGTATCTTCCAGGTATGCTGGGATAAGGACCAGAGATACGGTAATCGGGCTGACTTTGTAGTGCCTGTCCCGAATGGCTCTTTCATGTAAATGGGCATATTGAAAGGCACCATGTCAGTTGTGATGTGATTTTGTAAATGTTATATTGGTATATTGTATCATGAAAAACGTGTCTCAATGTATATGATTCAGTATGTTTAGCTGAATGGAAATGTAGGCTTTGATAAAGGTAATTGCTTAATTAATTAGTGCTGGGTATGTTCAGATGGGAGTGGCTTCCCCTATAAAAGGAGCCTCTCTTTCAGTTCAAAGGGGGAACCATTTTTGATTGAGCTGTTGATGGGGCTGAATTGTTTTTAAGCTGTCCCCATAATGTATACTTTACATGGCAGTACTGTTGTTTTTCTTCCGGATTCACTATGTAAATAAACACTCTTGCACAGAATAACTTTTGCGGCTCCGCCATCTTTGTATTTGATATAGGTTAGGTTATTCAGTTCAGCCGTCAGGCATACTCTACATGACAAGGACTAAAAGTCAATAGAGTCCTAATGATCAATGGAAATAGTGGATTTTCTGTAATAGGGAATAGCAATAGCAATGGGTCAGAGACATGGGAGGAATTTGTCAATATATTGAGCCTGAAATAGGATATTTGTTATTTGGCCATCGGCCCAGTTTTATTGCAAGGAATTTTAATTGGTCAACCACAGGCTATGGCTGGGGTTTATAAAACTACATCCTGTCCCTTTGTTCTGTGTAGAGAATCACTGAGGACAGGGGAGAATGAACATCTACCTCTCAGCATAACATCCATGATTTGTCCTCTTTGAATAAACTTATTTTCCTCCCCCTGATTTGCTTTGGGGTCTGTGTTATTGAAGAACAACATCAACTGCTAACACACACACACACACACACATATATATATATATATATATATAACATATGTGACATATAACGAAAAATACATTAGACAAAAATACTTCATATAAAAACATGAACATGTAGTATGTGTGTGCATCTATAATTTCCACATACATGCCAGTACATACACACAACAAATAGGTCACATGGGGGAGAGGCGTTGCTATATTTGTTTTTTTAAACCAGGTTTGCTGTTCACTTGCGCTATATAAGACGGAAGGGACTTCCATGCACTCATATGGCTCTGTATAATACTGTTTGTTTCCTTTAATTCTTTCTGGACCTGTGGACTGTGAAAAGACCCCTGGTGGATTGTATGGTGGGGTAAGTGTGTGTGTCAGTGCTGTGTGTAAGTTGACTATGCAAACAATTTGGAAATTCCAACAAATTAGTGTTTCTTATAAAAAGAAGAAGTGACGCAGTCAGTCTTTCCTCAACTCTTAGCCAATAGGGACTGGCATGCATATTATTAATATTACCCCTACGATTACAATGAAGAGCAAGATGTGCAGCTCTGTTCTGGAACAGCTGCAGCTTAACTAGGTCTTTCCTTGCAATACTTGACTGGTAGCCTAGTAGTTAGAGCATTGGGCCAGTAACTGAAAGGTTGCTGGTTTAAATCCCTGAGCTGACAAGGAAAAATATGTTGTTCTGCCCCTGAGCAAGGCAATTAACACCGGGTGCCAAAGACATGGATGAAGGCAGCTCACCGCACCTCTCTGATTCAGAGGGGTTGGGTTAAATGTGGAAGACGCATTCAGTTGTACAACTAACTAGGTCTTTCCCTTTCCCATATGACTGGACAAGAATCAAGATAAGATCAAACTAGAGCCTGCAGGACTTGCTTTGTGGAGTGTGGTGTCAAAAAAGCACAGCATCTATTTTTTACTGACAGACCTCTCCCCATCTTTACAACCATTGGATCTACATATTTTGACCACGACAGTTTACAATCTAGTAATTTAGTCTCCTCTACTTGTTCAACAGACACACCATTCATTACCAGATTCAGCTGAGGTCTAGAACTCTTAGTTTTCTTAGTCTTAGTTTTAGAGATGTTCAGGACCAGTTTATTCCTGTCCACCCATTCCAAAACCGACTGCAACTCTTTGTTAAGGGTTTCAGTGAATCATTAGCTGTGGTTTCTGATGAGTATATGGTTGAATCATAAGCATACATGCCAGTGGCAGGTCATTGGTAAAAATAGAAGAGGGCCTAGAGAGATGCCCTGTGGTACACCACACTTTACATGTTTGATATTAGAGAAGCTTCCATTAAAGAAAACCCTCTGAGTTCAATTAGATAGATAGCTCTGAATCCACGATATGGCAGAGATTGAAAAGCCATAAAACATATGTTTCTTCAACAGCAGGTTACGGTCAATAATATCTAAGGTTGCACTGAAATCTAACACAATATTATTATTATCCATTTCTTTCAACAAATCATCAGTCATTTGTGTCAGCGCAGTACATGTTCCAGCATCTCTATAAGCATGCTGGAAGTCTGTTGATAGTTTGTTTACAGAGAAGTAGCATTGTATATGGTCAAACACAATATTTTTTCCAACAGTTTGCTAAGAGCTGGCAGCAAGCTGATAGGTCTGCTTTTAGAGCCAGTAAATACCACTTTACCACTCTTGGGTAGGGGAAGGACTTTGGCTTCCCTCCAGGCATCAGGACAAAGACTTCCCTCTAGGCTCAGATTAAAGCTTTCCATCTAAGTTGTCAATGCCAGGAGGTGTGTCATTATTGATTGATAACAATACTTTCCAACCTTTCCCCCACTAACTTGACAAAATTCAAACTTGCAATGCTTTTTTATACATGAGTACGATGTCTCACTGTTCGTTGTTGGCATTTCCTGCCTAAGTTTGCCCGCTTTGCCAATAAAGTAATCATTAAAATAATTGGCAACATCAAATGTTTTTTTGATGAATAAGCCATTTTATGAAAGAAAGAGTTTTGTGTTTCTGTCCATAATTTCATTTAAAGTACTGCAAAGTTTATTTTCCATCATTCTTTATATCATTAATCTTGGCTTCATAATACCGTTTCTTCTTCTTTATTTTGAGTTCAGGCACATAGTTTCTCAATTTGCAGTAAGTCAGCCAGTCAGATGTGCAGCCAGACTTATTAGCCACTCCCTTTACCCCATCTCTTTCAGTTATACAGTTTTTCAGTTCCTCATCAATCCATGGAGCCTTAACAGTTCTAAAAGTAAGCTTCTTAACAGGTGCATGTTAATCAATTATTGGAAGAAGCAATTTCATAAAGTTATCAAGTGCAGCATGTGGATGCTCTTCATTAATCACATCAGACCAACAAATATTTTTAACAACATCCACCTAAGAGTCAAAGCAAAATATTTTGTATGATCTCTTATACACTATTTTAGGCCCATCTTTTGAAACTTTGGCTTTCCTGGATATAGCCACTATATTGTGATCACTGCATTCAATGGGTATGGATACATCTTTAGAACAAAGTTCTACAGTATTAGTAAAAATGTGATCAATACATGTAGATGATCTTGTTCCTGTAGTGTTTGTAAACACCCTGGTAGGTTGATGAATAACCTGAACCAAATTACAGGCACTGGTTACAGTGAGAATCTACCTCTTGAGTTTAATGAAAACCAGTCAATATTCAGGTCCCCAAGAAAGTAGACCTCTCTGTATACATAACACACACTACCATAACTGTAGCAACACCCCAACTTCCCCGATACAGATTGAATCGAGCCCAAACTGGAAAAGACAAGTTGAAGTGAAAACACTAAATGTATTAATTCATTATTATAATTCAGAATGGTATTTTTATTACTCACACATTGCCAAACAGCTGGCCAAGAACACAGTGATAAACAGGATTCAGAACATTCTGCTGACGGGAGGCATCATTTCACTCAATTCAACTCTCACTCCATTTCACTTCAAATGGTTAAACTTGAAATAATTTTAACCTGGTGTTTAAAGTATTTCACAAAAACAACTAAGGCATTTTTTCTGTCAACCACGTTTCCTGGGGGGAATAAAATAAAATAAAAGGTTTGAATTGTGAAATGTGACTTTACAAACTACAAACCATTCTTGGACGTGCAATGTATTAAAACAGCTTTAAAAAGTTGAACCTACTTGTTTCCTACAGTCACTCCTGCAGTGCTAAGCTACTGCCAAATAGATATCCAGTCATATAATTTACATTAAGAGACAATACAGCCAAAATGTTTATTTCTTTAGAGTCTAAAACAATGCGTGGGGGGTGTAAACTGACATATGGTATTGTTTTAAGATGGTCGTACTATGGATCATTTAGCTATTTGATTTAGAATTGTAGGACCCCTTTAGGTATCCCCACATTTTGTGAAATAATGATTTGATAAAATATTGTTTTTGACTGCTAATGTCACCATCTTAAAGGACGGACCTAGGTGCAGCGTGCCAGGTTGAGTAAAACATATTTGGTTTAACTCACAAAAACAATAAACAAAGATCGGACATGAACTGTGCCGCACATAGACACATACACAACATACAAACAATATCCCACAAACAGGTGGGGGACTAAACAACCTAAATAGGATTCCCAATTAGAGACAACGACTAACAGCTGCCTCTAATTGGGAACTCAAACCAACCAACATAGAAATTATAACATAGAACAAAAAACACCCCTGATCACGTCCTGACCAAAACCACCATAGAGCAGCCAAAAGGGCTATCTATGGCCAGGACGTGACAGCTAAAGCCCATAGAAATGTATTGAATAACACATTCATAAATGGCAAAAAGGACAGTCCAAAAATAAATGATAAGAAGGTGTTATAAGACAAGCGGAACTAAGTGGCTAATAACTGTTGCAACGGGGATTATTATCGTAGCAACACACCTTTTGGAGGGAAGGCAATCCCGCTGTCACGTCCAGGCCTGAGATGTCAGGCTGGCGTGTTTAGTTTTGTTTTGGTGTAGGGTTTTTTCTGTTCTAGGTTATCTGTTTCTATGTTGGGGTAATGGTTCCCAATTAGAGGCAGCTGAGTGTCGTTACCTCTAATTGGGAACCATATATATGTTTGTAGGTTTCACTAGGGGTTTGTGGGTTATTGTTTGTACATAGCTTTAGTGGTTTTCACGTGTTATGTTCATGTTACGATCTTCGTTCGTTTTGTTTGTTGTTTTGTCCCAGTCACGCATTTAAATAAAGCATGTATACTGGATACCTCGCTGCGCCTTGGTCTGTCCCTCACGGAGATTGTGACAGAATAACCCACCATGAAAAGACCAAGCAGCGAGAGAACCGGGATTACTGGACCTGGGAGGAGGAATTGTTTACAGACGGACCCTGGACTCAGCCTGGAGAGTATCGCCGGCCAAGAGAGGAGCTGGAAGCAGCGGCGGCGGAGCGGCGCAGGTGTGAGGAATTATATAGAGTATGGAACCCGGAGAAGGAAAAGTTTGTTGGAACTAGCCTGGCTAGGAAGCCCGAAAGGCAGCCCCCAAAGTTTTTTGGGGGGGCACACGAGGAGTTTGGCCGGTTCAGGATGGACTCCTGAGCCAACTCCTCGTGCTCTCTGGAGGGAGCGTCGGAGGGAGCGTCGCACTGGTAAGACGCAGTGCTATGCAGTTTTGCGCGCTAGGTCTCCAGTACACCTTCTGGGACCGAGATATCCTGCACCGGTTCTGTGTGTGGGGTCTCCGGTTTGCATCCACAGCCCAGTACGTCCTGTTCCGGCTCCACGCTCCAGGATCCCTGTGCCCGTCGTGGACTCAGCACGTCCTGTCCCTGTTCCACGCTCCAGGATCGCTGTGCCCGTAGTGGACTCAGCACGTCCTGTCCCTGTTCCACGCTCCAGGATCCCTGTGCCCGTCGTGGACTCAGCACGTCCTGTCCTTGTTCCACGCTCCAGGATCCCTGTGCCCGTCGTGGACTCAGCACGTCCTGTCCTTGTTCCACGCTCCAGGATCCCTGTGCCCGTCGTGGACTCAGCACGTCCTGTCCTTGTTCCACGCTCCAGGATCCCTGTGCCCGTCGTGGACCCAGCACGTCCTGTCCTTGTTCCACGTTCCAGAGTCCCAGTGCGCGTCATGAGCCCAGTACGGCCCGTTTTCCAGGAATAATACATGTGAAGTTTGATTTCCTCCCTTCTGTAATAAGCAGCCAATTAGGTATTTTTCCTTTTAATGTGTTTAATCTGATACTGTTATAGCTCCGGCTAAACTGTTTAGGTATGTAAGCACTTCAGAGTTCTATCAAACTAATAAGCCACTCGTAAGACAAAGTTACAAGTGTGCTTAACTGTATTTTCATTTACTTTATAGTTCTCACGGAAGGTGATCATTCTGACTAAAACCACAGAATAAAACCACCAGTTAAAATCAAGGAACGGTTGTGCTCGTGGTTACTGGAGGGAGCTACAAAAGGTTTTGAAATGTCTGTCCTAAATCTAGGAGATATATGAAATAAATAAATACACAGATTTAACCCATTTTCTGGGTAGGCACAAAACTACCTTCATGCTGTACCTCCATTCGTTTTTGAAAACCGGTACCGGAGTCCCGTGACATTTGTCGTAGAGCAGGTATTCCCGAACTGGGGTACGCGTTCTTCACATTATCAAACAGTCCATTTATATTTTCCAACGGGGCTATACATTTGGGTGAGTTTTTTTTTTTCTCACCTGAGTAGTCTCGTTTCACTGCCAAAAATAAAATTAAACCATCTAGTGTTCAGCGAAATAACAACACAATGTCAAATACAGGTAGCCTAGTCAAATAATTAATATCCAATCACATTAACCGTTACTCTCTCGCAGAAATTCCCCTAACTGTTCGTATGTAGCCAAACGTAGCTGCTGCTCATTCCGTTTGTTCGAAAATTGATAAATGGTTAAAAAAAAGTAAGGCCCGTAGAGATACATACCAGCTCTACTGGTACTTCACCTGCACCTGTCGACGACACAAGTTGTTCTGCTTCCACGAGCACATCCAATGCCAGCATCAGTAATTCTACATTTGTTGTTAACCCAGCTGGCATGGACACTGACAGTTGTGAATCTGATGCAGCCGAAGAGTTAATGCACCCTTACCCAGGAAAGCACCAAATAACAGACAGGGACAACCATCAAAGAGGCACAAATATGATGAGAAATACATCGATTTGGGGTTCAATTATATTGGAAGTAGTGCCTTTTCTTCAGGCACAGTGTGTTACAGTTGAAGTTGGAAGTTTACATAGACTTATGTTGGAGTCATTAAAACTTGTTTTTCAACCACTCCACACATTTCTTGTTAACAAACTATAGTTTTGGCAAGTCGGTTGGGGAATCTACTTTGTGCATGACACAAGTAGTTTTTCCAACAACTGTTTACAGACAGATTATTTCACTTATAATTCCCTGTATCACAATTCCAGTGGGTCAGAAGTTCACATACACTAAGTTAACTGTGCCTTTAAACAGCTTGAAAAATTTCAGAAAATGATGTCATGGCTTTAGAAGCTTCTGATAGGCTAATTGACATAATTTGAGTCAATTGGAGGTGTACCTGTGGATGTATTTCAAGGCCTACTTTCAAACTCAGTGCCTCAGTGCCTTGTTTGACATCATGGGAAAATCTAAAGAAATCAGCCAAGACCTCAGAAAAAATATTGTAGACCTCCACAAGTCTAGGTCATCCTTGGGAGAAATTTCCAAACACCTGAAGGTACCATGTTCATCTGTAAAAACAATAGTACGCAAGTATAAACACCATGGGACCACGCAGCCGTCATACCGCTCAGGAAGGAGACACGTTCTGTCTCCTAGAGATGAATGTACTTTGGTGCAAAAAGTGCAAATCAATCCCAGCAGAGGACCTTGTGAAAATGCTGGAGGAAACAGGTACAAAAGTATCTATATCCACAATAAAACTAGTCCTATATCGGCATAACCTGAAAGACCGCTCAGCAAGGAAGAAGCCACTGCTCCAAAACTGCCATAAAAAAGCCAGACTACGGTTTGCAACTGCACATGGGGACAAAGATCGTACTTTTTGGAGAAATGTCCTCTGGTCTGATGAAACGAAAATAGAACTGTTTGGCCATAATGACCATCGTTATGTTTGTAGGAAAAAGGGGGAGGCTTGGAAGCCGAAGAACACCATCCCAACCGTGTAGCACGGGGGTGGCAGCATCATGTTGTGGGGGTGCTTTGCTGCA
This sequence comes from Brachymystax lenok tsinlingensis, assembly GCA_030435695.1. Lineage (NCBI taxonomy): Eukaryota > Metazoa > Chordata > Actinopteri > Salmoniformes > Salmonidae > Brachymystax > Brachymystax lenok. Next base: position 59,660,169 of record CM059789.1, read on the forward strand.
GGAGGGACTGGTGCACTTCACAAAATAGATGGCATCATGAGGAAGGAAGATTAGGTGGATATATTGAAGAAACATCTCAAGACATCAGTCAGGAAGTTAAAGCTTGGTCGCAAATGGGTCTTCCAAATGGAAAATGACCCCAAGCATACTTCCCAAGTTGTGGCAAAATGGCTTAAGGACAACAAAGTCAAGGTATTGGAGTGGCCATCACAAAGCCCTGACCTCAATTCTATAGAACATTTGTGGGCAGAACTGAAAAAGTGTGTGCGAGGAAGGAGGCCTACAAACCTGACTCAGTTACACCAGCTCTGTCAGGAGGAATGTGCCAAAATTCACCCAACTTATTGTGGGAAGCTTGTGGAAGGCTACCCGGAACGTTTGACCCAAGTTAAACAATTCAAGGCAATGCTACCAAATACTAATTGAGTGTATGTAAACTTCTGACCCACTGGGAATGTGATAAATTCAATAGAGATTTTTATTTATTTCTTCTCTCTACTATTATTCTGACATTTCACATTCTAAAAATAAAGTGGTGATCATGAACACAAAAGAACTGTCAATCTCCCTCTGCCTGGGGCTCCATGCAAGATCTCACCTCGTGGAGTTGCAATGATCATGAGAACGGTGAGGAATCAGCCCAGAACTACACGGGAGGATCTTGTCAATGATCTCAAGGCAGCTGGGACCATAGTCACCAAGAAAACAATTGGTAACACACTACGCCGTGAAGGACTGAAATCCTGCAGCGCCAGCAAGGCCCCCCTGCTCAAGAAAGCACATATACATGCCCGTCTGAAGTTTGCCAATGAACATCTGAACGATTCAGAGGACAACGGTGAAAGTGTTGTGGTCAGATGAGACCAAAATGGAGCTCTTTGGCATCAACTCAACTCGCCGTGTTTGGAGGAGGAGGAATGCTGCCTATGACCCCAAGAACACCATCCCCACCGTCAAACATGGAGGTGGAAACATTATGCTTTGGGGGTGTTTTTCTGCTAAGGGGACAGGACAACTTTACCGCATCAAAGGGACGATGGATAGGGCCATGTACCGTCAAATCTTGGGTGAGAACCTCCTTCCCTCAGCCAGGGCATTGAAAATGGGTCGTGGATGGGTATTCCAGCATGACAATGACCCAAAACACACGGCCAAGGCAACAAAGGAGTGGCTCAAAAAGAAGCACATTAAGGTCCTGGAGTGGCCTAGCCAGTCTCCAGACCTTAATCCCATAGAAAATCTGTGGAGGGAGCTGAAGGTTCGAGTTGCCAAACGTCAGCCTCGAAACCTTAATGACCTGGAGAAGATCTGCAAAGAGGAGTGGGACAAAATCCCTCCTGAGATGTGTGCAAACCTGGTGGCCAACTACAAGAAACGTCTGACCTCTGTAATTGCCAATAAGGGTTTTGCCACCAAGTACTAAGTCATGTTTTGCAGAGGGGTCAAATACTTATTTCCCTCATTAAAATGCAAATCAAATTATAACATTTTTCACATGCGTTTTTCTGGATTATTTTGTTGTTATTCTGTCTCTCACTGTTCAAATAAACCTACCATTAAAATTATAGACTGATCATTTATTTGTCAGTGGGCAAACGTACAAAATCAGCAGGGGATCAAATACTTTTTTCCCTCACTGTATCTGTCTGTCACTGAACTTTAACGTCATAACAATAGGAAAGTCCAACCCAGATCCAGAAAGTGTTGCCTAAGTTCATGAACTCACTGCAGTGTCTAGCCTGTTTGACTACTTTATGGAGCAGAAAAATTTAAAACGTGCAGACAGTGCAGACTAAGAGAGCAGTACACTGATTCACAATGTGTTAACAGATTGCAAAGGAATACCTTACCCATACAAGAACAATACACAACAGAGACAAATGAAAAGAGAGAAATGAAAAGAGAACAATGAAAGAGACTAATTAAATTCTTCCCTTCAAAGAAAATAGATTTTAGGCTTGATGATGATATACTATCAGCAATACTATCAAAATTAGGAAACAAAGAGAGACAAAAGACATAAAATAATGTATCTTTCCTTCTTTGTCAATTTCTTGGGCCTGGCATCCATAAATACACGCCACTGATAGGATTGTAATAAATATATACACTAAACAAAATACCATTTACATGACTATACCAAAATCTAGATGATTTCAAAATTCCCATTTGTTTAGGTCAAGGTAGCTACATTCACTTGCAATTGACTGAAATGACTGTGTGCATATATTTTATACAGAGGTGAGAGGATTTGCCAGGTTTCTGAGAGTGGTTTTGAACATCCAACTTGGTCTAAAAACATTGAGTTAATCAATTCCCTTGGTGTTGGCTGCTTTTTCAGCCCTTCAATGCTTCTTCCTAATGGCTTACTTGTTCTGTTCGAGAACCGGACGCGGAGGAAGGAAGAGGAAATAAAAGCGACTCCAGACCCATCCTTTCTCTCCATCCTCCTCTCTTCTAAATCAGACGCTCCAGAGACCATAAAATATCTTCTGCTTGTGATAAAAAAGATAATTCTGCTAGTTAAATTTTATTTTTCAATTATGCTCCAAAAACTTAATTGTTCCACTTCAAAAACGTTATTGTTCTATGATTATAATTTCCATGGTTGGGAAGTGCAAGAGGAGCACGTACATGTTCTCTACGACGCCCTTTCCTTCCGTTGACGCAAATCACACGTCACTAAAATTCAGGTTCGTTGCTTTACATACAGGTATAGCCTTATACCAACACATGTAAAGTAAGATCTAATGTAAACAATGCACGCATCATGAAACATATCATTGTTTAATTGTGGAGAAGGATAATACTTATTTTATATATAATTATATAGTGAGTGATGGATGTACTGAATAGCTAAACAATTATATTGTTAATAATTAATAACCAATAATGATCAAAACTGAAGATCTAGGGAAACAGGGATATTGTCTGTACTATAGCTTTGCTATTGCTATAGTTTCAGTATGATTACATAAATCACTTATTTATCCTGGGCCTTGTACATTACATCTTATAACTATAACCTTTTCTACAATGCACCCTTATAATGCAGGTTTAGCACGTAATCCAAGCATCATCAAGATGTCACTTGCTGGACACATCAGGAGAATGCTTAAAAAATGCTTTTAGAACTTTCAAGTTCCTCTGGACCTCTGTGATTCTACCAAGGCTTTATAGTATTAATCTGAAAAAATAGAGACTTATAACTATAGCCAGACAATGGAGGTTATACCTAATAATTATTGTGTTAAATCTAAAATGTATTCTCAGGCAGGATTAAGTATTGACTAATACAAAGCCTGTTTACTGCAAGTAATTACTATCATTCTATTATAATCTCATTGAGATCAGGCTGTATTATTTATCAGGCTGTATCCCTGAAGCAGCTCTTTACTCTACATCTATAAATCATAATACCTCTTAAAAAGGTGCATTACTTGCGATATTGTAACTGCTTGTTTTAACTTAAATATATACATGTAAGTAATTTAAGGGAAAGGGAGTAATATCAGTAATTTAAGGGAAAGGGGGTAATATCACTTGATGAAGCAATGGATTGCAGACAAATAAATAATTGATGGTCCATTATTTGTATTCACTACCACACTGACTGATAACATTACTCTTCCTGCTAATTGTCTAGAAACCACCACTAAAAATGTTAAAAGAGCAAATCTTTTAAAAAGTTTACTCCTCAAATGAATCAGGGAATCTCATGTTGCTGTTTGTCTGAGGACCGATAGATGGACTGTGTGTTCCTATCCCACCTGTCTGGAAAAGATAGGCCTACTAATGGCAACGGAATGCTGTCCAACAATAAAATGCATTATTAACGTTTTCACCTTTATTTAGTTAAGAGATAATGCCAGAGAAGACGGTGTTTGGAGGATATATTGGCATGGGTGTTGTTGGCAAACCGTGCCAATATATCCTCCCAACACCGGCTTCTCTGGCATTATCACTTTTATACAACAGGTTACCAACATATTCAAATAATTGACATATTTTCATATTTTTTTACAAATTTTGATGAATTTATTCATACTATTTTATCCTTCCACAAGATATAGATATAGTCCGTTATTATCCCTTGCTTGCTGGCTAGCCAACTACGGCTAACTTACAGTCACGTCAAAGTTTAAGCTGTTTTTCCTATTGACATTTATTTGGATACATCCATAACCCCGATTTCACCTGGCATAGGAAATGTCAGCTAGAAATGGAGCTAGCCAACAACACAGCTCTCATAATCTCTTCTAACTTAAGTTGGAAAGACTGCAAACTAGCTGCACTTCGTTTAGTTTCACCTGCTTTCTATTGACATTTCTTTGTATATCTTTGTATATATCCATAACAATGATGCTAGCTGATTAATGATTTTGACTGAATGAGAAACGTGGCCTGCCTGTCTGTCTCCTCCTGACACCTTCATTACTATGGGACAGCTGGAGATCAAATTTTAATATTGAAACAATGTTGCAAATGTCGGATAGACAGGCCGCAAGGTTAATACAAATCTCAGCTGTTGTAAACTAAATGTTAGTCTAAAAGAAATGTGCAATAATGTCTGGATGCTTTTTATAGTGGAGATCAAGTTTATAAATTGCCTGGCTGGGCTGATGAGACATTGGATTGAGCAGTCAGATTTACAATGTTTTTTCAAATGTATTTAACCTTACTTTAACTAGGCAAGTCAGTTAAGAACACATTCTTATTTACATTGATGGCCTACACAGATGGAACAGAGTAAATAGGCATTTTAACATCATAGATTTAGCCGGTGGTAACTTGTGGAATAGACACCGTCTGGAATGCAATTTTAACCAATCAGCATTCAGGATTAGACCCACCCGTTGTTGGCCAATATACCACGGCTAAGGGCTGTTCCCTGGTAGGCCGTCATTGTAAATAAGAATTTGTTCTTAACTGATTTGCCTAGTTAAATAAAGGTTAAAAAAAAATGACGCAACGCGGAGTGCCTGGACATAGCCCTTAGCCATGGTATATTGGTAATTAGAGCAGTAAAACTAAATGTTTTGTCATACCCGTGTTATACAGTCTGATATACCACGGCTGTCAGCCAATCAGCATTCAGGGCTCTAAACACCCAGTTTATAATCAGATATAAACAATGCAAACAACAAAGTGGATGTGTGTTTGATGAAGGTTACTATGGAGTGTCGCGGTGATCTTTTGGCCTCCATACCATTTGGGTGTATAGCTGACTTAAAACAAAATATATATAATTCTGAATATTCTAAAATGACAACGTCACAAGGTGTAGCACAGTCAAACACAAGTCACTTATAAATTAATTGATTAAGTCCTGTTTTGCATTTATTTATTCGTGATGAGGAGGGTTCCCAGATAGGAGCCTAGTTTTATTAACACACAATGCCTCTCACCCCTGTTCTCTTACCTGTCCTTGGCCATGCAATCCCCTTCAGTTTGTTACAGGGTGAACTTAAGTGTCCATACTTATATTTCTTAGCAGTATTAACACGTGCATAATATGTACTTTTGTTTTGATGTAATTACATCTCCTATTTCGAATATTGTTAAGTTGGTTGTTAAGACTATACAAAAGTTGTAGTTAAGCCTCGAGCTGTTTTCAGTTTCCTTTGCCTTTCCCTATGATATTTGTCTGTCTATATGCTGCCATCTGCTGGTACAGTTTAGACACCACCACAGAACACATTTATTGCTGTCACACTGAGGACATGGTGATGGATATCGAGTTTGCAACTGGAGAGAGTAGTAACTCATCAATGATTTAAAACTACATCAACAACTGTCTGATTTAGCGAAAGTACATTGGGCCAGGACTATAGTCCTTATTGGACATGCCCCAGCAGGTCCAGATAGTGGTTAACTGAACACACACTGTTCTGTTTGACCAAAAGGCACACTATACTGTATCTGTTTGAGCAAGGGTGCGACTACAGTTTAGTAAATTAATCATCCACAGCTAACCTGCATTATGCACTCCTTTAGAAGTGAGACTCCACCTGCTGTCATAGCCCTTACGAAAAAAGATTGCAGTCAGAGTGCAGTATTACTGCAGTATAAGACAAGTATGCAGCAATTATTGCGTCCGAAATAACACAGCCGACTGCAGTTACTGCACTTTTACCTCAATTTCAAAACGGTAATCTGCATTCTACTGGCTAGGTCTCGCTTCAGTCTTTGGCTGTAGATTTCTCCTGCTCGGGTCCACCCTATGCAAAACATTACCAACCAAATGCAATACCGTCTGGCAGACCGATTTACATATCATCAAAAATAAGTTCCTCTTTATGCAACCACTCTCAACTCAGTGGCATTTTGGGAATGGTGTAGGACTAACTGACCAAATTCTGTTTAACACACAGTAGGCTTTGTTATAAGACAGAATAACATTCAGACAGGTCCTCGACATTATTATCTAAAATATACAAAAACGAGTTGTTTCACAAATTTTACACAGTTTCGCATAAGTCTTGTCGTCTACTCAGGAAAGACACGTCATGGCCATCTTTCCCACCTTCCGTTGATTAGAGTTGCACGATTTTTTTTTCTTAATTCAAAGGGCCAGGATCCAAACGCGGTAGATCGATATTGAATATGGAAGGAGCAGCGACGCGTACTGTGATAACGTCTACAAGCAGCAGCACGGAAAACGTTTCCACCTCTACTCTGGATTACGACAGGAACTTTTTCCGAACTGCTTCGGGGCTCCTCGTTTTCGCAGAAATAGTAAGTAGTCAAGTTTCAAGTTTCAAGCTGTAGGCTACGGGATACGCATGGTACGTCGTCCAAAGAAATGCTTATTTGCGGGTTCCTTCTCGACGATGCAACAACAATATGACATAATAAAATATAAGAATACGAATATAAATTAAATGACTCAGTAGAATAAAATAAACATTTTATAGTAGCATAAGTATAATTCAAGAAAGCACTATTTACAGTATAGTCCAATCTTTACATGTTTATTGGAGAAGTCGGGAATGGGGGGCAATGTATAAACTGTGGCTGGGGTGTGTGGGGTCCAGGATGATGCTGTGTGACTTCCTCAAGTACCGTTTGGGTGGGAGCACTGCCCCAAGATGTACTGGGCTGTCTTCACCACCCGCTGGAGGGCCTTGCAGACGAAGACGCAGCAATTCCCATACCAGGCGGTGACGCAACTGATTAGGACATTCTTGATGTTGCAGGGGCATCATGCTGACTTTGAGGGAGAGGTTGTTGTCATGACACCACAATGCCAACTCACTTACCTCCTCCCTATAGGCTGACTCGTTGTTGTTGGTTATCCGGCCTATAACCGTGTTGTCGTCAGCAAAGTTCATGGGGGAGTTGATGTTGTGCAAAGCCATGCAGTTGTGGGTGAACAGGTAGTACAGCAGAGGACTGAGGACAACCCCGGGGGGCCCCTGAGTTAAGAGTCAGTGTGGAGGAGGTGTTGTTGCCAATCCTCACAGCTTGTGGTCTACCCCTCAAGGAGTCCAGGATCCAGTTGCAGAGAGTCCTAACTGCAACACAAACATATGTGTCCAAGGTTGATATAATAATTTATTGAGATCACCATGGCAGTGGCTTTTACAATTTTTCTCACAATAGCTGCCATCAGAATTCATGGAGGGTATCAGTACTGTATGACCTGCATAATGGTTTATCACAGATGGTGACGTGACACTGCACTGAACACCACACTGTGAAGGTTCAATTATTTAACATTGTTCAAGGAAATGTAACTGGAGAAAATGAACATAATGTCAACCTACTTCCTGTAATATAGGCTACTTCCTGTAATATAGGCTACTTCCTGTAATATAGACTACTTCCTGTAGTATAGACTACTTCCTGTAGTATATGCTACTTCCAGAAATATAGGCTACTCCCTGTAATATAGGCTTCTTCCTGTAATATAGGCCACTTCCTGTAATATATGCGTCTTCCTGTAATATATTCTACTTCCTGCAATATATGCTACTTCCTGTAATATATGCTACTTCCTCAGTTGCACTCAATATTGCCCATTCCCACCTGGACAAAAGGAACACCTATGTGAGAATGCTATTCATTGACTACAGCTCAGCGTTCAACACCATAGTGCCCTCAAAGCTCATCACTAAGCTATGGACCCTGGGACTAAACACCTCCATCTGCAACTGGATCCTGGACTACCTGACGGGCCGCCCCCAGGTGGTAAGTGTAGGGAACAACACATCCGCCACGCTGATCCTCAATACAGGGGCCCCTCAGGGGTGCGTGCTCAGTCCCCTCCTGTACTCCCTGTTCACTCATGACTGCATGGCCAGGCACGACTCCAACACCATCATTAAGTTTGCCGATGACAACAGTGGTAGGCCTGATCACCGACAACGATGAGACCACCTATAGGGCGGAGGTCAGAGACCTGGTCGTGTGGTGCCAGGACAACAACCTCTCCCTCAATGTGATCAAGACAAAGGACATAGTGGAACAGGTTGAGAGCTTCAAGTTCCTTGGTGTCCACATCACTAACAAACTATCATGATCCAAACACACTAAGACAGTCGTGAAGAGGGCACAACAAAGCCTATTCCCCTTAGGAGACTGAAAATATTTGACATGGGTCCTTAGATCCTCAAAAGGTTCTACAGCTGCTCCATCGAGAGCATCCTTACTGGTTGCATCACTGCCTGGTATGGCACCTGCTCGACCGCAAGGCACTACAGAGGGTAGTGCGTACAGCCCAGTACATCACTGGGGCCAAGCTTCCTGCCATCCAGGACCTCTATACCAGGCGGTGTCAGAGGAAGGGCCTAAAAATTGTCAAAGACTCCAGCCACCCTAGTCATAGACTGTTCTCTCTGCTACCGCACGGCAAGCGATACCGGAGTGCCAAGTCGAGGTCCAAAAGGCTTCTTAACAGCTTCTACCCCCAAGCCATAAGACTCCTGAACAGATAATAAAATGGCTACCCAGACCCCTCTTTTACACTGCTGCTACTCTCTGTTTATAATCTATGCATAGTAACTCTACCTACATGTACATATTGCCTCAATTACCTCGACTAACCAATGCCCACGCACATTGACTCTGTACCGGTACCCCCTGTATATAGCCTCGCTTGTTATTTTACTGCTGCTGTTTAATTATTTGTAACTTTTATTTTCTATTTTTTACATAGCACTTATTTTTATTTTTTAAAGCATTGTTGGTTAAGGGCTTGTAAGTAAGCATTTCACTGTAAGGTCTACACCTGTTGTAATCGGCGCATGTGACAAATACAAATTTGATTTGAGCAAATGGATTTTAAATACATAATAAAGTAGACACCACCAGAGCACAGCCATATCCGACTATGGTTGCATCCCAAGTGGCACCCTATTCCCTGTATAGTGCACACCTTACTATTGGAGGCCTATGAGCCCTGTTAAAAAGTAGTGCACTATAAAGGGAATAGGATGCCATTTGGAATGCTGGCTATGTGCTTCCCTGTCCCCTCAGGTGTTTGGTCTTGTGGTATGGACGCTGATAGCGGGGACAGAGTACTTCCGTGTGTCTGCCTTTGGGTGGGTCCTGTTTGTGGCCATCTTATACTGGGTCCTGACAGTCATCATCCTCATCATCTACCTGACCATGGCTTACAACAAGATCCCTCAGGTCCCCTGGACAACTGTGGTACGACACATACTATGACACATAATACAACAGCACATTATTTGAAACTTGAGTGATTGAGGTTGTTTATTCTATATCTAGTAACTGAATAATTGTGGGCTATTTATGTAACTGCCTTGATGTTTTTAACTGCCTTGATGTTTTTTGGGGAGAGAGAAAAAAGATTAACCAAGATTTTTGTGTGCTACTGACCATGAATGTGATCTTTATGAATGTGATCAAATGAAGCAATTCTATAATGTGTTCTACCCTACAGTATCTGAGCCAGCCAGCCAGGAATCCTGTTGTTGTCATTCTACAGGGCCTGTTCTTCAACAGTAGTGCTACAGTGATGTATGTGTTGTTCTACAGGGTCTGTTCTTCAACAGTAGTGCTACAGTGATGTATGTGTTGTTCTACAGGGCCTGTTCTTCAACAGTAGTGCTGCAGTGATGTATGTGTTGTTCTACAGGACCTGTTCTTCAACAGTAGTGCTGCAGTGATGTATGTGTTGTTCTACAGGACCTGTTCTTCAACAGTAGTGCTACAGTGATGTGTGTGTTGTTCTACAGGGCCTGTTCTTCAACAGTATTGCTACAGTGATGTATGTGTTGTTCTACAGGGTCTGTTCTTCAACAGTAATGCTACAGTGATGTATGTGGTGTTCTACAGGGCCTGTTCTTCAACAGTAGTGCTACAGTGATGTATGTGTTGTTCTACAGGGTCTGTTCTTCAACAGTAGTGCTACAGTGATGTATGTGTTGTTCTACAGGGCCTGTTCTTCAACAGTAGTGCTACAGTGATGTATGTGGTGTTCTACAGGGTCTGTTCTTCAACAGTAGTGCTACAGTGATGTATGTGGTGTTCTACAGGGCCTGTTCTTCAACAGTAGTGCTACAGTGATGTGTGTGGTGTTCTACAGGACCTGTTCTTCAACAGTAGTGCTACAGTGATGTATGTGTTGTTCTACAGGGCATGTTCTTCAACAGTAGTGCTACAGTGATGTATGTGTTGTTCTACAGGGTCTGTTCTTCAACCGTAATGCTACAGTGATGTATGTGTTGTTCTACAGGGCCTGTTCTTCAACAGTAGTGCTACAGTGATGTATGTGGTGTTCTACAGGGCCTGTTCTTCAACAGTAGTGCTACAGTGATGTATGTGGTGGCAGCAGCAGTGGACGCAGTCTCAATCAGCCATGCTGTTAAGGGGCGCCATAACTACACCTGCTGGGTCGCATCCACAGTAAGAAAACCACCTCAGACCTCCCAGCAGACATTTAAATCACGCCAACTGTGAAAATGTACCACAAATATGACTGAGTATTTATGTTTACAGCGATATTAAAATATACAATATAAAAATTCTAAATATATGCTTACAAGTCAGATAAGAGAGGTATGATGCCACGGTGTACCATCTAGAATGATTTCTATTTGGTCCATTTAAGCCTACTCAACTCAGACCCAGTATTGTACTGAATTTGAATGTTTTCATCCGTCTGTTTTTCAGTTCTTTGCCTTCCTGGTCACCCTCTGCTATGCAGGAAGTACATATTTAAGTTTTAAATTCTGGCGATTGAGGGATGAGGAATAATAACCAATCACAAAGGACAGCTCAAGTATATCCGTTATGGAACACATGAAGGATCTTGGAAAGTACAGATGGTTAAGTGTAAAAACCACTCCTTCCCTTTGGAATGCATTTGTCTTTTATTATATTTCTGTTATATTTCTGTTATTTTGGAGTCATGGTGTGTTTCATCTGTTGGAATTGCAGAACCTGAACCTCAGTGATGTTTTAACTTCTTATGCACTCATTAGTTTTCTAATTACATTATCTATAGTATGACGTATTTGGATTAAAATGACTGACGCTAATGAAGTGGCTATTCTATTGTTCTGAAGCTGGAGATCAAAGCTTTTACTCCAGTATTAAAATGGATTGGACAGTAATGTTATACCACACTAGATGGTGCTACAATTCAAGGTAAGAAACAGGGCTTATGAAGAACATCAGTCAATTCTCTTTTTGATTTTTCAAAATTTCACTAATAGGAGTCAGCTACACTGAACAAAAATATAAATGCAAACATTTTTTTGATTTTACTGCTTTGCAGTTCATATAAGGAAATCAGTCATTTTAAATCAATTCTTTAGGCCATAATCTATGGATTTCACATGACTGTAAATACAGATATGCATCTGTTGGTTACAGATACCTTAAAAGAAAGTAGGGGCGTGCCACGATGCCATACACACTGTCTCCATCTGCCCGGTATAGTTAAAACCGGGATTAATCTGTCTCTCCAGTGTGCCAGTGGCCATCGAAGGTGAGCATTTGCCAACCAAAGTCGGTTACGACACCGAACTGAAGTCTGTTCAAGACAGTGTTGTAAAGTACTTAAGTAAAAATACTTTAAAGTTCTACTTAAGTCATTATTTTGAGTATCTGTACTTTACTATTCATATTTGACAACGTTTACTTTTACTTCACTACATTCTTAAATAATATAATGTAATTTTTACTCCATACATTTTCCCTGACAACCAAAAGTACTCGTTACATTTTCAATGCTTAGCAGCACAGGAAAATGCTCCAATTCAACACATATCAAGAGAACATCCCTGTTCATCCCTACTGCCTATGATCTGGTGGACTCACTAAACACAAATGCTTTATTTGTAGAGTATGTCTGAGTGTTGGAGTGTGCCCCTGCTATCCATAAATAAATAAAAACAAGAGAATTGTGCCGTCTGGTTTGCTTAATATAAGGAATAAGAAATTATTCATACTTTTACTTGTACTTTTGATACTTAAGTATATTTTAGCAATTACATTTAGTTTTTATACTTTTATCAAAAATGTTATCAAAATTAATTTTAGACTTTTACTAAAGTAGTATTTTAGTGGGTGACTTTCACTTTTACTTGAGTCATTTTTTATTAAGCTATCTTTAATTTTACTCAAGTATGACAATTGGGTACTTTTTCCACCACTGGGTGAGAACAACGAGCACGCAGATGAGCTTCGCTGAGACGATTTCTGACAGTTTGTGCAGAAATTCTTTGGTTGTGCAAAGTTTCATTAGCTGTCCGTGTGACTGCTCTCAGACAATCCCGCAGGTGGTGGAGGTCCTGGGCTGGTGTGGTTACATGTGGTCTGCGCTTATGAGACGCTTAGACGTACTGCCAAATTCTCTAAAATGCTCACTAACAGGGAAGTAAACAAATTTGTGCACAACGTTTTAGAAAATTAAAGAACATTTCTGGGATCTTTTATTTCAGCTCATGAAACATGAAACCAACATTTTACATGATGCATTTATATTTTTTGTTCATTGTACAGTAGTTAGTTCACATAAAGATGTATGTAATTCATCTCTATTGAACAAAACAACAGAATATGGACATTCTGCAGTCCTACTTTGACTGTAAAATATAAGAACTATAGTCTTTTGTCAACCCAAAGAATGGATGTCATCTGCTTGTAACAGATGACATTCATATTCTGACTATCTCTGAAACTCACTTAGATAATACCTTTGATGATACAGTGGTAGCAATACATGGTTATAACATTTACCGAAAATACAGAAACGGGGGCAGTGTTGTGGTCTATATAAAGAACAACATTCCTGTAAAGCTTAGAGAAGATCTAATGTTAAATACTGTTGAAGTAATATGGCTACAGGTTAATCTGCCTCACCTAAAACCCATCCTTGTGGGAAGCTACTATAGACCACCAAGTGCTAACAGTCAGTATCTGGATAATATGTGTGAAATGCTTGGTAATGCATGTGATATCAACAGAGAAGTATATTTTCTGGGTGATTTTAAATATTGACTGGCTCTCATCAAGTTGCCCACTCAAGAAAAAACATTAAATTGTAACCGGTGCCTGCAACCTGGTTAAGGTTGTCAGTCAACCTATCAGGGTATTTACAAATTAAATCATTAACATGTATTGATCACATTTTACTAATGCTGCAGAAATTTGCTTTAAAGCAGTATCTAAATCCATAGGATGTAGTGATCACAATATAATAGCCATATCTAGGAAAACCAAAGTTCCAAAGGCTGGGCCTAATATAGTGTATAAGAGGTCATACAATAAGTTTTGTAGTGATTCATATGTTGATGATGTAAATAATATTTGCTGGTCTGTGGTGTGTAATGAGGAGCAACCAGACACTACACTTGACACATTTATGAAATTGCTTATTCCAGTTACTAATAAGCACGCACCCATTAAGAAAATGACTAAAAACTGTTAAATCCCCTTGGATTGATGAGGAATTGAAAAATTGAATGGTTGAGAGGGATGAGGCAAAAGGTATGGCAAATAAGTCTGTCAGCCCAACTGATTGTCAAACCTACTGTAAATTAAGAAATCATGTGACTAAGCTTAATAAAAATAAAAATAAACTATACTATGAAACAAAGATAAATGATATAAAGCATGATGATAAATAGCTTTGGAGCACCTTAAATTACATTTTGGGAAAAAAGCCAACTCGGCTCCATCATTCATTGAATCAGATGGCTCATTTATCGCAAAACCCACTGATATTGCAAACTACTTTAATGACTTTTTCATTGGCAAGATTAACAAACATGCCAGCAACAAATGCTGACACTACTCATCCAAGTATATCTGACCAAATTATGAAAGACAAGATTTGTACTTTTGAATTCCGTAAAGTCAGTATGGAAGAGGTAAAAACATTATTGTTGTCTATCAACAATGACAAGCCACCGGGGTCTGACAATCTGGATGGAAAATTACTGAGGATAATAGTGGACGATATTGCCACTCCTATTTGCCACATCTTCAATTTAAGCCTACTAGAAAGTGTGTGCCCTCAGGCCTGGAGGGAAGCTAAAATCATTCCGCTACCCAAGAATAGTAAAGCCCCCTTTACTGGCTCAAATAGCTGACCAATCAGTCTGTTACCAACCCTTAGTAAACTTCTGAAAAAACTTGTGTTTGACCAGATGCCCGGGTGGCAGGTAGCCTAGTTGTTAGAGTGTTGGGCCACTAACTGAAAGGTTGCTGAATCGAATCCCTGAGCTGACAAAATCTGTCGTTCTGCCCCTGAACAAGACCGTTAACCCACTGTTTCCCGGTAGGCCGTCATTGTAAATAAGAATTTGTTCTTAACTGACTTGCCTAGTTAAATATTTGTATTACATTTTTTTAATACAATGCTATTTCACAGTAAACAAATTGACAACAGACTTTCAGCACGCGTATAGGGAAGGACACTCAACAAGGATGGCACTTACACAAATGATTGGCTGAGAGGAATTGATGATAACATTTTTGTGGGGGCTGTCTTGTTAGACTTTAGTGCAGTTTTTGACATTATCAATCACAGTCTGCTGCTGGAAAAACGTATGTGTTATGGCTTTACACCCTCTGCTATAACGTGGATAAAGAGTTACTTGTCTAACAGAACACAGAGGGTGTTCTTTAATGGAAGCCTCTCAAACATAGAAGAAGCAGGTAGAAGCAGGAATTCCCCAGGGTAGCTGTTCAGGCCCCTTGCTTTTTTCAATCTTTACTAACGACATTCCACTGGCTTTGAGTAAGGCCAGTGTGTCTATGTATGCGGATGACTCAACACTATACACATCAGCTACTACAGCAACTGAAATGACTGAAACACCTAACAAAGAGCTGCAGTTAGTTTTGGAATGTGTAGCAAGGAATAAGTTGGTCCTAAATATTTCCAAAACAAAAAGCTTTTATTTGGGACATATCATTCACTAAACGCTAAACCTCAACTACATCTTGTAATGAATAATGTGGAAATTGAGCATGTTGAGGTGACTAAACTGCTTGGAGTAACCCTGGATTGTAACCTGTCGTGGTCAAAACATATTGATACAACAGTAGCTAAGATGGTGAGAAGTCTGTCCATAATAAAGCGCTGCTCTGCCTTCTTAACAACACTATCAACAAGGCAGGTCCTACAGGCCCTGGTTTTGTCGTATCTGGACTACTGTTCAGTCGTGTGGTCAGGTGCCACAAAGAGGGACTTGGGAAAATTGCAGTTGGCTCAGAACAGTGCAGCCCGGCTGGCCCTTAAAAGTACACATAGAGGTAACATTAATGACATGCATGTCAATCTCTCATGGCTCAAAGTGGAAGAGAGACTGACTTCCTCATAACTTGTTTTTGTAAGAGGTGTTGACAAGCTGAAGGTACCGAGCTGTCTGTTTAAAATACTAGCACCCATGCAAACACCACAAGACATGCCAGCAGAAGTCTCTTCACAGTCCCCAAGTCCAGAACAGACTATGGGAGGCGCACAGTACTACATAGAGCCATGACTACATGGAACTCTATTCCACATCAGGTAACTGATGCAAGCACTAGAATCAGATTTAAAAAGCAGTTAAAAATACACCTTATGGAACAGCAGGGACTGTGAAGTAACACAAACATAGGCACAGACACATGCATGCAAACACATGATAATATACACACTATACACACACGTACACATGGATTTTGCATTGTAGATATGTGGTAGTGGAGTATGGGCCTGGGGGCACACACTTAGTGTGTTGTGAATTCTGTAGTGAATGTATTGCAATGTTTTTTTTAAATTGTATAATTGCCCTAATTTTGACGGACCCCAGGAAGAGTAGCTGCTGCCTTGGCAGCATGGGGATCCATAATAAATACATATACAAATACACCCTAGAGTCTATTGTAACATAACCAATCTAAGTAACATAATAAAAAAATCCCCATAACATAGTCTGTCAGTTTAAGCTAGAGATATCTATTTTGCATGGGCTGCGTCTCAATCCTCCGCATCTGCCTATGGGTGGCCGAACTACAGAAGTTTTTGTCAGACCATGAGACATCCCGAAAAACTGTTTTCTCACGAAGTCGTGTGTAGTGTCCGAACGGTTTGTCCTACAAACTATTTAAATATGTGTAAAAATATGTATATATATTTTCTGAGCTTTCTTATATCTCCTAGATATAGGACAGACACTTCAAATCTTTATTCCTTATGATTCAGTTTTTGACTGTATTTTTTTTCCATTTATGAATGTGTTATTCAATGTGTTTCTATAGCCTATAGTAGTAAAGGCCAAATTCAATATATATATATATTTTTTATCCTTAAGGGTGTCCTAAAATTCTAAATCAAATAGCTAAATGATCCATGGTATGACCATCTTAAAACAATTCCCCCCCCACACACACACACACACACCACACACTCTTAGGAATTATTGGCTTTGACATAGGAAACCTGAGGATGGATCAACAAAATTGGAGTTACTCTACAATTATGACCTAATTGACTGAGTGAAAAAAGGAAGCCTGTGCAGAATAATAAAATAGGTAATTTTCTAATGTTGAATTGTACCTTACATGGGAAAATTACACATTGATTTCATTGTATATCCCACCAGGGGCAAATCTGGTGTTTTTAGATAGAATTTAAGCTATTAAATAAAACTATTTTAGCAGGCGACCTAAATCATACATTTGATAAGATTTGATAGACGTAGCAATCAAAAAGCAAAAATTAAAGCAGCCTCTAAGGACAAAATTATTTACAGGACTACTGGTGATAACTTTTTCTGACTTTAAAAGCCTACCCCTGTTTTTCCCGAAGCAAGAAAAGCTATTCAAGAATTGACAACAACAACAACAACAACAACAAAAAATGCACTCAACAATTGACTGGGTCAAAAAATCCATGACATAATGAATAATTCATAATGATAATTCACCTATATCATGCTTAATTACACCAAGAGAATACACTTAGCAACAGAATATGGAGAATGAACAGAGTGCATCTTCATGACCCCAACTTTTTAAATATGTAAATGAAAAAATAACTTTACCATTACAAATGTAGACATAGAGGACAAAAGTTAAATACTCTGCAAAAGTTACATCGGAGTTAAAAATGAAAATGAAAGAAACATGTAAGAGAAACATTTTATCATTTTATTTAAAACAAACTGTACAAGGTAAAGAAGAAAATAAAGTGTCTGAACTTAAGCAGTAATTATCAGGTTTCAGGTATGACCCAGATGCAGACAGTGTCGAAGTAACAGAAGTGTATTTCTAGTACAGGGGCAGGCAAACGACAGGTCAAGGGCAGGCAGAGGTCAGTAATCCAGAAAAGGTGCAACAGGTCCAGAACGGCAGGCAGTCTCCGGGTTAGGGCAGGCAGGGGTCAATAACCCTAAAAAGGTGTGGCAAGGTATAGAACGGCAGGCAGGCTCAGGGTCAGGGCAGGCAGAAAAGTAAAAACCGGGAAAGACTAGAAAACACGAACAAGAACAGACAGGAGCAAGGGGACAACAGTAGACCAGATATTCCCAAACTGGGGTACGCTGTTAGATTAACAAGAGTCTAAGCTTTTGAATGGTGTGCAACACTTGTATTTCATTAATGTTTGAAATTAGTATTTCTGTAATTTGAATTTGTCGCTCTGCATTTCACCGGATGTTGGCAAAATCGAACCCGTTCACAGGATTGGATCCCTAAGAGGTTAACCGTTACTCTCTCACGGGAATTCCACTAACGGTCCGTATGTAGCCAAATGTAGCTGCTGGTCATGTTGGTATCTGTACTGATGGCGCAAAAGCTATGACCAGGAGACATAGTGGAGTGGTAACGCGCATTCAAGCAGTTGTTCCCGACGCCACTTGGTACACCGCAGCATCCACCGAAAGGCTCTTGCTGCCATGGGAATGCCTGACAGCTTGAAAGATGTTTTTGACACTACAGTGAAAATGGTTAACTTTGTTAACTTCTTAGGGATCGGTGGGGCGCTAGCCTGGGACAACATCCGGTGAAATTGCGGAGCGCCAAATTCAAAATAAAATATCGTAATATTAAATATTCATGGAAATACAAGTGTCATACATGATTCAAAAGCTTAGAATCTTGGTAATCTAACAGCGTTGTCAGATTTCAAAAAGGCTTTACGGCGAAAGCACAACATTTGATTGTTTGAGGATAGCCCCTCTCATATTTTATGCATTAGCATAAATCCATAACCAACGCGGGTCTCATAAAACGCATAAAGTCAGTAATATAAAATCTCTTACCTTTCAAAGAACTTCTGCTGAGGGCTTCCCAAGTGTCCAGTGAAGACATCCAATGGTTCTTTTGTTAGAAAAAGTAATTTATTATATCCATAAATCTCAGTTTGGTTGGCGCGTTATGTTCATAAAATACAGCGTCCACTCGCCCATTGAACCGTGAAGAGAACGCGTTCAACCTATACCTATACACTTGTCCAAGAACAATCAAACATAATTGATAATGTATCCTTAGGAACAGTTTTATGTATATTTACTATAATATTCCAACCAGATTATAAACTGGACGATAGGAAAGGAAAAAACCACAGCGCGCTTGAGCCTATGAACGCGCCTCCTCTTCTGTTTACATCCTGTGACTAGTTCGAAATTCTTCTTCTATTACCATCCAGAGCAACCTAACATCACCAAACACTGTCTAGAGACTGTTGACATCCAGTGGAAGCAATAGGTACTGCAATCTTACTCCCAGATATGGCTGTTTTCAATAGGGAGGGGTTCAAAATAAGGCAATGTGTCAAAAACACTTTTTCCAGGACAGAAATTCCTCGGGTTTTGTCCTGCTATATCAGTTCTGTTCTACTCACAGACAATATGTTAACTGTTTTAGAAACTCAGTGTTTCCTATCCAATAGTACTAATTATGTGCATATCCTAGTTTTTGGGCCTGAGTGGCAGGCCTTTTACTTTGGGCACGCCAGACTCTCCAAAACCGACACCTCAGCTGCCGCTCCCTAAGAAGTTAACAGCCACACCATTCATTACCAAATTCAGGTGAGGCATAAAACTTAGGGAACGATTTGTACCAAATACAATGCTCTTAGTTTTAGAGATATTCAGGGCCAGTTTATTACTGGCCACCCATTCCAAAACAGACAGCAACTCTTTGTTAAGTGTTTCAGTGACTTCATTAGCTGTGGATGCTGATGCATATATGGTTGAATCCTCAGCATACATGGATACACATGCTTTCTTTAATGCCAGTGGGATTTCAATGGTAAAAATAGAAAAGTAACCCTCTCACCAGGCTCGAATTTGACTCTCACTATATTAACTTA
Organism: Brachymystax lenok tsinlingensis; assembly: GCA_030435695.1. Taxonomy (NCBI): domain Eukaryota; kingdom Metazoa; phylum Chordata; class Actinopteri; order Salmoniformes; family Salmonidae; genus Brachymystax; species Brachymystax lenok. The sequence continues at coordinate 59,679,952 of CM059789.1, forward strand.
CATGGAGTATCTCAACAGCATGGGATGCTAGGTGAGAAGGACATCTCCAATAAGAATTCCTATTGTAAACTATCTAGGGTTATGACAATAGGGTATTAACTTCAGATGAAATGATTATAGGTTTCTGTTATTGTTTCAGGATAATCTATCCCATGCATTAAATTAGATTGAAACATCAAATGACTCCACCAAGAGAACATACATAAGGTTCAAATGTGTATTATTACATTTTCATAGCACAACATCAAAATAAATAAAAATAATAAACCCCAATGAGTCGTGCACAACCCATGTCCAAATTATTTAAGAATTGCTTAATAACCCGTTAGCGTGCGTTGGAGCAAACATTTTTTTGGGGGACACACATAAAGTCCAGAAGCACCTCACGTTGTGGTTACTCACTAAGTGTAGATGTTGCTTCAGCGAAGTATGACAGTTCCATGCAGGTTTTCCTCACATGGTCCACAGCAACCGACACCCCATGGGAACATGAACTCGCCAAGCCCTCACAATAAATTCTCTCCTGGTGTCTCACGATACCAGGCCAACCTCAAGGCTGTCGAACACCTCCACAATGAGACGGTAGCTTCAGTCTTCACCGAGTCCCCTCTCAACAAAAATTACAACAACTCTCCTATAAACTAAAATCGGTATTTCCCTTCATATCTTAATAGGTATGTATCTTGTTCTATACTTTTTGTCGTCTTCTTTTATAATTCCTCTTCACCAACGGTCATAATCTCAAAATCCATCCTTTCTCAACGTCTCTCTTTCTCTCTTTTTTTTCCCAGGCCTCCCGTTAACCAGGTCAACTCTCCCATTGGCCACAACTTAACAAGCGCCCTTATTGGTCAAAACATGAATTTAAAAGTAAACCAACTTTTTACATTAAATAAATATTTCTTTAAAATAAATGCATTAACAATATTACAATTAAGGATCAATACAATCACCTGTTAAAATCTAATACCAATAAATTATAACAAATAACTCAATACTTGGTTCTAATAAGGGTATTACATAGAAAAGAGAAGAGGGCCTAGAGAGCTGCCCTGTGGTACACCACACTTTACATGTTCGACATTAGAGAAGCTTCCATTAAAGAAAACACTCTAAATTATATTAGATATATATGGCAGAGGTTGAAAAGCCATAACACATATGTTTCATCAACAACAGGTTATGGTCAATAATATCTAAGGTTGCACTGAAATCTTAACAGTACAGCACCCACAATCTTCTTATTATCAATTTCTTTCAACCATTCATCAGCAATTTGTGTCAGTGCAGTACATGTTGAGTGCCCTTCTCTATAAGCATGCTGGAAGTCTGTTGATAATTTGTTTACAGAGAAGTAGCATTGTATTTGGTCAAACACATTTCTTTCCGACAGTTTGCTAAGAGCTGGCAGCAAGCTGATAGGTCTGCTTTTAGAGACAGTAAAGACCGCTTTACCACTCTTGGGTAGGGGAATGACTTTGGCTTCCCTCCAGGCCTGAGGACAAAGCCTTTCTCTAGGCTCAGATTAAAGTTATGACAGAAAGGAGTGGCCATAGAGTCAGCTACCATCCTCAGTAGCTTTCCATCTAAGTTGTCAATGCCAGGAGGTTTGTCATTATTGATCGATAACAGTACTTTTCCAAATACACTAACTTGACAAAATTATAACTTGCAATGCTTTTCTTTCATTATTAGTTTTTTCATACATGAGTACGATGGCTCACTGTTCGTTGTTGGCATTTCCTGCCTAAGTTTGCCCACTTTGCCAATAAAGTAATCATTAAAATAAATGGCAACATCAAATGGTTTTGTGATGAATAAGCCATCTGATTTGATGAAAGAAGGAGTTTCTGACCATAATTTAATTAAAAGTACAAAAAAAAAAATCCCCATCATTCTGTATATCATTGATCTTGGCTTTATAATACAGTTTCTTCTTCTTTTTAGTTTGGTTTAGTCACATAGTTTCTCAATTTGCAGTAAGTCAGCCAGTCAGATCTTCAGCCAGACTTATTAGCCACTCTTTTTTGCCCCATCTCTTTCAGTCATACCATTTTTAAATTCCTCATCTATCCATGGAGCCTTAACACAGGCTGACTACACCGCTTGCGTCGCGTGTGCCAGCGTTGCAAAATAAATGTAGAAATCTATATTGTTAAATTTTTGCAGCCACACTGTTCGCGCACGCCAACGAGCGTCTGCCCTGCCAAGGGCTAAAATAGAAGTCAGTTCTATTTGTGACGCAGATCGCGCTGCAATTCCTGCCTCTCCCATCTCCTCATTGGCTTATAGAAGCAGGTACCCACGTGCCATCTCCTTATTGGTTATACACACGTGGGTGACTGAAAGACGAACGAGGTCAGTGGCGGTAATGCACCTAATTTATGAAAGTTGCCAATCGCAATATCAAGTCAAGAGAAGAAAAGGCCTGGAAGGAGGAGAGATGACTAGAAACGTTTCGGTTGACCGTTTTATGTGTGGATTAATTGGCGGAGTAGAGGACCTTGTGCATTTCAGGTAAAATAACAACTCAGTGTTTATATTGCTAGCAACAGCAAGCTAGTTAAATAGGACAAATTAGCTAGCAAATGCAAGCTAGCGCGATAAATTGCCATAAATGTTTAATGCTTTTCGACCTGTCCCCAAATTAATATAATTGGTCCAGAGTTTGTTTTGATATTTTAACCTGCATGTCGTGATCGCGCTTGGTGAGGGGGGACAAAATACATTTATGCACGATGGAGCACGATGGCACACGCATGTAGCCGGTTTGGGTTCAGTGCTAATCACATCAGACCAACAAATATTTTTAACATCATCCACCTAATAGTCACAGCAAAATCTTTTGGATGATCTCTTGTACACTATTTTAGGCCCAGCTTTTGGAACTGTCGCTTTCCTGGATATAGCCACTATATTGTGATTACTGCACTCAATGGGTATGGATACATCTTTAGAACAAAGTTCTACAGTATTAGTAAAAATGTGATCAATACATGTAGAAGATCTTGTTGTCACGATCTCCGTACGGGACAGCCCAAGGCGCAGCGAGGCATCCAGTATACATGTTTTATTAAACGAAACTAAACACACGTAACTGGGCAAACTAACAAAATGAACGAAGATCGTAACTTAACATAGACTTACATAAACCAACAACGCTATGCATAAACAATAATCCACAAAACCTAAATGAAAACCCCAAACAATATATATGGTTCCCAATTAGAGACAACGACACACAGCTGCCTCTAATTGGGAACCATTACCCCAACATAGAAATAGAACACCTAGAACTCAAAAAACCCTACACCAAAACGAAACCTAAACACGCCAGCCTAAAACTCTGGCCTGGACGTGACACTTGTTCCTGTAGTGTTTGTAATCACCCTGGTAGGTTGATGAATAACCTGAACCAGATTACAGGCACTGGTTACAGTGAGAAGCCACCTCTTGAGTTTAATGAAAACCAGTCAATATTCAGGTCCCCAAGAACGTACATACACTATCACATACACTATCAAGCATTTCACACATACAGTGGGGAAAAAAAGTATTTAGTCAGCCACCAATTGTGCAAGTTCTCTCACTTAAAAAGATGAGAGAGGCCTGTAATTTTCATCATAGGTACACTTCGACTATGACAGACAAAATGAGGAAAAAAATCCAGAAAATCACATTGTAGGATTTTTTATGAATTTATTTGCAAATTATGGTGGAAAATAAGTATTTGGTCAATAACAAAGTTTATCTCAATACTTTGTTATATACCCTTTGTTGGCAATGACAGAGGTCAAACGTTTTCTGTAAGTCTTCACAAGGTTTTCACACACTGTTGCTGGTATTTTGGCCCATTCCTCCATGCAGATCTCCTCTAGAGCAGTGATGTTTTGGGGCTGTCGCTGGGCAACACGGACTTTCAAAGATTTTCTATGGGGTTGAGATCTGGAGACTGGCTAGGCCACTCCAGGACCTTGAAATGCTTCTTCTGAGAAGCCACTCCTTCGTTGCCCAGGGCGGTGTGTTTGGGATCATTGTCATGCTGAAAGACCCAGCCACGTTTCATCTTCAATGCCCTTGCTGATGGAAGGAGGTTTTCACTCAAAATCTCACGATACATGGCCCCATTCATTCTTTCCTTTACACGGATCAGTCGTCCTGGTCCCTTTGCAGAAAAACAGCCCCAAAGCATGATGTTTCCACCCCCATGCTTCACAGTAGGTATGGTGTTCTTTGGATGCAACTCAGCATTCTTTGTCCTCCAAACACGACGAGTTGAGTTTTTACCAAAAAGTTCTATTTTGGTTTCATCTGACATTCTCCCAATCCTCATCTGGATCATCCAAATGCTCTCTAGCAAACTTTAGACGGGCCTGAACATGTACTGGCTTAAGCAGGGGGACACATCTGGCACTGCAGGATTTGAGTCCCTGGCGGCGAGTGTGTTACTGATGGTAGGCTTTGTTACTTTGGTCCCAGCTCTCTGCAGGTCATTCACTAGGTCCCCGTGTGGTTCTGGGATTTTTGCTCACCGTTCTTGTGATCATTTTGACCCCACGGGGTGAGATCTTGCGTGGAGCCCCAGATCGAGGAAGATTATCAGTGGTCTTGTATGTCTTCCATTTCCTAATAATTGCTCCCACAGTTGATTTCTTCAAACCAAGCTGCTTACCTATTGCAGATTCAGTCTTCCCAACCTGGTGCAGGTCTACAATTTTGTTTCTGGTGTCCTTTGACAGCTCTTTGGTCTTGGCCATAGTGGAGTTTGGAGTGTGACTGTTTGAGGTTGTGGACAGGTGTCTTTTATACTGATAACAAGTTCAAACAGGTGCCATTAATACAGGTAATGAGTGGAGGACAGAGGAGCCTCTTAAAGAAGAAGTTACAGGTCTGTGAGAGCCAGAAATCTTGCTTGTTTGTATGTGACCAAATACTTATTTTCCACCATAATTTGCAAATAAAGTCATTAAAAATCCTACAATGTGATTTTCTGGATTTGTTTTCCTTATTTTGTCTGTCATAGTTGAAGTGTACCTATGATGAAAATTACAGGCCTTGCACAATTGGTGGCTGACTAAATACTTTTTTTCCCCACTGTATATTTAGATACTGACTGTTAGCACTTGGTGGCCTATAGCAACACCCCCAAAAAAAGGCTTTAGATGTGTCAGGTGAACCTGAAATCACAACACTTCAATAACACTTGACATAAGACCTTCTCTAAGCATTACATTGATATGGCTCTGAATATTTACAGCAACACCTCCCCCATAATCATTCCTCTCTTCTATAGATGTTATGTCCTTGTATTGCTATCGCTGTATCATCAAATTAATTATCTAAGTGAGTCCCAGAAACGGCTAATATCTTAATCTTATCCGATGTTAGCAAGTTATTGATTTCATGAACCTTATTTCTAAGGCTACAAATATTAAAATGGGATATTTTCAGCCCTTTCCTGGGTAGCTTATCAGAGATAGACATAATATAGAAAATATCAAATAAAGCAAGAGAAAAAAATACCATCAGCAGCCCATGAATCAGTTTGTGTGTGTAAGAGTGTGTGTGTGTGCTGCGAGGTTGAAGATAATTTCCTATTGAGCTGACTTATGCAGTTTTTCCCTTGAATGCAGTCTCCACCAATGCGAGAACATTGCCTTTACATTTCAATCGCACCCCAAAATTTTTACTTCCGCGGTACAGATTTAATTGAGCCCTAACCAAAAAAGACAAGTTGAAGTGAAAACACAAAACGTATTAATTCATTATTATAATTCAGAATGGTATTTTTATAACTCACGCATTGCCAAACAGCTGGCCAAGAAGACTGTGACAAACAGGATTGAGAACATTCTGGAGAAGGGAGGCATCAAAACTTTAGACCTTTCATTTCAATCGATTAAACTCTCACTCTATTTACTTCAAATGGTAAAACTTGAAATAAATTAAACCTGGTGTTTATAGTATTTCACAAAAACAGCTAAAGCATTTTACCTGTCAGGTCAACCACTGTTTCCTGCAGGGAATAAAATAAAATAAACGTATGAATTGTGAAATGTGACTTTGCAAACTACAAGCCATTCTTGAACATGAAATGTTATAAAACAGATTTAAAAAGTTGAACCTACTCTTGTTTCCTACAATCACTCCTGCAGTGCTAAGCTACTGCCAAAAAATGTCAGATTGTATATTTAAAATGTAGAGGCAATAGGGACAAAATGTTTATTTCTTTGGAGCCTAAAACAATTGGTGGGGGGGTGTAACCTGACATAAGGAATAGCTTTAAGAATGTCATACTATGGATCATTTAGATATTTCATTTTGAGTTTTAGGATCCCTTTAGCTATCCCCACATTTTGTAAAACAATTATTTGTTTTCTATAGGCTTTAGCTGCTAAAGCCTTTAGAAATGCATTGAATAACACGTTCATAAATGGCAAAAAGGAGAGTTAAAAAATAAATCATGAGAATCAATGTTTTGAAGTGTGTGTCCTAAATCTAGGACATTATATAAAATCTCAGGAAATAAATAAATACACAGATTTAACCCCTTTTCTGTGTAGGAACAAAACTACCTTCATACTGTACTTCCATTAGTTTTTTTAAACCGGTACCGGTTACCTTCAGATGAGACCTGTGACACTTGTGTTATAGAGCAAAACAGAGAACACCATCGTGTTTGTGAGAATCTCCTCTTTCCACAGTGGGGTCCCATTAGTTTATAGCCCAAACGGTTCGGACTCTACCAAACAGAAGTTGGCACATCAATGATACCGACTTCAGGCAAGTCTCCTGCCACGTGTGGGGGTCTTAGAGGAAAACGTTTTCATGAGAGTCTCATCTTTCAATAGAGTGTCATTATACTTTCGTGAGAAGACCGATGTTTGGCATGTCTCATGGTCTGACAAACACAGCTCCAGCTCTGACACTTTTCACCGCAGATGCATAAATGCTACATCGGCGAAGCAGTGGATTGATGCACATCCAATGCAAAAAAATATCTCTAGGTTAAACTGACGGATTTTGATGTTTCTTCTTATTTTGTTACTTGATGGATGCACCGGTGCGTCAATCGATGATGAGTATCAACATGTTATAATTTCTTACTGTCATCATTATAAGTGATATATTCCCTTGCTTTGTGATATACAACTACAATGTCACTATTTTGACATATTCTAATGCAGGTCTCCCAGACCAGTATCATGTGTTACAATTGCACATTTTCTATTTAGTTAGTTGTGTACCAAGCCTGAAAACCTGTGAGAGCTTCTCATCTCTCTGTCTCTGCCAGGTCCTTCTAGTGTACTGCTTCCTCTTAGAACTCCTGCATTTATACATGCTGAACATATCATTAGCTTGTTTTCTAATTGGTCGAGACTACTTTAGGACGGGGTGTCAATGAAATAAGTAACAGGATGTTCTTTCCTCTTAATTATTACAATATAATTATTTGAAATAGGAATTCAAAAAAAGATACACTCTAAACAAAATAAAAATTACAGAAATATACCAATATCAGATGAATTTGAAATATATTGTTTGAATATGACTTTTTCCCCCTTTATTATCCCTTTATAGTGGAAGGGTGGAAGGGGCAGACAACTGGAACACTTTTTTTTTATCCAGCTCTGTTTTTTATCCAGCTCTGTTTTTAACCAGCTCCGTTTTTTTTTGTCCAGCTATGTTTTTTATCCAGCTCTGTTTTTTACCCAGCTCTGTTTTTTATCCAGCTCTGTTTTTTACCCAGCTCTGTTTTTTACCCAGCTCTGTTTTTTTACCCAGCTCCGTTATTTACCCAGCTCCGTTATTTACCCAGCTCCGTTTTTTATCCAGCTCTGTTTTTTACACAGCTCAGTTTTTTTTTATCCAGCTCTGTTTTTTACCCAGCTCTGTTTTTTTTTATCCAGCTCTGTTTTTTATCCAGCTCTGCTTTTTACCCAGCTCTGTTTTTTTACCCATCTCCGTTATTTACCCAGCTCCGTTTTTTATCCAGCTCTGTTTTTTACAGTCTTGCCATCTTTAGTTGTGACTACATATGGTCATTAATAGGGTGGTTAGTTCGTTGGCTCAAATACCTGTTTTATTGTAGAAGATTTGATTCAGTACATGTATTTCAGTTTAATTCTAGCGGGCCAGATGTGATACTACATTTTCTGTATCTTTTATTGTCTGAGGTTTGCTGCAGGTTTGCTACAACACTCGCATAGTCTTATCTAAAGCGACCGACAGTTAGTGCATTCATCTAAAGGTAGCTAGGTGGGACAACCAAATATTACACAGTCATAGTAAGTAAAACTGCTCCTCAGTAAAGCAGCTATCAGCAATTTATTCACAGGGAAACAAGCTGGTTTTATCCCAACCCATCTACTGTACCAGTGAAGTTTCCTCTAAAAAACAGACATTGACGTGAAGACGGAGAAATGCAGTAGTTCCTGATGATCTCATGACAACTGAGAAGTATACATAGACTTTGCCATTGGTAACACTTTATTTGAAGGGGTCTTACATATTATTAGGGATTCATTACACCTTTATGATACAAGCCATCACATAATGTATGAGTATTGCAGTATAATTCATAACAACCTTCATAGCATTTATTCAACATCATTGAACCAAAAGGTTAAGAAGTAGTGTTGTTTCCTTGGCCCTGCATGGTTTGGTATGGATCCTGCACCATTCCCCAGTGGGCCGTCATTGAAGCATCCACTGAGCAGCAGAAGCTCACTGTCACTGTGGGTGGCAAAGAAGTTGAAGGATTCTCCTATGTGGGGTTCAACCCTGGTTGAAGCGCCCTCTACTGGTAGCAAAGAACACCTGGCAGATGTAGTTGCTGCTATGGAACTCTCCATCAAACAGCTCCATCTCTTCCGTTGGCATATTTGTGGCCATTAACAGGGCTCCAGGGGTAGCCATTCATGAACTAGAAACTGAGGAGGAGGACCAGGTGGAGTAGGCGGGGGAGGAGGAGGAGGAAGAAGAAGAAGAAGAAGAAGAAGAAGAAGAAGAAGAAGAAGAAGAAGAAGAAGAAGAGGAGGAAGGAGGAGGGTGAAGAAGAGGAGAAGGAATACGTTTCTTTCTAAACATCTTTCTAAGACCCATTGTAACATGTATCTACTGTATGGCATGTTTGTTATAAACACTGATAATCATTACCCAGTGATGTCACTGATCTACGGTATGGCATGTTTGTTATAAACACTGACAAACATTACCCAGTGATGTCACTGAACTACAGTATGGCATGGTTGTGATAAACACTGATAATTATTACCCAGTGATGTAGCTGTTCTAGATATCCCATACGCTCCTGTCCATCAGACCAGTAAGGGTTTCTACTCTCCTGGCCCATAGCAGCCAATTAGGAGTAGCAATACAGCCCTGTCCCTCAGACAAGTAAGGGTTTCTACTCTCCTGGACCATAGCAGTCGATTAGGAGTTATACTGGATTATAAGTGATATATTCCCATGCTTTGTGACATGCAACTACAATGGTCAAATGTCACCTTTTTGACATATTCTAATGCAGGGCTCTCCAACCCTGTTCCTGGAAAGGTACCCTCCTGTAGGTTTATACCAGGACTCTCCATCCCTGTTTCTGGAGAGCTAACCTCCTGTAGGTTTTCACTCCATCACTGTTCATGGAGAGCTATCCTCCTGTAGGTTTTCACTCCAACCCTGTTCCTGGAGAGCTACCCTCCTGTAGGTTTTCACTCAAACTCTGTTCCTGGAGCGACCTTCCTGTAGGTTTTCACTCCATCTCTGTTCCTGGAGAGCTACCCTCCTGTAGTTTTTCACTCCAACCCTGTTCCTGGAAAGGTACCCTCCTGTAGGTTTACACCAGGGCTCTCCATCCCTGTTCCTGGAGATACACTCCTGTAGGTTTTCACTCCAATATTGTTCCTGGAGAGCTACCCTCCTGTAGGTTTCAAATCTAAATCAAATCAAATTTTATTTGTCATATACACATGGTTAGCAGATGTTAATGTGATTGTAGCGAAATGCTTGTGCTTCTAGTTCCGACCATGCAGTAGTATCTAACAAGTCATCTAACAATTTCACAACAACTACCTTATACACACAGTGTAAAGGAATGAATACGAGTATGTACATGTAAATATATGGATGAGCGATGGCTGACCGGCATAGGCAAGATGCAGTAGATGGTATATAGTACAGTATATACATGTGAGATGAGTAATGTAGGATATGTAAACATTATATAAATGGCATCGTTTAAAGTGGCTAGTGATACATTTATTACATCCACTTTTTCACTCCAACCCAGTTGTAACTAACCTGATTTATCTTATAAACCAGTGAAGTATTAGAATCAGGTGTGCTAGGTTAGGGTTGGAATGAAAAGCTACAGGATGGTAGCTCTCCAGGAACAGGGTTTGAGAGCCCTCTTCTAATGAGACTATGGTGCATTGTTTTATGGAGAATAGCTGTGTGTTGATAGGTTTGATAAATCAGCTCTGTTAGCAGGACTAATTGAGCCCATAATGTGGCCAACTGCATGTGGTACTGGATGCTTTACTCTGGAAAAGAAAGTTAAACAGGTTAATGTGTTCAGATATATATTCTGCCTTCCAATATAAGAGAGATATGTTGTCATAACAAGAAAAAAGCATCAATGCATACCATTATGCATATTATTAACTAATTATAAACTCATCGGCCAGTTTAGGCACCTCCATCTAGTCCCGGGTTGGATCCCCCCTTTGCCTCCACAACAGCCTGAATTCTTCAGGGCATGAATTCTACAAGTCGGAAATATTCCACAGGGATGTTGGGCCATGCTGACGCAATGGCATCACACAGTTGCTGCAGATTGGACAGCGGTACTCCACCGCCACCAGCCTTTACCGTTGACACCAGGCAGGATGGGTACATGGACTCATGCTGCTTACATTAGTGTAATGTTAGAATATGAAAAATAAAATAGTCACCTTTAGTCTTGTGAGTAAACTGATGAGTCTGTATCCATTCTTCCATTAAAGATGAAGAGTGAGATATGATTATACCTCCACGTATGTTTATTCTTAAAGTAATTCTACGTACTATTGCACCCTGCCTCGTAAGCCCTCCTATCTGTAGATGTGCAGTACCTTCAAGATTCCCAATACAATATTTTTAACTGTCTTACGTGAACCATGTACTGGTTTGACATCGTTTGGCAGGATTATCTTAGCCAACCTCAGTTTTTAAATTGATTTCACCTTTATTTAACCGGGTAGACCAGTTGAGAACAAGATCTCAATTACAAATGCGACCTGGCCAAGATAAAGCAAAGCAGTGCGACACAAACAACAACACAGAGATACACATGGAATAAACAAACGTACAGTCAATAACACAATAGAAAAGTCTATATACAGTTAATCTTGTTGGCCAACTAGTCTCAAGAAAAACATGACTTTCAGCATCTGACAACATGTTATCTAGTCATCAATCAAAGAAGAAGACAGATGATTGTAACTCTTTCAATTTCACCTGATGGTCGCTATAAAAACATAGGTCCACAAGTGACTTGGTTGTAATACTGGATGAATGATGTTTAACTGACAGATGGCAGCAATTTTCTGCTATCTCTAACATTTAATGTGAATGTTTCACTACTCTAAAACACACCTGTGTGTGGAGATATATCTCTCTCCTGTCTGGCAAGAGGAACAGATATTGACGATTAGAACAGTTTCCCACAACCTGCCTGCTGAATAGAATGGAATGGGGATATATCTGTCTGTTACTGAACATAATTATCATAACAACAGGAAAGTCCAACCCAGATCCAGGAAGTGTCACCTATGTTCATGATCTCACTGCAGTGTCTAGCCTGTTTGATTACTTTATGGAGCAGAAAAATGCTTGGCATTGCTTTTAGTGGAATATTTTGATCGGACCAAAAAAAACAGTACTTTTGTCATTGACTCAAAGTTCAACAAAGGCCCCAATAGATGCTGCATATTAGTCCAAATCTAGGAGAAGTATAAAACATACATTATTTATCTCTATTAAATGGTGAGATACTCTTAGAAACATTGCCTTAAACAAAATAATTAAAAACACAGAACACTCCACACACACACACACACACACACACACACACACACACACACACACACACACACACACACACACACACACACACACACACACACACACACACACACACACACACACACACACACACACACACACACACACACACACACACACACACACAGGAATGAGGATATGCTAAATATTCTGTCACGCAAAACAGCAATGCACTTTATAGGCCAATAATATGCGTAACATTATCTACAATGTGTTTCAAAGTTGTACGAGAAGAAAAGAACAACAAGTGTTCTGAAGTGTATCCAGTCTAGGCCATGAGCTTCTCTGCCCGCAGTGCAGACTAAGAGAGCACTACACTGATTCACAATGTTTTGACAGATTGCAAAGGAATACCTTACCCATACAAGAACAATACACAACAGAGACAAATGAAAAGAGAGAAATGAAAAGAGAATAATGAAAGAGACAAATTAAAGTATTTCAAAAGTCTACCCTTCAAATATATTTTTTAATGCTTGATGATGATACACTATCAGCGAAACTATTAAAATTATGAAACATAGAGAGACGAAATATACATTATTTTATATATATTTTTTTTCTTGGTCAATATTTTGGGGAAGCCTGGCTTCCCTTGGCATCCATGAATACACGCCATTGATGGGAATTTTAAAAAGATATACACTAAACAAAATACCAATTACATGAATATACCAAAATCCAGATGATTTCAAAATTCACATTTGTTTATATTTTTAATTTGACAAAATTAGTCTTATTGAGATAAAAAAAGAGAGACCTGGCCAAAATAGCAGCACATAAAGTTTCATACAAAGACACATTCACAACATAAAAACACAAAACACAACCGTAAAAATCATCAATATACACATTGAGCAGACAAGATGCTTTGGTAGGGGTGTAGTGCATCTACAGGTAGGTGTCAACACATTGACCCCCCACTTCATTGTTCACCACAGTTTTTACCCTAGCTTCTAAGTAATTGAAACATTTTTCAAGGTAGATAAATTTGTCTATATTCTATAGTTTTTCATCCTATAATCGTCTGTTCCATACACTTGAACTTGACTGAACTGACTGTAAAATGTGTGCATATAGTTTTATTTTATACAGAGGGGAGAGGATTAGTCAGGTCTCTGAGAGTGGTTTTGAACATCCAGCTTGGTCTAAAAACATTGAGTTAATCAATTCCCTTGGTGTTGGCTGCATTTTCAGCCCTTCAATGCTTCTTCCTAATGTCTTACTTGTTCTGTTCGAGAACCAGACGCGGAGGAAGGAAGAGGAAATAAAAGCGACTCCAGACCCATCCTTTCTCTTCATCCTCCTCTCTTCTAAATCAGACGCTCCAGAGACAATAAAAGACATTCTGCTCGTTAAAAAAAATATTATTCTGCTAGATTCTTTTTCAGTCATCCAGACTGTATCACAACTAGCCGTGATTGGGAGTTCCATAGGGCGGCACACAATTTGCCCAGCGTTGTCCGGGTTTGGCCGGTGTAGGCCGTCATTGTAAATAAGAATTTGTTCTTAACTGGCTTGCCTAGTTAAACAAAGGTTAAATGAAAAATAAAAAATGCTCCAAAGACTTTATTGTTCCATTCCAAAGACATTACTATTCCATGATTATAATTTCCATGGTTGAGAAGTGCAAGAGGAACACGTACATGTACTCTGTGACGCCCCTTCCTTCTGTTGATGCAAATCACACGTCACAAAAATTCAGGTTCGTTGCTTTACATAGAATTATAGCCTTATACCAACACATGTAAAGTAATCTAATGTAAACAATGCACGCATCATGAAACATATCATTGTTTAATTGTCGAGAAGGATAATACTTATTTTTTTAATCATGCGTTTATTGGCAGAAATGCCTTCTCGAACATGTGAACTTTCATGTGCCTTAATAACGGTCTTGCCATCTGTAAATACGAATACAATTGTTAAATTACAAGCCTAGTTGGTTTAGCCACAGAAAAAGACAGCAATCTTTCTGCTAGCCGCTGAGATAAGGAGTGGGCTGGACATGCCGAGAGATGAGTTTGGATTGGTCTGCCATATAGCAGGCTTCTGTCTATTTGAGCTGGTCGGTATGTGTTGGTAAATCCTGTCTAACACAGCTCTTTAAAAAAAAGTATTGCATAGTAAAACTCTCCACTTTCTGGATTTCGAGTATGATAGCTAAGGAGATGGGGAAAACACCTGTCTCTGGATTACATATTCAAACTAAGGGCAACCATGGCATCCGTGATAGGAGACGAGTCAATGTATACGAGTAAGAAAGTGGTTTCATTTCAAGTTAAAGTGTATTGTTATTTAACTAACGTTAGCTGGCTGGCTCGCTAGCTAACGTTACATGTATGATCTTATTATTTGTATCTCAGAGCCATTCGCTTGGCTAGCTAACATTGAACCTGGTTGGTTAGCTTCCTGCAGATTCATGCAGGGTAGTAACGTCATGAGATGGGATTATGGTTCATTGTTTAGGTAGCTACGAGTCTGCTGCTCTGAAAAAATATATAAATGCAACATACAACAATTTTAAAGATTTTACTGAGTTACAGTTCATATAAGGAAACCAGTTAATTGAAATAAAGAAATTAGGCCCTATGGATTTCACAAGACTGGGAATACAGTTATGCATCTGTTGGTCAGAGATACCTTCAAAAATGTAGGGGTGGGGATCAGAAAACTAGTCCATATCTGGTGTGACCACCATTTGCCTCATGCAGCGCAACACATCTCCTTCACATAGAGTCGATCAGGCTGTTGATTGTGGCCTGTGGAATGTTGTCCCACTCCTCTTCAGTGACTGAGCGAAGTTGCTGGATATTGGCGGGAACTGGAACACGCTTTCGTACACGCCAGTCCAGAGCATTCCAAACATGCTCAATGGGTGACATGTCTGGTGAGTATGCAGGCCATGGAAGAACTAGAACATTTTCAGCTTCCAAGAATTGTGTACAGATCCTTGCGACATGGGACTTTGCATTATCATGCTGAAACATGAGGTGAAAGCGGTGAATGAATGGCACGACAATGGCCCCCAGGATCTTGTCACGGTATCTCTGTGCATTGCCATCGATACAAATGGAATTGTGTTCATTGTCCGCTTATGCCTGCCCATACTATATCCCCACCGCCACCATGGGGCACTCTGTTCAATGTTGACATCAGCAAACCGCTCAGCCACACGACGCCATACACGCTGCCTGCCATCTGGCCGGTATAGTTGAAACCGGGATTCATCTGTGAAGAGCACACTTCTCCAGCATGCCAGCCCAGTGGCCATTGAAGGTGTGCATTTACCCACTGAAGTCAGTTACGATGCCAAACTGCAGTCAGGTCAAGACCCTGGTGAGAATCAGGAGCACGCAGATGAGCTTCCTTGAGATGGTTTCTGACAGTTTGTGCAGAAATGATTTGGTTGTGCAAACAATCAGTTTCATCAACTGTCCGGGTGGCTGGTCTCAGACGATCCCGCAGGGGAAGAAGCCAGATGTGGAGGTCCTGGGCTGGCGTGGTTACATGTGGTCTGCGATTATGAGGCCGGTTGGAAGTACTGCCAAATTCTCTAAAATTGCATTGGAGGCAGCTTATGGTAGAGAAATGAACATTATCTTCTCTGGTGACAGCGCTGGTGGACATTCCTGCAGTCAGCATGTCAATTGCACTCTCCCTCAACTTCAGAAATCTGTGGCATTGTGTTGTGTGACACAACTGCACATTTTAGAGTGGCCTTTTATTGTCCCCAGCGAAAGGTGCTCCTGTGTAATGATCATGCTGCTTCTTGATATGCCACACCTGTCTTGGCAAAGTTGAAATGCTCACTATCAAGGATATAAACAAAAACAATTCGAGAAATAAGCTTTTTGTGTGTGGAGAAAACTTTACATGTTGCGTTTATTTTTTGGTCAGTTTGCATACATTGAAAACTTGTCAAAAACACTTACTGTACATCATTTGAAATGCTGCCTAGGTTTTGCCTTGTGATGCCTTGAGGGTTAAATACAGGGGGATACATTTACTCAGATCATTTAGTGATTCTGGTCTGAATATACAGTAAGGAAGCAGTTGTCAAGATAACATTTTAGGCTCATTGATTAAGCTATAATGTAGCATTGTTCATAGTTTAACAACTATATAAAAAAATCACACACCATTTCTTTAAGATTTGCAGCCATCCCATTGCAGAATCATCCACATTACACTAAATGCAAATTGAAAAAATCCATATAATTTTTGCCCCATATAAATCGATGGCTGTTCCTCAAATTAGCTCGGACTTACTGGGACTAAGACAATGTTTCAAGGAACCACAGACTTATTCTGTAAAAAAAGACAATAAAAAATCATTTCCTAATTTCATTCTATCTCACCAAAACTAGTAAAGCAGCTTTGACTTTTGAACCATGCATATGCTGTATAAGCCCCATCTATCAAACTGTCTAATCAAGACCAACCACACAGTTAAAGCTACAGTCTGTGATTGACAACAAAGTGGTGTCCCTCCCCACCACTTGTTTTGGTATACAACTGAACATTGAACAACTTCCCAAATCCCAGACTGTAGCTTTAACTAAAACACTATGCACTACTTGTCATGCAAACCACACTAGAAGGAGAGCAGACTTCATAGACAAAATGTTTGATGCTATGAATGGGTATGGCAGATATGCGTTCCAGACATTATGGGTGTGTTGGATAGTAGCACTGGGAATTGCCAGGGACCTCACGTTACGATATTATCACTATACAAAGGTGCTGATATGATATGTATTACGATTCTCACGATCCTACATGTATTATGATTCTACATGTATTATGATTCTATACAGTGATTTTATTGTGATTCAATGTTCCAAACATATTGCTCACTGTCTGTGGCAGAGAGACGACAGAGCATGAGAAAGTAATGGAAATAAAATTGCGCCCCCAAAAATGTGTTTCCTATTTAAAATGAAAATGGAGAACAGTCTATGAAGGAAAATAGAGTTTTAGTGCAGGGACAGCCAACTAGCACAACAATAATAGTGCCATATTGTCGATGCGATACGACACGATATATCGTCAAAAATAATATCCCGATATGTAACTATTGATTTCTTCTCCTTCATAACTGTTGGATAGGTGTTTTAACGGTCTTGCAGTTATAAATGTAGTTCCTTATTGACACCATTGAGGTAGGGTTTGTTAAGATGACAGATTAGCTTATTGTAGGATCTGGTCAATGCTGGATGTATTTTCTCATCAAAAGGAATACAATGAAATATAATGATTAAAGATATGCTTTTTATTAAAATGTCCATAAGCAGATGTAGCAGAAAAGGAACAACAAATAACAAATACAGCGTGTATAAATAGTGAAGGTGAAGTACCCTGAGACGCTATTATCTCCCCATAATATTTGATTGTTCAATTAATCAAAGATATAATTAATCATTTAAATCCCATATGATTCTTTCATTTATTGTGATAAATTGTGATAACCTCAAATGATGTTTAACAACGCATGTGGTCTTTGACCCACGCTGACAGGACTGTTTTAATATTCCTATCTGATGGGTGCTTCATGAGAATTTAAACGGAATGAATTTGAATGTTTAGAAGTATTTTTGTACTGCTTCAAGTAAGGGATCACCTCAAAAATACTTCCAAAATATTAAAAACATTCACATTCATTCAGTTTAAATTCTCATGAACCACCTATCAGATAGTGATATAAAAAACAGTTCTGTCAAACATCCGTCCAAACACATAGGGTCAGTTTCCTGGACCCAGATTAAGTTTACTCCTGGACTAAAAAGCATGTTGAATTGAGAACCTCCAATGAAAGTAACTAGTCCAGGACTAGGCTTAATCTGTATCTGGGATACCATCCCAAAGAGGAAGACATACTTTCTTTTCAGTTAAGAGGAGGTACTGTTTCCCGTACTGTTTCCAGCCCCTTCCATGTAGACCAATCCCCAGTGGGCTCCGATGGAGGTGATCCCGACACCGTTGAAGCGACCGCTGAGCAGCCTCAGCTCATTGCCCATGTTGGCTGGGTAGAAGTTGAAGGAGATTTGGCTGGGCAGGCCGGCCGACAGAGTGCGCCCATTGTTGGTGGTTAACACCAGGTGGCCGATGTAGTCTGATGGGTTGTACTTCCCAGACACCTCGACGATGGCCTCATCATTAAACAGCTCCATCTCCTGCTTTACACCCCCTTCGCGACCGAACACAGGAGACCAGGTGTAGCCGTATCTCAGCTGGAACCTAAAACAGAAGAAGCTTTTCATGTTGGTTGTGTTTTGATAAGGCACATTCAGACCGAGAGAGCAGGTAGCGTCAGAGAATATCAAGGAATGACATGTTCCATTGTACTCTGGGTTAGTTACGATAACACTATTGTTTTGTCATAAACTGAATATGTAATAAACACAAATAAATAAATACAGAAAGAAAGAGTGTCTGTTGGGTAGTGTGGTTGGACTGAGTCAGTGGTGTGTGTTGGGTAGTGTAGTTGGCCTGAGTCAGTGGTGTCTGCTCACCCGCTGATGTAGGCGTTGCTGTTGTAGTAGTAGTAGTAGTAGTAGTTGTTGTTGTTGGTCTCCCACACTCTGACTCCTGTGATGCGTCCCTCACCGGAGGAAGCAAATGGGGTGCCACCTCCCTGACCCACCGCAGAGGAGTACGAGTATGGGTCTTTGACAGCTAAAATAACATGGGCAATATGTTTACTATTTTTACTATATTAATAATACATATTTATGTACACATCATTTTAATTTTACCAACACATTTTTGAAAGACATTATGAATAAAGTGCAGATGAATTAACTAAAGTAGATTCTGAAAAGATTTAATCGATCAGCTTTTGTCCCAAAGAAGAGCTCCTAAGTCTAACTGAAAAAGACAAGTTGGTGAATACACAAAAACTATTATTTAATAATTATAAATCAGAATTGTATTTGTTTTACTCACGCATTGCCAAGCAGCTAGCCAAGAACACTGTGACAACCACAATTGAGAACATTCTGCAAAAAGGAGACTTCAATACTTAAGACCTTAAATTTCAGGAAATTTCACTCTCAGTCCATTTCACTTTAAATGGTAAAACTTGAAATAATGTAGTTAATGTTTTTCATACTAGTTTCCCAAAACAACTATGTCATTTTACCTGTCAGGTCAACCAGTGTTTCCTAGGAGGGAAAATAAAATAACCTTTTGAATTGTGACGTAACAAACAAACCATTCTTGAATGTGAAATGTTATAAAACAGCTCTAAAAAGTTGAACCTACTCTTGTTTACTACAATCACTTTTGCAGTGCTAAGCTACTGTCACATTAAAAATAATGTCAGATAACTGAATTTAAATGTAGAGGCAATAGGGCGAAAGTGTTTGTGCCCAAGTACAAAGAGGTAATGAGTGTTAACTTCATAACATTTCCCACAACAGTATCATGCATTAAGTTTTCTATTTAGTTAGTTACCCACAGTGCTATCTTGAGATGTGTGTGAAAACCTGTGAAAGCTTCTTGTCTCTCTGTCTCTGCCAGGTCCTTCTAGTCTACTGCTTCCTCTAAGAACTGCATTTATACCTGCTGAACATTCCATCAGCTCTAGATGGAAGGAGCATGACAAAGAACATCTTTAGTCAGTCACTCACTGTAGAGAAGTCAGACATTGTTTTCTAATTGGTCGAGGCTACTTTGGGAGGGAGTACCAAGGAAATATTATAAGGAAATAATAATTGTATTATTTTGAATTGTAACAAATGAATGATCTGAAATAGGGATAAAAACAATATACAATCTAACATCCAAACAACTACAACAATTTACCAAAATGTTATTAATGTGTACAAAAATCGCTCAATCAGTCTTCCAACCTTTCAGTGGTTTTATTACACCAAGAGGAACTCCTTCTCTTCAAACATTAACACGCTGAAAAAGACATGTGGATCTGGTCATTAATAGGGTAATAGTTGTGTAGTTCCACACAGTGCTATCTTGAGATGTGTGTGAAAACCTGTGTGAGCTTCTTATCTCTCTCTCTGCCAGGTCCATCAGCTCTAGACGCAAGGAGCATGCCAAAGAACACATTTATTAACTATAAAATGCATCATGCAACAATTACAAAGATTTTACTGAGTTACAGTGCCTATAATGAAATCAATCAATTTAAATAAATAAATGAGGCCCAACAGATTTCACATGACTGGGAATACAGATATACATCTGTTGGTCACAGATACCTTGACAGAGTTGATCAGGCTGTTGACTGTGGAATGTTGTCCCACACCTTTTCAATGGCTGTGCGGAGTAGCTGGATTTTGGCGGGAACAGGAACACGCTGTCATGCGCTTTGATCCGGAGCATTCCAAACAAGCTCTGTGGTGACATGCCTGGTGAGTATGCAGGCCATGGAAGAACTGGGACACCAGGAATTGTGTACAGATCCTTGCAACATGGGGCTGTGCATTATCATGCTGGAACATGAGGTGAAGTTTGCAGATGAATGGCACGACAATGGGCCTCAGAATCTCGTCACGATATCTCTGTGCATTCAAATTGTTATCGATAAAATGCAATTGTGTTCGTTGTCCATAGCTTATGCCTGCCCATACCATAACCCCACATACACCATGGGGCACTCTGTTCTCAACGTTTACATCAGCAAACCACTTTCCCACACAGCATCATACACATGGTCTGTGGTTGTGAGTCCAGTTGGCCGCACTGCCAAATTATCTAAACACAACGTTGGAAGTGGCTTATGGTAGAGAAATTAACATTACATTATCTGGCAACAGCTCAAACCAAATCAAATCAAATATTTGTCACATACACATGGTTAGCAGATGTTAATGCGAGTGTAGCAAAATGCTTGTGCTTCTTGTTCCGACCATGCAGGAGTATCTAAGTAATCTAATAATTTCACAACAACTACCTTATACACACAAGTGTAAAGGACTTAATATGAGTATGTACATATAAATATATGGATGAGCGATGGCTGACCGGCATAGGCAAGATGCAGTAGATGGTATATAGTACAGTATATACATGTGAGATGAGTTTTGTAGGATATGTATACATTATATAAATGGAATTGTTTAAAGTGGCTAGTGATACATTTATTACATCCACTTTTTAATTATTAAAGTGGCTAGAGATTTAAGTCAGTATGTTGGCAGCAGCCACTCAATGTTAGTGGTGGCTGTTTAACTTCTTAGGGAGTGGCTCAGAAAATAGGATATTGACATAATTAGTACTATTGGATAGGAAACACTCTGAAGTTTCTTAAAGTGTTAACATAATGTCTGTGAGTATAACAGAACTGATATAGCAGGCGAAAACCCGAGGAAAATCCATCCGGAAATGCAGTTTTTGGTGACCTTTGCTCTGTTTGACACTCTCCCCATTGACTTCAAGGCAATCGAGCTCCTGGATTGCAGAACCTATGGCTTCCTCTAGATGTCAACAGTCTATATACAAAGACTGGGAGTGAATGGAGTAAGAGGAACGGATAGGAACAGGAAATGGTCAGGGGACCTGAAATGTCAGCAAGTTTTCTCGGGCGCGAGACTGAATGCGCGCCCCACTGTATTTTCCTTTCATAACGTTTAGGTGACCATCCGAGTGAAATATTATCGCTAATATTCATAAAAGGATAGCTAAGGATGCATGATAACTGGTATTTGATTTGTTTAGGAAAAGTTTATAGGTCTTCACGTTTCAATGGGCAATTCAACGTTGGATTTTCTGAACATAACGCGCCAACCAAACTGAGATTTATGGATATAATAAATGACTTTTTCTAACAAAAGAACCATTGGATGTCTTCGTTGGACACTTGGGAAGCCCTCAGCAGAAGTTCTTCAAAAGGTAAGGGATTTGTTTTCGCTGGGAAATGGGTTTTGTGTGAACCGCGCTGGTTTATTAATTTATGCTAATGGTTAAATGTTGTAGGTGCTATCCTCAAACAATCAAATGTTGTGCTTCGCCGTAAAGCCTTTTTGAAATCTGACAACGCTGTGATATTGCAAAGAAGCAGAGCTTTTGATGACTGAAATATTATCACTAATATTCATAAAAGGATAGCGCCCCACAACTCCGTAAGTAGTTAACATATTCTGATGGCCTTGAGATAGAAGCTGTTTTTCAGTCTCTCGGTCCCAGCTTTGATGCACCTGTACTGACCTCGCCTTCTGGATGATAGCAGGGTGAACAGGCACTGGCTCGGGTGGTTGTTGTCCTTGATGATCTTTTTGGCCTTCCTGTGACTACGGGTGGTGTAGGTGTCCCGGTGATGCGTTGTGCAGTCCTCATTACCCTCTGGAGAGCCTTACGGTTGTGGGCGGAGCAGTTGCCGTACCAGGCGGTGATACAGCCCAACAGCATGCTCTCGAAATGTATATCTGTAAAATTTTGTGAGTGTTTTTGGTGACAAGCCAAATTTCTTCAGCCTCCTGAGGTTGATGAGGCGCTGTTGCGCCTTCTTCACCACACTGTCTGTGTGGGTGGACCATTTCAGTTTGTCCATGATGTGTACGCCGAGGAACTTTCCATCTTCTCCACTACTGTCCCATCGATGTGGATAGGGGGGTGCTCCCTGAAGAGACTGAAAAACAGCTTCCTGAAGTCCACGATCATCTCCTTAGTTTTGTTGACATTGAGTGAGAGGTTATTTTCCTGACACCATACTCTGAGGGCCCTCACCTCCTCCCTGTAGGCCGTCTCGTCGTTGTTGGTAATCAAGCCTACTACTGTAGTGTTGTCAGTAAACTTGATGATTGAGTTGGAGGTGTGCTTGGCCACGCAGTCATGGGTGAACAGGGAGTACAGGAGAGGGCTGAGAACGCACCCTTGTGGGGCCCCAGTGTTGAGGATCAGCGGGGTGAAGATGTTGTTTCCTACCCTCACCACCTGGGGCCGTCCCGTCAGGAAGTCCAGGACCCAGTTGCACAGGGCTGGGTCGAGACCTAGGGTCTCGGGCTTAATGACGAGTTTGGAGGGTACTATGGTGTTAAATGCTAAGCTCTAGTCGATGAACATCATTCTTACATAGGTATTCCTCTTGTCCAGATGGGTTAGGGCAGTGTGCAGTGTGATTGCGATTGCGTCGTCTGTGGACCTATTGGGACGGTAAGCAAATTGGAGTGGGTCTAGGGTGTCTGGTAGGATGGAGGTGAAATGATCCTTGACTAGTCTCTCAAAGCACTTCATGATGACGGAAGTGAGTGCTACTAGTAGTCATTTAGCTCAGTTACCTTAGCTTTCTTGGGAACAGGAACAATGGTGGCCCTCTTGAAGCATGTGGGAACAGCAGACTGGGATAAGGATTGATTAAATATGTCCGTAAACACACCAGCCAGCTGGTCTGCGCATGCTCTGAGGACACGGCTAGGGATGCCATCTGGGCCGGCAGCCTTGCGAGGGTTAACACGCTTAAATGTTTTACTCAAGTTGGCTGCTGTGAAGGTGAGCCCGCAGGTTTTGGTAGTGGGCTATGTCAGTGGCACTGTATTGTCCTCAAAGCGAGCAAAGAAGTTGTTTAGTTTGTCTGGGAGGAGGACATTGTGGTCTGACGGGGCTGGTTTTCTTTTTGTAGTCCGTGATTGACTGTAGACCCTGTCACATACCTCTCGTGTCTGAGCTGTATAATTATGACTGTACTTTGTCTCTATACTGCCGCTTAGCTTGTTTGATTGCCTTGCGGGAATAGCTACACTATTTGTATTCAGTCATGTTTCTGGTCGCCTTACCCTGGTTAAAAGCAGTGGTTCGCGCTTTGAGTGCGAATGCTGCCATCAATCCACGGTTTCTGGTTGGAGAAGGTTTTAATAGTTGCTATGGGTACAACATCACCGATGCACTTGCTAATTAACTCGCTCACCGAATCAGCGTATACATCAATGTTGTTGTCTGATGCTGTCCGGAACATATCCCAGTCCACATGCTCAAAGCAATCTTGAAGTGTGGAATCAGATTGGTCGGACCAGCGTTGAACAGACCTGAGCATGGGCGTTTCCTGTTTTAGTTTCTGTCTGCAGGCTGGGAGCAGCAAAATGGAGTCATGGTCAGACTTGGAGAATGACCTTGTATGCGTCGCGGAAGTTAGAATAACAATGATCCAGGATTTTACCAGCCCGGGTCGCACATTCAATATGCTGATAAAATTTAGGGAGCCTTGTTTTCAGATTAGCCTTGTTAAAATCCTGTGGCGGAATAATCAGAATTAGTTGAGTAACATAGATAATTAAGATGTCTTATCTGCATAATATGCTTATGTGATATACTTGTTATTAGAATGTATCCCTTTGGACTCTGGTGTTGGCAGTTGCACTTCTTTCCTCAGCTGGGGCTCAGTCACCTGGGGCCCAGAGAGGGGAGAGGTCAGGCTTGTCTTTCATATGTCCCTGTTGCTATGCAGAATATCAGAAAGGGAAGAGGACAGGATGGAACGTTGTTTTCATATGTGAATGTGTTTTTACCTATTCTTAAACCATGTGAAGGGATGGCGTGATTAATGGGGAACCAATTACTTGTCTCCACAATGTCTGTGCGCCAGTCACTCCCTCCTTTTACTTTGGGGGATGTGTGTGGTAGTGTCTGGAACTATTGTATGTCATCTCTGATGTTGCACTTATCTTGGGATAGTGTATGACCTAGAGGCTCACTCCCCTTAGTGAGCTTGTCCAGGTGTGTGGTCAAGAAGGGTTTTTACTTGAGATGGGAGTATCTGGAGTTGACAATTGATTTAAGCCATTGGATGAGTTGGTGTTTTCTGTGCTATGAAGTACCAGGAATGAGATCTGAACCTCGTCTTAAAGGCAAAACTGAACATAATTTATAGAGAATTTTATCTGGCTGGGGGATACTCCTTTCTCATTTAACACCTCTCACCTTGTGACTTCCAAATATCTGTGGTTTGTAAGGTAGACTAGGGGGTGGATTTTGGTTATAAAAGACCTTGGTACTTTTGTGTAGGCGCTCTCAACGGATCATTAGAGAAAGTGGTGAATTCGTTGAGAAGCCGGTGCTATTGCAAAGCTCTTACTATTAAATATGTATTTTAAGTATAACTCTGACTTGTGTCATAAGTTTGTCTCCCTCATTTGATAGCAAAGAAGTTAACCACCACAATCCCCAGTCACAATAAATGCAGCCTTCGGATATGTGGTTTCCATGTGGCTGTACCGACTCAGATAACGTGTCCTGAGTGAGCCATGTTTCCGTGAAGCAAAGAACGTTGCAGTCTCTGATGTCTCTCTGGAAGGCAATCCTTGCTCGGATTTCGTCTACCTTGTTGTCCAGGGACTGGACATTGGGAAGTAGTATACTCGGGAGCGGTGCGCGATGTGCCCGTCTACGGAGCCTGACCAGAACACTGCCCCGACTACCCCTTCTCCTCCGCCGCCGTTGTTTTGGGTCGCCGCCTGGGATCCAGTCTATTGTCCTAGTTGGTGGACCAAACAGAGGATCTGCTTCGGGAAAGTTGTATTCCTGGTCGTAATGATGGTAAGTTGACGTTGCTCTTATATCCAATAATTCTTCCCGGCTGTATGTAATAAAACATACGATTTCCGGGGTAACAATGTAAGAAGTAATCAAAAAAATTATAATACTGCATAGCTTCCTGAGAACGTGAAGCGAGGCTGCCATCTCTCTGTCGGCGCTGGAAGACCAAAATCCAGTTCTGGTGGACATTCCTGCATTCATCATGTCAATTGCACGCTCCCTCAAAAGTTGAGACGTCAGTGACATTGTGTTGTGTGACGAAACTGCACATTTTAGAGTGGCATTATATTGTCCCCAGCACAAAGTGTATCTGTATAATGATCATGCTGTTTAATCAGCTTCTTGATATGTCATACCTGTCGCATGGATGGATTATCTTGGCAAAGGAGAAAGGCTCACTAACAGGGAAGTAAACAAATTTGCGCACAACATCTTAGAGAAGTAAGAAACATTTCTGGGATCTTTTATTTCAGCTCATGAAACGTGAAACCAACAATTTACATGTTGCATTTATATTTTTTTTGAGTGTACAGTAGTTAGTTCACATAAAGATGTATTCATCTCTATTTAACAAAAACAACAAAATCTGGACATTCTGCAGTCCTACTTTGACAGTAAAATATTACAACTATAGTCTGTTGTCGACCCAAACAATGAATGTCATCTGCTTGTAACAGATGACATTCATGTTCTGAAACTCACTTAGATAACGCCTTTGATGATACAGTGGTAGCAATACATGGTTATAACATTTACCGAATATACAGAAATGCCAACCGAGGTGGGGTTGCGGTCTGTATAAAGAACAACATTCCTGTAAAGCTTAGAGGATATCTAATTTTAAATACTGTTGAAGTAATATGGATACAGGTTAATCTGCCTCACCTAAAGCCCATCCTTGTGGGAAGCTACTATAGAAGAAGAAGAAGAAGAAGAAGAAGAAGAAGTTTTATTTATATAGCGCCTTTCCATAGCTCAAGGTCGCTTTACATTGCACATTACAATACTTTCAGAACACACACACATACATCGCAGTCACATAGGATACACACTACCCAAAATGCATGTCAAACAGATATGTCTTCAACTGGATCTTGAATGCACCCACGGATGAGGTATTGCGTAGTGTAAGAGGTAGTGAATTCCATAATTTAGGAGCATTAACACCAAATGACCTCCCACCTACAGTGGACAACCGGAAACGAGGGACGGTCAACAAACCAAGTTCAGCTGATCTAAGGGACCGAGCAGGGCGGTAAGGATAGAGTAAGTCAGAGTGATATTGGGGAGCAAGACCATTTAATGCTTTAAAAGTTAGAAGCAGTACCTTAAAGTGGATACGTGATGCCACAGGTAGCCAGTGAAGGTCATGAAGCAGAGGAGTGATGTGAGCAGAGCGCCTAGTGGAGGTGAGAACTCTTGCTGCTGAGTTTTGAACATACTGTAATCTTGCAATAAGTTTTTTGGGAAGACCAAGAAGTAAGGCATTGCAATAGTCCAAGCGTGAAGTGATTAATGCATGAATTAGAGTTTCAGCATCAGCTAAAGTGAGAGAAGATCGGAGACGAGCAATATTACGAAGATGGAAAAAATAGTTTTTAACAAGAGGAGAAATGTGAGAGCCAAAAAATAGAGTTGAATCGAATAAGACACCAAGGTTACGAATCAATGACGAAGGCTTAACGTGGATTCCATCAACATCAAAGGACTGACCACCAAGTGCTAACAGTCAGTATCTGGATAATATGTGTGAAATGCTTGATAATGCATGTGATATAAACAGAGAATTATATTTTCTGGGTGATTTTAAATATTGACTGGCTCTCATCAAGCTGCCCACTCAAGAAAATGTCAAATTGTAACCAGTACCTGCAACCTGGTTTAGGTTGTCAGTCAACCTACCAGGGTATTTACAAACAGCACAGGAATGAAATCATCAACATGTATTGGTCACATCTTTAATAATGCTGCAGAAATTTGCTTAAAAGCAGTATCCAAATCCACAGGATGTAGTGATCACAATATAATAGCCATATGTAGGAAAATCAAACTCCCAAAGCCTGGGCCTAATATAGTGTATAAGAGCTCATACAATACGTTTTGTAGTGATTCATATGTTGATGATTTAAAGAATATTTGCTGGTCTGTGGTGTATAATGAGGAGCAACCAGACGCTGCACTTGACACATTTATGAAATTGGTTATTCCAGTTACTAATAAGCACGCACCCATTAAGAAAATGACTGTAAAAACGACTAAATCCCCTTTGGATTGATGAGGAATTTAAAAATTGAATGGTTGAGAGGGATGAGGCAAAAGGTATGGCAAATAAGTCTGGCAAGTTGTTAACTGATTGGCAAACGTACTGTAAATTAAGAAATCATGTGACTAAGCTAAATAAAAATATAAATAAACTATACTATGAAACAAAGATAAATGACAGAAAGAATTATAGTTAAAAGCTTTGGAGCACCATAAATGACATTTTGGGTGAAAAAAGCCAACTCGCCTCCATCATTCATTGAATCAGATGGCTCATTTATCACAAAACCCAATGATATTGCAAACTACTTTAATTAATGACTTTTTCATTGGCAAGATTAACAAACGTAGGGATGACATGCCAGCAACAAACGCTGACACTACACATCCAAGTATATCTGACCAAATTATGAAAGTCAAGAATTGTACTTTTGAATTCCGTAAAGTCAGTGTGGAAGATGTAAAAAAAAACATTGTTGTCTATCAACAATGACAAGCAATCTGGATGGAAAATTACTGGACGGTATTGCCACATCTTCAATTTAAGCCTACTAGAAAGTGTGTGCCCCTGAACAAGGCAGTTAAGGGGGGTACCTAGTCAGTTGTGTCTTCCACATTTAACCCAACCCCTCTGAATCAGAGAGGTGCGGGGGGCTTCCTTAATTGACATCAGCACCCGGGGAATAGTGGGTTAACTGCCTTGTTCATGGAAAGAAGGACAGATTTTTACCTTGTCAGCTCGGGGATTCAAACTTGCAACCTTCCCGTTACAAGTCCAACGCTCTAACCACTAGGCTACATGCCGCCCCACTGTCCCCCTGTAGGATGTCATTGTAAACAATAATTTGTTCTTAACTACTTAGGGAACCGTGTGGCGCCCCACTCCCGACACTACCCGGTGAAATGTGAGGCGCCAAATTCAAAATCCAAAAGTTTAATTATGAAACATTCATCAATATACAAGTGTTGCATAGTCATCAAAAGCTCTGATTCTTGGCAATATCACAGCGTTGTCAAATTTCAAAAAGGCTTTATGGCGAAAGCACAACATTTGATTTTTTGAGGATAGCGCCTCGCATATTTTATGCATTAGCATAAATCTATAACCAACACGGGTCTCAAAAAACGCATAAAATCGCTAATATAACATCCCTTACCTTTCGAAGAACTTCTGCCGAGGGCTTCCCAAGTGTCCACCGAAGACATCCAATGGTTCTTTTGTTAGAAAAAGTAATTTATTATATCCATAAATCTCTGTTTGGTTGTCGCGTTATGATCATAAAATCCACCGTTGAGTCGCACATTGAACCATGAAGAGAACACGTTCAAATTATACCTATACACTTTCTACAAACAAATCAAACATAATTTTATATGTATCCTTAGGTATCCTTTTGTGTATTTTTGCTGTAATATTTCAACCGGACGATAACGTGAACAATAGGAAAGAAAAATAAAGTGATGCGCGTTCACAATCTCGCGCGCGTCAAACCTTGTTCACAAAAGTGGTCGTGTTCCTATCCGTTCTGGTTACTCCTAGAATTCCCAGTCTTTGACTGTTGACTGTTGACATCTAGTGGAAGCCATAGGTACTGCAGTCTCAGTCCTACATAACGTTGTATGCAATAGGCACAATGGAGAAGATGGTCATTTACAAAAGAAACTGCAAATCCGGATAGATTTTCCTTGAGTTTTTGCCTGCTATATCAGTTATGTTATACTCACATACATTATTTTAACACTCTTAGAAACTTCAGAGTGTTTCCTATTCAATAGTACTAATTATGTGCATATCCTATTTTCTGGGCCTGAGTGGCAGGCATTTTACTTTGGGCACGCCAGACTCTCCAAAACCGTCACCTATGCAGCCGCTCCCTAAGAAGTTAACTGACTTGCCTAGTCAAATAAAAGATTTGCATTAAATGTTTTATATACAATGTTATTTCACAGTAAACAAAATGACAACAGACTTTCATCACGCATATAGGGAAGGACACTCAACATGCATGGCACTTACACAAATGACTGATGATTAGCTGAGAGAACTTGATGGTAAAATGATTGTAGGTTCTGTCTTGTTATACTTCAGTGCAGTTTTTGACATTATCGATCATAATCTGCTGCTGGAAAAACGTATGTGTTATGGCTTTACAACCCCTGCTATAACGTAGATAAAGAGTTACTGTCTAACAGAACACAGAGGATGTACTTTAATGGAAGTCTCTCAAACATAGAAGAAAGTAGGTAGAAGCAGGAATTCCCCAGGGTAGCTGTTTAGGCCCCTTCCATTTTTCAATCTTTACAAACAACACGCCACTGGCTTTGAGTAAGTCTATGTATGCGGATGACTCAACACTATACACGTCAGCTACTACAGCAACTGAAATGACTGAAACACTTAACAAAGAGCTGCAGTTAGTTTCAGAATGGGTAGTAGGGAATAAGTTAGTCCTAAATATTTCCCAAACTAAAAGCTCGTAATGAAAAATGTGGAAATTTAGCAAGTTGAAGTGACTAAACTGCTTGGAGTAACCCTGGATTGTAAACTGTCATGTTCAAAACATATTGATACAACAGTAGCTAAGATGGTGAGAAGTCTGTCCATAATAAAGCGCTGCTCTGCCTTCTTAACAACACTATCAACAAGGCAGGTCCTACAGGCCCTGGTTTTGTCGTATCTGGACTACTGTTCAGTCGTGTGGTCAGGTGCCACAAAGTGGGACTTGGGAAAATTGCAGTTGGCTCAGAACAGGTCAGACCGGCTGGCCCTTAAAAGTACACGGAGATCTAACATTAACGACATGCATGTCAATCTCTCATGGCTCAAAGTGGAAGAGAGATAGACTTCCTCATGACTTGTTTTGTAAGAGGTGTTGACAAGCTGAAGGTACCGAGCTGTCTGTTTACAATACTAGCACCCATGCAAACCCATCAAGACATGCCACCAGAGGTCTATTCACAGTCCCCAAGTCAAGAACAGACTATGGGAGGCGCACAGTACTACATAGAGCCATGACTACATGGAACTCTATTCCATATCAGGTAACTGATGCAAGCACTAGAATCAGATTAAAAAGCAGGTAAAAATACACCTTATGGAACAGCGGGGACTGTGAAGTAACACAAACATAGGCACAGACACATGCATGCAAACACATGATAACATACGCACTATACACACACGTACACATGGATTTTGCATTTTAGATATGTGGTAGTGGAGTATGGGCCTGAGGGCACACACTTAGTGTGTTATGAATTATGTTACGAATGTATTGTAATGTTTAAAAAAAATTATAACTGCCCTAATTTTGACGGACCCCAGGAAGAGTAGCTGCTGCCTTGGCAGCATGGGGATCCATAATAAATACATGTACAAATACCCCCTAGAGTCTATTTTAACATAACCAATCTAAGTAACATAATAAAAAAATCCCCATAACAAAGTCTTTCAGTTTATGTTAGAGATGACTGTTTTGCATGGGCTGCTTCTCAATCCACTGAATCTGCCTATGGTAGCCTTCCACATCTGTGGTGGAAGGTGGCCGAGCTACAGAAGTAGTTGTCAGACCATGAGACACCCGAAAATCAATTTTCTCACAAAATCGTGTATAGCGTATGTTTAAATATGTGTAACAATATGTATATATATTTTCTAAGCTTTCCTATATCTCCTAGATACAGGACAGACACTTCAAAACTGTATTCCTTATGATTATTTTTTGACTGTATTTTTTGCCATTTATGAATGTGTTATTCAATGTGTTTCTATAGCCTATAGAAGTAAAGGCCAAATTCAATATTTTCAATCAAAAACCAAAAATTAAAGCAACCTCCAAAGAGGCTGAAAAATGTGGTCTCTACAAATTACTTACAGGACACCTGGAGATTACTATTCCAAACTTTAAAAGCCTACTCCTTTCTTTAGTTGTTTCCGACGCAGAATTTGTAGAACTATGAAACCATGTTGTTTTTTCTTGTGCTGAATTTGAGTTTCTTGAGTTCAGGTCAAGGTAGCTATATTCGTCTATAGACTTCTATAGTCTTTCATCCTATAACCGTCTGTTCCATACACTTGAACTTGACTGAACTGACTGTAAAACACTCTAACCACTAGCATGCATGCCGCCCCTTTTTAAACAATCAGCATTCAGAATTAGACCCACCTGTTGAATATTTAAGCACTGGTTACCAACGTAATTAGAGCAGTAAAAATACATGTTTTGTCATACCTGTGGTATACGGTCTGATATACCACAGCTGTCAGCCAATCAGCATTCAGAGCTCGAAACACCAATTTTATAATCATAAATAAACAATGCAAACAACAAAGTGGATGTGTGTTTGATGAACGTTACTATGGAGTGTCCCAGTGATCTTTTGGCCTCCATACCATGTGGGTGTATAGTGGACTTAAAACAAAAGAAGATCATTATGAATATTCGAAATGTCGACATCACAAGAGATACCCTCCTGTAGGTTTTCACTCCAACCCAGTTGTAACTAACCTGATTTATCTTATAAACCAGTGAAGTATTAGAATCAGGTGTGCTAGATTAGGGTTGGAATGAAAAGCTACAGGATGGTAGCTCTCCAGGAACAGGGTTGGAGAGCCCTCTTCTAATGAGACTATGGTGCATTGTATTATGGAGAATAGTTGTGTGTTGATAGGTTTGATGAATCAGCTCTGTTAGCAGGACTAATTGAGCCCATAATGTTGCCAGTATAGGAGAGATATGTTGTCATAACAAGAAAAATCAATGCATACCATTATGCATATTTTTAACTAATTATAAACTCATCGGCCAGTTTATTAGGCACGTCCATCTAGTCCCGGGTTGGATCCCCCCTTTGCCTCCACAACAGCCTGAATTCTTTGGGACATGGATTCTACAAGTCGGAAACATTCCACAGGGATGTTGGTCCATGCTGATGCAATGGCATCACGCATTTGCTGCAGATTGGACAGCGATACTCCACCGCCACCAGCCTTTACCATTGACACCAGGCAGGATGGGTACATGGACTCATGCTGCTTACTATAGTGTAATGTTAGAATATGAAAAATAAAATAGTCACCTTTAGTCTTGTGAGTCAACTCTGATGATAAGTCTGTAGCCGCTCTTCCATTTGAGATGAGAGTGAGTTATGACTATACCTCCACTTATGTATATTCTTAAAGTATTCATATGTACTATTGCACCCTGCCTCGTAAGCCATCCTATCTGTAGATGTGCAGTACCTTCAAGATTTCCAATACAATATTTGTAACTGTTTTACATGAACCATGTACTGGTTTGACATCTTTTGGCAGGATTATTTTAGCCAACCTCAGTTAAACTTGTTGGCCAACTAGTGTCAAGAAAAACATGACATTCAGCATCTGACAACACATTTTCTAGTCATCAATCAAAGAAGAATACATATGATTGTAACTCTTTCACCTGGTTGGTCGCTATGAAAACACATGTACCAGGAACTCCCATTACTTCTTCAATCCTTTCCTGATGAGCAAATGATGTCACACATGTTTTCTTCTAAAGACAGGTGTAGAAGAGTCAGACAGAAGCAGTCATACACTGTTATAAATGACCATGGGCCCACAAGTGACTTGGTTGCAATACTGGTTGAATGATGGTTAACTGTCAGATGGCAGCAATTTTCTGCTATCTCTAACATTTAATGTAAATGTTTCACTACTCTGGAACACACCTGTGTGTGGAGATATATCTCTCTCCTGTCCGGCAAGAGAAACAGTTACTGACGATTAGAACAGTTTCCCACAGCCTGCCTGCCTGCTGAATAGAATGGAATGGGGATATATCTGTCTGTTACTGAACATAATTATCATAACAATAGGAAAGTATAACCCAGAGCAAGAAAGTGTCGCCTAAGCTCTTGATCTCACTGCAGTGACTACTTTATGGAGCAGAAAAATGATTGGCATTGTTTTTAGTGGAATATTTTGATCGGACCAAAAAGAACGGTACTTTTGTCATTGACACAAAGTTCAACAAAGACCCCAATAGATGCTGCATATTAGTCAAAATCTAGGAGGGGCATAAGACATACATTATTTATCTCTATTAAATATTCAAGTGTGGTGAGACACTCTTAGAAACATTGCCTTAAACATAATGATTTTAAACACTGTACACTCCACACACACACACACACGCACACGCGCACACACACACACACACAAACACACACACACAGGAATGAGGATATGCTAAAAACTCTGTCACGCAAAACTTTGAACAGCAATGCACTTTATATGCCAATAATATGCGTAACATTATCTACATGGTGTTTCAAAGTTGTACAAGAAGAAAAGAACAACAGGTGTTCTGAAGTGTATCCAGTCTAGGCCATCAGCTTCTCTGCCCACAGTGCAGACTAAGAGAGCACTACACTGATTCACAATGTGTTGACAGATTGCAAAGGAATACCTTACCCATACAAGAACAATACACAACAGAGACAAATGAAAAGAGAGAAATGAAAAGAGAATAATGAAAGAGACAAATTAAAGTATTTCAAAAGCACCAAGTCTTCCCTTCAAAGATAATTGCTTTTAGGCTTGATGATGATACACTATCAGCGAAACTATTCACATTATGAAACATCTACTGGTAGGTGTCAACACATTGACCCCCCCACTTCATTGTTCACCATTGTTTTTACCCTAGCTTTTTTAAGTAATTGAAAGAGTTCCAAGTGGAAGGGGCAGAAAACAAGAACACTTTTTACCCAGCTCTGTACAGGTCAACAAGATACAATCATGTGAGATTACACGATAGTTCTCATTGGTCTGCTGGACAACACAGGAACATTTTTGAATTTAGATTTAGATTTAAATTCAAGTGTTTCCGACACAGAATTTGCAGAACTATGAAACCATGTCGTTTTTCTTGTGTTGAAATTTTGTTTAGTTTCTTGAGTTCAGGTCAAAGTAGCTAAATTCGTCTATAGACTTCTAGTTTTTCATCCTATAATTGTCTGTTTCATACACTTGAACTTGACTGAACTGACTGTAAAATGTGTGCATATAGTTTTGTTTAATACAGGGGGGAGAGGATTAGTCAGGTCTCTGAGAGTGGTTTTGAACATCCAGCTTTGTCTAAAAACATTGAGTTAATCAATTCCCTTGGTGTTGGCTGATTTTTCAGCCCTTCAATGCTTCTTCCTAATGGCTTACTTGTTCTGTTCGAGAACCGGACGAGGAGGAAGGAAGAGGAAATAAAAGCGATTCCAGACCCATCCTTTCTCTCCATCCTCCTCTCTTCTAAATCAGACTCTCCAAAGACCATAAAAGACCTTCTGCTCGTGATAAAAAACATAATTCCGCTAGTTTCATTTTCTTTTTCAATCATCCAGGCTGTATTACAACTAGTCGTGATTGGGAGTTCCATAGGGCGGCGCACAATTGGCCCAGCGTTGTCCGGGTTTGGCCGGTGTAGGCCGTCATAGTAAATAAGAATTTGTTCTTAACTGGCTTGCCTAGTTAAACAAAGGTTAAATTAAAAAAATACTTTATTGTTCCACTCCAAAGACATTACTGTTCCATGATTATAATTTCCATTGGTGAGAAGTGTAAATGGAACACGTACATGTACTCTGTGACGCCCCCTCACACGTGACTAAAATTCAGGTTCATTGCCTTACATACAAGTATGGCCTTATACCAACACATGTAAAGTAAGATCTAATGTAAACAATGCACGCATCATGAAACATATCATTGTTTAATTGTGGAGAAGGATAATACTTGTTTTTTAATCATGCGTTTATTGGCAGAAATGCCTTCTCGAACATGTGAACTTTCATGTGCCTTAATGACAAACTTGTATGCCATCTGTAAATACGAATACAATTGTTAAATTATGAGCCTAGTTGGTTTAGCCACAGAAAAAGACAGCAATCTTTCTGCTAGTCGCTGAGATAATGAGTGGGCTGGACATGCCGAGAGATGAGTTTGGATTGATCTGGCATATAGCACATTTCTGTCTATTTGAGCTGGTCAGTATGTGTTGGTAATCCTGTCTAATGCAGCTCTTTTTAAAAATGTATCGCATAGTAAAACTCTCCACTTTCTGGATTTCGAGTATGATAGCTAAGGAGATGGGGAAAACACCTGTCTCTGGATTACATCTTCAAACTAAGGGCAACCATGGCATCTGTGACAGGAGACGAGTCAATGTATACGAGTAAGAAAGTGGTTTCATTTCAAGTTAAAGTGTATTGTTAGCTAACTAACGTTAGCTGGCTGGCTCGCTAGCTAACGTTACATGTATGATCTTATTATTCGTATCTCAGAGCCGTTTGCTTGGCTAGCTAACATTGAACCTGGTTGGTTAGCTTCCTGCAGATTCATGCAGGGTAGTAACGTCATGAGATGGGATTATGGTTCATTGTTTAGGTAGCTACGAGTCTGCTGCACTGAACAAAAATATAAATGCAACATGCAACAATTTAAAATATTTTACTGAGTTACAGTTCATATAGGAAAATCAGTTAATTGAAATAATGAAATTAGGCCCTATGGATTTCATATGACTGGGAATACAGATATGCATCTGTTTGTCAGAGATACCTTCAAAAATGAAGGGGTGGGGATCAGAAAACCAGTCAGTATCTGGTGTGACCACCATTTGCCTCATGCAGCGCAACACATGTCCTTCACATACAGTTGATCAGGCCGTTGATTGTGCCCTGTGGAATGTTGTCCCACTCCTCTTCAATGGCTGTGCGAAGTTGCTGGATATTGGCAGGAACTTGAACACGCTTTCGTACACGCCCGTCCAGGGCATTCCAAACATGCTCAATGGGTGACATGTCTGGTGAGTATGCAGGCCATGGAAGAACTAGGACATTTTCAGCTTCCAATAAATGTGTACATCCTTGCGACATGGGGCTGTGCATTATCATGCTGAAACATGAGGTGAAAGCGGTGGATAAATGGCACAACAATGGTCCTCAGGATCTTGTCACGGTATCTCTGTGCATTTAAATTGGCATCGATGAAAATTGAATTTTTATCCGCTTATGCCTGCCCATACTATAACCCCACCGCCACCATGGGGAACTCTGTTCAATGTTGACATCAAGCAAACCGCTCACCCACACGACGCCATACACGCTGCCTGCCATCTGGCCGGTAAAGTTGAAATCGGGATTTATCTGTGAAGAGCACACTTCTCCATCGTGCCAGTATCCATTGAAGGTGAGCATTTGTCCACTGAAGTCAGTTACGATACCAAACTGCAGTCAGGTCAAGACCCTGGTGAGAACGAGGAGCATGCAGATGAGCTTCCTTGAGACTGTTTCTGACAGTTTGTGCAACTGTCCGGGTGGCTGGTCTCAGACGATCCCGCAGGGGAAGAAGCCAGATATGGAGGTCCTGGGCTGGCGTGGTTACATGTGGTCTGCGGTTATGAGGCCGGTTGGAAGTACTGCCAAATTCTCTAAAATTGCGTTGGAGGCTGTTTATGGTAGAGAAATGAACATTATCTTCTCTGGTGACAGCGCTGGTGAACATTCCTGCAGTCAGCATGCCAATTGCACTCTCCCTCAACTTCAGACATCTGTGGCATTGTGTTGTGTGACACAAATGCACATTTTAGAGTGGCCTTTTATTGTCCCCAGCGAAAGGTGCACCTGTGTAATGATCATGCTGTTTATTCAGCTGCTTGATTTGCCACACCTGTCTGGCAAAGTTGAAATACTCACTATCAAGGATGTAAACAAAAATTATAGAGAAATAAGCTTTTTGTGAGTGTGGAACATTTCTGGGAAGCATGGGACCAACACTTTCCATGTTGCATTTATTTTTTGTTCAGTGTGCATACAACACCTACTGTACATCATTTGAAATGCTGCCTAGTTTGTGCTTTGTGATGCCTTGAGGGTCCAATACAGGGGATACATTTAGTGATTCTGGTCTGAATATACAGTAAGGAAGCAGTAGTCAAGATAACATTTTAGGCTCATTGATTAAGCTATAATGTAGCATTGTTCATGGTTTAACAATTATATAAAACAAATCACACATAATTTGCAGCCATCCCATTGCAGTATCATCCACAATACACTAAATGCAAATATAAATAATCCATATAATTTTTGCCCCATTTAAATCGATGGCTGTTCCTCAAAGTAGCTCGGACTTACTGGAACTAAGACAATGTTTCAAGGAACCACAGACTTATTCTGTAAAAAAAGACAATAAAAAAACATTTCCTAATTTCATTCTATCTCACCAAAACTAGTTAAGCAGCTTTTATTTTATTTTCTCACTTTGTAGCTTCTACTGATATTTATCTGGTTAATCTGCAGAAAATTACATCAGATTGTTTTCCTGTAGAACCATGCATATACTGTAAACTATCTTATCTAGACCAACAACACAGTTAAAGCTACAGTCTGTGATTGACAACAAAGTGGTGTCCCTCCCCACCACTTGTTTTGGTATACAACTGAACATTGAACAGCTTCCCAAATCCCAGACTGTAGCTTTAACTAGAACACTAAGCACTACTTGTCATGCAATACCAGGCTAGAAGGAGAGCAGACTTCATAGACAAAATGTTTGATGTTATGAATGGGTATGGCAGATATACGTTCCAGACATTATGGGTGTGTTGGATAGTAGCACTGGGAATTGCCAGGGACCTCACGATATGATATTATCACAATACGAAGGTGCTGATATGATATGTATTACGATTCTCACGATCCTACATGTATTATGATTCTACATGTATTATGATTCTACATGTATTATGATTCTATATAGTGATTTTATTGTGATTCAATGTTCCAAACATATTGCTCACTATCTGTCTGTGGCAGAGAGACGACAGAGCATGAGAAAGTAATGGAAATAAAATTGCGCCCCCAAAAATGTGTTTCCTATTTAAAATGAAAATGGAGAACAGTCTATGAAGGAAAATAGAGTTTTAGTGCAGGGACAGCCAACTAGCACAACAATAGTAGTGCCATATTGTTGATGCGATACGACACGATATATTGTCAAAATAATATCCCGATATGTAACTATCGATTCTCTTCTCCTTCATCACTGTTGGATAGGTGTTTTAACGGTCTTGCAGTTATAAATGTAGTTCCTCATTGACACCATTGAGGTAGGGTTTGTTAAGATGACAGATTAGCTTATTGTAGCTTCTGGTCACTACTGTATGTACTTTCTCATCAAAAGGAATACAATAAAATATAATGATTAAAGATATGCTTTTTATTAAAATGTCCATAAGCAGATGTAGCAGAAAAGGAACAACAAATAACAAATACAGCGTGTATAAATAGTGGAGGTGAAGTACCCTGAGACGCTATTATCTCCCCATTTATATTTGATTGTTCAATTAATCAAAGATATAATTAATCATTTAAATCCCCATATGATTCTTTCATTTATTGTGATAAATTGTGATAACCTCAAATGATGTGTAACAACGCAAGTGGTCTGTGACCCACGCTGACAGGACTGTTTTAATATTCCTATCTGATGGGCTTTTCATGAGAATTTAAAATAAATTAATTTTAATATTTTGAAGTGTTTTTGTACTGCTTCAAGTGAGGGATCACCTCAAAAATACTTCCTAAATATTCTAAACATTCAAATTCATTCAGTTTAAATTATCATAAAGCACCTATCAGATAGTTTCCTGGACC
Organism: Brachymystax lenok tsinlingensis; assembly: GCA_030435695.1. Lineage (NCBI taxonomy): Eukaryota > Metazoa > Chordata > Actinopteri > Salmoniformes > Salmonidae > Brachymystax > Brachymystax lenok. The sequence continues at coordinate 59,719,504 of CM059789.1, forward strand.
CAGATTAAGTTTACTCCTGTACTAAAAAGCATGTTAAATGGAGAATCTCCATTGAAAGTAACTAGTCCAGGATTAACCTTAATCTGTATCCGGGATACCATCCCAAAGAGGAATACTTTTTTTTCAATTAAGAGGAGGTACTGTTTCCCGTACTGTTTCCAGACCCTTCCGTGTACACCAATCCCCAGTGGGCTCCGATGGAGGTGATGCCGGCACCATTGAAGCGACCGCTGAGCAGCCTCAGCTCATTGCCCATGTTGGCTGGGTAGAAGTTGAAGGAGATTTGGCTGGGCTGGCCGGCCGACAGAGTGCGCCCCATGTTGGTGGTTAACACCAGGTAGCCGATGTAGTCTGATGGGTTGTACTTCCCAGACACCTCAACGATGGCCTCATCATTAAACAGCTCCATCTCCTGCTTTACACCCCCTTCGTTACCGAACACAGGAGACCAGGTGTAGCCGTATCTCAGCTGGAACCTAAACAGAGGAAGCTTTTCACGTTGGTTGTGTTTTGATAAGGCACATTCAGACCGAGAGAGCAGGTAGCATCAGAGAATATCAAGAAATGACATTTTCCATTGTACTCTGGGTTAGATACGATAACACTAGTGTTTTGTCATGTACTGAATATGTAATGAACACAATAAATAAATAAATACAGAAAGAAAGAAAGAAAGAAAGAAAGAAAGAAAGAAAGAAAGAAAGAGTGTCTGTTGGGTAGTGTAGTTGGACTGAGTCAGTGGTCTCTATTGGGTAGTGTTGTTGGACTGAGTCGTGGTGTCTGTTGGGTAGTGTAGTTGGACTGAGTCGGTGGTGTCTGTTCATGGGTCAGGGTCTGCTCACCCGCTGATGTAGGCGTTGCTGTTGTAGTAGTAGTAGTAGTAGTAGTAGTAGTTGTTGTTGGTCTCCCACACTCTGACTCCTGTGATGTGTCCCTCACCGGAGGAAGCAAATGGCGTGCCAAGTCCCTGACCCACCGCAGAGGAATACGAGTATGGTTCTTGGATGGCTAAAATAACATGGGCAATATATTTACTATATTTACAATATTAATAATACATATTTATAAATGTATCATTTTAATTTTACCAACACATTTCGGGAAAGATCTTTACATTATGAATAAAGTGCAGATGAATTAACTAAATTACGTTTTGCAATGATTTAATCCATCAGCTTTTGTCTCAAAGAAGAACTAAGTCTAACTGAAAAGAACAGTTGGTGAAAGCACAAAAGCTATTATTTAATAATTATAAATCAGAATTGTATTTTTATTACTCACGCATTGCCAAGCAGCTAGCCAAGAACACTGTGACAACCACAATTGAGAACATTCTGCAAAAAGGGAGACATCAATACTTAAGACCTTTAATTTCAGGAAATTTCACTCTCACTCCATTTCACTTTAAATGGTCAAACTTGAAATAATGTAGTTAATAAAGTTTTTCATTGTAGTTTCCCAAAACAACTATGTCATTTTACCTGTCAGGTCAACCAGTGTTTCCTAGGAGGGAAAAGAAAATAACCTTTTGAATTGTGACGTAACAAACAACAAACCATGCTTGAATGTGAAATGTTATAAAACAGCTCTAAAAAGTTGAACCTACTCTTGTTTACTACAATCACTCTTGCAGTGCTAAGCTACTGTCACATTCAAAATAATGTCAGATCATTTAATTTAAATTTAGAGGCAATGGGGCCAAAATGTTTGTGCCCAAGTACCAAGAGATGATGAGTATTAACTTCATAACATTTCCCACACCAGTATCATGCATTAAATACAAGTGTTCTATTTAGTTAGTTGTGTAGTTACTCACAGTACTATCTTGAGATGTGTGTGAAAACCTGTGAAAGCTTCTTGTCTCTCTGTCTCTGCCAGGTCCTTCTAGTCTACTGCTTCCTCTAAGAACTGCATTTATACCTGCTGAACATTCCATCAGCTCTAGATGGAAGGAGCATGACAAAGAACACCTTTAGTTAGTCACTCACTATAGAGAAGTCAAACATTGTTTTCTAATTGGTCGAGGCTAGGAAATATTATAAGGAAATAATAATTGTATGATTTTGAATTGTAACAAATGAATGATCTGAAGTAGGGATAAAAAAATATATACAATCTATCAGCCGAACACTTAAAATAATACACCAACATCGCATGAATGTGTACGAAGATCGCTCAAAATCATTCTCCCAATCTTCAGTTGTTTTATTACACCAAGAGGAACTCCTTCCCTTCAAACATTAACTACTTAGGGAGCAGTGCTAGCCAAATTCAAAATCCAAAAGTTGAATTATTAAACATTCATCAATATACAAGTGTTGCATAGTCATCAAAAGCTCTGCTTCTTGGCAATATCACAGCGTTGTCAGATTTCAAAAAGGCTTTACGGCGAAAGCACAACATTTGATTGTTTGAGGATAGCCCCTCTCATATTTTATGCATAAGCATGAATCCATAACCAAAGCGGGTCTCATAAAACTCATAAAATCGCTAATATAAAATCCCTTACCTTTCGAAGAACTTCTGCTGAGGGCTTCCCAAGTGTCCAACGAAGACATCCAATGGTTCTTTTGTTAGAAAAAGTCATTTATTATATCCATAAATCTCCGTTTGGTTGGTGCGTTATGTTTATAAAATACAGCGTCCACTCGCCCATTGAACGGTGAAGAGAACTCGTTCAAACTATACCTATACACTTGTCCAAGAACAATCAAACATCATTGATAATGTATCCTTAGGAACAATTTATGTATATTTACTATAATATTTCAACCGGATTATAAACTGGACGATAGGAAAGGAAAAAACCACAGCTCGCGTGAGCCTGTGAACGCGTCTCCTCTTCTGTTTACATCCTGTGACTAGTTCGAAATTCTTCTTCTATTACCATCCAGAGCAACCTAACATCACCAAACACTGTCTAGAGACTGTTGACATCCAGTGGAAGCAATAGGTACTGCAATCTTACTCCCATATATGGCTGTTTTCAATAGGGAGGGGTTCAAAATGAGGCAATGTGTCAAAAACACTTTTTCCAGGACAGAAATTCCTCGGGTTTTCGCCTGCTATATCAGTTCTGTTATACTCACAGACAATATTCTAACACTCTTAGAAACTTCAGAGTGTTTCCTATCCAATAGTACTAATTATGTGCATATCCTAGTTTCTGGGCCTGCGTGGCAGGTCTTTTACTTTGGGCACGCCAGACTCTCCAAAACCGACACCTCAGCTGCCGCTCCCTAAGAAGTTAACAAGCTGAAAAAGACATGTGAATCTGGTCATTAATAGGGTGGTTAGTTCATCGGTTTGCTCAAATACCTACAGTATTTTATTGTAGAATATTTGTTTCAGCACATGTATTTAAATTCTGGACGTGCAGAAGAGATTCTATATTTTTAGTCTCCATTATTTTCTGCAGTCTGTTACAATACTCACATCCTCATTAAAACACTGGCAACCTGTGCATGTTACTACAGGAAAACAATCTGATGTCATTTTCTGCAGATTAACCAGATAAATATCAGTAGAAGCTACAAAGTGAGAAAATAAAATAAAATGTTGTATACACGTTACTAAGTGAAATACCCTGAGACACTTGTTACTACCTATCCATAAAATGTAATAGTTCAATTAACATATTAATACAAATATATAATGTAGGACCTTATTTTCTTTTAGTTGGGGAAGAATGTGAATTTATCTCAACTACCCATTGGGCACACACTGGTTGAATAAACATTTTTTCCACTTCATTTCATTTCACTTCAAAAGGTAAAACTTTGTTAATAATGCTTTTCATAGTAGATCACAAAAACAAGTCAGGCATTTTACCTGTGAGGTTAACCACCCCTACGTGGGAAAAGAAAATACACTTTTTTTGACGTAAAAATGAATAAATAAATGAATCATGCAACAATTACAAATATTTTGCTGAGTTACAGTTCATATAAGGAAATCAGTCAATTGAAATAAATAAATTAGGCCCTAATCTATGGAATTCACATGACTTGGTCACAGATACCTTTAAGTAGCTGTGTGGATTAGAAAACCAGTCAGTATCAGGTTTGACAGAGTTGATCAGGCTGTTGACTGTGGAATGTTGTCTCATTCCTTTTCAATAGCTGTGCGGAGTTGCTGGAGATTGGCGGGAACTGGAACACGCTGTCGTGCGCTTTGATCCGGAGCATTCCAAACGTGCTCAGTGGGTGACATGTCTTCTGAGTATGCAGGCCATGGAAGAAATGGGACACCAGGAATTCTGTACAGATTGTTGTCCCCAGCACAAGGTGTATCTGTATAATGATCACGCTGTTTAATCAGCTTCTTGATATGTCATACCTATGGCATGGATGGGTTATCTTGGCAAAGGAGAAATGCTCACTAACAAAGAAGTAAACAAATTTGTGCACAATGTCTTAGAGAAGTAAGGAACATTTCTGGGATCTTTTATTTCAGCTCATGAAACGTGAAACCAACATTTTACATGTTGCATTTATATATTTTTTGAGTGTACAGTAGTTAGTTCACATAAAGCTGTATGTAATTCATCTCTATTGAACAAAACAAAAAAATCTTGAAATTCTGCAGTCCTACTTTGACAGTAAAATATAAGAACCATAGTCTGTTGTCAACCCAAAGCATGAATGTCATCTGCTTGTAACAGATGACATTCATGTTCTGAAACTCACTTAGATAATGCCTTTGATGATACAGTGGTAGCAATACATGGTTATAACATTCCCGAAAAGACTGAAATGCCAACGGGGCGGTGTTGCGGTCTATATAAAGAACAACATTCCTGTAAAGCTTAGAGGATATCTAATGTTAAATACTGTTGAAGTAATATGGCTACAGGTTCATCTGCCTCACCTAAAGCCTATCCTTGTGGGAAGCTACTATAGACCACCAAGTGCAAACAGTCAGTATCTGGATAAATTGTGTGAAATGCTTGATAATACATGTGATATAAACAGAGAACTATATTTTCTGGGTGATTTTAAATATTAACTGGCTCTCATCAAGCTGCCCACTCAATATTTTTTGTTGAACTGTAACCATTTCCTCCAACCTGGTTTAGGTTGTCAGTCAACCTACCAGGGAATTTACAAACAGCACAGGAATTAAATCGTCAAATGTATTGATCACATCTTTTCTAACGCGGCAGAAAGGATCCAAATCGATAGGATGTAGTGATCACAATATAATAGCCATATCTAGGAAAAACAAAGTTCCAAAGGCTGGGCCTAATATAGTGTATAAGAGGTCATACAATAAGTTTTGTAGTGATTCATATGTTGATGATGTAAAGAATATATTTGCTGGTCTGTGGTGTATAATGAGGAGCAACCAGATTCTGCACTTGACACATTTATGAAATTGCTTATTCCAGTTACTAATAAGCACGCACCCATTAAGAAAATGACTAAAAACTGTTAAATCCCCTTGGATTGATGAGGAATTGAAAAATTGAATGGTTGAGAGGGATGAGGCAAAAGGTATGGCAAATAAATCTGTCAGCCCAACTGATTGGCAAACGTACTGTGAATTAAGAAATCATGTGACTAAGATAAAGAAAAAGAAAAATAAACTATACTATGAAACAAATATATAAATTATATAAGTAATTATAGTAAAAAGCTTTGGAGCACCATAAATGACATTTTGGGGATAAAAGCCAACTGGCTCCACCATTCATTATATCAGATGGCTCATTTATCACAAAGCCCACTGATATTACAAACTACTTTAATGACTTTTTCATTGGAAAGATTAACAAACTTAGGGATGACATGCCAGCAGCAAACGCTGACACTACACATCCAAGTATATCTGACCAAAAGTGTGGAAGAGATCCATTTTTTTTTGTCTATCAACAATGACAACCTCCTAGGGTCTGACAATCTGGATGGAAAATGACTGACCATATTAGCAGACAATATTGCAACTCCTTCAATTTAAGCCTACCAGAAAGTGTGTGCCCTCAGGCCTGTAGGCAGGCTAAAGTCATTCCACTACCCAAGAATAGTAAAGCCCCCTTACTGGCTCAAATAGCCAACCAATCAGTCTGTTACCAACCCTTAGTAAACTTCTGAAAAAAATTGTGTTTGACCAGATGCAGGGGTGGTAGGTAGCCTAGTGGTTAGAGTGTTGGGCCACTAACTGAAAGACTGCTGTGTCGAATCCCGAGCTGACAAGGTAAAAATCTGTCGTTCTGCCCCTGAACAAGGCAGTTAACCCACTGTTCCCCGGTAGGCCGTCATTTTAAATAAGAATTTGTTCTTAACTGACTTGTCTAGTTAAACATAGGTTAAATATTTGTATTTAATTATTTAAATACAATGCTATTTCACAGTAAACAAATTGACAACAGACTTTCAGCACGCACATAGGGAAGGACACTCAAAACTTTCACATATGACGGATGATTGGCTCAGAGAAATGAAAATGATTGTGGGGGCTGTCTTGTTAGACATCAGTGCAGTTTTTGTAATTATCGATTATAGTCTGCTGCTGGAAAATCGTATTTGTTATGTCTTTAAACCCCCTGCTATAGCGTGGATAAAGAGTTATTTGTCTAACAGAACACAGAGGGTGTTCTTTAATGGAAGCCTCACAAACATAGAAGTAAGTAGAAGCAGGAATTCTTCAGGGTAGTTGTTTAGGCCCCTTGCTTTTTCAATTTCTACCAACGACATAACACTGGCTTTGAGTAAGGCCAGTGTGTCTATGTATGTGGATGACTTAACACTATAAAAGTCAGCTACTACAGCAACTGAAATTACTGAAACACTTAACAAAGAGCTGCAGTAAGTTTTGGAATGTGTCACGTCTGCTCCCGCTCTCCCCTTCCCCTGGCGCTTGAGGGCGCCAGATTACCCTGCATCACACGTTCCTGCCATCATCGCTCACACCTGCTCTCCCTTGTCACTCGCATCAGCGTTATTGGACTCACCTGGACTCACTCATCAGTTGTTAATTTCCTTCGCTATATTTGTCTGTTCCCCAGCTCTGTTCCCCGCTGCTGCATTAGATTTGTTTTGTCTGTATTATTTTGCTGACGCTGTTTCTGTCTTGTCCGTTATTTATTAAACGTTTACTCCCCGTACCTGCTTCGTCTCTCCAGCGTCATGTTCCGTGACAGAATGTGTAGCAAGGAATACATTTGTCCTAAATATTTCCAAAACTGAAAGCTTTGTATTTGGGACAAATCATTCACTAAACGCTAAACCTCAACTACATCTCGTAATGAATAATGTGGAAATTGAGCAAGTTGAGGTGACTAAACTGCTTGGAGTAACCCTGGATTTAAACTGTCATGGTCAAAACATATTGATACAACAGTAGCTAAGACGGGGAGAAGTCTGTCCATAATAAAGCGCTGCTCTGCCTTCTTAACAACACTATCAACAAGGCAGGTCCTAAAGAAAAATAAAATAAAAAAATAAATAACAATATGGGAATGAGGTAGTTGGATGAGCTATTTAAATATGGGCTATGTACAGGTGCAGTGATCTGTGAGCTGCTCTGACAGCTGATTCTTAAAAAATTGTGAGGGAGATATGAGTCTCCAGCTTCAGTGATTTTTGCAATTTGTTACAGTCATTGGCAGCAGAGAACTGGAAGGAAAAGTGGCCAAAGGAGGAATAGGCTTTGGGGGTGACCAGTGAAATATACCTGCTGGAGCGCATGCTACACGTGGGTGCTGCCATGGTGACCAGTGAGCTGAGATAAGGCGGGGCTTTACCTAGCAGAGACTTATAGATGACCTGGAGCCAGTGGGTTTGGCAACGAACGTGAAGCGAGGGCCAGCCAACAAGAGCATACAGGTCAAAGTGGTGGGTAGTATATGGGGCTTTGGTGACAAAACGGATGGCACTGTGATAGACTGCATCCAATTTGTTGAGTAGAGTGTTGACATAGCCGAAGTCAAGGAACGGTAGGATAGTCAGTTTTACGAGGGTATGTTTGGCAGCATGAGTGAAGGATGCTTTGTTGCTTAATATGAGTCTGGAAGGAGAGTTTACAGTCTAACCAGACACCTAGATATTTGTAATTGTCCACATATTCTAAGTCAGAACCGTCCAGATAGTGATGCTGGACGGGCGGGCAGGTGCAGGCAGCGATCGGTTGAAGAGCATGCATTTAGTTTAACTTGCATTTAAGAGCAGTTGGAGGCCACGGAAGGAGAGTTGTATGGCATTGAAGCTCGTCTGGAGGTTAGTTAACACAGTGTCCAAAGAAGGGCCAGAAGTATACAGAATGGTGTCGTCTGCGTAGAGGTGGATCAGAGAATCACCAGCAGCAAGAGCGACATCACTGATGCATACAGAGAAAAGAGTCGGCCCGAGAATTGAACCCTGTGGCACCCCCATAGAGACTGCCAGAGGTCCGGACAACAGGCCCTCCGATTTGAACTCTGTCTGAGAAGTAGTTGGTGAACCAGGCGAGGCAGTCATTTGAGAAACCAAGGCTGTTGAGTTTGCCAATAAGAATGTGGTGATTGACAGAGTCGAAAGCCTTGGCCAGGTCGATGAAGACAGCTGCACAGTATTGTCTTTTATTGATGGCGGTTATGATATCGTTTAGGACCTTGAGCTTGTCTGAGTTGCACCCATGACCAGCTCGGAAACCAGATTGCAAAGCGGAGAAGGTACGGTGGGATTCGAAATGGTCGGTGATCTGTTTGTTAACTTGGCTTTCGAGACCTTAGAAAGGCAGTGTAGGATATATATAGGTCTGTAACAGTTTGGGTCTAGAGTGTCTCCCCCTTTGAAGAGGGGGATGACTGAGGAAGCTTTCCAATTTTTGGGGATCTCAGATGATACGAAAGAGAGGTTGAACAGGCTAGTAATAGGGGTTGCAACAATTTCTGCTTATAATTTTAGAAAGAGAGGGCCCAGATTGTCTAGCCCAGCTGATTTGTAGGGGTCCAGATTGTGCAACTCTTCCAGAACATCAGCTGTCTGGATTTGAGTGAAGGAGAAATGGGGGAGGTTTGGGCTAGTTTATGTGGGGGGTGCAGGGCTGTTGACCGGGGTAGGGGTAGCCAGGTGGAAAGCATGGCCAGCCTTAGAAAAATACTTATTGAAATTCTCAAATATCGTGGATTTATCGGCGGTGACAGTGTTTCCTAGCCCCAGTGCAGTGGGCAGCTGGGAGGAGGTGCTCTTATTCTCCGTGGACTTTACAGTGTCCCAGAATTTTGGGGAGTTTGTGCTACAGGATGCACATTTCTGTTTGAAAAAGCTAGCCTTTGCTTTCCTAACTGCCTGTGTATATTTGTTCCCGACTTCCCTTAAAAGTTGCATATCGCGGGGGATATTCAATGCTAATGCAGTACGCCACAGGATGTTTTTGTGCTGGTGAAGGGCAGTCAAGTCTGGAGTGAACCAAGGGCTATATCTGTTCCTGGTTCTAAATATTTTGAATTGTGCATGCTTATTTAAGATGGTGAGGAAAGCACTTTTAAAGAATAACCAGGCATCCTCTACTGACGGAATGAGGTCAATATCCTTCCAGGATACCCGTTCCAGGTCTATTAGAAAGGCCTGCTCGCTGAAGTGTTTTAGGGAACGTTTGACAGTGATAAGGGATGGTCGTTTGACTGCAGACCCATTACGGATGCAGGCAATGAGGCAGTGATCGCTGAGATCCTGGTTGAATACAGCAGAGGTTTATTTAGAGGGCAGGTTAGTCAGGATGATATCTATGAGGGTGCCCGTGTTTACAGATTTGGGGTTGTACCTGGTAGGTTCATTGATCATTTGTGTGAGATTGAGGGCATCTAGCTTAGATTGTAGGATGGCCGGGGTGTTAACTTATTGCGGATCGGTGTCCTGCTAGCGCACCACTACGATAACATCTGGTGAAATTGCAGAGCGTGAAATTCAAAATACAAACATTTTCATTTTAAACATTCATGACAATACGAGTGTCAAACATGAATCTTTGGCTTAGAATCTTGGTAATCAATACGCTTTGTCCGATTTACAATAGGCTTAGCATTTGATTGTCTGAGGACAATCAAAGCATAGCATTTGATTGTCTGAGGACAGCGCCCCTCAAACATCCAGCATACACATATTTTTCAAACCAGCACAGGCGTCACAAAAATCTGAAAAAGCGATAAAATAAATCACTTACCTTTGAAGATCTTCCTCTGTTTGCAATCCCAAGGGTCCCAGTTACACAACAAATGGTTGTTTTGTTCGATATCCCAAAAAAGTCTGTTTAGTTGGCGCGTTTTATTCAGTAATCTACCCGTTCAACTCGTTCAACATACAGACAAAGGAATCAAAAAAGTTACTGGTAAACTTCATCCAACCAAGTCAAACAACGTTTCTAATCAAACCTCAGGTACCCTAATATGTAAATAAACTATCAAAATTTAAGACGGAATGGTACATGTTCAATACCGGAGATAAATAACGAAGAAGGTGCCCTCATTCACGCGCGCCACAAGAGTACAGTCCTTTTGAGAGACTCCTTGGATAAACTACAACTACTTCTTCATTTTTCAAAAAACAAGCCTGAAACCTTTTATAAAGACTGTTGATATCCAGTGGAAGCCATAGGTGTTGCAATTTGGCTGTAAATGCAATAGGAAAGCATAGGAATGGACTGGGAGCTAAAAAAGAAACAATCCCAGATGGATTTTCCTTGGGTTTTTGCCTGCCATATCAGTTCTGTTATACTCACAGACATTATTTTAACAGTTTTAGAAACTTCAACGTGTTTTTTATCAAAGCCGTAGCCGAAGAGATTAAGCACGTCCCAGTTTAGGTCACCAATCAGTACGAGCTAGAAAGAAAGATGGGGGGCAATCAATTCACGTATGGTGTCCAGGGCCCAGCTGGGGGCAGAAGGTGAGAGAGTTGTTTCTGGAAAGGTGGATTTATAGAAGTAGAAGCTCAAATTGTTTGGGCACAGACCTGGATAGTATGACAGAGCTCTGCAGGCTGTCTCTGCAGTAGATTACAACTCCGCCCCCTTTGGCAGTTCTATCTTGTCGGTAAATGTTATAGTTAGGGATTTTTGGTGGCCTTCCTAGTCCCCTCTTCACAGTCCCCAAGTCCAGAACAGACTATGGGAGGTGCCCAGTACTACATAGGGGAGGCGCACAGTACTCTATTCCATATCAGGAAACTGATGCAAGCACTAGAATCAGATTTAAAAGCAAGTAAAAATACACCTCATGGAACAGCGGGGACTGTGAAGTAACACAAACATAGGCACAGACACATGCATACAAACACATGATAACATACGCACTATACACACACGTACACATTTTCCGTTGTAGATATGTGGTAGTGGAGTATGGGCCTGAGGGCACACACTTAGTGTGTTGTGAATTTTGTAAGGAATGTATTGTAATGTTTTTAAAATTGTATAACTGCCCTAATGTTGACGGACCCCAGGAAGAGTAGCTGCTGCCTTGGCAGCATGGGGATCCATAATAAATACATACACAAATACCCCCTAGAGTCAATTGTAACTTTGTCAGAGTATTTGTAAGTATTTGTCAGACCATCGGTTATTAAAAATCCAAAAGTTGAATTATTAAACATTCATCAATATACAAGTGTTGTATAGTCATCCAAAGCTCTGATTCTTGGCAATATCACAGCGTTGTCAGATATCAAAAAGGCTTTACGGCGAAAGCACAACATTTGATTGTTTGAGGATAGCACCTCTCCTATTTTCCACATTAGCATAAATTCATATCCAGCGCGGGTCACACAAAACCCATATAAGAGCTCAAATAAATCTCTTACCTTTTGAAGAACTTCTGCTGAGGGCTTCCCAAGTGTCCAACGAAGACATCCAATGGTTCTTTTGTTAGAAAAAGTCATTTATTATATCCATAAATCTCAGTTTGGTTGGCGCGTTATGATCAGAAAATCCACCGTTGAGTCGCCCATTGAACCGTGAAGAGAACACGTTCAAATTATACCTATACACATTATACCTCTAAACAAATTATACCTCCAAACAAATCAAACATCATTTTTAATGTATCCTTAGGTATCCTTTTATGGATATTTACTGTAATATTTCAACCAGACGATAACGTGGAACGATAGGAAAGGAAAATAAAGTGGGGTGCGCTCACAATCTCACGCCCGTGAAATGTTGTTGACAAATGTTGTCCCTTCACTACTTCCTCTTCCTATCTGTTCTGCTTAGTGCTAGAGCCTCCAGACACTGTATAAAGAACTGCTATTCCGGATGGATTTTCCTCGGGTTTTCGCCTGCTATATCAGTTATGTTATACTCACATACATTATTTTAACACTTTTAGAATCTTCAGAGTGTTTCCTATCCAATAGTACTAATTATGTGCATATCCTATTTTCTGGGCCTGAGAGGCAGGCATTTTACTTAGACTCTCCAAAACCGTCACCTCTGCTGCCGCTCCCTAAGAAGATAGGATAAAACTAGAGCCTGCAGGACTTGCTTTGTGGAGTGCGGTGTGAAAAAGCAGAGCACCTCTTTATTACTAGCACGTTTCAGGTAAGACCCAGTTGCAGTAAACGTTGAAGCAACAACAGTTTAATAATCCAACAGGGGCAGGGAAAAGACAGGTCAAAGGCAGGCAGGGGTCAGTAATCCATATAGGTGGGGCAAAGGTACAGGACGGCAGGCAGGCTCAGAGTCATGGTAGGCAGAGGTCAGTAATCCACAAAGAAAGTCCTGCAGAGGGAAAAATACTGGTAGGCTGGATGAAACAAAACAAACTGGCAACAGACAAACAGAGAACACAGGAAACAGGAGACAAAGGGCTGTGAGACATGGGTTTAACTCTGGACACAAGAAAAGTAGGGCGAATACGGAGGGTACAGGGCAACAAACGTCAAACAGCAGTGGGGCTAATGACTCTAGAGATGGAGAACGGGACGATAAACCGTGGGGAGAGTTTGTGGGATTCCCCCCGGAGGGGCAGATCCCGGGTGGACAGCCATACCTTCTGCCCGAGATGATACCGGGGAGCCGGGGTCCGGTGACAATCCGCTTGTCATTGATTCCTGGAGGTGGTCTCGAGGATGGCCGACTGGGCTCTCCTCCAGGTGGTGGTATTGGCGGGGACCAGGCAGCGCAGAGTAGTCTCAAGGTCTTGGTTGGCTCGCTCCGACTGGCCATTGGACTGGGGGTGGAACCTAGAAGACTGGCTGACCAACGACCCAATTAGGGTGCAGAATGCTTTCCAGAACCGGGACAAGAACTGAGGGCCCCGGTCAGAAACCATGTTGATTGGTAGTCTATGGATCTGTAAGATCTATGGATCTGTGCTGCACCATGAGCTGAGCCGTCTCTTTGGCAGAGGGTAGTTTGGGGAGAGGAATTAAGTGGGCGGGTTTGGAAAACGGATCCACCACAGTCACGATGGCGGTGTTGCCATCAGATGGTGGAAGACCCATGACAAATTCCAGGGAGATGTGAGACCAGGGACGGTGAGGGACAGGCAGAGGTTGGAGGAGACCAGCCGGAGCTTGTTGAGGAGTCTTGTTTTGGGCACAAACCACACAAGCGGCGACAAATGCTGAGACCTCAAGGACCATGGTAGGTCACCAAAAGCGTTGCCGCACACAAATGCCAGGGTCCAACGGGGGCCCGGGTGGCAGGCCAGTCAGGCACAAAGATCTGGAACCCCCCTCCCCCCCAGGGTTTGGCTGTTAACGCTGCACCTCCCAGACCTTCGTCCCTATACCTCAGCTGAGTGCCGTTGCAAGGAACGAGGTGGGAAGGATTATTTCGTGCTCCCGGGGTAATAGCTGTGGGGCTATAGCGGCGAGACCGTGTATCTGGCTTGACATTTTTGGATCCCGGCCAATATAAGTGGGAGAAGTTGAACCGTGTGAACAGCAGTGCTTATCTGGCTTGCCTAGAGTTGGTGCGTTTGGTGGTGCAGAGATACTCCAGGCTTTTGTGGTCGGTCCATACAATGAATGGATGTTCCGCCCCTTCCAGCCAGTGCCTCCATTCCTCCAATGACATCTTCACTGCGAGAAGCTCACGATTCCCCACATCGTAGTTTTTTTCTGTGGTGTTGAGACGGTGGGAGAAGAAGGCGCAGGGATGTAGCTTCAGGTCCAGGGCAGAACAATGGGACAGGACTGCCCCCACTCCTACATCAGAAGCATCGGCCTCCACCACGAACTGCTGGGAAGGGTCAGGATGAACCAAGATGGTTCAGTGGTGGTGAAGCGGTGTTTGAGGTCCCGGAACGCCCGGTCCACAGCAGGGGACCACGTAAACGGAACCTTGAGAGAGGTGAGTGCTGACAGGGGGAAGCCAGGGTGCTCTAACCCCGGATAATGCAGCGATAAAAGTTGGTGAACCCCAGGAAACATTGCAGCTGTACTCTGGATGTAGGCTGATACCAATCCACCACCACCAAACTCCCCAAAATTTGAATATGAAACAAAATGTCCACTTGTGAATAGGTGAGAACGGTCCGTGGACACTTAAGGGACGGGTATAATGAGTGTGTTTCATTTGGTGACCTCAGAGAGGACAGGAAACACACATAACTATATCTCTGACTGTGTACATTTCTCAATTATGGGGTTTGCATCTAATTTTTGTATAAAATGAATGAGTAAAGATGAAACTATTTGTGAAATGATGTAATGTGATGTTAAACCTTTAATGTGAGAGACTTAAAGTTGAACTAAAGTTGAACTAAGTCATTGGCCCGTCCCCTATTGTTACAAATAATTCTAACCTCGAAATACTTTGATCTTCAAGGAAACAGAAAGAGATTAGGATGAACTCTCCAGCAGATGGACTGACGATTCCAACAGAGATCACAACGACACACTGGCGTAAATATATATATATTGCAATTATTCCTGAATGTGCAAAGGATTAGCATTTCAATTAATATAATGATCAACTGTGTAGTGATCCCTTTTGTCTTTCACGCATGTTCTGTCCACACCAACTTCCCTTTGTCCACCAAGCCGTCATATCGGCTTAGCCCACTAGGGAATCTTCCCTATCCTGTGTTAGTAACCAATGTGTCTACTGTTGTTTGTTTATGCATTTCTGTGATTAATTAGTTAGTAAATAAATGATTAAGCCAATTGGTGTATGGATGATTTATAGTTAAGGCTGGGTTAGCGCAGATAAACCAACAATTTACGACATTTGGAATGAGACTGACGTGAGGTAAAGTTTATTTATAAAGCCCTTATTACATCAGCTGATGTCACAAAGTGCTGTACAGAAACCCAGCCTAAAACCCCAAACAGCAAGCAATGCAGATGTAGAAGCACTTTGTCTAGGAAAAACTCCCTGGATAGGCCAGAACCTAGGAATAAACCTAGAGAGGAACCAGGCTATGAGGGGTGGCCAGTCCTCTTCTGGCTGTGCCGGGTGGAGATTATAACAGAACATGGCGAAGATGTTCAAATATTCATAGATGACCAGCAGAGTCAAATAATAATGATTACAGTTGTTGTCGAGGGAGCAATAGGTCAGCACCTCAAGAGTAAATGTCAGTTGGCTTTTCATAGCCGATCATTCAGAGTATCTCTACCGCTCCTACGGTCTCTAGAGAGTTGAAAATAACAGGTCTGGGACAGGTAGCACGACTGGTGAACAGGTCAGGGTTCCATAGCCGCAAGCAGAACAGTTGAAACTGGAGCAGCAGCACAGCCAGGTAGACTGGGGACAGCAAGGAGTCATCAGGCCAGGTAGTCCTGAAGAATGGTCCTAGGGCTCAGGTCCTCCGAGAGAGAGAAAGAAAGAAAGAGAAAAAGAAAGAGAGAAATGTAGAGAGAGGATACTTAAATTCACACAGGCCACCGGATAAAGAGAGGAGAAATACTCCAGATATAACAGACTGACCCTAGCCCCCCGACACATAAATTACTGCAGCATAAATACTGGAGGCTGATTCACTGGGGTCGGGAGACACTGTGGCCCCGTCCGACAATACCCCCAGACCGGGCCAAACAGGCAGGATATAACCCCACCCACTCTGCCGAAGCACAGCCCCCACACCACTAGAGGGATATCTTCAACTATCGGGGGGCGCCAACCCGGACAGGAAGATCACGTCAGGGACTCAAGCGACGCACCTTCCCCCAGAGACGGCATGGAAGAGCACCAGTAAGCCAGTGACTCAGCCCCTGTAATAGGGTTAGAGGAAGAGAATCCCAGTGGAGATGGGAACCATCCAGGCAGAGTTTGCAAGGGCAGTTCGTTGCTCCAGTGCCTTTCCATTCACCTTCACACTCCTGGGCCAGACTAGACTCAATCATAGGACCTACTGAAGAGATGAGTCTTCAATAAAGACTTAAAGGTTGAGACCGAGTCTGCGTCTCTCACATGGATAGGCAGACCATTCCATGAAAATGGAGATCTATAGGAGAAGGCCCTGCCTCCAGCTGTTTGCGTAGAAATTCTAGGGACAGTAAGGAGGCCTGCATCTTGTGACAGTATGTCACGATCTTCAAAGACGGACCAAGGCGCAGCATGCCGGGTTGAGTAAAACATATTTATTCAGTTAAACTCACCAAAACAAACGGACGAACACAACGATCGTGACTCAACATGTAGCGCACAACAGCAACTAACACACTGAACATAAACAATACCCCACACACAGGTTGGGGACTAAACAACCTAAATAGGATTCCCAAATAGAGACAACGACTAACAGCTGCCTCTAATTGGGAACCCAAACCAAACCAACATAGAAAACCAACATAGAAAATATAACATAGAACAAACACACACCCCTGCTCACGTCCTGACCAAAACCACCATAGAGCAGCCAAAAGGGATATCTATGGCCAGGACGTGACACAGTAGCGTACGTGTAGGTATGTACGGCAGGACCAAATCGTAAAGATAAGTAGGAGCAAGCCCATGTAATGCTTTGTAGGTTAGCAGTAAAACCTTGAAATCTGCCCTTGCCTCAACAGGAAGCCAGTGTAGAGAGGCTAGCACTGGAGTAATATGATCAATTATTTTGGTTCTAGTCAAGATTCTAGCAGCCGTGTTTAGCACTAACTGAAGTTTATTTAGAGCTTTATCCGGGTAGCCAGAAAGTAGAGCATTGCAGTAGTCTAACCTACAAGTGACAAAAGCATGGATACATTTTTCTGCATCATTTTTGGACAGAAAGTTTCTGATTTTTGCAATGCTACGTAGATGGAAAAACGCTGTCCTTGAAACAGTCTTGATATGTTAGTCAAAAAAGAGATCAGGGTCCAGAGTAACGCCGAGGTCCTTCACAGTTTTATTTGAGACGACTATACAACCATCAAGATTAATTGTCAGATTCAAAAGAAGATCTCTTTGTTTCTTGGGACCTTGTCCGAGTTTAAAAGTAGAACATTTTCCGCCATCCACTTCTTTATGTCTGAAACACAGGCTTCCAGGGAGGGCAATTTTGGGGCTTCACCATGTTTCATCAAAATGTACAGCTGTGTGTCATCCGCATAGCAGTGAAAGTTAACATTATGTTTCCGAATGACATCACCAAGAGGTAAAATATATAGTTAAAACAATAGTAGTTATAAAACGGAGCCACAAACAGCTGATTCTCCAGGAGGCGTTGAAGGCCTGTCAGACGTAGAGCACATGTTCTTGGGAGGAGAGGAAGAAGACGAGGATGTCATCAATGTGGACGAAGACGAACCGGTTCAACATGTTGTGGAGAACATCATTTACCAGAGCCTGGAACACAGCAGGGGTGTTGGTAAGGCCAGATGGCATGACCAAATACTCGTAGTGGCCGCTGGCTGTGTTGAAGGCGCTCTTCCACTCATCCCCCTCCCATATCCACACCAGGTGGTAGTTGTTTCCGTAGATCCAGCTTGGAAAACACGGTGGCCCTCTGGAGCAGCTCGAAGGCTGAGGAGTTGAGTGGTAGCGGGTAGCGGTTCTTCTAGGCAGCTAGGGAGTCCCCAATGTAGGTCTCTATATCCTTGGGTCTTTCCTCTAGGCTATTAAAGGTATGATTAAAGGATTAAAGGTATGACAGATAGGAGTGGCTATAGAGTCAGCTACCATCCTCAGTAGCTTTCCATCTAAGTTGTCAATGCCAGGAGGTTTGTCATTATTGATCGATAACAATATTTTTCCAACCACACTAACTTCACAAAATCCTATCTTGCAATGCTTTTCTTTCATTATTAGTTTTTTCATACATGAGGACGATGGCTCACTGTTCGTTGTTGGCATTTCCTGCCTAAGTTTGCCCACTTTGCCAATAAAGTAATCATTAAAATAATTGCCGACATCAAATGGTTTTGTGATGAATAAGCTATCTGATTCGATGAAAGAAGGAGTTGAATTAGTTTTTCTGACCATAATTTAATTTAAAGTACTACAACGTTGTTTTCCATCATTCTTTATATCATTGATCTTGGCTTTATAATACAGTTTCTTCTTCTTTTTGTTCAGTTTAGTCACATAGTTTCTCAATTTGCAGTAAGTCAGCCAGTCAGATGTGCAGCCAGTGTCACGTTCAGGCCTGATATTTATAGGCTGGCGTGTTTAGTTTAGTTTTGGTGTAGGTTTTTTTTGTTCTAGGGGATCTATTTCTATGTTGGGGTAATGGTTCCCAATTAGAGGCAGCTGAGTGTCGTTACCTCTAATTGGGAACCATATATATGTTTGTAGTTTTCAGAGGGGTTTTGTGGGTTATTGTTTGTGCATAGCTTTGTTGTATGTTTAGTTATGTTCAGCGGTACGATCTTCGTTCGTTATTTTTGCCCAGTTACGTATTTAAATAAAGATGTATACTGGATGCCTCGCTGCGCCTTGGTCTGTCCCTTCAGGAGATCGTGACAGCCAGACTTATTAGCCACTCCTTTTGCCCCATCTCTTTCAGTTATACAGTTTTTAAATTCCTCATCAATCCATTTCCAACAATCACTCCTGCAGTGCTAAGCTACTTTAGCTATTTCATTTTAGGTATCCCCACATTTTGTAAAACAATTATTTGTTTTATATAGGCTTTAGCAGCTAAAGCCTTTAGAAATGCATTGAATAACACATTCATAAATGTCAAAAAGGACAGTCAAAAAATAAATAATGAGAATCAATGTTTTGAAGTGTGTCCTAAATCTAGGATATATAAAAAATCTCAGGAAATAAATAAATACACAGATTTAACCCCTTTTCTGTGTAGGAACAAAACTACCTTCATACTGTACTTCCATTCGTTTTTTAAAACCGGTACCGGTTACCTTCAGATGAGACCAGTGACATTTGTTGTGTTATAAAGCAAAACGGAGAACACCATCGTGTTCGTGAGAATCTCCTCTTTCCACAGTGGGGTCCCATTAGTTTATAACCCAAACGGTTCGGACTCTACCAAACAGAAGTTGGCACATCGATGGTACCGACTTCAGACAAGTCTCCTGCCACGTGTGGGGGTCGTAGAGGAAAGCGTGTTCATGAGAGTCTCATCTTTCAATAGATTGTCATAATACTTTCGTGAGAAGACCGATGTTTGGCATGTCTCATGGTCTGACAAACACAGCTCCAGCTCTGACACTTTTCACCACAGGTGCATAAATGCTACATCGGCGAAGCAGTGGATTGAGACACATCCAATGCAAAGAATATCTCTAGTTTATACTAACGGATTTTGATGTTTCTTCTTATTATGTTACTTAGATGGATGCACCGGCGCGTCAATCGACTCTAGGGGTATATTATACGGCCAAGTACCAAGAGATGATGAGTATCAACATGTTATAATTTCTTACTGTCATCATTATAAGTTATATATTCCCTTGCTTTGTGACATACAACTACAATGTCACTATTTTGACATATTCTAATGCAGGTCTCCCAGACCAGTATCATGTGTTACAATTGCACATTTTCTATTAGTTAGTTGTGTACCAAGACTGAAAACCTGTGAAAGCTTCTCATCTCTCTGTCTCTGCCAGGTCCTTCTAGTGTACTGCTTCCTCTTAGAACTCCAGCATTTATACATGCTGAACATATCATTAGCTTGTTTTCTAATTGGTTGAGGCTTCTTTGGCTGGCTTGTCAAGGACATAAATTAGAGGATGTTCTTTCCTCTTAATTGTTATAACATAATTATTTGAAATAGGAATTCAAAAAAGATACACTCTAAACAAAATGAAAATAACATAAATATACCAATATCATATGAATTAGAAATATTTTGTTTGAATGTAAAACATTTTTTGTAACTTTATTTTACCTTTATAGTTCCAGGTGGAAGGGGCATACAACTGGAACACTTTTATTTAATCTAGATCTGCTTATTACCCAGCTCTGCTTTTCATCCAGCTCTGCTTTTCATCCAGCTCTGCTTTTCATCCAGCTCTGTTTTTCATCCAGCTCTGTTTTTCATCCAGCTCTGCTTTTCATCCAGCTCTGCTTTTCATCCAGCTCTGTTTTTCATCCAGCTCTGTTTTTCATCCAGCTCTGTTTTTCATCCAGCTCTATTTTTCATCCAGCTCTGTTTTTCATCCAGCTCTGTTTTTCATCCAGCTCTGCTTTTCATCCAGCTCTGTTTTTCATCCAGCTCTGTTTTTCATCCAGCTCTGTTTTTTTTATCCAGCTCTGTTTTTCATCCAGCTCTGTTTTTTATCCAGCTCTGTTTTTCATCCAGCTCTGTTTTTTATCCAGCTCTGTTTTTTATTCAGCTCTGTTTTTTTATCCAGCTCTGTTTTTTATTCAGCTCTGTTTTTATCCAGCTCTGTTTTTCATCCAGCTCTGTTTTTTATCCAGCTCTGTTTTTCATCCAGCTCTGTTTTCCATCCAGCTCTGTTTTTCATCCAGCTCTGTTTTTTATCCAGCTCTGTTTTTCATCCAGCTCTGTTTTCCATCCAGCTCTGTTTTTCATCCAGCTCTGCTTTTCATCCAGCTCTGTTTTTCATCCAGCTCTGTTTTTCATCCAGCTCTGCCTTTCATCCAGCTCCTTTTTTTATCCAGCTCTGTTTTTCATTGAGCTCTGTTTTTTATCTAGCTCTGTTTTTTATCCAGCTCTGTTTTTCATCCAGCTCTGTTTTTTATTCAGCTCTGTTTTTTTATCCAGCTCTGTTTTTTATTCAGCTCTGTTTTTTTATCCAGCTCTGTTTTTTATCCAGCTCTGTTTTTCATTGAGCTCTGTTTTTTATCTAGCTCTGTTTTTTATCCAGCTCTGTTTTTCATCCAGCTCTGTTTTTTATTCAGCTCTGTTTTTTATTCAGCTCTGTTTTTTATCCAGCTCTGTTTTTCATCCAGCTCTGTTTTTTATTCAGCTCTGTTTTTTTATCCAGCTCTGTTTTTTATTCAGCTCTGTTTTTTTATCCAGCTCTGTTTTTTATCCAGCTCAGTTTTTCATTGAGCTCTGTTTTTCATCCAGCTCTGTTTTTTATTCAGCTCTGTTTTTTTTTTGCTGCAGTCTGTTACAACACTCACATAGTCTTATCTAAAGCGACCAACAGTTAGTGCATTCATCTTAAGGTAGCTAGGTGGGACAACCAAATATTACACAGTCATAGTAAGTAAAACTGCTCCTTAGTAAAGATGATCTCATGACAACAGAGAAGTTTACATAGACTTTGCCATTGGTAACACTTTATTTGAAGGGGTCTTACATATTATTAGGGATTCATTACACCTTTATGATACAAGCCATCACATAATGTATGAGTATTGCAGTATAATTCATAACAACCTTTATAGCATTTATTCAACATCATTGAACCAAAAGGTTAAGAAGTAGTGTTGTTTCCTTGGCCCTGCATGGTTTGGTATGGTTCCTGCACCATTCCCAAGTGGGCCTCCATTGAGGTGATGCCGTTGTCATTGAAGCATCCGCTGAGCAGCAGAAGCTCACTGTCACTGTGGGTGGCATAGAAGTTGTAACATGTATCTACTGTATGGCATGTTTGTTATGAACACTGATAAACATTACCCAGTGATGTCACTGATCTACAGTATGGCATGTTTGTGATGAACACTGATAATCATTACCCAGTGATGTCACTTATCTACAGTATGGCATGGTTGTGATAAACACTGATAATCATTACCCAGTGATGTCACTTATCTACAGTATGGCATGGTTTTGATAAACACTGATAATCATTACCCAGTGATGTAGCTGTTCTAGATATCCCACACCATGACAGACATGATACGCTCCTGTCCATCTCTCCTGGCCCATAGCAGCCGATTAGGAGTAGCAATACGCCCCTGTCCCTCAGACAAGTAAGGGTTTCTACTCTCCCGGACCATAGCAGCCGATTAGGAGTAGCAATACGCCCCTGTCCCTCAGAACAGTAAGGGTTTCTTCTCTCCCGGCCCATAGCAGCCAATTAGGAGTTATACTGGAATGCTTTGTGACATGCAACTACAATGGTCAAATGTCACTATTTTTACATATTCTAATGCAGGGCTCTCCAACCCTGTTCCTGGAGAGCTACCCTCCTGTAGGTGTTCACTCCATCTCTGTTCCTGGAGAGCGACCTTCCTGTAGGTTTTCACTCCAACCCTGTTCCTGGAGAGATACCCTCCTGTAGGTTTACACCAGGGCTCTTCATCCCTGTTCCTGGAGAGTTACCCTCCTGTAGATTTTTACTTCAACCCTGTTCCTGGAGATACACTCCTGTAGGTTTTCACTCCAATATTGTTTCTGGAGATCTACCCTCCTGTAGGTTTTCACTCCAACTCTGTTCCTGGAGATACACTCCTATAGGTTTTCACTCCAATATTGTTCCTGGAGAGCTACCCTCCTGTAGGTTTTCACTCCAACCCCAGTTGTAACTAACCTGATTTATCTTATAAACCAGTGAATTATTAGAATCAGGTGTGCTAGATTAGGGTAGGATTGAAAAGCTACAGGATGGTAACTCTCCAGGAATAAGGTTGGAGAGCCCTCTTCTAATGAGACTATGGTACATTGTTTTATGGAGAAAAGCTGTGTGTTGATAGTTTTGATTAATCAGCTCTGTTACAGGACTAATTGAGCCCATAATGTGGCCAACTGCATGCTGTACTGGATGCTTTACTCTGGAAAAGAAAGTGAAACAGGTTAATGTGTTCAGATATATATTCTGCATTCCAATATGAGAGAGATATGTTGTTATAACAAGAAAAAAGCATCAATGCATACCATTATGCATATTATTAACTAATTATAAACTCATCGGCCAGTTTATTAGACACCCCAATCTAGCCCCGGTTGGATCCCCCCTTTGCCTCCACAACAACCTGAATTCTTTGGGACATGGATTCTACAAGTCGGAAACATTCCACAGGGATGTTGGTCCATGCTGATGCAATGGCATCACGCAGTTGCTGCAGATTGGACAGCGGTACTCCACCGCCACCAGCCTTTACCGTTGACACCAGGCAGGATGGGTACATGGACTCATGCTGCTTACGGTAGTGTAACGTTAGAATATGAAAAATAAAATAGTCACCTTTAGTCTTGTGAGTCAACTCTGATGATGAGTCTGTAGCCGCTCTTCCATTTGAGAAGAGAGTGAGTTATGATTATACCTCCACGTATATATATTCTTAAAGTATTCATATGTACTATTGCACCCTGCCTCGTAAGCCCTCCTATCTGTAGATGTGCAGTACCTACAAGATTCCCAATATAATATTTTTAACTGTCTTACGTGAACCATGTACTGGTTTGACATCTTTTGGCAGGATTATCTTAGCCAACCTCAGTTTTTTTTATTTATTTCACCTTTATTTAACCAGGTAGGCCAGTTGAGAACAAGATCTCATTTACAACTGCGACCTGGCCAAGATAAAGCAAAGCAGTGCGACACAAACAACAACACAGAGTTGCACATGGAATAAACAAACGTTCAGTCAATAACACAAGAGAAAAGTCTATATACAGTTAAACTTGTTGGCCAACTAGTCTCAAGAAAAACATGACTTTCAGCATCTGACAACATGTTATCTAGTCATCAATCAAAGAAGAAGACAGATTATTGTAACTCTTTCAATTTCTCCTGGTTGGTCGCTATAAAAACATAGGTCCACAAGTGACTTGGTTGTAATACTGGATGAATGATGGTTAACTGACAGATGGCAGCAATTTTCTGCTATCTCTAACATTTAATGTAAATGTTTCACTACTATGATACACACCTGTGTGTGGAGATATATCTCTCTCCTGTCTGGCAAGAGGAACAGATATTGACGATTAGAACAGTTTCCCACAACCTGCCTGCTGAATAGAATGGAATGGGGATATATCTATCTGTTACTGAACATAATTATCATAACAACAGGAAAGTCCAACCCAGAGCCAGGAAGTGTCGCCTAAGTTCATGATCTCACTGCAGTGTCTAGCCTGTTTGACTACTTTATGGAGCAGAAAAATGATTGGCATTGCTTTTAGGGGGAATCTTTTGATCGGACCAAAAAAAAGCAGTACTTTTGTCATTGACACAAAGTTCAACAAAGACCCCAATAGATGCTGCATATTAGTCCAAATTTAGGAGGGGCATAAGACATACATTATTTATCTCTATTAAATATTCAAGTGTGGTGAGATACTCTTAGAAACATTGCCTTAAACAAAATAATTAAAAACACAGAACACTCCACACACACACACACACACACACACACACACACACACACACACACACACACACACACACACACACACACACACACACACACACACACACACACACACACACACACACAGGAATGAGGATATGCTAAAAACTCTGTCCCGCAAAACATTGAACAGCAATGAACTTTATAGGCCAATAATATGCGTAACATTATCTACATGGTGTTTCAAAGTTGTACAAGAAGAAAATAACAACAATTGTTCTGAAGTGTATCCAGTCTAGGCCATCAGCTTCTCTGCCCACAGTGCAGACTAAGAGAGCACTACACTGATTCACAACGTGTTGACAGATTGCAAAGGAATACCTTACCCATACAAGAACAATACACAACAGAGACAAATGAAAAGAGAAATGAAAAGAGAATAATGAAAGAGACAAATTAAAGTATTTCAAAAGCACCAAGTCTTTCCTTCAAAGAAAATTGTTTTTAGGCTTGATGATGAAACATAGAGAGACGAAGTATTCTTCTTTTTTCTTTTTTTTCTTTTTTTCATGGTCAATATTTTGGGGAAGCCTGGCTTCTCTTTGCATCCATGAATACATGGCACTGATGGGAATTTTAAAAAGATATACACTTAACAAAATACCAATTACATGAATATACCAAAATCCAGATGAATTAGAATTCATCACCTTTTTAATTTGACCAAATTAGTCTTATTGAGATAAAAAAAAGAGAGACCTGGCCAAAACAGCAGCACATAAAGTTTCATACAAAGACACGTTTACCACAGGAAAACACAAAACACAACCATATAAAACATCAATATACACATTGAGCAGACAAGATACTTTGATAGGGGTATAGTGGATCTACTGGTAGGTGTCAACACATTGACCCCCCACTTCATTGTTCACCATTGTTTTTACCCTAGCTTTTTAAGTAATTGAAAGAGTTCCAAGTGGAAGGGGCAGAAAACTGGAACACTTTTTACCCAGCTCTGTACAGGTCAACAAGATACAATCATGTGAGATTACACGATAGTTCTCATTGGTCTGCTGGACAAGACAGGAACATTTTAAATTTGAATTAATATACTTTAGAATCAGTCTCCCCATCTTTAGTTGTTTCCGACACAGAATTCGCAGAACTATGAAACCATGTTATTTTTGTGTGTCTTTTCTTGTGTTGAAATTTTGTTTAGTTTCTTGAGTTCAGGTCAAGGTAGCTAAATCTGTCTATAATCTATAGTTTTTCATCCTATAATCGTCTGTTCCATACACTTGAACTTGACTGAACTGACTGTAAAATGTGTGCATATAGTTTTATTTTATACAGGGGGGAGAGGATTAGTCAGGTCTCTGAGAGTGGTTTTGAACATCCAGCTTGGTCTAAAAACATTGAGTTAATCAATTCCCTTGGTGTTGGCTGCTTTTTCAGCCCTTCAATGCTTCTTCCTAATGACTTACTTGTTCTGTTTGAGAACCGGACGCGGAGGAAGGAAGAGGAAATAAAAGCGATTCCAGACCCATCCTTTCTCTCCGTCCTCCTCTCTTCTAAATCAGACGCTCCAAAGACCATAAAAGACCTGCTCGTGATAAAAAACATAATTCTGCTAGATTCTTTTTCAGTCATCCAGGCTGTATCACAACTAGTCGTGATTGGGAGTTCCATAGGGCGGCACACAATTGGGCCAGTGTTGTCCGGGTTTGGCCGGTGTAGGCCGTCATTGTAAATAAGAATTTGTTCTTAACTGGCTTGCCTAGTTAAACAAAGGTTAAATGAAAAATAAAAAATGCTCCAAAGACTTTACTGTTCCATGATTATAATTTCCATGGTTGAGAAGTGCAAGAGGAACACGTACATGTACTCTGTGACGCCCCTTCCTTCCGTTGATCACACGTGACTAAAATGCAGGTTCATTGCCTTACATACAAGTATGGCCTTATACCAACACATGTAAAGTAAGATCTAATGTAAACAATGCACGCATCATGAAACATATCATTGTTTAATTGTGGAGAAGTATAATACTTATTTTTTAATCATGCGTTTATTGGCAGAAATGCCATCTCGAACATGTGAACTTTCATGTGCCTTAATAACAAACTTGTATGCCATCTGTAAATACGAATACAATTGTTAAATTATGAGCCTAGTTGGTTTAGCCACAGAAAAGACAGCAATCTTTCTGCTAGCCGCTGAGAAAATGGACATGCCAAGAGATGAGTTTGGATTGATCTGCCGTATAGCACGCTTCTGTCTATTTGAGCTGGTCAGTATGTGTTGGTAATCCTGTCTAATGCAGCTCTTTTTTTTAAATGTATCGCATAGTAAAACTCTCCACTTTCTGGATTTCGAGTATGATAGCTAAGGAGATGGGGAAAACACCTGTCTCCGGATTACATCTTCAAACTAAGGGAAACCATGGCATCCGTGACAGGAGACGAGTCAATGTATACGGGTAAGAAAGTCGTTTCATTTCAAGTTAAAGTGTACTGTTAATTAACTAACGTTAGCTGGCTGGCTCACTAGCTAACGTTACATGAATGGTCTTATTATTCGCATCTCAGAGCCATTCGCTTGGCTAACTAACATTGAACCTGGTTGGTTAGCTTCCTGCAGATTCATGCAGGGTAGTAACATCATGAGTTGGGATTGTGGTTCATTGTTTAGCTAGCTACGAGACTGCTACACTGAACAGAAATATAAATGCAACATGCAACAATTTAAAAGATTTTACTGAGTTACAGTTCATGTAAGGAAATCAGTTAATTGAAATAAATAAATTAGGCCCTATGGATTTCACATGACTGGGAATACAGATATGCATCTGATGGTCAGAGATACCGACAAAAATGTAGGGGTGGGGATCAGAAAACCAGTCAGAATCGGGTGTGACCACCATTTGCCTCATGCAGCGCGGCACATATCCTTCACATAGAGTTGATCAGGCCATTGATTGTGGCCTGTGGAATGTTGTCCCACTCCTCTTCAATGGCTGAGCGAAGTTGCTGGATATTAGCAGGAACTTGAACACGCTTTTGTACACTCCAGTCCAGAGCATTCCAAACATGCTCAATGACTGAAATGGCTGGTGAGTATGCAGGCCATGGGAGAACTAGGACATTTTCAGCTTCCAAGAATTGCGTACAGATCCTTGCGACATGGGGCTGTGCATTATCATGCTGAAACATGAGGTGAAAGCTTTGGATGATTGGCACTTCAATGGTCCTCAGGATCTTGTCATTGTATCTCTGTGCATTCAAATTGCAATCGATAAAAATGTAATTGTGTTCGTTGTCCACTTATGCCTGCCCGTACCATAACCCGACCGCCACCATGGGGCACTCTGTACAATGTTGACATCAGCAAACCGCTCACCCACACGACGCCATACACGCTGCCTGCCATCTTGCCGGTATAGTTGAAACCGGGATTCATCTGTGAAGAGCACACTTCTCCAGCGTGCCAGTGGACATTGAAGTTGAGCATTTACCCACTGAAGTCAGTTACGATGCCAAACTGCAGTCAGGTCAAGACGCACGCAGATGAGCTTCCTTGAAACGGTTTCTGACAGTTTGTGTAGTAATTATTTGGTTGTGCAAACCCACAATTTCATCAACTGTCCGGGTGGCTGGTCTCAGACGATCCCGCAGGGGAAGAAGCCAGATGTGGAGGTCCTGGGCTGGCATGGTTACATGCGGTCTGCGGTTATGAGGCCGGTTGGAAGTACTGCCAAATTCTTTAAAAGTGCGTTGGAGGCAGCTTATGGTAGAGAAATGAACATTATCTTCTCTGGCAACAGCACTGGTGAACATTCCTGCAGTCAGCATGTCAATTGCACTCTCCCTCAACTTCAGAAATCTGTGGCATTGTGTTGTGTGACACAACTGCACATTTTAGAGTGGCCTTTTATTGTCCCCAGTGAAAGGTGCACCTGTGTAATGATCATGCTGTTTATTCAGCTTGTTGATATGCCACACCTGTCTTGGCTTGGCAAAGTTGAAATACTCACTATCAAGAATGTAAACAAAAACAATTAGAGCTATTGTCACGTCCAGGCCTGAAAAGACAGGCTGGCGTGTTTTGTTTTGGTTTTGGTGTAGGGTTTTTTATGTTCTAGGTGTTCTATTTCTATGTTGGGGTAATGGTTCCCAATTAGAGGCAGCTGTGTGTCGTTGTCTCTAATTGGGAACCAGATATATGTTTGTAGGTTTCACTTTAGGTTTGTGGGTTATTGTTTGGTCATAGCTGTGTTTGTTTTGTTCAGTTATGGTTCAATGTCATGATCTTTGTTAATTTTGTTATTTTGCCCAGTTACGTGAGTTTTCGTTCTTTAAATAAACATGTATACTGGATGCCTCGCTGCGCCTTGGTCTGTCCATTACGAAGGTCGTGACAGCTATAAGCTTTTTGTGTGTGTGGAAAACTTCTGGGAAACATGGGAACAACACTTTACATGTTGCGATTATTTTTTGTTTAGTGTGCATACATTGAAAACTTGTCAAAAATACCTACTGTACATCATTTGAAATGCTTTATTTAAGATTTGCATCCATCCCATTGCAGTATTATCCACATTACACTAAATGAAAATAGAAAACATCCATAAACTTTTTGCCCAATTTAAAAATCGATGGCTGTTGCTCAAATTAGATCTTTATTCCAAATTAGATCTTTATCTCACCAAAACTAGTTAAGCTGCTTTGACTGTTGAACCATGCATATACTGTATGAGCCCTATCTATCAAACTGTCTAATCAAGACCAACCACACAGTTAAAGCTACAGTCTGTGATTCACAACAAAGTGGTGTCCCTCCCCACCACTTGTTTTGGTATACAGCTGAACATTGAACAGCTTCCCAAATCCCAGACTGTAGCTTTAACTAGAACACTATGCACTATTTGTCATGCAATGTCAGGCTATAAGGAGAGCAGACTTCATAGACAAAATGTTTGATGTTATGAATCGGTATGGCAGATATGCGTTCCAGACATTATGGGTGTGTTGGATAGTAGCACTGGGAATTGCCAGGGACCTCACGATACGATATTATCACAATACAAAGGTGCTGATATGATATGTATTACGATTCTCACGATCCTACATGTATTATGATCCTACATGTATTATGATCCTACATGTATTATGATTCTACATGTATTATGATTCTACATGTATTATGATTCTATAAAGTGATTTTATTGTGATTCAATGTTCCAAACATATTGCTCACTATCTGTCTGTGGCAGAGAGACGACAGAGCATGAGAAAGTAATGGAAATAAAATTGCGCCCCCAAAAATGTGCTTCCTATTTAAAATGGAGAACAGTCTATGAAAATGGAGAACAGTCTATGAAGGAAAATAGAGTTTTAGTGCAGGGACAGCCAACTAGCACAACAATAATAGTGCCATATTGTCGATGCGATACGACACGATATATCGTCAAAAATAATATCTCGATATGTAACTATTGATTTCTTCTCCTTCATAACTGTTGGATAGGTGTTTTAACGGTCTTGCAGTTATAAATGTAGTTCCTTATTGACACCATTGAGGTAGGGTTTGTTAAGATGACAGATTAGCTTATTGTAGCTTCTGGTCACTACTGTATGTACTTTCTCATCAAAAGGAATACAATGAAATATAATGATTAAAGATGTGCTTTTTATTAAAATGTCCATAAGCAGATGTTGTAGAAAAGGAACAACAGATAACAAATACAGCGTGTATAAATAGTGGAGGTGAAGTACCCTGAGACGCTATTATCTCCCCATTAATCAAAGATATAATTAATTATTTAAATCCCATATGATTCTTTCATTTATTGTGATAAATTGGGACCACCTCAAATGATGGTCTGTGACCCACGCTGACAGGACTGTTTTAATATTCCTATCTGATGGGTGCTTCATGAGAATTTAAACTGAGTTCATTTGAATGCTTAGAATTATTTTTGTACTGCTTCAATTGAGGGATCACCTCAAAAATACTTCCTAAACATTCTAAACATTCAAATTCATTCAGTTTAAATTCTCATGAAGCGCCCATCAGATAGTGATGTAAAAAACAGTTCTGTCAGCGTCTATGTTAAACATTCGTCCAAACATATAGGGTCAGTTACCTGGACCAATATTAAGTTTACTCCTGGACTTAAACACATGCTGAATAGAGAATCTCCATTGAAAGTAACTAATCCAGGACTAGGCTTAACCTGTATCCGGGATACCATCCCAAAGAGGAAGACAGACTTTGTTTTTCAATTAATAAGAGGTACTGTTTCCAGTGCTGTTTTCAGTACTGTTTCCAGACCCTTCCGTGTACACCAATCCCCAGTGGGCTCCGATGGAGGTGATCCCGGCACCGTTGAAGCGACCGCTGAGCAGCCTCAACTCACTGCCCATGTTGGTTGGGTAGAAGTTGAAGGAGATTTGGCTGGGCTGGCCGGCCGACAGAGTGCGCCCCATGTTGGTGGTTAACACCAGGTAGCCGATGTAGTCTGATGGGTTGTACTTCCCAGACACCTCGACGATGGCCTCATCATTAAACAGCTCCATCTCCTGCTTTACACCCCCTTCGTTACCGAACACAGGAGACCAGGTGTTGCCGTATCTCAGCTGGAACCTAAACAGAGGAAGCTTTTCACGTTGGTTGTGTTTTGATAAGGCACATTCAGACCGATTTTCCATTGTACTCTGGGTTAGATACGATAACACTAGTGTTTTGTCATGTACTGAATATGTAATGAACACAATAAATAAATAAATAAATACAGAAAGAAAGAAAGAAAGAAAGAAAGAAAGAGTGTCTGTTGGGTAGTGTAGTTGGACTGAGTCAGTGGTGTCTGTTCATGGGTCAGGTTCTGCTCACCCGTTGATGTAGGCGTTGCTGTTGTAGTAGTAGTAGTAGTAGTAGTAGTAGTTGTTGTTGGTCTCCCACACTCTGACTCCTGTGATGCGTCCCTCACCGGAGGAAGCAAATGGGGTGCCACCTCCCTGACCCACCGCAGAGGAATACGAGTACGGGTCTTTGATGGCTAAAATAACATGGGCAATATGTTTACTATATTTACTATATTAATAATACATATTTATGTACACATCATTTTAATTTTACCAACACATTTTTGAAAGACATTATGAATAAAGTGCAGATGAATTAACTAAAGTACATTCTGCAATGATTTAATCCATCAGCTTTTATCTCAAAGCTGAACTCCTAAATCTAACTGAAAAAGTTTGTGAAAGCACAAAAGCTATTACTTTATCATTATAATTCAGAATTGTATTTTTA
Source organism: Brachymystax lenok tsinlingensis (assembly GCA_030435695.1). Taxonomy (NCBI): domain Eukaryota; kingdom Metazoa; phylum Chordata; class Actinopteri; order Salmoniformes; family Salmonidae; genus Brachymystax; species Brachymystax lenok. The sequence continues at coordinate 59,751,346 of CM059789.1, forward strand.
TTACTCACGCATTGCCAAGCAGCTAGCCAAGAACACTGTGACAACCACGATTGAGAACATTCTGCAAAAAAGGAGGCATTAATACCTTTAATTTCAGTCAATTTCACTCTCACTCCATTTCACTTTAAATTGTAAAACTTGACTTAATGTAGTTAATAATGTTTTTCATAGTAGTTTCCCAAAACAACTATGTCATTTTACCTGTCAGGTCAACCAGTGTTTCCTAGGAGGGAAAAGAAAATAACCTTTTGAATTGTGACGTAACAAACAACAAACCATGCTTGAATGTGAAATGTTATAAAACAGCTCTAAAAAGTTGAACCTACTCTTGTTTACTACAATCACTCTTGCAGTGCTAAGCTACTGTCACATTCAAAATTATGTCAGATAATTTAATTTAAATGTAGAGGCAATAGGGCCTAAACGTTTGTGCCCAAGTACCAAGAGATGATGAGCATTAACTTCATAACATTTCCCACACCAGTATCATGCATTAAATACAAGTGTTCTATTTAGTTAGTTGTGTAGTTACCCACAGTGCTATCTTGAGATGTGTGTGAAATCCTGTGAAAGCTTCTTGTCTCTCTGTCTCTGCCAGGTCCTTCTAGTCTACTGCTTCCTCTAAGAACTGCATTTATACCTGCTGAACATTCCATCAGCTCTAGATGGAAGGAGCATGACAAAGAACACCTTTAGTCAGTCACTCACTGTAGAGAAGTCAGACATTGTTTTCTAATTGGTCGAGGCTACTTTGTGAGGGAGTGTCAAGGAAATATAAATATGAAATAATAATTGTATTCTTTTGAATTGTAACAAATGAATGATCTGAAATAGGGATTAAAAAAAGATTAACAATTCAAATAATATACCAACATCGTGTGAATGTGTACGAAAATCACTCAAAATCATTCTCCCAATCTTCAGTTGTTTTATTACACCAAGAGGAACTCCTTCCCTTCAAACATTAACATGCTGAAAAAGACATGTGGATCTGGTCATTAATAGGATGGTTAGTTCATTGGTTTGCTCAAAAACCTACAGTATTTTAATTCAATTTAATTCTAGAGGGGCAGATGAGATTCTCAATTTTCCGTCTCCATTATTGTCCAACGTTTTCTGCAGTATGTTACAATACTCACATTATCATTAAATCACTGGCAACCTGTACATGTTACTACAGGAAAACAATCTGATGTCATGTTCTGCAGATTAACCAGATAAATATCAGTAGGAGCTACAAAGTGAGAAAATAAAAGTTTGTAAACACATGACAAAGTGAAATAGCCTGAAGCACTTGTTACTACCTATCCATAATATTTGATAGTTCAATTAACACATTAATACATATATATAATGTAGGACCTTATTGATCAAAAATAAAAAGATATGTTAAAAGGTCCAAATAAATCAAAATTGATATATTAACTACTTTTGTGTATGTAAGTTGAGTTATCTATTTTATTTTAGCTGGGGAAGAATGTCAATTTATCTCTAGAACTACCCATTGGGCACACACTGGTTGAATCAACGTTGATTCCACGTCATTTCAGTGAAATTATGTTGAACCAATGTGGAATAGACGTTATATTGACGTCTTTACCCTTCTGGTCTTTTCCCTTACAAAACATTTGTTTGCTGTATAAAGCTAAGATAACAAGCTGAACTAATGTATATTAAATGTATTCTGATAAACTGATACATACTCATCTTTTCATTTGTTGTGGTAAATACAACCTCCAATAATGCATGTGACCTGTATGTGACCCTCCTCCTTCATTGGGGTAACCTCAAAAAGGACAGTGTGCATATTTAGAAAATACTCAATAATATTCTAAACATTCAAATTCATTAACCTTCAAACGGTTCAGTTAATGTATCTCATATACCAAAACAGTCCTGTCAGTGTCTATGTCAAACATCCAAATCATAAAGGGTCAGTTTCCCAGACCCAGATTCATTTTACTCTTTGACTAAAAAGCATGCTCCTTAAAAGGAACTAGTCCAGGTCTAGGCTTAATCTGTTTCGGGGAACCAAGCCAAAGAGCAAGGCATAATTTTTTTTTCAATTAAGAGAAGGTGCTGTTCTCATAAATCACCTATCAGATAATGATATAAAAAAACTGTGCTGTCAGCGTCTATGTCAAACATCCGTCCAAAACATTTATGGTCAGTTTCCTGGACCCAGATTAAGTTTACTCCTGGACTAAAAAGCATGCTGAATGGAGAACCTCTATCGAAAGTAACTAGCCCATGACTAGATTTAATCTGTATCTGGGATACCATCCCAAAGAGCAAGACATATATATTTTTTTCAGTTAATAGGAGGTACTGTTTCCAGTACTGTTTCCATCCTCTTCCATGTTCACCAATCCCCAGTGGACTCCGATGGAGGTGATGCCGGCACCGTTGAAGCAACCGCTGAGCAGCCTCAGCTCATTGCCCATGTGGGCTGGGTAGAAGTTGAAGGAGACGTGCTTAGGCTGGACGGCCGACAGAGAGTGCCCCCTGTTGGTGGTGAACACCAAGGTGTAGATGTAGTTACGAGGGTTGTACTTCCCAGACACCTGGACGATGGCTCCATCTCCTGCTCTTCACCAACTTCACAACCAAACACAGGAGATCAGTTGTAACCGTATCTTAGCTGGAACCGAAGAAACAGAGCAGGATTTTAACAGTAAATTTAGAATGAGTGTGTCTGTTGGGTAGTGTAGTTGGACTGAGTCAGTGGTGTCTGTTGGGTAGTGTTGTTGGACTGAGTCAGTGGTGTCTGTTCATGGGTCAGGGTCTGCTCACCCGTTGATGTAGGTGTTGCTGTTGTAGTAGTAGTAGTAGTAGTTGTTGTTGGTCTCCCACACTCTGACTCCTGTGATGCGTCCCTCACCGGAGGAAGCAAATGGGGTGCCACCTCCCAGACCCACCGCAGAGGAATACGAGTACGGTTCTTTCATGGCTAAAATAACATGGGCAATATATTTACTATATTAATAATAAAAATGTATGTATGCATGATTTTAATTTTACCAACACATTTCTCAAAGATCTTTACATTATGAATAAAGTGCAGATTCATTTACTAAAGTACATTCTGCAATGTTTTAATCCATCAGAGGTTGTCTCAAGGAATAACTCCTAAGTCTAACTAAAAAACACAAGTTGGTGAAAGCACAAAAGCTATTATTTAATGATTTAACTATTATTCACGCATTGCCAAGCAGCTGGCCAAGAGCACTGACAAACAGTGGAGGCTGCTGAGGGGAGGACGGTTCACAATAATGGCTGGAATGGAGCAAATTGAATGGCATCAAACACATGGAGATCGTGTGTTTGTTGTATTTGATACCATTCCACTAAGTCGGCTCATGCCAATACCACGAGCCCATCCTCCCCAAACAACATATATACCTGCTCAACATCCCATCAGCTCTTTAGGCGGAAGGAGTATGCCAAATAACACTTTTATTAACTCACTATGAAATGCGTCATGCAACAATTACAAATAATTTATTGAGTTACAGTTCATATAAGGAAATCAATCAATTGAAATAAATCAATTAGGCTGTAATCTATGGATTTTACATGACTGGTAATACAGATATACATCTGTTGGTCACAGATACCTTTAAAAAAAAAGTATGGGCGTGGATCAGAAAACCAGTCAGTATCTGATGTGACAGGGTTGATCAGGCTGTTGACTGTGGAATGTTGTCCCACTCCTTTTCAATGGCTGTGCGGAGTTGCTGGATATTGGCAGGAACTGGAACACGCTGTCATTTGAACATCTTGGCCATGTTCTGTTATAATCTCAACCCGGCACAGCCAGAAGAGGACTGGCCAACCCTCATATCCTGGTTCCTCTCTAGGTTTCTTCCTAGGTTCCGGCCTTTGTAGGGAGTTTTTCCTTGCCACCGTGCTTCTACACCTGCATTGCTTGCTGTTTGGGTTTTAAGGCTGGGTTTCTGTACAGCAATTTGTGACATCAGCTGATGTAAGAAGGGCTTTATAAATAAATACACGTTGATCCGGAGCATTCCAAACATGCTCAGTGGGTGACATGTCTGGTAAGTATGCAGGCCATGGAAGAACTGGGACATTTTCTGCTTCCAGGAATTGTGTATAGATCCTTGCGACATGAGGCCGTGCACTATCATGCTGGAACATGAGGTGAAGGCGGCGGATGAATGGCATGGCAATGGGCCTCAGGATCTCGTCACAGTATCTCTGTGCATTCAAATTATACGATAAAATTTAATTGTGTTCATTGTCCATAGTTTATGCCTGCCCATACCATAACCCTAGCGCCACCATGGGGCAAACCGCTCACCCAAATGACGCCATACTGCCAAATTATCTAATGTTGGAGGTGGCATTTGATAGAGAAAATAACATTAAATTAAAAACAGCTCTGGTGGACATTCCTGCATTTAGCATACCAATTGCGCACTCCCTCAAAACTTAAGACATCAGTAACATTGTGTTGTGTGACAAAACTTCACATTTTAGAGGGGCCTTTTTATTGTCCCCAGCACAAGGTGTATCTGTATAATGATCTTGCTGTTTAATCAACTTCTTGATATGCCATACCTGTCACATGGATGGATTATCTTGGTAAAGGAAAAATGCTCACTAACAGGGATGTAAAGACGTTCGCGCACAACATTATAGAGAAATACGCTTTTTGTACGTATGGAAAATTTCTGGGATCTTGAATTTCAGCTCATGAAACATGGGACCAACATTTTAAGTTGCGTTTATATTTTTTGTTCAGTGTACTGTAGTTAGTTCACATAAAGATGTATGCAATTCATCTCTGTTGAACAAACATCTGGACATTCTGGAGTCCTATTTTGACAGTAAAATATAAGAACTATAGTCTGTTGTCAACCCAAAGTTCATGACAATCACTGGATTAGGTTGCACATCAAAATATCTGGAATCATGCATTCCTGCTTGGACATGATAGATGAAACAACTTGAATACCTCAGTAGTTTACTATTTATACCTAGTAATAAAGCAATAAGAATGACTTTCTAAGATATTACTCCTGGCTGGTGCCCCAACTGTAAAATGTTGTGACACCAGAGGAACATGTTAGTCTGGAGCTCTGTAATAGTAACACTTAGGGTAGATGTTCCTTCAGGGGAACACGTGATTTACAATATAACCTAAGTTGTTACCTTGGCTTTTATAACATATAAGGCTTAAGCAGACAGACAGAGAGACAGAGAACAAGAAGCACAGAGTGACAGAGACAGATAGACAGCACAACAGGGAGGCAAACCAAATGGGACTCACCACCTGGACCAGGTCATATGTAGCAACATTTAAAATTTGACTTTTTACATTGGTAAAAAGTAGAGACTCAGAGCTACAAAATGGTATACCATACACTGCACTTCTGAGGAACAATGGGAAAGTAATTCTGCTTTGAAAGTTGATAAACTTGTAAACTCACTTTTGAGAAAAGGGCCTTTGAATATTTTTGGTACCTACTGGAGAGCTCTCCTTTGTCTACATCCATTCAGCATTGTTCACACCCTCTTAAGCCATCCCCACCCATCTCTTTACCAAAACGTGCATTAGCAAAAGGTCCAAATACTGTGAAATAAGTGGTGATTGCCGTCATAAAACATTTAAGGATTCACATGTGAGGTCATGTGCTAAACAATGAGTAGTGTAGTAAAGATTAAGACTAAAAGTGGTAGTAGCCTACAATAAGGAAAAAGTCCAGGTAAACAGAAAGTGTCCAGATAAAAGATCTTTATAAATATTAGATGACGCTTACCCAGACACACTTGTCTAAATTGATGGGTCATGTGAAAGAAATGCTATAACGCCCAGCCACATCCAGTGGTGGAAAAAAGTATTAGTGTCATACTTGAGTAAAAGTAAAGATACCTTCATAAAAAATTATAGAAGTAAAAGTCACCAAGTAAAATACTACTTGAGTAAAAGTCTAAAAGTATTTGTTTTTAAAAACACTTAAGTATAAATCATTTCAAATTCCATATATTAAACCAGACGGAACAATTTTTTAAAATGTATTTTTATTGACGGATAGCCAGGGGCACACTCCAACACTAATTTACAAATTAAGCATTTGTGTTAAGTGAGTCTGCCAGATGAAATGCAGTATGGATGACCAGGGATGTTCTCTCGTTACATTTCCTGTCAAAATGTAAGAGTACTTTTGGGTGTCAGGGAAAATGTATGGAGTAAAAAGTCCATTGTTTTCTTTTGGAATGTAGTGAAGTAAAGGTAAAAGTTGCCAAAAATATGAATAGTAAAGTAATGTAGATACCCCCATAAAATACTTAGGTATTACTTTAAACTGTGGTGGAGCCACACACAGTTCATGCACGTAATCAAACTTCAGCTGGCTAGCTAACAGCAAGCTTTAACTAGCAATACAAACTGATTGTCATAGCTAGCTAAAGTTAACCAAATGGGTTCAATGTTAGCTAGTTAGCTAGTTGACTATGCAAACAATTTGTAGTTTCCAACACATTAATGTTTCTTATAAAAACAAGAAGTGAAGTTTCCTCAACTCTTAGCCGAGAGAGACTGGCATGCGTAGTATTAATATTAGCCCTCTGATTACAATGAAGAGCAAGATGTGCCGCTCTGTTCTGGACCAGCTGCAGCTTAACTAGGTCCTTGCAATACTTGACCATATGACTGGACAGTAATTGAGATAAGATAAAACTAGAGCCTGCAGGAATTGCTTTGTGGAGTGTGGTGTCAAAAAAGCAGAGCATCTCTTTATTATGGACATACCTCTCCCCATCTTTTCAACCATTGAATCTACATATTATGACCATGACAGTTTACAATCTAAGGTAACACCAAGTAATTTAGTCTCCTCAACTTGTTCAACAGCCACTCTATTCATTACCAGATTGAGCTGAGGTCTAGAACTTAGGGAATCATTTGTACCAAATACAATACTCTTAGTTTTAGTTCTATAACAGTTTGGGTTTAGTGTCTCCTCCTTTGAAAAGAGGGATGACCGCGGCAGCTTTCCAATCTTTGGAGATCTCAGACGATACGAATGAGAGGGTGAACAGGCTACTAAAAGAGGTTGCAACAATCTTGGTGGATACTTTTAGAAAGAGAGGGTCCAGATTGTCTAGCCCAGCTGACTTGTAGGGACCCTGATTTTGCACTTCTTTCAGAACATCAGCTGTCTGGATTTGGGTGAAGGAGAAGCGGGGGGTTCTGAAAGTTGCTGCAGGGGGTGCTGAGATGTTGGCCGGGGTAGGGGCAGCCAGGTGGAAAGCATGGCCAGCCGTGGGAAAATTATTATTATTATTATTATCATCTTATTATCAATTTCTTTCAACCAATCATCAGTCATTTGTGTCAGTGCAGTACAGTACATGTTGAGTGCCCTTCTCTATAAGCATGCTGGAAGTCTGTTGATAATGTTTTTACAGAGAAGTAGCATTGTATTTGATCAAACACATTTTTTTCCAACAGTTTGCTAAGAGCTGGCAGCAAGCTGATAGGTCTGCTTTTAGAGCCAGCAAAGGCTGCTTTACCACTCTTGGGTAGGGGAATGACTCTGGCTTCCCTCCAGGATTGAGGACAAAGACTTTTCTCTAGGCTCAGATTAAAGATTGGACGGATAGGAGAGGCTATAGAGTCCGCTACCATCCTCATTAGCTTTGCATCTAAGTTGTCAATGCCAGGTAACAATAACAATACTTCCCCACCTCTCCCACACTATCTTGACAAAATTCAAACTTGCAATGCTTTTCTTTCATTATTTTTTTTTTTTATACCTGAGTACGATGGCTCACAGTTGATTGTTGGCATTTCCTGCCTAAGTTTGCCCACTAAAGTAATCATACAAATAATTGGCAATTGATTCAATGAAAGAAGGAGTTGAATTTGTGTTTCTGCCCATAATTTCATTTAAAGTACTCCAAAGTGTTTTAACATAATTCTTTATACCATTGATCTTGGCTTCATAATACAGTTTCTTCTTCTTTTCGTTGAGTTTAGTCACATAATTTCTCAATTTGCAGTAAGGCAGCCAGTCAGATGTGCAGCCAGACTTATTAGCCACTCCTTTGGCCCCATCTCTTTCAGTTATACAGTTTTTCAGTTCCTCATCAATCCATGGAGCCTTAACCATTCTAAAAGTAAGTTTCTTAACCTCTTCGGGCTAGGGGGCAGTGTTCGGAAGTATGGAAAGCCTGACGTGCCCAAAGTAAACTGCCTGGTACTCAGGCCCAGAAGCTAGGATATGCATATTATTGGTAATATTTGATAAAAAACTATAAAAAACACTGAAGTTTCTAAAACTGTTAAAATAATGTCTGTGAGTATAGCAGAACTGATATGGCAGGTGAAATCCAGAGGAAAATCTATCCGGAAGGTTTTTTTTTTTATGTCACAGTTTTTCCATTGACTTGCTATTCACTATAGAGGGATTTAGCTCCCAGATTGCAGTTACTATGGCTTCCACTAGATGTCAACAGTCTTTAGACATGGTTCCAGGCTTGTTTTTTGAAAAACGAACAAGAAATATAAGTTTTGACACGTGGCTGTTGGAACTGACACTACTCTTTGCGCGCGTGACTGTGTCCGCTCTTTTCTTTATTTTTCTTTTCTATTGAACAGGCTATTCTCCGTCTGAAATATGATCATTTATTTACATATTAGGGTACCTTAATATTGATTAGAAACGTTGTTTGACTTATTTGGACGAAGTTTATCTGTAAATTTATTACGTTTACTGTGGTTTATTACTGAACAAAACGCGCCAACCAAATTGAGTTTTTGGGATATAAAGAGGGACTTTATCGAACAAAACAACCATTCTTTGTGTTCCTGGGACTTGTGGGATTGCAACCAGAGGAAGATCTTCAAAGGTAAGTGATTTGTTTTATCGCTATATTTGATTTTGTAATGCCTGTGCTGGTTTTAAATATATTTATATGCAGGAAGTACGCAGGGCGCTGTCCTCAGATAATCAAATGCTATGCTTTCGCAGGGCGAAGCCTATTGTAAATCGGACAAAGCAGTTTGATTACCAAGATTTTAAGCTAAAGAATGGTGTACAACACTTGTATTTTCATGAATGTTTAATATTACTATTTTTGTCATTTGAATTTGGAGCTCTGCAATTTCACCAGATGTTGTCAAATCGATCCCGTAAACGGGATCCGATCCATAACAGTTAACAGGTTATCAATAATTGGACAAAGCAATTTCATAAATGTATCAAGTGCAGCATCTGGATGCTCCTTATTAATCACATCAGACCAACAAATATTTTTAACATCATCCACCTAAGAGTCACAGCAAAATATTTTGTACACTATTTTAGGCCCAGCTTGGAAATGTAGTATTTGTAAACACCCTGGTCGGTTGATTAATAACCTGAACCCGATTACAATGTACAGTGAGAAGCTTCCTCTTGAGTGGACAGCCTGATGAAAATGAGTCAGTATTCGGGACCCCGAGTAAGTAGACCTCTCTGTTTACATCCCATACACTATCAAGCATTTGCCACATATTATTTAGAAACTGACAGTTAGCACTTGGTGGCCTATAGCAACACCCCAAAAGAAAAGGTGTGCCAGGTGAAACTGCAACCACAACATTTCAATAACACTTGACATAGGATCTTCTCTAAGCATTACAGGGATATGGCTCCTCCCCCATAAGTATTCCTGTCTCTTCTATAGATGTTATATCCTTGTATTGCTATTGCTGTATCATCAAATGAATTATCTAAGTGAGTCTCAGAAATGGCTAATATATTAATCTTATCTGATGTTAGAAAGTTATTGATTTCATGAAGCTTATTTCTAAGGTTACATACAGTACAGCATATTACAGTTTTTTTCAATTGTTTACACGCAATTTTGAAGACCGGGTTCTTTTTTTCAAAATATAATCACAATTATCCAAACACCACACTCAATTTGCATAATTCCTAGATTGTTTGCAAAATGACACACTTCAGTCAAAACATACACACTTCAGTCAAAACATATACACATATTTGTGAAAATGCTATTAGTTTTCATTTAACCAACACAGTCCTCAATGATCAGACACTATTGCAGCCAGTTTCACACTGCTGTGATAAATAAAAAACACAATTGTAAAAAAACAAATTTTAGGAAATAGCATGTGCTAGATTTTTGGCCAGACATTGTTATGTAAGGGATAATTTAGATGAAAAAAAAATAGTGACAAACCCACAACATTCTTCATGATTAGTTTGAGATATAGGGAGAATGTACACAAATAGGCCTACTATAAACTTACCAAGCACTGCACAACACTGATGCTGCAGACTGAATATTTCAAGTATTTATTTCAATACTTACAGTATTTCTTACCATAATCAGTTACAGTAATCAACCAACAATGAAATCAATGAAACAAATAAAATCTGTAGACAAATAAAAATTACTGCATGAAGTACATACACTTTGACTCTGAAGACAAACTACTGTAAAAGCAACAAGAATACTGTAACTATTCATCATCTCTCCGTCTGGCTGGATCAGGCCATAAGATTTCATCCACATCACAGGCTATGTCTTCATTGGCAAGGCACCGTTGGAAGAATCGCCTCGTGTGACGAATCCACCCCTGCACAGAAGCTGCTTCGATATGATCACAGGCCTGCTCCATGGCCTGAATGAGGGACAAACGGTCATAGGGCCGCAGGTTGTATACCTTCCACCGCCATGCTGAAAAACTCTTCTATTGGATTCAGGAAGGGGAGTATGGGGAAGGTATAAGACTTCAAATTCAGGGTGCTCATGGAACCAATTCTGGACCAGAGCAGCCCGATGGAATGAGACATTGTCCCAAACGACAATGTACCGCATCTGGTCCACTTGGTTTAATGCTGTGACAATCTCGTGTAATCTGTCAAGAAATGCAAGTATTAGATTTGCATTATAGGGTCCCAGATTTGCATGGTGGTGGAGGACCCCATTTTGTGTAATAGCAGCGCAAAGGGTTGATGTTACTCCTCGCTGCCCTGGCACATTGGTGATTGCCCTGTGTCCAATTACATTTCTCCCTCTTCTTCTTGTTTTCGCAAGGTTAAATCCAGCCTCATCCACATACACTGCTCAAAAAAATAAAGGGAACACTTAAACAACACAATGTAACTCCAAGTCAATCACACTTCTGTGAAATCAAACTGTCCACTTAGGAAGCAACACTGATTGACAATAAATTTCACATGCTGTTGTGCAAATGGAATAGACAACAGGTGTAAATTATAGGCAATTAGCAAGACACCCCCAATAAAGGAGTGGTTCTGCAGGTGGTGACCACAGACCACTTCTCAGTTCCTATGCTTCCTGGCTGATGTTTTGGTCACTTTTGAATGCTGGCGGTGCTTTCACTCTAGTGGTAGCATGAGACGGAGTCTACAACCCACACAAGTGGCTCAGGTAGTGCAGCTCATCCAGGATGGCACATCAATGCGAGCTGTGGCAAGAAGGTTTGCTGTGTCTGTCAGCGTAGTGTCCAGAGCATGGAGGCGCTACCAGGAGACAGGCCAGTACATCAGGAGACGTGGAGGAGGCCGTAGGGAGGGCAACAACCCAGCAGCAGGACCGCTACCTCCGCCTTTGTGCAAGGAGGAGCAGGAGGAGCACTGCCAGAGCCCTGCAAAATGACCTCCAGCAGGCCACAAATGTGCATGTGTCTGCTCAAACGGTCAGAAACAGACTCCATGAGGGTGGTATGAGGGCCCGACGTCCACAGGTGGGGGTTGTGCTTACAGCCCAACACCGTGCAGGACGTTTGGCATTTGCCAGAGAACACCAAGATTGGCAAATTCGCCATTGGCGCCCTGTGCTCTTCACAGATGAAAGCAGGTTCACACTGAGCACATGTGACAGACGTGACAGAGTCTGGAGACGCCGTGGAGAACGTTCTGCTGCCTGCAACATCCTCCAGCATGACCGGTTTGGCGGTGGGTCAGTCATGGTGTGGGGTGGCATTTCTTTGGGGGCCGCACAGCCCTCCATGTGCTCGCCAGAGGTAGCCTGACTGCCATTAGGTACCGAGATGAGATCCTCAGACCCCTTGTGAGACCATATGCTGGTGCGGTTGGCCCTGGGTTCCTCCTAATGCAAGACAATGCTAGACCTCATGTGGCTGGAGTGTGTCAGCAGTTCCTGCAAGAGGAAGGCATTGATGCTATGGACTGGCCCGCCCGTTCCCCAGACCTGAATCCAATTGAGCACATCTGGGACATCATGTCTCGCTCCATCCACCAACGCCACGTTGCACCACAGACTGTCCAGGAGTTGGCGGATGCTTTAGTCCAGGTCTGGGAGGAGATCCCTCAGGAGACCATCCGCCACCTCATCAGGAGCATGCCCAGGCGTTGTAGGGAGGTCATACAGGCACGTGGAGGCCACACACACTACTGAGCCTCATTTTGACTTGTTTTAAGGACATTACATCAAAGTTGGATCAGCCTGTAGTGTGGTTTCCACTTTAATTTTGAGTGTGACTCCAAATCCAGACCTCCATGGGTTGATACATTTGATTTCCATTGATAATTTTTGTGTAATTTTGTTGTCAGCACATTCAACTATGTAAAGAAAAAGTATTGAATAAGATTATTTCATTCATTCAGATCTAGGATGTGTTATTTTAGTGTTCCCTTTATTTTTTTGAGCAGTGTATATAAATTCATGTTGAATTTCTGCAGCATCCATTTGCAAGACTCTCTGAAACACAGTAAAAGACAATAGGATGCTATTTAATATCTATTGCACAGTATTTTTTTGTGCCAGAACATTATGAGCAGTGCACAATACCACACCATAGTAAGATGAACAATACATACCTCCACATACTCATTGCGCAGATGTTTCGCTCTCTCTGAATTTCTGTCAAATGGTACCCGATACAGTTGCTTCATGTATATTTGATTTTTCTTGAGGATTCGACCTAATGTTGACAGAGAGACTCGTTGGATGTTATTGAAAATATGGTCATCATTGATGATATTGGCTTGGATTTCTCGCAGCCTGATTATTGGTCAAAACCATGTTCACAATGGCGGCCTCTTGTGCACGAGTGAACATAGGGCCCCTTCCACCTTGGTGTCCTCGACCCTCAATCCTATGTAAAACAAATATATAAAAAAATACACATGCAGCCTACTGTCAAATGTCACAGTAAACAATATTGATGATAAGTACAGCAAGCTTCAGTTTCAATGTACTGTGTGGTTAGCTTACCTGTTTTCTCGATGAAATGTCCGAATTACTGACGCAACAGTATTTCTGCTGAGATTTGGTTGAACTCTTTGTCCAGCTTCCATCAGTGTCAGTCCATGGTTGATAACATGGTCAATAAGTGTTGCACGGATTTCTTGAGTCAAATTTGGTCCTCGTCTTCTTTGTTCAGGTTCTATCAACTCTTCAAGTCCTTCTCTACCTCTTCCTCTACCTAGGCCTCTTCCTCTACCTTCTTCTCCTCTTCCTCTACCTAGGCCTCTTCCTCTATCTCCTTCTCCTCTTCCTCTTCCTCTACCTCCTTCTCCTCTTCCTCTACCTCCTTCTCCTCTTCCTCTACCTAGGCCTCTTCCTCTATCTCCTTCTCCTCTTCCTCTACCTCCTTCATCTCCTCTTTGAGCTCCCCCTCTCATTCTCACTCTTCTTCTTCTTCTTCTAGCTCCTTCCATTTTTGTTGAAGACAGGTGAACTCACCTGCTGCCTTTTATAGCACACCTGAGTGCTGCGTTTTCAAATTAGCACAGGTGTGCTTCCACACCTGGTGGATGTGATTATCCAATTCGTTCATTAGTGTGGTCATTGGCAATCCGGGGCTTTGTAATGACAAGGAAGTAACCTCAAAATCCTTATCTGTGTCTAAGGTGTGAAAATGTGTGTAGAGTTTTACAAATCACTGTGTGTAATGTTTTGCAAAAAGGGTGAAGCAGACATTGTGTGTAATGTTGTGCAAATCTGTGGAGTTGTTTTGCTCATTGGAGTAGAATTTTGCAAATTGTGTGGAAATTGTTATTTTAGTGTGTAAACAATCGTAAAAAACTGTAATAGGGGCTATTTTCAGCCCTTTCCTGGGTAGCTTATCAGAGATAATAATATAGAAAAGATCAAACAGAGCAAGAGAGAAAAAATACATTCAGCAACCCATGAATCAGTTGGTGTGTGTAAGTGTGTGTGTTTGTGCTGCGGGGTTGAAGATAATTTCCTGTTGAGCTGACATATGCAGTTTTTCCCTTGAACGCAGTCTCCACCAATGCGAGAACATTGCCTTTACATTTCAATTGCGCTATGAAGGGGAACAACCACAATACAGATTGAATTGAGCCCTAACTGAAAAAGACAATTTGAAGTGAAAACATAAAACGTATTAATTCATTATTATAATTCAGAATTGTATTGTTATTACTCATACATTGCCAAAAAGCTGTCCAAAAACACTGACAAACAGGTTTGAGAACATTCTACTATCAGGTATGACCCAGATGAAGACAGTGTAAAAGAAACCCCTGGGAACACTCAAAAGGTGATAGGCCCGTGGCAGAGCAGGGAAGGGTGTTTCTGGCGTATTCGACCCACACGTGTTCTTGGGTGGAGCAGGAGAGGACGAGGATGGCATTGAGGTAGATGAAGACAAACCGGTTCTACATGTCGCAGAGAACATCATTACACAGAGCCCCCAAAAAAACAGTACTTTTGTCATTGTCACAAAGTTCAACAAAGGCCCCAATAGACGCTGCATATTAGTCCAAATATAGGAGGGGTATAAGACATACATTATTTATCTATATTACATTTTAAAGTGTGGTGGGACACACTTAGAAACCTTGCCTTAAACAAAATTATTTAAAACACTGTACACTCCACACACACACACACACACACACACACACACACACACACACACACACACACACACACACACAGGAATGAGGATATGCTAAAACTGTCACACAAAACTTTGAACAGCATTCCTGAACTTCATAGGTCAATAATATGCGTAACATTATCTACAATGGTGTTTCAAAGTTGTACAAGAAGAAAAGAAGTGTTCTGACGTGTATCCAGTCTAGGCCATCAGGCTTCTCTGCCCACAGTGCAGACTAAGAGAGCACTACACTGATTCACGTGTTTACAGATTGCAAAGGAATACCTTACCCATACAAGAACAATACACAACAGAGACAAATGAAAAGAAAAGAAAAGAGAATTATGAAAGAGACAAATTAAAGTATTTCAAAAGCACAAAGTCTTCCCTTCAAAGAAAATGTATATTATGAAACACAGACAGACAAAATATATATTATTTTATACCTTTCTTTCTTGGAATTTTTGGGGGTAAGCCTGGCTTCCCTTGGCATCCATGAACTCGCGCCACTGATAGGAATTTAAAAAAGATATACACTAGACAAAATACTAATTACATTAATATGCCAAAATCCAGATGAATTCAAAATTTGTTTATATTTTTTATTTTACCAAATTAATTTTATTGAGATAAAAAAATATATATATTAAGTGAGAAACCTGGCCAAAACAGCAGCACATAAAGTTTTATACAAAGACACATTTACAACATAAAAACTCCAATCACAACAATATAAAAACATCAATATACACATTGAGCAGACAAGATGCTTTGGTAGGGGTGTGGTGCATCTACAGGTAGGGCCGGGTCAACACATTGACAGACCCCCACATCATTGTTCAGGTTGAGGTAATTTGTGCATGTAGGTAGGGGTGAAGTGACTATGCATAGATAAAACACAACGAGTAGCAGCAGTGTACAAAAAGGGAGGGTGATGGTGGGGGTCAATGTAAATAGTCCGGTGACGATGTTATTAATTGTTCAGCAGTCTTATGGCTTGGGGGTTGTCCCGATCCTCGGGAAGGACAGACCAAGGCGCAGCGAGGCATCCAGTATACATGTTTATTAAATCTACGAAAACCCACGTAACTGGGCAAAATAACAAAATGAATGAAGATCGTAACTAAACATAGACTAACAAAACAAAGCTATGCATCAACAATAACCCACAAACCTAAAGTGAAAACTACAAACATATATATGGTTCCCAATTAGAGACAATGACACACAGCTGCCTCTAATTGGGAACCATTACCCCAACATAGAAATAGAACACCTAGAACATAAAAAACCCTACACCAAAACCAAAACAAAACACGCCAGCCTGTCTATTCAGGCCTGGACGTGACAGGGGTAGAAGCCATTTGCAGGACTGGGGACCCTCACTGGCGGCCCAGGGCTGGGGACCCTCACTGGCGGCCCCGGGCTGGGGACCCTCACTGGCGGCCCCGGGCTGGGGACCCTCACTGGCGGCCCCGGGCTGGGGACCCTCACTGGCGGCGCCGGGCTGGGGACCCTCACTGGCGGCGCCGGGCTGGAGACCCTCACTGGCGGCTCAGGACTGGGGACCCTCACTGGCGCTCTGGTGCGGGGAGCAGGAACCGGCCGTACTGGGCTCGTGACGCGCACTCTGGTGCGGGGAGCGGGAACCGGCCGTACTGGACTCTTTAAAGCGCACAGGGGGCCTGGTGCGCGAGCCGAACAGGACGTGCTGGACTCTCTAAGCGCACAGGGCCTGCGCGCGGAGCCGGAACAGGACGTGCTGGACTCTCTAAGCGCACAGGGGGCCTGGTGCGCGGAGCCGAACAGGACGTGCTGGACTCTCTAAGCGCACAGGGGCCTGGTGCGCGGAGCCGAACAGGACGTGCTGGACTCTCTAAGCGCACAGGGGCCTGGTGCGCGGAGCCGAACCGGACGTACTGAATTCACTACACGCACAGGAGACCTGATGCGTATAGCCGACAACCCTCTCCCAGGTTGTTCACTCACCCTGGCTTCACCGATGAGGAGCTGGAATGTCGTGCACCGGGCTGTGCGCGCGGACCGGAGACACAGCACGCAGAGCCGGCGCAGGATACTTCGGTCCCATCAGGCGCACTGGAGACCTGGCACGCAGAGCCTGCACCACCCTTCCAGGCTGCACACTCACCCTAGCCCAACAGATGAGTGGCGCTGGAATTTCGCGCACTGGGCTGTGGACACGTACCGGAGAAACAAAACTGCATAGCAAAACTGCATAGCACGGTGTCCTTTCCGTGCGACGCTCTCCCCAACTCTCTCTCCACAAAGCACGAGGAGTTGGCTCAGGAGTCCCTCCTGAACCAGCCAACCTCCTCGTGTGCCCCCCCTTTGGGGGCTGCCTTTCGGGCTTCCGTGCCAGGCGAGTTCCAACGAACTTTTCTCTCTCCCTGGAGCGACGATAATCCTCCGGCTGAGACCATGGTCCTTTCCCCTCCAAAATCTCATCCCATGTCCAAGATCCCTTGCCATCTAAAATCTCCTCCCAAGTCCAATGTTCCCAAGTCTCTCGCTGCTTGGTCTTCGTATGGTGGGTTATTCTGTCCCGATCCTCGGGAAGGACAGACCAAGGCGCAGCGAGGCATCCAGTATACATGTTTATTAAATCTACGAAAACCCACGTAACTGGGCAAAATAACAAAATGAACGAAGATCGTAACTAAACATAGACTAACAAAACAAAGCTATGCATCAACAATAACCCACAAACCTAAAGTGAAAACTACAAACATATATATGGTTCCCAATTAGAGACAACGACACACAGCTGCCTCTAATTGGGAACCATTACCCCAACATAGAAATAGAACACCTAGAACATAAAAAACCCTACACCAAAACCAAAACAAAACACGCCAGCCTGTCTATTCAGGCCTGGACGTCACAGGGGTAGAAGCTGTTAAGGAGCCTTTTGGTCCTAGGCCTTGGCGCTCCGGTAACACTTGCTGTGCGGGGGCAGAGAAAACAGTGTATAACTTGGGTGACTGGTATCTCTGACAATTTTATGAGCTTTCCTCTGACACCGCCTATTATATAGGTCCTGGATGGCAGGAAGTTTGGCTCCAGTTATGTACTGGGCCGTACGCACTACCCTTTGTAGCGCCTTGCAGTCAGATGCTGAGCAGTTGCCATACCAGACGGTGATGCAACCGGTCAGGATGCTCTCGATGGTGCAGCTGTTGAACCTTTTGAGGATCTGGGGACCCATGCCAAATCCTTTCAGTCTCCATAGGGGGAAAAGGTTTTGTTATGCCCTCTTCACGACTGTCTTGGTATGTTTGGACCATGTTAGTTCGTTGGTGATGTGGAGACCAAGGAACTTGAAACTCTCGACCCGCTTCACTACAGCCCCGTCGATGTTAATGGGGGCCTGTTCGGCGCGCCTTTTGCTGTAGTCCACGATCAGCTCCTTTGTCTTGCTCAAATTGAGGTAGAGGTTGTTGTCCTGGCACCACACTGCCAGTTCTCTGACCTCCTCCCTATAGGCCATCTCATCGTTGTCGGTGATCAGGCCTACCAGATTTTTTTTGTTGTCAGCAAACAATGATGGTGTTGGAGTCATGTTTGGCAACGCAGTCGTGGGTGAACAGGGAGTACAAGGAGGGACACTAAGTACACACCCCTGAGGGGCCCCAGTGTTAAGGATCAGCGTGGCAGATGTGTTGTTGCCTACTCTTACCACCTGTGGGCGGCCCGTCGGGAAGTCCAGGATCCAGTTTCAGAGGGAGGTGTTTGTCAAAGAGTCCTTAGCTTAGTGATGAGCTTCGTGGGGACTATGGTGTTGAACGCTGAGCTGTAGTCAATGAACAGCATTCTCACATAGCTGTTCTTTTTGTCCAGGTGGGAAAGGGCAGTGTGGAGTGCGATTGAGATTGCGTCATCTGTGGATCTGTTGGGGTGGAATGCGAATTGGAGTGGGTCTAGGGTGTCCGGGAGGATGCTGTTGATCATCCATGTCATCGGACCACTTCTGTACTGAGCGAGTCACTGGTACTTCCTGCTTTAGTTTTTTCTTGGAAGCAGGAATCGGGAGGATATAATTATGGTCAGATTTGCCAAATGAAGGGCGGGGGAGAGCTTTGTATGCACCTCTGTGTGTGGAGTAAATGTGGTGTAAGATTTATTTTCTTCTGGTTGCACGTGACATGCTGGTAAATATTTGGTAAAACTGATTTAAGTTTGCCTGCATTAAAGTCCCCGGACACTAGGAGCACCACTTCTGGGTGAGCATTTTCTTCTTTGCTTATGGCCTTATAGAGTTGGTTGAGAGCAGTCTTCTGTGGTGGTAAATAGACTAATAATATAGATGAGAACTCTATTGGTAGATAGTGTGGTCTGCAGCTTATCATAAGGTACTCTACCTCAGGCGAGCAATACCTCGAGACTTCTTTAATATTACACATTGCGCACCAGCTGTTATTGACAAATAGACCCCCCCCCCTCATCTTACCAGACGTAGCTTCTGTGTTCTGCCGGTGCATGGAAAATCCCTCCAGCTCTATATTATCTGTATCATCGTTCAGGCATGTCTCGGTGAAACATAAGATATTACTGTATTTAATGTCCCGTTGGTAGGATAATCTTAATCATAGGTCATACATTTTATTTTCCAGTGATTGCACGTTAGCAAGAAGAACAGATGGCAGTGGGAGTTTAATCGCTGGCTTACGGATTCTCAGAAGGCAGCCCGATCTGCGGCCACTTTTCCTGCATATTTTCTTAAAGCAAATGACGTGGATCTGGGTCTGTTCCAGTGAAAGCAGTGTATCCTTCTCGTCGGACTCGTTAATGGAAAAAGTTTCTTCCAGTCCGCGGTGAGTAATCGCTGTTCTGATGTCCAGAAGTTATTTTCGGTCATAAGAGAAGGTAGCAGCAATATTATGTACAAAATAAGTAAAAAAATAAGTTACACAAAACGCACAAAAAATTACAAAATAGAACAATTGGTTGGGAGAATGTAAAACGGTGGCCATGTTCTTCAGCGCCATCTTAGTACCTAAGAGTTGTTTCCGACACAGTATTTGGAGAACTATGAAACCATGTAGTTTTTTTGTGTGTCTTTTCTTGTGATGAAATTTAGTTTCTTGAGTTCAGGTCAAGGTAGCTATATTCGTCTGTTTCATACACTTGAACTTGACTGAACTGACTGTAAAATGTGTGCATATATTTTTATTTTATACAGGGGGGAGAGGATTTGAACATCCATTTTCAATCATCCAGGCTGTATCACAACCGGCAATGATTGGGAGTTCCATAGGGCGGTGCACAATTGGCCCAGCGTAGTCCGGGTTTGGCCAGTGTAGGCCGTCATTGTAAATAAGAATTTGTTCTTAACTGGCCTGCCTAGATAAATAAAGGTTAAATAAAAAATTTAATAAATGCTCCAAAAAACGTTATTGTTCGACTCCAAATACATTATTGTACCATGATTATAATTTCCATGGTTGAGAAGTGCAAGAGGAGCACGTTGATAGGGAAATTTGTATGTTTAAGTAATGATTAAGAATATTCCACCCTGAAAATGTATGCAATAGTGTTAGGAGTTATAAGTCAATAACCCTATAATGTGTATGTCTAGAACTTTTCAAAGACTAGGACAAAGGAAAAGGGAACTGTCGACAGACTACTTGTGATAACTGTGAAACCAACAACAGGAAAACGGTTTCCCCACCCAGGGAGGGGGGGAAACGGTTAGGATCTGTCTAGAAGTGATAAGCAATGTATCTGTAATACAGCCGCCTAAAGAGGGGGTGGAGCTCATTTGTATGAAGATCATTTGCATGTACAATATAAAAGACTGTGTTCCCATTTTGAAGGCAGAACGTTCTCTGGGAATTTGTCTAATTCTTCATTAACCAGAGCCTTACAACCTCTGGGAATTATTCAAAGCCTGAGTGATAGTTGACTTCAACAATTGAGATAGCACATACATGTACTCTGTGAGCCCCTTCCTTCCGTTGACAAAAATCACACATCACAAAAATTCAGGTTCATTGCCTTACATACAAGTATAGCCTTATACCAACACATTTAAAGTAAGACCTAATGTAAACAATGCACGCATCATGAAACATATCATTGTTAAATTGTGGAGAAGGATAATACTTATTTTATATATAATTATATAGTGAGTGATGGATGTACTGAATAGCTAAACAATTATATTGTTAATAATTAATAACCAATAATGATCAAAACTGAAGATCTAGGGAAACAGGGATATTGTCTGTACTATAGCGTTGCTATTGCTATAGTTTCAGTATGATTACATAAATCACTTATTTATCCTGGGCCTAAATATAACCTTTTCTACAATGCACCATTATAATGCAGCTTTAGCACGTAATCCTATGCATCATCAAGATGTCTCTTGCTGGACACATAGGAAATCAAGAGAATGCTTAAAAATGTTTTTAAACCTTCACGTTCCTCTGGACCGCTGTGGCTTTATAGTATTAATCTGAAAAATAGAGACTTATAACAACAGCCAGACAATGCCGTTTATACCTATTGATTATTGTGTTAAATCTAAAATGGATTATCAGGCAGAATTAAGTATTGACTAATGAAAATCCTGTTTACTGCAAGTAATTACTATGATCATTCTGTTATAATATCATTGAGATCAATGTGTCTCTGTTGAATTCACAGAACAATTCTCCATAAAATTAGTTTATATATCAGGCAGTATCCCTGAAGCATCTCTTTACTGTACATCTATAAATCATAATACCGCTTAAAAGGTGAATTACTTGCGAGATTGTAACTGCTTGTTTAATTAACTAAAATATATACCTCAAATGAGTAAGTCATTTAAGGGAAAGGGAGTAATATCACTTGATGAAGCAATGGATTGCAGACAAATAAATAATTGAAGGTCCATTATTTTATTCACTACCACACTGACTGATAACAGTCCGATCAAAGTAGCTATATTTGCATTTGTTTACGCAGTTTTCTAGTGACATTTGGATACATCCATAACAATGAGCTAATAAGCCGCGATTTCACCTGGCAAACAAAATGTGCTCTCTCGTCAGGACATTGTTGTTCAGAGGAGCTGGACAACAACATAGCTAACACAATCACTTCAAACTGAAGCTGGAAAAATGACATACTAGCTGCACTTCATTTTGTTTGACCTGCTTTCTATTGCCATTTCTTTGTATATATCCATAAACATTATGCCAGCTGATTCAGGATTTCGACTGGCTGAGAAATGCGGCCTGCCTGTCTGTCTCCTCCTGACACCTTCATTACTATGGGACAGCTGGAGATGGAATTTGAATATTGAAACAATGTTGTAAATGTCGGAGAGAGACCACAAGGTTTATACAAATCTCCGCTGTTGAAAACAAAATGTTAGTCTAAAAGAAACTTGCGGTAAAGTCTAGATGCTTTTTATAGTGGAGATTAAGTTTATAAATTGCCTGGCTGGGCTGATGAAACAGTGGATTGCGCAGCCAGAGTAAATAGGCATTTTAGTGTCATAGATTCAGCCGGTGGTAACTTGTGGAATTAACACCGGCTGGAATGCGGTTTTAAGGCTGGAATGCGGTTTTAACCAATCAGCATTCAGAATTAGACCCACCCATTGTATAATTATAAAATAAACAATGCAAACAACAAAGTGGATGTGTGTTTGATGAAGGTTACTATGGAGTGTCCCAGTGATCTTTTGGCCTTCATACCATGTGGGTGTATAGTGGACTTAAAACAAAACATATATAATTATGAATATTCTAAAATGACAGCGTCACAAGATGTAGCACAGTCAAA
Organism: Brachymystax lenok tsinlingensis; assembly: GCA_030435695.1. Lineage (NCBI taxonomy): Eukaryota > Metazoa > Chordata > Actinopteri > Salmoniformes > Salmonidae > Brachymystax > Brachymystax lenok. The sequence continues at coordinate 59,774,021 of CM059789.1, forward strand.
CACAAGTCACTTATGAATTAATTGATTAAGTCCTGTTTTGCATTTATTTATTCGTGATGAGGAGGGTTCCCAGATAGGAGCCTAGTATTATTAACACACAATGCCTCTCCCACATGCTCTCTCAACCTGTCCCTGGCCATGCAATCCCCTTCAGTTTGTTACAGGGTGAACTTAAGTGTCCATACTTATATTTCTTAGCAGTATTAACATGTGTATAATATGTACTTTTGTTTTGATGTAATTACATCTCCTATTTCGAGTATTGTTAAGTTGGTTGTTAAGACTATACAGAAGTTGTAGTTAAGCCTCGAGCTGTTTTCACAGTTTCCTTTGCCTTTCCCTATGATCTTTGTCTGTTTATATGCTGCCATCTGCTGGTACAGTTTAGACACCACCACAGAACACATTTATTGCTGTCACCCTGAGGACATGGTGATGGATATCGAGTTTGCAACTGGAGAGAGTAGTAACTCATCAATGATTTAAAACTACATCAACAACTGTCTGATTTAGCAAAGGTGCATTAGGTAAGGGCTATGGTCCAGTGGTGGAAAAAGTACCCAAATGTCTTACTTGAGTAAAAGTAAAGATACCTTAATGGAAAACGACTCAAGAAAAAGTGAAAGTCACCCAGTAAAATACTACTTGAGTAAAAGAAGTCTAAAAAAGTATTTGGTTTTAAATATACTTAAGTATCAAAAGCAAATGTAATTGCTAAAATATACTAAAGTATCAAATGTAAAAGTATAAATAATTTCAAATTCACTATATTTCAGCAAACCAGACGGCACAATTTTCATTATTTATACATTTGAGAGCCAGGGGCACACTCCAGCACTCAGACAGAATTTACAAAGGAAGCGTGTGTGTTTAGTGTGAATTGGACTGTTTCTGTCCTGCTAAGCATTCAAAAGTACTTTTGGGTGTCATGGAAAATGTATGGAGTATAGTGAAGTAAAAGTAAAAGTTGTCAAACATATAATTGGCAAAGTAAAGTACAGATACCCCAAACAACTACTTAAGTAGTACTTTTTCTTAAGTACTTTACACCACTGGACGTTCCCCAGCAGGTCCAGACAGTGGATACCTGAACACACACTGTTTTGTTTGACCAAAAGGCACACTATACTGTATGTGTTTGAGCAAGGGTGCGACTACAGTTTAGTAAATTAATCATCCACAGCTAGCCTGCATTATGCACTCCTTTAGAAGTGAGACTCCACCTGCTGTCATAGCCCTTACGAAAAAGATTGCAGTCAGAGTGCAGTATAACTGTCCAAAATAACACATCTGACTGCAGTTACTACACTTTTACTGCAGTTTCAAAACTGCAATCTGCATTCTACTGGCTTGGTCTCTCTTCAGTCTTTGGCTGTAGATTGCTCCTGATCGGGGCCTCTGAAAAACAGCACCCTATGCAAAACATTACCAACCATACGAGCATGAAAAGGCAACCTTATACCAACTTTGATTTGCATATCATCAAAAATAAGTTCCTCTTTATGCAACCACTCTCAACTCAGTGACATTTTTGGAATGGTGTAGGACTAACTGACCAAATTCTGTTGAACACACAGTAGGCTTTGTTATACGACAGAATAACATTCAGATAGGTCCAGATATTATCTAAAATAAACAAAAACGAGTTGTTTCACAGCAAAATGTAAAGAGTTCCGCAGTTGTCTTGTTGCCTACTCAGGAAAGACGCGTCATGGCCATCTTTTCCACCTTCCGTTGATTAGAGTTGCACAAAATTTTTTCTTAACTCACAGGGGAGGGATCCAAACGCGGTAGATCGATATTGAAGATGGAAGGAGCAGCGAAGCGTACTGTGATAACGTCTACCAGCAGCAGCACGGAACACTTTTCCACCTCTAATCTGGATTACGACAAGCACTTTCTTCGCACTGCTTCGGGGCTCCTCGTTTTCGCAGAAATAGTAAGTGTCAAGTAAAAATGTTCAAGCTGTAGGCTACGGGATACGGCATGGTACATCGTCCAAAGAAATGCTTACTTGCAGGTTCCTTCTAGACCATGCAACAACAATAAGACATAATGAAAGATAAGAATACAGACATAAATGAAATGGCTAAGTAGAATAACAATTTTATAGTAGCATAAGTATAACTCAAGAAGGCACAATTTTATAGTCCAATATTTACACGTGTATTGGGGAAGGTTGAAATGGGGGGCAGTGTATAAACTGAGCAGTATAACAAGAGTCTGGCAGCAGCAGTTGTGATGTGTGTGCAGCATGAATGTATATGTGTGCATGAGTGTGTGCATGAGTGAGTGCATGTGTACTAAGTTGAGGAGAATCAGAGCAGGTGGTCAGTCCAGTTCAATTGTTCAGCAGTCTGATGGCTTGCAGATAGAAACTGTCTCTGAGCCTGTTGGTATCAGACCTCATGCTTCGACGGTCTGCCTGATGTTAAGGGAGGAAGAGAACAGCTTGTGGCTGGGGTGTGTGGGGTCCTGGATGATGATGCATGACTTCCTCAGACACCGTTTCGAGAAGATGTACTGGATGGGTGAGAGCACGGTCCATGATGTACTGGGCCGTCTTCACCACCCGCTGGAGGGCTTTGCGGTCGTAGATGGATCAATTCCCGTACCAGGCCGTGATGCAAACGGTCAGGATGTTTTTGATGGTGCAGGGCTTGTATTTGGAGAGTACCCGGGGCGGCATGCTGTCGTGCCCTCTTGACAACAGTGGTGGTGGTGTTGGTCCATGACACGTCCTTGGTGATGTGGACGCCAAGGAGCTTAATACTAGTGTTGGGTGGTCTGTTGCGTGGGGTGATGCAAGTTTGCTTTAACAATCAGTCTTCCAGATAGATGACACAGACACAAGAACCTTGGTATAAAACTATTTAGTAATAAAATGCAACTGCAGACAGAATACCTCAGTAGTCTATAGTAATGATCTGTATGGCGAAACATGAGAAAAAGCTCCTCATACTAGTGGGTGTGGACAACCTACCGTCAGTCATACCTTAACATTGTTGCATTGGATTAGATACAAAGTATCTAAGATGAGAAAAACGTCTAGACTGTGGTTTCTCACTCTACTATCTCGGCCTTGAGCCCGTGTGACTATCAGCAGGTGCAGACAATTCTCAGCCTGAGAACTAAAGCAGTACATCTCCATTTACCCAGTACTTTTCCATCATTGCGCATTGCAAGCATACAGAGGTTATATACAGTAATCACATATATACAGTAATCATGGCACTGGTGTATTTGTGTCCAAGTTTGACATAATAATTTATTGAAATCACTATGGCAGTGGCTTTTACCATCTTTCTCACAATAGCTGCCATCAGAATTCATGGAGGGAATCAATACTGCTTTGTTGATTAAACAAATTAAACACATTATGATGATCAGACATTTTGTATTGTTCATACCTTGTATCATATGGTTAATTGTACCCTTATCATAGGGACATTAGTTCTGATAAAGGGAAGGGTTTGCCATTTGCTGAATCCCATTACTTTTATACAGATTTGCATACTGTTCTACCTGTATATTTGATGGTCATTTTATACACATTTTACAGAAGCTGTATGACCTGCATGACAGTTCTTCACAGATGGTGACATAGAAATATTGGTCCAATAATATTTCTCAGATACCAGAACTTGTGAATTCAAATAGACTCTATTACAAAGTAACACGCTTGTCCATGGATCAACTGTCTTCCCAGCCTCGGCACACTCTTTTTATACAGTTTTCATCTTTACATCACATACATAGTTACTCTTTTTGGCTTCGCACCACTATTGTTTTCCCACCCTAAGTTCTTCTTTGAGGCTGGCTTTTTCCCGCCTCTACAAATCATTTAACACTCTACAAGTCACTGAACCGATTACATTGGTGGCGCAACTGTGACAGTTTGGTTAAAAAATAATAGGGGCCCCTACCAGGCTGCAGTCGCAATTAAATTCATTATATAGATTATATCAGCACCCACCAGGCTATAGTCATAAATACATTCATTATATTGATTATAACATTTCTTATCCAGGCATGCAACTGGATTACAATGTGTGTCTATTTATTTTGTATATTGGCTTTTCTTATGATATACAGGTGTGCTTACAGGTTCCTTTAAAGCTTTTAATAATTCTGTTTCATTGCATTATTATTTCACAATATGCTACTGAAAAATCAACATAATAGTGACGTGGCATTGTACTGAACACTGCGCTGAACTGAAGGTTCAAATATTTAAAGTTTTCAAGGAAATATAACTGGAGAAAATAAACAATGAATTAACTATAAATGTACTTCATGTAATATAGACTACTTCCTGTAATATAGACTACTTTCTGTAATATTGGCTACTTTCTGTAATATAGACTACTTTCTGTAATATAAGCTACTTCCTGTAATATAGACTACTTCCTGTAATAAAGACTACTTTCTGTAATATAGACTACTTTCTATAATATAGGCTACTTTCTATAATATAGGCTACTTTCTGTAATATAGGCTCCTTTCTGTAATATAGGCTACTTTCTATAATATAGGCTACTTTCTATAATATAGGCTACTTTCTATAATATAGGCTACTTTCTGTGTAGACAGACATTGGGTCTAAGTACAGTGTTTTATTTTTCTCTGGAAAGGGAAGTTGTTTAAAAACAAGGTCAGTTTCATTGTCCCTTTTCCTTCCAGCATCAGAGGAGAATGTGACCAAAAGATTCTCCTCTTCCGCTAAGGCCAAACATAATGTTTTCACTGTGATACGAAGCAACCAATTAAACATAATTTTATTTTAATAACAGAAAGGGAATTTTGGAGTGCAACAGAGGACAAATCTTCCCATTATTTACAGTATAACGCAGTATAACAAACTGTGTCTATAGATTTATCATGATCAATGTGTTATGACATTATTTCAGAATGCTGTCAGATCAGATGGGTGTCAGTCGGCTGCGGGTTAGTTTCTGTTCCAGAAATACAAACTATGGCAATTATGTTATACTTTGTATAGCTGTTGTACTGTTTTCACTTTACACTGCACTGGATCCTGTGCATTTGCCAATAAAGTTTGATTGGATTTGACTATATTATTTCCTTTCATTGTAATCTCTTTTTTAAATTATTATTATTAAAAACATTTTTATCCCTTTTTCTCCCCAATTTCATGGTATCCAATTGGTAGTTACAGTCTTGTCTCATCACTGCAACTCCCGTACGGACTCGGGAGAGGCAAAGGTCGAGAGCCATGAGCAGTTCCTTAGACCCCTGCGCCACTTGGGAGGCCCACATTGTAATGTCTTTCTACAGTATGCCATCAAGATAAGCACAGCAAATGCATTTAAATACACGATAAAGTAGACACCACCAGAGCACAGCCATAGACGACTATTTCTGCGTCCCAAATGGCACCCTATTCCCTCTATAGTGCACTACTTTCTACTGGAGCCCTATGGGCCCTGTTAAAAAGTAGTGCACTATAAAGGGAATAGGATACAATATGTGCTTCCCTGTCCCCTCAGGTGTTTGGTCTTGTCGTATGGATGCTGATAGCAGGGACAGAGTACTTCCATGTGTCTGCCTTTGGGTGGGTCCTGTTTGTGGCCATCTTGTACTGGGTCCTGACAGTCATCATCCTCATCATCTATCTGACTATGGCTTACAACAAGATCCCTCAGGTCCCCTGGACAACTGTGGTACGACACATACTACGCCATTTAATACAACAGCATATTATTTGAAACTTGAGTGATTGAGGTTGTATCTAGTAATTGACTAATTGTGGACTATTGGCCCTGTCCATCGTCCCTTTGATGAGGTGAAGTTGTCCTGTCCCCTTAGCAGAAAAACACCCCCAAAGCATGATGTTTCCACCTCCATGTTTGACGGTGGGGATGGTGTTCTTGGGGTCATAGGCAGCATTCCTTCTCCTCCAAACACGGCGAGTTGAGTTGATGCAAAAGAGCTCCATTTTGGTCTCATCTGACCACAATACTTTCACCCAGTTGTCCTCTGAATCATTCCAGATGTTCATTGGCAACTTTCAGACGGGCATGTATATGTGCTTTCTTGAGCAGGGGACCTTGCGGGTGCCGCAGGATTTCAGTCCTTCATGGCGTAGTGTGTTACCAATTGTTTTCTTGGTGACTATGGTCCCAGCTGCCTTGAGATCATTGACAAGATCCTCCCGTGTAGTTCTGGGCTGATTCCTCACCGTTCTCATGATCATTGCAACTCCACGAGGTGGGATCTTGCATGGAGCCCCAGGCTTAGGGAGATTGACAGTTCTTTTGTGTTTCTTCTATTTGCAAATAATCGCACCAACTGTTGTCACCTTCTCACCATGCTGCTTGGCGATGGTCTTGTAGCCCATTCCAGCCTTGTGTAGGTCTACAATCTTGTCCCTGACATCCTTGGAGAGCTCTTTGTTCTTGGTCATGGTGGAGAGTTTGGAATCTGATTGATTGATTGCTTCTGTGGACAGGTGTCTTTTATACAGGTAACAAACTGAGATTAGGAGCACTCCCTTTAAGAGTGTGCTCCTAATCTCAGCTCATTACCTGTATAAAAGACACCTGGGAGCCAGAAATCTTTCTGATTGAGAGGGGTCAAATACTTATTTCTCTCATTAAAATGCAAATCATTTTATAACATTTTCCACATGCGTTTTTCTGGATTTTTTTGTTGTTATTCTGTCTCTCACTGTTCAAATAAACCTACCATTAAAATTATAGACTATTTTATAGACTATTTTTCAGTGGGCAAACGTACAAAATCAGCAGTAGTGTTACAGTTATGTATGTGTTGTTCTTCAACAGTAGTGCTACAGGGATGTATGTGGTGTTCTACAGGGCCTGTTCTTCAACAGTAGTGCTACAGTGATGTATGTGTTGTTCTACAGGGTCTGTTCTTCAACAGTAGTGCTACAGTGATGTATGTGGTGTTCTACAGGGCCTGTTCTTCAACAGTAGTGCTACAGTGATGTATGTGTTGTTCTACAGGGCCTGTTCTTCAACAGTAGTGCTACAGTGATGTATGTGGTGTTGTACAGGGCCTGTTCTTCAACAGTAGTGCTACAGTGATATATGTGTTGTTCTACAGGGCCTGTTCTTCAACAGTAGTGCTACAGTGATGTATGTGGTGTTCTACAGGGCCTGTTCTTCAACAGTAGTGCTACAGTGATGTATGTGTTGTTCTACAGGGTCTGTTCTTCAACAGTAGTGTTACAGTGATGTATGTGTTGTTCTACAGGGCCTGTTCTTCAACAGTAGTGCTACAGTGATGTATGTGGTGTTCTACAGGGTCTGTTCTTCAACAGTAGTGCTACAGTGATGTATGTGTTGTTCTACAGGGCCTGTTCTTCAACAGTAGTGCTACAGTGATGTATGTGTTGTTCTACAGGGCCTGTTCTTCAACAGTAGTGCTACAGTGATGTATGTGGTTGCAGCAGCAGTGGATGCAGCTTCAATCAGCCATGCTGTTAAGGGGCGCCATAACTACAACTGCTGGGTAGCATCCACAGTAAGAAAACCACCTCAGACCTCCCAGCAGACATTTAAATCATACCAACTGTGAAAATATGCCACAAATATTAATGAGTATTCATGATTCCAGCGATATTAAAATATACATTATTAAAATGACAAATATATGCCTACAAGTCATATAAGAGAGGTGTGATGCCACTGTGTACCATCCAGAATGATTTCTATTTGGTCCATTTATGCCTACTCAACTCAGACCCAGTATTGTACTGAATTTGAATGTTTTCATCTGTCTGTTTTTCAGTTCTTTGCCTTCCTGGTCACGCTCTGCTATGCAGGAAGTACGTATTTAAGTTTTAAATTCTGGAGATCAAGGGATGGGGAACAATAACCAATCACAATGGACAACTAAAGTATATCTGTTATGGAACACATGAAGGATGCAACAACCACTCCTTCCCTTTGGAATGCATTTCTCTATTATTTGATTTCTGTTATATTTCTTAACTTTTGGAGTTGTGGTGTGTTTCATATGTTGGAATGACAGAACCTGAACCTCAGTAATGTTTTTATTTCCTATACACTCATTAGTTTTGTTATTACATTATCTAGATGATGACGTAATTGGAACATGACTGATGCTAATAAAGTAGCTACTCTATTGTTCTGAAGCTGGAGATCAAAGTTTTAACTCCAGTATTAAAATGGACTGGACAGTAATGTTGTACCACACTAGATGGTGCTACAATACAAGGCTAAGAAACATGGCTGATGAAGAACATTACAGTCAATTCTCTTTTTGATTACTCAAGGAAACACAGACTCATTTTATAATTTAATTCTGTCACCAAAACTACTTGAGCAGCCGCTGTTGACTGTTGAAACATGTCTAATCTATCAAACAGTCTAATCTAGGCTAACCACACAGTTAAAGCTACAGTCCGTGATGTGCAATAAAATAGTGTCCCGCCACTTGTTGTGGTATACAGCTGAACATTGAACAGCTTCCCAAATCCCAGACCGTAGCTTTAAGAAGAGAAAAACTATGCAGCTTGTTAGGCAATGCCAGGCTAGGAAGAGAGCAGACTTCATAGACAAAATGTTGATGTTATGGATGGGTATGGCAGATATACAGTGCATTTGGAAAGTATTCAGACCCCTTGAATCTTTCCTCATTTTGTTACATTATAGCCTTATTCTAAAATGGATTAAATAAATAAAAATCTGCATCAATCTACACACAATACCCCATAATGCCAAAGCTAAAAAGAAGTTTTATATATTTTTTCAAATTTATTTTTTCAAATGTATTTACATAAGTATTCAGAGCCTTTGCTGTGAGACTCAAAATTGAGCTCAGGTGCATCCTGTTTCCATTGGTCATCCTTGAGATGTTTCTACAACTTGATTGGAGTCAACCTGAGGTAAATTCAATTGATTGGACATGATTTGGATAGGCACAAACCTGTCTATATAAGGTCCCAGAGTTGACAGTGCATGTCAGAGCAAAAATCAAGTCATGGGGTCGAAGGAATTGTCCATAGAGCTCCGAGATAGGATTATGTCGAGGCACAGATCTGGGGAAGGGTACCAAAACATTTCTGCAGCATTGATGGTCCCCAAGAACACAGTGGCCTCCATTATTCTTAAATAGAAGAAGTTTGGAACCACCAAGGCTCTTCCTAGAGCTAGCCACCCAGCCAAACTGAGCAATCGGGGAGAAGGGCCTTGGTCAGGGAGGTGACCAAGAACCCGATAGTCTCTGACAAAGCTCCATAGGTCCTCTGTGGAGATGGGAGAAACATTTCAGAATGACGACCATCTCTGCAGCACTCCACCAATCAGGCCTTTATGGTAGAGTGGCCAGACAGAAGCCACTCCTCAGTAAAAGGCACATGACAGCCCGCTTGGAGTTTGCTAAAAGACCCCTAAAGGACTCTAAGACCATGAGAAACAAGATTATCTGGTCTGATGAAAGCAAGATTGAACTCTTTGGCCTGAATACCAAGCGTCACGTCTGGAAGAAACCTGGCAATGTCCTTACGGTGAAGCATGGTGGTGGCAGCCTCATCCTGGGGGTATGGTGGCGGCAGGGACTGGGAGACTAGTCAGGATCGAGGGACAGATGAACAGAGCAAAGTACAGAGAGAACCTCGATGAAACCCTAGGCATGCTGCAAGGAGGCACGAGGCCTGCAGATGTGGCCAGGAAAATAAATTGCAATGTCCGTACTGTGAGACGCCTAAGACAGCGCTACAGGGAATCAGGACGGACAGCTGATCGTCCTCGCAGTGGCAGATACCGTGTAACAACACCTGCACAGGATCGATACATCCGAACAACACACCTGCGGGACAGGGACAGGATGGCAACAACAACTGCCCGAGTTACACCAAGAACGCACAATCCCTCCATCAGTGCTCAGACTGTTCGCAATAGGCTGAGAGAGGCTGGACTGAGGGCTTGTAGGCTTGTTGAAAGGCAGGTCCACACCAGACATCACCAGCAACAATGTCGCCTATGGGCACAAACCCACCGTCGCTGGACCAGACAGGACTGTCAAAAAGTGCTCTTCACTGAGAAGTCGCGGTTTTGTCTCACCAGGGGTGATGGTCGGATTCGCGTTTAACGTTGAAGGAATGAGCGTTACACCGAGGCCTGTACTCTGGAGCGGGATCGATTTGGAGGTGGAGGGTCCATCATGGTCTGGGGCGGTGTGTCACAGCATCATCGGACTGAGCTTGTTGTTATTGCAGGCAACGCTGTGCGTTACAGGGAAGACATCCTCCTCTCTCATGTGGTACCCTTCCTGCATTCTCATCCTGACATGACCCTCCAGCATTACAATGCCACCAGCCATACTGCTCGTTCTGTGAGTGATTTCCTGCAAGACAGGAATGTCAGTGTTATGCCATGGCCAGTGAAGAGCCCGGATCTCAATCCCATTGAGCACGTCTGGGACCTGTTGGATCGGAGGGTGAGGGCTAAGGCCGTTCCACCCAGAAATGTCCGGGACTTGCAGGTGCCTTGGTGGAAGAATGGGGTAACATCTCACAGCAAGAATTGACAAATCTGGTGCAGTCCATGAGGAGGAGATGCACTGCAGTACTTAATGCAGCTGGTGGCCACACCAGACACTGACTGTTACTTTAGATTTTGACCCCCTCCCTTTGTTCAGGGACACATTATTCAATTTCTTTTAGTCACATGTTTTGTGGAACTTGTTCAGTTTATGTCTCAGTTGTTGAATCTTATGTTCATACAAATATTTACATTGCTGAAAATAAAAACAGTTGACAGTGAGAGGGTTTCTTTTTTTATATACAGTAGCAGTAAAAATATGGACACCTACTCATTCCAGGGTTTTTCTTCATTTTTACTATTTTCTACATTATAGAATAATAGTGAAGACATCAAAATAATGAAATAACACATGTAGAATATTTTATATTTGAGATTCTTCAAAGTAGCCACCATTTGACAGCTTTGCACACTCTTGGCATTCTCTCAACCAGCTTCATGAGGTGGTCACCTAGAATGCATTTGAATTAACAGGTTAAGTTAAGTTGTGGAATTTATTGCCTTCTTAATGCTTTTGAGCCAATCAGTTGTGTTGTGACAAGGTAGGGTGGTATACCGAAGTAAGCCCTATTTGGTAAAAGACCAAGTCTATATTATGTCAAGAACAGCTCAAATAAGCAGAGGAACAACAGTCCTTCATTACTTTAAAACATGAAGGTCAGTCAATCCGGATAATTTCAAGAACTTTGAACGTTTCTTCAAGTGCAAGAACAGCTCAAATAAGCAGAGAAAGCGCAAGAATGGCAAGAACAGCTCAAATAAGCAGAGAAACAACAGTCCATCATTACTTTAAGACATGAAGGTCAGTCAATCCGGAACATTCCAAGAACTTTGAAAGTTTCTACAAGTGCAGTCAACCATCAAGCGCTATGATGAAACAGGCTCTCATGAGGACCGCCACAGGAAAGGAAGACCCAGAGTTACTTCTGCTGCTGAGGATAAGTTCATTAGTTATCTGCACCTCAGATTGTAGCCCAAATAAATGCTTCTTATCTTAGCTTCTTATCTCTGTCTCTGCCAGGTCATTCTAGTGTACTGCTTCCTCTTTGAACTCCTGCATTTATACATGCTGAACATTCCATTAGCTTTAGGATTAATAGACCCATCTCAACATCAACTGTTCAGAGGTGACTGCGTGAATCAGGCCTTCATGGTCAAATTGCTTTAAAGAAACCATTACTAAAGGACACCAATAAGAAGAAGAGACTTGCTTGGGCCAAGAAACACTGGACATTAGACCGGTGGAAATCTATCCTTTGGTCTTGAGTCCAAATGTGTGATTTTTGGTTCCAACCGCCATGTCTTTGTGAGACGCAGAGTCGGTGAACGGATGATCTCCGCATGTGTGATTTATTTAGAATTCAAGGCACACTTAACCAGCATGCCTACCACAGAATTCTGTAGCGATACGCCGTCCCATCTGGTTCGCGCTTAGTGGGACTATAATTTGTTTTTCAACAGGACAATGACCCAACACACCTCCAGGCTGTGTAAGGGCTATTTGACCAAGAAGGAGAGTGATGGAGTGCTGCATAAGATGACCTGGCCTCCACAATCACCCGACCTCAACCCAATTGAGATGGTTTGGGATAAGCTAGACCGCAGAGGGAAGGATAAGCAGCCAACAAATGCTCAGCATAGGTGAAGCTGGTTGAGAGAATGCCAAGTGTGTGCAACGCTGTCATCAAGCCAAAGGTTTTGAAGAATCTAAAATATTAAATATATTTTGATTTGTTTAACACTTTTTGGGTTACTACATGATTTCATATGTGTTATTTCATAGTTTTGATGTCTTCACTATTATTCTACAATGTCGAAAATATATTTTAAAAAAAGGAAAAAACCTTGAATGAGTAGGTGTGTCCAAACTTTTGGTTTGAACTGTATATATATTTTTTTTCTTTATTATTTTCCCCTAACTATTTGCCATAAATTGTTCAACTGTGCTGTGATGTTTCACTAATGTTCTGAACCTTTCTATTCTCAGTTTCTACTGATTTGTGAATTAAAGATAAACATATTTGTTAAGACTATTATTATATTATTGGTTGATTTGACTATGACTTTTCAAATCACCAAGCAGTGCTATTTGAAGAGTTGTAATGTTGAAATTCTTCAGCCATTCTTGAACCTGAGACCAAAAACAAGCTGCATATGGCCAGTACCAAAACAAATTATCTAATGACTGTGTCTCTTCGCAGCAAAATCTTTAGAGCTGGGATAGTTTAATCCCCCATATATTTAACATTCTATTGGTTGCAAGAATTTTGTATAATAATTTCAATGGAAAAACTAAGTTTTGAGTCTGTCATACTCATCTTCCTTTAAGGCTTCACACAACAGTTTGACCTCCATACCATGACATTTATTTTACAGATTTTCTTATCAAAAGGAATTACAATGAAATATAATGATTAAAGATATGCTTTTTATTAAAATGTCCATAAGCAGATGTAGCAGAATAGGAAAAATACTTTGAGACGCTATTACCTCCCCAAAATATTTGATTGTTCAATTAATCAATTATATAATTAGTCGTTTAAATCCCATATAATTCTTTATTTTATTTTGATTAACACAACCTTAAATGATGTGGTCCGTGACCCACACCCTCAGATGTGGCTGCTGCAGAAACGACAACCGTATCTTTAAAACAAAAGTTTGTAAAAGAATAGTAGTGGTCATACGTTCTTACGTGTGGATATTTTGAAAGAAAGGCCATGTATTGTTGATTCTTTGCTTGTAGAACTATTTTGAACTTTTGTTATCCACCCTATTTTACATGTATTTATGTATTTACTGTTTGTAGCAGAATGAAAATACTCCTAAAATATTCTAAACATTCAGATTCATTCAGTTTAAATTCTCATGAAGCACCCATCAGATAGTGATATTAAAACAGTCCAGTCTGTGTCAATGTCAAACATCCATCCAAAACATAAAGGGTCAGTTTCCCTGACCCAGATTGTTTACTCGTGGACTAAAAAGCATGCTGAATGGAGAATCTCCATTGAAAATAGTCCAGGACTAGGCATAATATGCATCCGGGAAACCATCCCAAAGAGCAATAACTACTACTTTTTTTTAAGAGGAAGTACTGTTTCCAGCCTCTTCCATGTACATCAATCCCCAGTGGGCTCCGATGGAGGTGATGCCGGCACCGTCAGAGCGGCCGCTGAGCAGCCTCAGCTCACTGCCCACATGGGCTGGGTAGAAGTTGAAGGAGATATGGGAGGGCTGCCCGGCCGACAGAGAGCGCCCCCTGTTGGTGGTGAACACCAGGTAGTTTACGTAGTCTCCTGGGTTATACTTCCCAGACACCTGGACAATGGCCTCATCCTCCAACAGCTCCATCTCCTGCTTTTCACCCACTTCGCGACCGAACACAGGAGACCAGGTATAGTCATATCTCAGCTGAAACCTAATAAACAGAGCAGGCTTTTCATGTTGGTTGTGTTTTGAAAAGGCACATTCAAATAGAGAGCAGGTAGCGTCAGAGAATATCAGGGAATTACGTTTTCCATTGTACTCTGTGTTAGATACGATAACACTAATGTTTTGTCATGTACTGAATATGTAATAAACACAATAAATAAATACAGAAAGAATGTCTGTTGGGTAGTGTAGTTGTACTGAGTCAGTGGTGTCTGTTCATGGGTCAAGGTCTGCTCACCCGTTGATGTAGGCGTTGTTGTTCTCCCACACTCTGACCGCTGTGATGCGTCCCTCACCGGAGGAAGCAAATGGGGTGCCACTGCCCAGACCCACCGCAGGGGAATACGAGTACGGTTCTTTTATGGCTAAATGAACATGGGCAATATATTTACTAAATTATTAATAATATTTATATATATACACATACACTATACACACAATATATATTTCATTTATATGTACAATTTGTATATTACTGATAAATTAACTAAAAAGTACATTCTGAAATAAATTAAACCATCAGAGTTTTCTCTAAGAAGTTGAAGCATCAAGTTGAAATCACAAAAGCCATGATATATATTTCTAAATTGTGTTTTTATTACTCACGCATTGCCAAGCAGCTGGCCAAGAACACCGCGACAAACAGGATTGAGAACATTCTGCAAAATGGCATCGATACTTATGACCTTTCATTTCACTCACTGTCACTTGAAATAATTCTAACCTGTTTTTAAAAGTTAGTTGTGTACATACCCAGAGTGATATCTTGAGATCTGTGTGAAAACCTGTGAGAGCTTCTTATCTCTGTCTCTGCCAGGTCATTCTAGTGTACTGCTTCCTCTTTGAACTCCTGCATTTATACATGCTGAACATTCCATTAGCTTTAGGATTATTTCAAACACCTTTAGTCACTCACACGAGAAGTCCGATATTGTTTTCTAATTGGTCGAGGCTACATTGGGAGGGAGGGCCAAGGTAATATTATAAGGAAATAAGTGTATTTAGAGGATGTTCTTCCCTCTGAATTGTGACAATATAATTATTGGGATTAAAGAACTAACAACAGAACAATTAAATGAATATACCAAATCATGAATTTGTCCTAAAATCGCCCAAAATCTGTCTCCCCACCTTCAGTTGTTTTACTACCCCTAGAACAACTCCTTCCCTTCAACCATTAAACCTGAAAAATACATGTGGATATGGTCATAAATAGGGTGGTTAGTTAATTTGCTCAAATACCTATTTTATTATAGGAGATTTGTTTCAGTACATGTATTTCAGTTTAATTCTAGAGGGGCAGAGGAGATTCAACATTTTCTGTCTCCATTATTGTTTGAAGTTCTCTGCAGTCTGTTACAACACTCACATAGTCATTAAGGGGCATAAGGCATTCACATAGTCATTAAGGGGCTTAAGGCAGTCACATAGTCATTAAGGGGATTAAGGCATTCACATAGTCATTAAGGGGATTAAGGCAGTCACATAGTCATTAAGGGGCTTAAGGCATTCACATAGTCATTAAGGGGATTAAGGGGCCGATCCCGATTTAGGAATGTATGACTTTCCTACGCACACCTTTTTTACGCACTTCTCAATATTTATTCAGACTTAACTTATTTAGTTGCGTAACACGCTCTGCAGGTCTACTTTAAAAGTTCTGAATAAATTTAATTCAACCACTGAAAACACTTCCACTCTGGCCAACAGATTTTCTCACAGAGTTTTCGTTCAATGGGGTTTTCAGTACATTTATGTTAAGCCATCCCTTTTAATAAGGTGCACCATTTAGTTAGACATTTGTTGACAGACTAGAATATATTGAGAAAACAGGTTCAGAATATCAGGGATTCATGAAAGCCTTCTAAATATATGAATATTCATCTCCGTTTCAGCCCCAATTGGTAGATCTTGTAGATTATTTAGGTTTAGATAAGTATTTATGAATCATAAAAAACTGGTTTGGAGAGCCTTTATGCAAGAAAGAGAGAACTGTGGTTTGATTAATTCAGAAAATTGCCACATTCGGTTCTTCAACCCATGGTAATGTTGGAAGGTTAGTGTACATATAATTATAATAGGAAGAATAGTGTAGGAGACCGGGGCATGTTGTCACAGGGTTTTGTGTCAAAAGTACAATTAGACAAATGTTTGTCTTCTTGATTACAGGTTACCTATATTGGTTTCAACAGCCTAGGTCAAAACACTCTGAGATGAGGACAACTTTTGTGATTTTCATAGCCAAATGTAAAATGTTGAAATCGTGTTATTTTTGTTATAAGTGTTTGGTCAACAAGGAACCACATACAATACACAGACACAATAAGACGAGGGTCAACTACGATTTCATGTTAAGTTCGAATGGCTTTGTCAAGCTTTCTCATGGAATGGCTTTGTCAAGCTATGTGCTCAGGGCAGGGGCATTTCTCATGGAAGTCTGGTGGGGCATGTTGCCACACTGATTTCAGGGCATGTTGTCGCATGTGAAACCTATTGAAGCCTCTGCCCCTGCACATCTATCACCTGGGACTGAAGGCTCACATTCAACTCATGTAAAAACTCACTCGCTGTTTCTCTCACGCTCACACACATATTGATGAGTTAAGGCCTAACATGTTCTTAAAGGCCAATAGGTATTTTATTAATTTGTTGTTTTATAAGGATTTACCACAATAAAGAGCAATTATCTCCAATAAGCAGTGAAATTAGATATACTTGCAATCATGTATGTAGCTTTTTTTTTAAATATTTTTACTTAAAATAGTATCACGTGGTGCATAATGCTTAAATTGTTAGCACTAACAGCATAAAGGTGCATTCAAAAAAATTAAATGTTTGTGCTAGCTAAATATAACAAAAAAACTCTGTTAGCTTGCTGTGGGCACTGAATGTTTCCCAACGTTAGTTAACAGTTTGAAAAGGTTGTGTGAAGATGGAGATCAGCAGAAGCGCTACGGTTGAGTAAAGGCCATTTTTGTCAATTAACTTGTAATTAAACTAGCAACTATTGAATGTTGTTAGTTATGATGCATTTTATTGTGTAGCTCAATTTTTTTTTCGAATTTAGCAAAGAAACTAGCTAGCTACGTTAGCTAACTACACTGAACAAAAATATAAACACATATATAAACATGCAACAAAATATAAACATGCAACAATTTCAAAGATTTTACTGAGTTACAGTTCCTCTAACAAAATCAGTCAATTAAAATAAATTCATCAGGCCATAATCTATGGATTTCACAACTGGGAATATAGATATGCATCTGTTGGTCACAGATGTCTTACAAAAAAAGTAGGGACGTGGATCAGAAAACCAGTCATTATCTGGTGTGACCACCATTTGCCTCATGCAGCTCGACATAACTCCTTCAAATAGAGTTGATCAGGCTGTCGACTGTGGCCTGTTGTACGGGATCAATATCATGCCAAATGTATTGTGAACACACAGCATGCATTTAGTATTCGTGTATCATGATCTGTACAAATAAGTACCAATCCACAAATGTAAATCACTTTCCACAAATGTAAATCCCTATCCACAAATGCATTTCACTATCCACAAACAAACACCTTCTGATTTGTATTTGTAAATCGATATATTGCATTTAAAAAATATATATAACTGCAGATATGCAGGTAATTTCAAAGGGCCTTAAGTAAAATGACTGCCATAAAGATGAGAGAGATGCAGAAACATGACAGATATGGCAATCCTGCAACTCCATATTTGGAAGCGCTTAGGTCACCTGACTTGTGGCAACAAGACAAAGTTCTCACGCGTAGAAAGCGATTTGAAGTCCTGGGAAAAAAGTTTGTACCCGTAGAAAGCGATTTCTATAAATCACTGGCAGCCTCTCGTTTGGCCATGTTGATGCCTGCCTTTCAAGGCTGCAGAAAGTATAGTAACCATAATATGTGAACCATAGTATGTCCAACGTAAATAATCAAAACCCTAGCCCTAGATTACTCTATATTTGTAACACTCATCGCCCAAATAGTTGAATTAGCTGGCCAGTGTGATAGCACCACTAAATGTGAAGGATATGTCATACATTGTAAGTGATTATAATCCATCCGCTGTCTCATGTTGCACAGACAATGAGCAATAAGGAGACATAAGTATTCCTGAGGCCTCTAACCATTTCCCCAGGAGAGGCATACAAAAGGTAGAGGGGAGGTGTAGGATATGGGATCAGACCAACAACACAGCTGCCAACACTCCTCTGTCCCAGCTGTGGCATTCTATTACCCTTATGTCCCTGTTCCCGTTGCAAAAGCCCTTAGTGAGGCACCTTTCAGATCATCCTTAATAGTCAATCAGCCACTTAAGGTAATTCATTTTATTTGAAGATGGACACGCAGACACGCGCATCTGGTTTCCCTCTCTGCTGACTGCCATCCAAAGGCCTAAGGAATACTTATGTCTCCTTAATGCTCATTGTCTGTGCAACATGAGAAGCAAAGTTTCTTGATATTGGCAAGAACTGGAACACGCTGTCATACACGTCAATCCAGGGTATCCCAAACAGCTTCAGGGAATTGTGTACAGATCCTTGTGACATGGGGCCATGCAGTATCATACAAAAACATGGTTATGACGCCGAACTGCTGTCAGGTCAAGACCCTGGTGAGGACAATGAGCACGCAGATGAGCTTCACTGAGATGGTTTCTGACAGTTGGTGCAGAAATTCTTTGGTTGTGCAAACCTAGTTTCATCAGCTGTCCGTGTGGCTGGTCTCAGACGATCCCTGGGCTGGCATGGGTACATGTGGTGTGCGGTTGCGAAGCTGGTTGGACGTCCTGACAAATTCTCTAAAACAACATCGGAGGCGGTTTATGGTATAGAAATTAACATTACATTTTCTAGCAACAGCTCTGGGGGACATTCCTGCATTCAGCATGCTAATTGCACATTCCCTCAAAATTTGAGGCATCTGTGGCATTGTGTTGTGTGACAAAACGTCACATTTTAGAGTAGCCTTTTATTGTCCCCAGCACAAGGTGCACCCGTGGAATGATCATGCTGTTCAATAAGATTCTTGATATGCCACATGTGTCAGGTGAATGGATTATCTTGGCAAAGGCGAAATGCTCACAAACAGGAATGTCAATAGAATTGTGTGCAAAAATTTTGAGAAATAAGCTTTTTGTGCAGATGGCACAGGGGAGGAAGGAAGGGGGAGTTCTATTCCATCATGAAGCAGGTCCTCTATGGTGATCCAGCGGTGACCCTTGCAGTCATTAAAGAAAAGCCTATAGGGATATAATAGGCTATGGACATGTGTATAGTGAGTGGAATAAGATCATTATTTATATGAAAGTATAGATGGAGTACAAAACGTTAAGAACACCATCCTAACATTGAGTTGCAGCCTCAATTTGCCAGGGCATGGACTCTACATGGTGTCGAAGGCGTTCCACAGGGATACTGGCCCATGTTGACGCCAATACAAATTGGCTGGATGTATTTTGGGTGGTGGACTATTCTTGATACACATGGGAAACTAAACTGTCCAGTAGACAAAGCTAATTTTATTGTACATAATGTGAATTAATAAATGGTAAGTGTGTAGAGCAGTAATTCAGGGTTCAGCTGTTGGAACGGTCTTATGGCTTGGGGGTAGACACTGGCTTTGAGACAGGTGGTCAAAGACTTGATGTTGACCCTCACTGCAGCGGTTCCCTCTCCCCTGTGTGGTGCCAACTCCCGCATTCATGATCGGAGTCCCCTTTCAGGTAACGGGTGATCTGAATCTGGACCCCTTCATCTGTGGCATCCCGGGTTGCAGGGTTCTTCCGAATTGCTCCTATACACAAAGATTAACATGGAGTTACATTTGAATCCCACATGGTCTTAAATGAGTTTAAGAATTTACTTAAGTAGACAAAAATGTTATATTTAATATAAAAATGACTGTGAAGAAAGGTAATCAGAAACAAGTTCCTGAAACAGGCCTGCCCAGGTAGTGGTGATGGCAAGACTGTTTGACAGAATGCAAGGTAGCATTCGCTACACTGTCAACTTCAAGTCCTTGGCGCCCATTACAGACAGAAATCGAAGCTACAAAATGCAAGAGATGTATTAAAAATGACACTGTTAAACCTATTTCTATCCCCCACCCCTGTATGTTATATACAGTGCTTTCAGAAAGTATTCAGACCCCTTGACTTTTTCCACATTGTTAGATTACATTCTAAAATGTATTAAATATTTTCTCATCAACCTAATACCCCATAATGATAAAGATAAAACAAGGTTATCACAATTACATACATATTTAGACCCTTTACTCAGTACTTGGTTGAAGCACTTTTGGCAGCGATTACAGCCTTGAGTCTTCTTGGGTATGACGCTAGAAGCTCAGCTAGCACAGCTATTTTCAGTTCTCTCCAGAGATGTTCGATCAGGTTAATGTCCGGGATCTGGCTGGACCACTCAAGGACATTCAGAGACTTGTCCCGAAGCCACTCCTGTGTTGTATTTTTCTGTGTGCTTAGGGTCATTGTCCTGTTGGAAAGTGAACCTTCGACCCAGTCTGAGGTCCTGAGCGCTCTGGAGCAGGATTTCATCAAGGATCTAACTGTACTTTGCTCTGTTCATCTTTCCCTTGATCCTGACTAGTCTGCCAGTCCCTGCTGCTGAAAAACATCCACACAGCACGGTGTTGCCACCACCATGCTTCACCGTAGGGATGTTGCCAGGTTTTCTCCAGACGTGACGCTTGGCATTCAGGCCAAAGAGTTCCATCTTGGTTTCATCAGACCAGAGAATCTTGTTTCTCATGGTCTGAGAGTCTTTAGGTTCCTTATGGCAAACTCCAAGGGGGCTAACGTGTGCCTTTTACTGAGGAGTGTCTGGCCCGATTGGTGGAGTGCTGCAGAGATGGTTGTCCTTCTGGGATGTTCTCCCATCTCCACAGAGGAACTCTAGAGCTCTGTTAGAGTGACCATTGGGTTCTTGGTCACCTCCATGACCAAGGCCCTTCTCCCCTGATTGCTCAGTTTGGCCAGCTCTAGGAAGAGTCTTGGTGGTTCCAAACTTCTTCCATTTAGTAATGATGGAGGCCACTGTGTTCTTGTGGATCTTCAAAGCTGCAGAAATGTTTTGGTACCCTTCCCCAGATCTGTGCCTCGACACAATCCTATCTCGGAGCTCTACGGACAATTCCTTCGACCCCATTGCTTGAATTTTGCTCTGACATGCACTGCTCTGACATGCACAATCAATTGAATTTACCACAGGTGAACTCCAATAAAATTGTAGAAACATCTCAAGGATGATCAATGGAAACAGGATGCACCTGAGCTCAATTTCGAGTCTCATAGCAAAGAGTCTGAATACTTCTGTAAATAAGGTACGCATGTTTTTTTTTTATATATTGGCAAAAAATTCTAAAAACATGTTTTCGCTATGCCATTATGGGGTATTGTGTTTAGATTGCTTAAGAAATGTTTTATTTAATCAATTTGATAAGGCTGTAACATAACAAAATGTTGAAAAAGTTAAGGGGTCTGAATACTTTCCGAAGGCACTGCACATTTGTGACAGTCTAAAGACCGATGACATTTGTTTGTAACTTATTTTCTTTACTTATTTTGTACATGATGTTGCCGCTACCGTCTCTTATGACCGAAAATACCTTCTAGACATCAGGACTGCGATTACTCACCACAGACTAGCAGAATCCTTTTTTTCCTTTCAAGACTCTGACAAGCCCGACGCGAAGGATATACTGCTTTCTCGGGAACAGGCCCCGATCCCCGTGATCTGCGTGAAGAGGAGGTGGAAAAAGAGGTGCCGAAGGGGGGGCTGCATTCTGAGAATTCTTATGCGATCAAATAAACCCCCACTTCCCTCCATTCTGCTAGCAAACGTGCAATCTTTGGAGAATAAAATTGACGAGCTACGCGGAGGATTAAACTACCAACTGGACATTCAAAACTGTAACATCTTATGCTTCACGGAGTCGTGGCTGAACGACAACACTATCAACAATACAGCTGGCTGGTTATACGCTGTACCGGCAGGATAAAACAGCAGCATCTGGTAAGACAAGAGTTGGCAGACTATGTATTTTTGTAAATAACAGCTGGTGCACAATATCTAAGGAAGTCTCAAGCTATTGTTCACCTGAGGTAGAGTATCTCATGACCAGCTGTATACCACACTATCTACCGATCAAGTTTTCATCTGTATTTTTCGTAGCTGTGTACATACCACCAAAGTCAGAGGCTGGCAATAAGACAGCATTGAATGAGCTGTATTCCGCCATAAGCAAACAAGAAAACGCTCACCCAGAGGCGGCGCTCCTAGTAGCCGGGGACTTTAATGCCGGGAAACTTAAAAACGTTTTACAAAATTTGTGCAACCAAAAAAACTCTGGAACACCTTTACTCCACACACAGAGACACATACAAAGCTCGCCCTCCATTTGGCAAATCTGACCATAATTATACTCCTGATTCCTGCTTACAAGCAAAAATTAAAGCAGGAAGCACCAGTGACTAGATCAATTAAAAAGTGGTCAGATGAAGCAGATGCTAAGCTACAGGACTGTTTTGCTAGCACAGACTGGAATACGTTTTGGGATTCCTCCGATGGCAATAAGGAGTACACCACATCAGTTATTGGCTTCATCAATAAGTACATCAATGACATCGTCCCCACAGTGACCGTACGTACATACCCCAACCAGAAGCAATAGATTACAGGCAGCATCCACACTGAGCTAAAAGCTAGAGCTTCCACTTTCAAGGACCGGGACTCTAACCCGAAGCTTATAAGAAATCCTGCTATGCCCTCCGACGAACCATCAAACAGGCAAAGCATCAATACAGGACTAAGATCGAATCGTACTACACCGGCTCTGGCGCTCGTCTGATGTGGCAGGGCTTGCAAACCATTATAGACTACAAAGGGAAGCACAGCCGAGAGACGCCCAATGACACGAGCCTACCAGACGAGCTAAACTACTTCTATGCTCACTTCGAGGCAAATAACACTGAACCATGCATGAGAGCACCAGCTGTTCCGAAAGACTGTGTGATCACACTCTCCGCATACAATGTGAGTAAGACCTTTAAACAGGTCAACATTCACAAGGCCGCAGGGCCAGACAGATTACCAGGACGTGTACTGCGAGCATGTGCTGACCAACTGACAAGTGTCTTCAGTGACATTTTCAACCTCTCCCTGTCCGAGTCTGTAATACCAACATGTTTTAAGCAGACCACCATAGTGCCTGTGCCTAAGAACACTAAGGTAACCTGCCTAAACAACCTGTAGCACTCATGTCTGTAGCCATGAAGTGCTTTGAACGGCTGATCATAGCTCACATCAACACCATCATCCCAGAAACCCTAGACCCACTCCAATTTGCATACCGCCCAAACAGATCCACAGATGATGCAATCTCTATTGCACTCCACACTGCCCTTTCCCATCTGGACAGAAGGAACACCTATGTGAGAATGCTATTCATTGACTACAGCTCAGCATTCAACACCATAGTGCCCTCAAAGCTCATCAATAAGCTAAGGACCCTGGGACTAAACACCACGCTCTGCAACTGGATCCTGGACTTCCTGACGGGCCGCCCCAAGGTGGTAAGGGAAGGTAACAACACATCTGCCACGCTGATCCTCAACACAGGGGCCCCTCAGGGGTGCATGCCCAGTCTCCTGTACTCCCTGTTCACTCATGACTGCATGGCCAGGCACGACTCCAACACCATCATTAAGTTTGCTGATGACACAACAGTGGTAAGCCTGATCCCCGACAACGATGAGACAGTTTATAGGGAGGAGGTCAGAGACCTGGCCGTGTGATGCCAGGACAACAACCTCTCCCTCAATGTAATCAAGACAAAGGAGATGATTGTGGACTACAGGAAAAAGAGGACCGAGCACGCCTCAATTCTCATTCGAGCCCAGGGCAGTAGTGGAGTATGTTGAGCGCTTCAAGTTCCTTGGTGTCCGCATCACCAACAAACTAACATGGTCCAAACACACCAAGACAGTTGTGAAGAGGGCATGACAAAACCTATTCCCCCTCAGGAGACTGAAATAATTTGGCATGGGTCCTCTGATCCTCAAAAGGTTCTATAGCTGCATCATCGAGAGCATCCTGACTGGTTGCATCACTGCCTGGTATGGCAACTGCTCGGCCTCCGACAGCAAGGCACTACTTCCTGGCATCAAGAAGCTCTATACCAGGCAGTGTCAGGAAGGAAGGCCCTAAAAATTGTCAAAAATGCCAGCTACCCTAGTCATAGACTGTTCTCTCTGCTACCGCACGGCAAGCGGTACCAGAGCGCCAAGTCTAGGTCCAAGAGGCTTCTAAACAGCTTCTACCCCCAAGCCATAAGACTATTTGCATATGCTCCTTCTCTCGCTGCTACTCTCAGTTGTCATCATCTATGTATAGTCACTTTAATAACTCTACCTACATGTCCAGTTGAAGTCGGAAGTTTACATACGCCTTAGCCAAATACATTTAAACTCAGTTTTTCACAATTCCTGACATTTAATCCTAGTAAAAATTCCCTGTCTTAGGTCAGTTAGGATCACCACTTTATTTTAAGAATGTGAAATGTCAGAATAATAGTAGAGAGAATGATTTTATTTCATCCTTTATTTCTTTCATCACATTCCCAGTGGGTCAGAAGTTTACATACACTCAATAATTATTTGGTAGCATTGCCTTTAAATTGCTTGAGTAACTTGTGTCAAACGTTTCAGGCAGCCTTCCACAAGCTTCCCACAACAAGGGTGAATTTTGGCCCATTCCTCCTGACAGAGCTGGTTTAACTGAGTCAGGTATGTAGGCTTCCTTTTCAGTTCCGCCCACAAATGTCCTATATGATTGAGGTCAGGGCTTTGTGATGGCCACTCCTTTACCTTGACTTTGTTGTCCTTAAGCCATTTTGCCACAATTTTGGAAGTATGCTTGGGGTCATTGTTCATTTGGAAGACCCATTTGCTACCAAGCTTTAACTTACTGACTGATGTCTTGAGATGTTGCTTCAATATATCCACATAATTTCCCTTCCTCATGATGCCATCTATTTTGTGAAGTGCACCAGTCCCTCCTGCAGCAAAGCACCCCCACAACATGATGCTGCCACCCCGTGCTTCACGTTTGGGATGGTGTTCTTCGTCCTGCAAGCCTCCCCCTTTTTCCTCCAAACATGACGATGGTCATTATGGCCAAACAGTTATATTTTTGTTTCATCAGACCAGAGGACATTTCTCCAAAAAGTACGATCTTTGTCCCCATGTGCAGTTGCAAACCGTAGTCTGGCTTTTTTATGGCGGTTTTGGAGCAGTGGCTTCTTCCTTGCTGAACGGCCTTTCAGGTTGTCGATATAGGACTTGTTTTACTGTGGATATAGATACTTTTGTACCTGTTTCCTCCAGCATCTTCACACGGTCCTTTGCTGTTGTTCTGGGATTAATTTGCCAATGTACGTTCATCTCTAGGAGACAGAACGCGTCTCCTTCCTGAGCGGTATTACGGTTGCGTGGTCCCATGGTGTTTATACTTGTGTACTATTGTTTGAACAGATGAACGTGGTACCTTCAGGCATTTGTAAATTGCTCCCAAGGATCAACCAGACAGGTGGAGGTCTACAATGTTTTTTCTGAGGTCTTGGCTGATTTCTTTTGATTTTCCCATGATGCCAAGCAAATAGGCACTGACTTTGAAGGTACGCCTTGAAATACATCCACAGGTACACCTCCACTTGACTCAAATTATGTCAATTAGCCTATCAGAAGCATCTAAAGCCATTACACAATTTTATGGAATTTTCCAAGCTGTTTAAAGGCACAGTCAACTTAGTGTATGTAAACTTCTGACCCACTGGAATTGTGCAAGAAAGAACAGATGGGAAAAGTCTCATCTGGGAGAAGTTTATGTTACGTTACATACCTCCATGGATATCACATTCACATAGTGCTATGGTGAATGAGATCCTGGGGCTGACCATTGACATAATGGAAAGACAACAGATTAGCTAGCTACTGTAGATGCCTAGGGGCTGTTTCTCATCTGACCGTAGTTTAGTAGCTAGCAAACAACAACGACTAACGTTACATCTGACGTATGTAGCTTACATTAGCCATAACGTTAGTCGATGTTAGATAGCAATCCATCTAGCGTAACGTTAGCAAGATAAGTAACTCAGCTAACAAGGACACAAGCAGATATAACACTAACTAGCCAACTTAACCACATTTACCATAATTTAACTAGCAGCAGTCAAGTTCATGTTTCTAGCTAACGTTAGTAAGCTAGCCAAGTATTGTTAGCATAGCTAGCTTACGTTATTGTCCTTGTTGACGTCGTTACACAAGTAAAACTACTCACAAATGAAGGAAAGCAGTAACGCAAATGTTGCTTACTTGAGCAAACAAACGTTGCATTCAAATATGGTCCATGAAGAGATGAGAACAAAAAATAGGCGTTGGTTAAAAAAACAAATGCTTTGCTAACGAGGTCTATTTTGGTGCACCATCTCGACTGAATGTGTGACGCTAGTGTATTATTGTTTAGTATTTCCAAACGTTCGGTGGTGATAAATAAAACTAAACTGTTATTTAGTTCCAAAAGTTTGTGGAATTTCCTTAACCCAACGCTAGTTAGCCAGTATCAAAGATGTTAGAAAACTCGATAGAGGATAGTTTCAACTTACATTAGTTGCCACAAAGCCTTTGAGTCTTAATTTAAGGTTAGGTGTGTGCAGTGTTGCCAACTCCTCAGTAAGGAAAGTAGCTATTGGCTGTCCAAAAAGTTGCTAGCTGTCGCTAACTGACGTCATCACCTAATTTGCATAATTGCTGTAAGAAGAAAGTTCATTTGTAGTTCTAAACATATTTAGTTTTTTTTTTTACTCACTTTTTGTCTCTCCCACAACGTTATTCCTCTCTCTTAGATCACATGCCAGCATGGAACAGTGTTCAGCGATAGCTAATGCCATGGTGCCCTCAGCCTTTTTTGCGGAGTACATTTTGTTAACCATAAATGGCAGCTTGTTTTGGGTGGAACTGTTATAAGGCTTTGCCTTTTGAGTATGTTTTTAAGTTGTCATGTGTTTTTTTTACATCACTAAGTTTGGCGTAGAAATCAGCCTTACAATACAGGCAGTATGCCCGTGTATCATCTCCAATAAACGGTTTCAACCTGCCTTTGAATTCAGGGTTTGATTCCCACTCCTTTCTGTATTTATGAGTGTACAGTTTAGACTGAGACATGATGAGCTAGCCAGCTAGATGTTTAGCTTATGTCACAGAGAGGCACACACACAGTGGACAAGGTGAGTAAGTGACGGAGGCTGTGTGAGTCAAATGCAGTGATTTATTTTAGACTAAGAACATTTTACATTTACATCCCGCCCCTGAATGTAAGCCAGGGCGGGATCAGCCAGCGGCGGCTTCCCGCATGCGCGATTCATTTGCAGTCTGGACACGGAGGGGTGAACATCTCCTGCTCTGACTACAGCTGGGATGGACTGCTGCGCGACGACTGGACCGCCTGTGAGTGCTTTGGGACGGGGGTGGGGCCCACGGCAGCACCCGCTGCTTGTTGAGAAGAGTAAGAACGATACGTGCTTTCACGTCAGAGTCTCCAAAAGTCTCCAATAACACCAGAAAAAGTCGCTAGTTGCTTTTTAAAAAAAAAAATTCAACTAGAGGAGTCTGAATACTCGCTAAATATAGCAACAAAGTTGCTAAATTGGCAACACTGGGTGTGTGTTTAATCTCAGGGTTATGTTTAAAATCACATTTTAAGAAGAAAAAGGGCGAGGTGTATGACTTTGTAGCTGTGGTAACTAGTGACGACGATGGTCGCTACTAAGAACTTCCTGTTGAGGCGTTTCCGCTTATTCTGTTTAAGAGGTGCCGCCACTTACTGGCCGTTGACATCAACACTTTATTTCAAGTGGGTTAGGCTGTTTAGGGAGTGTAATTTATTGCAAGAAAGGAACTGTTTGTATTGCCTCAAATTGGTGGAGGCTGGTGGGTGGAGCTGAAGGAACGGAGTCAAGCGTGGTTTTCATTTGTTTGATGTGTTTGATTCTGTCTCATGAATTCCATTCCAGACATTACAATGAGCCTGTCTTCCTATAGCTCCTCCCACCAGCCTCCACTGCCTCAAATATATAGTATATTATATTAAATCAATGGTATAATGTAGGCTATTTTGGGGCATAATCCAGTCCTCTGAATTGGGCTTACTCGCCAGAGATGCAAATCATGTCTTGAACGGCAAACTCGACTAGCCCGCTGGCGTTACGAATTCATAGACTTGGACTTAGCGCCAGCTGAAAATAGCAAACGGGGTATTTTTTTTTATATCTGGCTCATTGGGCAAACACTGGTTGAATCAACGTTGTTTCCATGTCATTTCAATGAAATTACGTTGACATTGAATTGATGTCTGTGCCAAGTGGGTACCTTCCCTTAAAAAACTTTGTTTGCAATATAAGGCTAAAATAACAAGCTGAACTATTGTATAGTAAATGTATTCTGATGAAGTCATACACTCATTTTCATTTGTTGTGATATATACTACCTTCAACAATGCTTGTGACCCTCCTTCATTGTGATGACCTCACAAAGGACAGTGTGCATATTTAGAAAATACTAAATCGTTTTCTAAACATTTAAATTTATTCAGCTTCAAAACGTTCAATTAATTTATTTCATATACTGAAACAGTCCTGTCTGTGTCAATGTTAAACATCTGGCCAAAACATAAATTCTCAGTTTCCTGGACCCAGGTTAAGTTTTCTCCTTGACTAAAAAGCATGCTCAATGGAGAATCTCCACTAAAAGTAACTAGTACAGGACTAGCCTTCATCTGTATCCGGATACCATCCCAAAGAGCAAGACATGCTTTTTTTTATTTATTAAGAGGTACTGTTTCCAGCTTATTCCATATACATCAATCCCCATTGGGCTCTGATTGAGGTGATGCCGGCACCATCGGAGTGGCCCCTGAGCAGCCTCAGCTCACTGCCCATGTGTGTTGGGTAGAAATTGAAAGAGATATGGGAGGGCTGGCCGGCCGACAGAAAGCGCCCCCTGTTAGTGGTGAACACCAGGTAGTAGATGTAGTCTCCTGGATTGTACTTTCCAGACACCTGGACAATGGCCTCATCATCCAACATCTCCATCTCTTGTTTTTCACCCACTTTGTGACCAAACACTGGAGACCAGGTGTAGTCATATCTCAGCTGAAACCTAAGAAACAGAGTAGGCTTTTCATGTTGGTTGTGTTTTGGCAAGGCATATTCAGATAGAGAGCGGAGCTAGCGTCAGAGAATATCAAGCACTGACATTTTTCCGTTGTACTTTGAGTTAGATACAATAACACTTATTTGTCATATACTGAGTATGTAATAAACAAAAGAAAGAAAGAGTCTGTTTGGTGTCCGTTAGGTAGTGTAGTTGGACTGAGTCAGTGGTGTCTGTTCATGGGTCAAGGTCTGCTCACCCGTTGATGTAGGCGTTGTTGTTCTCCCACACTCTGACCGCTGTGATGCGTCCCTCACCGGAGGAAGCAAATGGGGTGCCACTGCCCAGACCCACCCCAGGAGAATACGAGTACTGTTTTTTAATGGCTAAAATAACATGGGCAATATATTTAATAATAAATATATACACACACTATATACATATTTCATTTAAATGTATAATTTCAATTTTACTGACAAATTTATCAAAGATCTTTACATAATGAAAAAAGTGTAAATTAATTAACAAAAAAGTACATTCTGCAAAGCATTAATCCAGCAGAGGTTGTCTCTAAGAAGAACTTCTAACACTAACTGAAAAAGACAAGTTGAAGTGAAATCACAAAATCCATTATATAATTATACAATTCTGAGTTGTAATATTATTACTCACGCATTGCCAAGCAGCCGTGCAAAAACATTGCGACAAACAGGATTGAGAACATTCTGCAAAATGTAGGCATCAATACCTTTAATTTCAATTTAACTCACTCTCACTTGAAATAATTGTAAACTGTGTGTCATAGTAGTTCATATGACAGGGGGGAATAAAATAAACCCTGAATTGTTAAATGTGACTTTACAAACAAAACATTCTTGAAAGTGAAATGTATTTTTTTTTTAAGTTGAACTTATTCTTGTTTACTACAAAAACTCTTGCAGTGCTAAGCTAATGTCAAATTAAAAAGAATGTCAAATCATTGAATATCATTTTTTTGAAAATAGGGACAACGTTTTTGTGCCCACGTACCAAGAGCGGGTAAGTATTTTCATCAGAAAATTTTCCACACCCGTATCATGCATTAAATACGAGTGCACATTTTATATTTAGTTAGTTGTGTACATACCCACAATGATATCTTGATCTGTGTGAAAACCTGTGAGAGCTTCTTTCTGTCTCTGCCAGGTCCTTCTAGTCTACTGCTTCCTCTTAGACTTCATTTATACATGCTGAACATTCCTTCAGCTCTAGATGGAAGGAGCGTGCCAAAGAACACCTTTAGTCACTCACACAAGACCGATATTGTTTTCTAATTGGTCGAGGCTACTGTGGGAGGGAGTGTCAAGGTAATATAATAAGGAAATAAGTGTATTTAGAAGATGTTCACTACTCTGAATTGTAACAATATAATTATCTGAAACAGGGATTAAAAGAATAGAACAATTAAATGAAGATATCAAAATCATATGACTATGTCCTAAAATCACCCAAAATCTGTCTCCCCATCTTGTTGTTTTATTACTCCAAGAGGAACTTCCTCCATTCAACCATTTAAAGCTGAAAAAGACAAGTTGATCTGGTCATTAATAGGGTGGTTAGTTCATTGGTTGGCTAAAATACCTATTTTATTGTAGACAATTTGTTTCATTGCATATATAGTGCATACGGAAAGTATTCAAACCGTTTGACTTTTTCCACATTTTGTTACGTTACAGCCTTATTCTAAAATGTATTAAAAAAAAATAAAAAAAACTCAGCAATCTACACACAATACCCCATAATGACAAAACAAAAACAGGTTTTTAGAAATGTTTGCAAATGTATAAAAAAGAAATACTGAAATATCACTTCACATAATTATTCAGACCCCTTACTTTGTTGAAGAATCTTGGGCAGCGATTACAGCCTTGAGTCTTCTTGGGTATGACGCTACAAGCTTGGCACATCTGTATTTGGGGGGGTTTCTCCCATTCTTTTCTGCAGATCCTCTCAAGCTCTGTCAGGTTGGATGGGGAGCGTTGCTGATCCGGTTCTGGCTGGGCCACTGAAGAACAATCAGAGACTTGTCTTGAAGCCACTCCTGTGTTGTCTTGGCTATGTGCTTAGGGTCTCTGTCCTGTTGTAAGGTGAACCTTCCTGAGTGCTCTGGAGCAGATTTTCATCAAGGATCTCTTTGTACTTTGCTCCGTTCATCTTTCCCTCAATCCTGACAAGTCTCCCAGTCCGTGGCATTGAAAAACATCCACACAGCAGGATGCTGCCACCACCATGCTTAACCGTAGGGATGGTGTCAGGTTTCCTCCAGGCGTCACGCTTCGCATTCAGGCCAAAGAGTTCAATCTTGGTTTCATCAGACCAGATCATCTTGTTTCTCATGGTCTGAGAGTATTTAGGTGCCTTTTGGCAAACTCCAAGCGGGCTATCCGTCTGGCCGCTCTACCATAAAGGCCTGATTGTTGAAGTGCTGCAGAGATGGTTGTCCTTCTAGAAGGTTCTCCCATCTCCACAGAGGAACTCTGGAGCTCTGTCAGTGTGACCATCTAGTTTTTGGTCACCTCCCTGACCAAGGCCCTTCTCCCCCGATTGCTCAGTTTGGCTGGGAGACCAGCTCTAAGACAAGTCTTGGTGATTCCAAACTTCTTCCAGCTAAGAATGATGCAGGCCACTGTGTTCTTGGGGACCATTTTGGTCTCGAAACAATCTTGTCTTGTAGCGCTACAGACAATTTCTTTGACCTCATGGCTTGGTTTTTGGTCTGACATTCACTGTCAACTGTGGGACCTTATATAGACAGATGTGTGCCTTTCCAAATCATGTCCAATCAATTGAATTTTCCACAGGTTGACTCCAATCAAGTTGTAGAAACATCTCAAGGATGATCGATGGAAACAGGATGCACCTGAGCTCAATTTCGAGTTTCATAGCCAAAGGTTTGAATATTTATGTAAATAAGGTATTTCTGATTTAAATGTAAAAATACATTTGCACAAATTTCTAAATACCTGTTTTCACTTTGTCATTATGGAGTATTGTGTTTCGATTGATGAGGAAGTAATCGTCTGAACGATTTCCATATGCACTGTATTTCAGTTTAATTCTAGAGGGGCAGAGGAGATTCAACATTTTCTGTCTCCATTATTGTTTGAAGTTCTCTGCAGTCTGTTACAACACTCACATAGTCATTAAGGGGCTTAAGGCAGTCACATAGTCATTAAGGGGCTTAAGGCAGTCACATAGTCATTAAGGGGCTTAAGGCATTCACATAGTCATTAAGGGGATTAAGGCAGTCACATAGTCATTAAGGGGCTTAAGGCAGTCACATAGTCATTAAGGGGCTTAAGGCATTCACATAGTCATTAAGGGGCTTAAGGCATTCACATAGTCATTAAGGGGCTTAAGGCATTCACATAGTCATTAAGGGGCTTAAGGCATTCACATAGTCATTAAGGGGATTAAGGCATTCACATAGTCATTAAGGGGCTTAAGGCATTCACATAGTCATTAAGGGGATTAAGGGGCCGATCCCGATTTAGGAATGTATGACTTTCCTACGCACACCTTTTTTACGCACTTCTCAATATTTATTCAGACTTAACTTATTTAGTTGCGTAATGCCCTCTGCGGGTCTACCTTAAGCGTTCTGAATAAATTTAATTCAACCACTGAAAACCCTACCACTCTGGCCAGAAGATTTTCTGGTGGAGTTTTCGTTCAGTGGGGTTTTCAGTACATTTATGTTAAGCCATCCCTTTTAATAAGGTGCACCATTTAGTTAGACATTTGTTGACAGACTAGAATATATTGAGAAAACAGGTTCAGAATATCAGGGATTCATGAAAGCCTTCTAAATATATGAATATTCGTCTCGGTTTCAGCCCCAATTGGTAGATCTTGTAGATTATTTAAGTTTAGAAAAGTATTTATGAATAATTAAAAAACTGGTTTGGAGAGCCTTTATGCAAGAAAGAGAGAACTGTGGTTTGATTAATTCAGAAAATTGCCACATTCGGTTCTTCAACCCATGGTAATGTTAGAAGGTTAGTGTACATATAATTATAATAGGGAGAATAGTGTAGGAGACTGGGGCATGTTGTCACAGGGTTTTGTGACAAAAGTACAATTAGACAAATGTTTGTCTTCTTGATTACAGGTTACCTATATTGGTTTCAACAGTCTAGGTCAAAACACTCTGAGATGAGGACAACTTTTGTGTTTTTCATAGCCAAATGTAAAATGTTGAAATCTTGTTATTTTTGTAATAAATGTTTGGTCAACAAGGAACCACATACAATACACAGACACAATAAGACGAGGGTCAACTACGATTTCATGTTAAGTTCGAATGGCTTTGTCAAGCTATGTGCTCAGGGCAGGGGCATTTCTCATGGAAGTCTGGTCGGGCATGTTGCCATACTGATTTTGTGGCATGTTGTCACCTGCATATCCATTGCATGGGACTGAAGGCTCACATTTAACTCATGTGAAAACTCTCACTGTCTCTCGCACTGTATCTCTCGCTGTCTCACTCTCTCTCTCTCACACAAACACACACACACATCCCACTGCTGGCTTGCCTCTGAAGCTGAGCAGGGTTGGTTCTGGTAGGCCCCTGGATGTTGAAAGGCCAGTAGGAGGCACTTTTTCCTCTGGTCTATAAAAAAAATCACAATTCCTCAGGGCACTGATTGGAGACATTGCACTGTATAGGGTGCCGTCTTTTGGATGGGACGTTAAACGGATGACCTGGCTCTCTGTGGTCACTAAAGATCCCATTGCACTTATCATAAGAGTAGGGGTGTTAACCCTGATGTCCTGGCTAAATTCCCAATCTGACCATCGTCAACAGAGCCAGTAATTACCTTTGTCCAGCAGCGGTGGCTTCATGACCTTTTTTTGAACACTCCATAAAACTGTGCCTTGTTGTAAAAGGTCCCGCAGCGGGTCTTCAGTTCAGGTATGAAGCAGGAGTTTCCTCGATTGAGGATCGGAGTTCATCCATAACCTGACACACACACATAGACAGACAGATAGACAGACAGACAGAGTCTTACACTATCTAGCTGGAGGCGTAGGAAGCATTAGCCTAGTTACTGGTTAATACCAGACCAAATTCTCGCGAGCTCACTGTTTTACATTTGCCCAAAGTAATTTACCCCGTCCCTGCTATGGCTTCTCACGCTGCACAGTTCCCACACTGTATCTCATTTGAGATTCGGTCTGGTGTTAACCAGGCTAAGGAAGCAAAGGCCTACTTAAAATGTATACATTTGCTTACATTATCCAGTTCTCTGAAGCAGGGATACACTTGAAGTATCTTGGTAGGCCTGTCCTGCTCCTTAGTAGCATCAGTCGATGAAGGCCCGGCTTGCTTGGAATTCAAGGTCCAGGAGCAGGGAAACATCCTTTTGGTTGGGTCTGGCCTTGGTTTTGTACATCTCCTGTAGAGTTTTTGTCATGCGGTGTGTGTAGCTGGTGTAATAAGTCAGGCGCAGGAGAGCAGAAAATGAAAAGCAGGTGTGTGGGAAAACAAGACAAAACAAATGGTAAATGAAAGGTGGATCGGCGATGGCTAGAAGACCGGTGACGTTGACCGCCGCCCGAACAAGGAGAGGAACCAACTTCGGCGGAAGTCGTGACAGTTTTATAATGTCTCGCCTGGCTCTGTAGGCTCTCAGTAGTTTCTGATGCCAGAAAATATAACAAACCCCAGCAATTAACAATTAAAAATGTAGACTGAAATTAAGACAAGTGATTCCGCTGGTACTACCCCCCCTTAACCTCTCATTCCACAGGAAACACTGAAGACTAAATAGTCACTGTTTCTAGTCCCTCGTTTAGAGTAGTAGTAGAAGCTGCATTTATACGGAAACACTATCCACTATTTAAATTTGTGTACTTACCACCCAACTGTTCAACCTCTGGGGTGCTGCATCTAGATTGTGGGGATCTCTCCAAGATCAGGGTTGAGGAGGTGGATTCGTCAGTCTCGTCAGTGGACATCTCCTAGCTGCTCTGAAATCTTAGGCTTCGTGGACTCTTTCTTGAAGTGGTCGCTCCCTGCTTCTTTTTAAGGGTTGTCACATTCTGAATCCTTTTTAAAAGCTGCTTCTTCACAGATTCCTAACAAACAACAAATTGTTTGTGTTATAAATCACATTAAACAAAATGTAATCCAGAAATGAAACGATACAAGCAGACCCATGTTGCCCTGATTGATCTGGATGAAGCACATCCCTCCCATTTTGAGTGTCAAATGTTTCCAACAGTGCTGCATTTGGAAACGTGTTGAATACCTGAGTAGTGACTTACCCACTCAGCTCCACTGGTTGCAGATCTGTCCCGCAGCATTGGGTAGTACTCTATGAGACGCTTTCGACATTACAGTGAGTTCACGGCTGCATTGATATTGGAAGTCATCCCCTGCTGCTCTCTTAATGGAAATCATGCTTATTACTGTATTCCCAATTAATCGACAGCAAAGATCTTTGGAAAGGATATAGTCTCCTTGGGTTTGGAGAGGGGTGGGGGGATGGAGGGGACAGAAGAGTGGAAGGGAGTGGGGCTGAAATCACAGGTCCCAGAGGAGGTGCCTGGTCTACACAGGTCTGATTCTTGACCCTGTATAAGACATACATTTATTCAATGGTAATTATAAAGAAAAAAGAACACCACACTGTACCAACAACCTAACCGCAAACACCAAAACAACTACATCTTTAGATACATGTATTATAATGATGGCCAGGAAATGCTACTTTGATAACAGGAAACACTATCTGCATGGATAGATTAAATGTCTCCCAAATGTCAAAATCTAACATTACATCATTTTCACCATGAGTCAATATCCAAATGGTTCTCCTTCTGAAAAAGTGCTCTGGCCCAGGAAAGAGATCACGTAAATCCTCCTTAGAGGCTGGGCAGCATGTCTGTGCTTATATTAGCAGCTGAAAAAAAAACACATTTAATCACATGGTAAATAGTAAAGTAATTAGCAACTAAATAGTTTATAGACACAAAGTGCCAGGTTGAGATAGGTTATGAAACATTAGCACACTGTCTTCCCTTTCCAGTTAATGCGGGAATGATTTACCAAGCTAGCTAATGTTAGCTAACAAATTTAGACTACCAGTATACAGTCGTGGCCAAAAGTCTTGAGAATGACACAAATATTAATTTTCACAAAGTTTACTGCCTCAGTTTATATGATGGCAATTTGCATATACTCCAGAATGTTATGAAGAGTGATCAGATGAATTGCAACTAATTGTAAAGTCCCTCTTTGCCATGCAAATGAACTGAATCCCCCAAAAAACATTTCCACTGCATTTCAGCCCTGCCACAAAAAGGACCAGCTGACATCATGTCAGTGATTCTCTCACTCACAAGTGTGAGTGTTTTGACGAGGACACGGCTGGAGATCACTCTGTCATGCTGATTGAGTTCGAATAACAGACTGGAAGCTTCAAAAGGCGGGGGGTGCTTGGAATCATTGTTCTTCCTCTGTCAACCATGGTTCCCCGCAAGGAAACACGTGCCGTCATCATTACTTTGCACAAAAAGGGCTTCACAGGCAAGGATATTGCTGCCAGTAAGATTGCACCTAAATCAACCATTTATCGGATCATCAAGAACTTCAAGGAGAGAGGTTCAATTGTTGTGAAGAAGGCTTCATGGTGCCCAAGGAAGTCCAGCAAGCGCCAGGACCGTCTCCTGAAGTTGATTCAGCTGCGGGATCGTGGCACCACCAGTACAGAGTTTGCTCAGGAATGGCAGCAGGCAGTTGTGAGTGCATCTGCACGCACAGTGAGGCGAAGACTTTTGGAGGATGGCCTGGTGTCAAGAAGGGCAGCAGAGAAGCCACTTCTCCTCAGGAAAAACATCAGGGACAGACTGATATTCTGCAAAAGGTTCAGGGATTGGACTGCTGAGGACTGGGGTAAAGTCATTTTCTCTGATGTTTGGGGCATCCGGAAAAAAGCTTGTCCTGAGAAGACAAGGTGAGCGCTACCATCAGTCCTGTGTCATGCCAACAGTAAAGCATCCTGAGACCATTCATGTGTGGGGTTGCTTCTCAGCCAAGGGAGTGGGCTCACTCACAATTTTGCCTAAGAACACAGCCATGAATAAAGAATGATACCAACACATCCTCCGAGAGCAACTTCTCCCAACCATCCAGGAACAGTTTGGTGACGAACAATGCCTTTTCCAGCACGATGGAGCACCTTGCCATAAGGCAAAAGTGATAACTAAGTGGCTCAGGGAACAAAACATCGATATTTTGGGTCCATGGCCAAGAAACTCCCCAGACCTTAATCCCATTGAGAACTTGTGGTCAATCCTCAAGAGGCGGGTGGACAAACAAAACCCTACAAATTCTGACAAACTCCAAGCATTTATTATGCAAGAATGGGCTGCCATCAGTCAGGATGTGGCCCAGAAGTTAATTGACAGCATGCCAGGGCGGATTGCAGAGGTTTTGAAAAAGAAGGGTCAACATTGCAAATATTGACTCTTTGCATCAACTTCATGTAATTGTCAATAAAAGCCTTTGACACTTATGAAATGCTTGTAATTATACTTCAGTATTCCATAGTAACATCTGACAAAAATATCTAAAGGAGGATGGCCTGAAGCAGCAAACTTTGTAGAAATTAATATTTGTGTAATTCTCAAAACGATTGTATCATTAACGTTGACGTTAATTACTTTAAACCAAAAGATGAAACTAACATTAACGCTAAATTGTCTCCCATATTGAAAATCTTAGTTCATTTTTGCTTGCCTAGCTAAGATTGTAGACAATGAGTGACACCATCGATAATGTAGCTTTGTCGTCTTTGGCACCCTTTCTATTTATTTTCTATTGTCAATAGAAAGGGCGCCAAAGACTAAATAAGCTAAATAATCGACGGCGTCAGTCATTAGGGCACATTTACACTCCATTAACACTATTTCTTGCAATACAGCACTCTCAATCTAACCAAAGTTCAAGTGTTTTCAAGGAATGGCCGTGCGTGCAGTTATTAACTGCTAACAGTCAACGTTACCTAGTTAAAATTAGCATGCTAACTTGGTTTCCCAACTTTCCAATTAAAATTAGCATTAGCTTGCTAAGAAGAAAGGTAGATGGGAATAAACAAATGAACATTACCTTTTAATACTGCGGTTGAAATATTATCCATCCCTGGATATGTGTCATCCATTCCATCTTCATTCATGGTGTTAGATGACTCAAAGATTTGGACCGTCTTTGACTTTTTATTTATAGGCCTCCCTTATGTAGCTAGATAATGTGAGTATCGTACGTCAGTTAAACAATATCACACGAGGGAGTGCTGAATACCAGCCCTGCTGTGATTCGGTCAAATCATAATATTCAATATAACAGCACGACCTTGAGTTTGATATTGCTTTTATACAACAGTTCTACAAGCGCCATTTATTAGTTAACAGTAATAAGCGACAACAGATTATGATTTGTTTACTTATTTAATAATTTATTTGGCTCCGCCAACTCACATACAGTGGGGAAAAAAAAGTATTTAGTCAGCCACCAATTGTGCAAGTTCTCTCACTTAAAAAGATGAGAGAGGCCTGTAATTTTCATCATAGGTACACTTCAACTATGACAGACAAAATGAGGGAAAAAAATCCAGAAAATCACATTGTAGGATTTTTTATGAATTTATTTGCAAATTATGGTGGAAAATAAGTATTTGGTCAATAACAAAAGTTTATCTCAATACTTTGTTATATACCCTTTGTTGACAGAGGTCAAAAGTTTTCTGTAAGTCTTCACAAGGTTTTCACACACTGTTGCTGGTATTTTGGCCCATTCCTCCATGCAGATCTCCTCTAGAGCAGTGATGTTTTGGGGCTGTCGCTGGGCAACACGGACTTTCAACTCCCTCCAAAGATGTTCTATGGGGTTGAGATCTGGAGACTGGCTAGGCCACTCCAGGACCTTGAAATGCTTCTTACAGAAGCCACTCCTTCGTTGCCCGGGCGGTGTGTTTGGGATCATTGTCATGCTGGAAAGACCCAGCCACGTTTCATCTTCAATGCCCTTGCTGATGGAAGGAGGTTTTCACTCAAAATCTCACGATACATGGCCCCATTCATTCTTTCCTTTACACGGATCAGTCGTCCTGGTCCCTTTGCAGAAAACAGCCCCAAAGCATGATGTTTCCACCCCCATGCTTCACAGTAGGTATGGTGTTCTTTGGATGCAACTCAGCATTCTTTGTCCTCCAAACACGACGAGTTGAGTTTTTACCAAAAAGTTCTATTTTGGTTTCATCTGACCATATGACATTCTCCCAATCCTCATCTGGATCATCCAAATGCTCTCTAGCAAACTTCAGACGGGCCTGAACATGTACTGGCTTAAGCAGGGGGACACGTCTGGCACTGCAGGATTTGAGTCCCTGGCGGCGTAGTGTGTTACTGATGGTAGGCTTTGTTACTTTGGTCCCAGCTCTCTGCAGGTCATTCACTAGGTCCCCGTGTGGTTCTGGGATTTTTGCTCACCGTTCTTGTGATCATTTTGACCCCACGGGGTGAGATCTTGCGTGGAGCCCCAGATCGAGGAAGATTATCAGTGGTCTTGTATGTCTTCCATTTCCTAATAATTGCTCCCACAGTTAATTTCTTCAAACCAAGCTGCTTACCTATTGCAGATTCAGTCTTCCCAACCTGGTGCAGGTCTACAATTTTGTTTCTTGTGTCCTTTGACAGCTCTTTGGTCTTGGCCATAGTGGAGTTTGGAGTGTGACTGTTTGAGGTTGTGGACAGGTGTCTTTTATACTGATAACAAGTTCAAACAGGTGCCATTAATACAGGTAAAGAGTGGAGGACAGAGGAGCCTCTTAAAGAAGAAGTTACAGGTCTGTGAGAGCCAGAAATCTTGCTTGTTTGTATGTGACCAAATACTTATTTTCCACCATAATTTGCAAATAAATTCATAAAAATCCTACAATGTGATTTTCTGGATGTTTTTCCCTCATTTTGTCTGTCATAGTTGAAGTGTACCTATGATGAAAATTACAGGCCTCTCTCATCTTTTTAAGTGAGAGAACTTGCACAATTGGTGGCTGACTAAATACTTTTTTCCCCCACTGTAGTTCCCCAACTGGACTGGAACACATAGTTCCCCAACTGGACTGGGACACATAGTTCCCCAACTGGACTGGGACACATAGTTCCCCAACTGGACTGGGACACATAGTTCCCCAACTGGACTGGGACAATTAGTTCCCCAACTGGACTGGGACACATAGTTCCCCAACTGACCGGGTACAGGACTTTTGCCAAGCACCACATAAACATTGTCCTACACACTAGCTTGCTAATTTGTGTAGGTCTACACGTTACCGTCCTCTCCTGACAACCATTCATAATTTAACTCAAATGTAATTTGTGGAAATATGTTCATCTTTGCGGTGCGAAGTTTGTTACAATTTAAGATAGATAACGATCGTTAATGTAATTAACAGTTATTAGAACACCTGTAAAGCGGAGTGATACATGTATAGTTAAAATTCCCAGTGCTGTTATAAAAAAAATATTTAATGAACGGACAATACACAGACCAAAGTCATAGGCTATTCGATAA
Source organism: Brachymystax lenok tsinlingensis (assembly GCA_030435695.1). Lineage (NCBI taxonomy): Eukaryota > Metazoa > Chordata > Actinopteri > Salmoniformes > Salmonidae > Brachymystax > Brachymystax lenok. The sequence continues at coordinate 59,814,870 of CM059789.1, forward strand.
TTTTAGCTATAATGACTCTTATGGCTGAAGCTGGGTTAATGTGAAAATAATCAATGATAAATAGGAACAGAACACTTAAATAGCTTTATTGGTGAAATTAAATACAATTTCAAATAATAATCGGTTTCTTTGATATGTGGTACACAGGACAACATTCAACCCGATCAGCTTCTAGCTAACTCCAGCATCACTGATCAGCAACTCCATACACCTGACTCAGATGAAGGGCAAAGGGGCATTGACCAACATGGAGCTGTCACAGTGCAACAAGTAAGTTACTCGGTTGGTGGCAATCTACTGAAATTGACCATCTTTTTTTAAGTGTTTAGATTTACTAATAGCATTCATACTCAGTCTTCTCAACCACTTCTGTCACAAACATTATACTTGTCATGAACTAGTAATGTCCAGCCTCAGATTACATTCAATGTCAACTTTTTTTTTAGGATCTGACAACACATGCCACTGCTTTTGTGATAAATGCCAGTAGTGGTTCAGTGACGGTTGAGTTCATTCTTAGTGCTAGGTTGTCCACCTTACTATTTTTGATCCCTTATGTCCTTATGTTAATGAATATGTCCTAAACTAAATCTGTATATCATAGATATACATGATAGTGTGTTCCAACCTCCATGATTGATGAGCTCTCTCGCTCGCTCTCTCTCTGAAAGGCGTGAATGACATTGTTGCTGGGGTACAGCAGTATCAATCATCATTATTGGACAACCTCAGGAAGCAGATGGAGGCAGTGCTAAAGAAGCATTCAGGAAGTACATCAGATCAACTTGAAAAAGATGCAATGGATATATTTGACAATTTCATTGACCCTTTTGCTGGCGTTGCGACAACATTCAGAGAGGACAGTGTTATTAAGAAGCAGTTTAGCTGTTTGGACGCAGAGGACATTCCAATTGCTTGAACCATATGCAGGATCAAATGTGGAGGATCAAAATACTTTTTCATCAAAGACAAATTATTTCATTATGTACCACTAGTCAAAAGTCTAGAACAGTTCTTATCACACCCAAGGATTTTGTCTGTGGTTGAAAAGGGACCCCAGATGTGCAGGGAAAGTTGTTTTCATGACATTGTCGATGGTGCTCTTCTAAAGTCACGACTTCTTGTTCGGTTGGCGGTCGGCGTCGTCAGTCTTCTAGCTATCACCAATCCATTTTTTCATTTTCCATTTGTTTTGTCTTGTCTTCCCACACACCTGGTTTCAATTCCTTTCATTACATGTTGTGTATTTAACCCTCTGTTTCCCACATGTCCTTGTCCGGAATTGTTTGTTTGTAAGTGCTGTGCACGTTGTATGGTGTGGTACGGGTTATGTTACCCATTTATTTCTGTTTGTTCTGTTTTCCGGTGGGTTTTATTATTAAACTGCTCCGTTGTGAAACAGAGTTCTGCTCTCCTGCGCCTGACTTCTCTACCGCCAGTACGCACCCCTTACACATCCCTTATTTTCAGAGAAACCAAAAGCATTGTAGATTGTTCTGTACACGGATTAAATAGAGATCTGTAATCCACTAGGATCCTTTGCATCAAAAAACAAGTTGTTAATGGTGTACTACACCCTAGGAAATATAAATCCAAAATACAGGTCTAGTGACTGCTATCAAGCTACTTGCCATGGCTAGATCAGCAGACCTCCATCAATCTGGTGTAGATGTAATATTGAATAGAATCAAGGAATACATGGATGCATTGTACAGTGGGATTAAAATGCAAACTATTAACGGAGAGAACTATATTTGGTGCCATGGTCTCTCTCTGTGGAGACACCCTGGCACAACATGAACTAGTAGGGTTCAAAGAGGGTGTGGGCTTTGCCTACAGTAAGTGCAGACACTGTCTGGCAAAGACGGACTTGCTTTGCAACAGCCTGAGAACAACATATGGAATCAATAGAAGGAGCAAGTTAGTTGAATTCCCAGCCTTTGATATTATATATATATTATAAGACATTATGCATGTAATTTTGGAGGGCATAGCCCCATTGGAAATCAAATGTGTTTTGAATCAATCAAATGTATTTATAAAGCCCTTCTTACATTAGCTGATGTCACAAAGTGCTGTATAGAAACCCAGCCTAAAACCCCAAACAGCAAGCAATGCAGGTGTAGAAGCACAGTGGCAAGGAAAAACTCCCTAGAAAGGCAGGAACCTAGGAAGAAACCTAGAGAGGAACCAGGCCTTGAGGGGTGGCCAGTCCTCTTCTAGCTGTGCCGGGTGGAGATTAAAACAGAACATGGCCAAGATGTGCAAATGTTCATAGATGACCAGCAGGGTCAAATAATAATAATAATCACAGTGGTTGTCAAGGGTGCAACAGGTCAGCACCTCAGGAGTAAGTTGGAGTATCTCTACCACTCCTGCTGTCTCTAGAGAGTTGAAAACAGCAGGTCTGGGACAGGTAGCACGTCCGGTGAACAGGTCAGGGTTCCATAGCCGCAGGCAGAACAGTTGAAACTGGAGCAGCAGCAGGGCCTGGTGGACTGGGGACAGCAAGGAGTCATCAGGCCAGGTAGTCCTGAGGCATGGTCCTAGGGCTCAGGTCCTCTGAGAGAGAGAGAGAAAGAAAGAAAGAGAGAGAGAGAGAGAGATAAAGAGAAAGAGAATTAGAGAGCATACTTAAATTCACAGGACACCGGACAAGACAGGAGATATAATAGACTGACCCTAGCCTTCTGACACATAAACTACTGCAGCATAAATACCAGAGGATGAGACAAGAGGGGTCGGGAGACACTGTGGCCCCAGACAGGGCCAAACAGGCAGGATATAACCCCACCCACTTTGCCAAGCACAGCCCCCACACCACTAGAGGGTGAATCATCTTGTTGTGTCAGGACAGATTGATCTGGACTCAGTGAATTCTGCTATTCTTGGTTTCCCTTATTCCCCTCTAGATGTTAGAGATTGGCCATCGCCAATTTCTGTTAGTACATTAACGTCAAGTGATTGGAAACTAAAACAGTCATCTGGGAAAATGCTTGTCCTGCTAAGGATATTGCCATTTGTTTTGGAGAGTTTGGAAGTCAATGCATATGTACGACTAATAATTGAGCTAATAGAGATTGTACAGATAGTATTTGCACCTGTTCTTTCCATTGCAACTGTGTCTAGGTTGAAGTTACTCATTGAAAATAATTTGAAGCATTGGAAGGAGCTTTTTCCAGATGTTACACTTAAACAGCATTGTATGATACATTTGCCATCACAGATAAAGTAATTGGGCCCAATGGTTAGACATGTGTATGCGGTTTCAGTCTAAACATTGTTTCTTTAAACACCAAGCTCAACTTTGATCAATCAGAACCAAATATATGAAAGCTGCAAAAATGTTGACAGTTCAATTCACCCAATTTTTTCAAATATAAGGGAGATGGGACCTGTATCAGAGGTTAAAGATCTACAATATTAACATGGAAAATTGAGGGACTTCCTAGGTTTCAATTAATTAAACCATGCTGTATCAGTCAAATGGCTTGTAATAAATACATAACTCAACCATTTCAAACTATACACTTTGATAGAAACGTCATGGCTTATCAAGTTGAGGTCCCACACCTTGCACAGGCCACTGAGTTAGTGGATGCTGAAAAGCTTTTACCTCTTATTACACAATTAGCAACAAGAGCCAAACTTATGTACAAGTCAAATACCATATTGGGGATGTAATAGAATTGTACAACAGTTCAAATGACTCATAGTGTGTTCCCCAGATATGAAGAGTGTACTGTCTTTGTTCTGTACTGTATTTTGTCTACATGATTGCTGTGCTGTGTGACAGCTAGTAGGGGAAGCAGTGCTTCAATAGGATCGGGACCAAAATAAAAAATCTTCTGAAATTGCTTTTGCTGCAGCAAGCACAGTTGCTCTTCCTGCCATATCGAGTTTAGCCAATTGTGTGATGACATGGACAAGTTTTGCACCATGAGTCGGTTTCATACTGTTATGGCTTAGTCTGCTCCATAATTATATAATTAGCCTACATTACATGTTTTATTATCAACTGTTACTAATGATCCTCAGCAACAATCACATTGCCGTGACAGCGTTTACAGAGGAAGCAAATGTAGGTAAACAATGTAATTTAATGAAATAATGTAGCTCATACCAACTGAAGGGAACGAACAGGAAATTGGAAGTTGAATATATGTAGTCGATACTGATATTTAACATAATAGAAATAGGAGACAGAGAATGTCGGTAGCCTATAATTAAGATAGTCGAGAGTATCCATCCCTGCAAATTAAAAGGCTGTACAATTTAAATTCTGCATAATGGCACAGCATTTCATACATTTTACTGTGGTAAAGTTGATATGCTTCAGGTTGCTGCCATATGACTGGTGTCCAGTGACATGTATTCATGGGGCCAAGGGAAGCCATGCATCACTGGGACAGAGCATCTTAGCTGGCAAAACATCTTTCTGTCTCCGTATGTGTAGCCCATCTGTCTGGTGAAAGTATGACATTGTTGCCGTCTGTAGCATTCAGTGGTGGAAAAAGTAAGTAAAGATACGTTAATCAAAAATGACTTAAGTGAAAGTCACCCAGTAAAATACTACTTGAGTAAAAGTAAGTATTTGTTTTTAAAAATACTTAAGTATCAAAAGTAAATGTAATTGATCAAATGTACTTAAGTATTAAAAGTGTGCTCAACTGTGAAGTGTCAAAGGAAGCCAGTTTCGATTTGGCTTCATACCAATCATATCAAAAGCCAAATCTAATTTACAGAAACATTTTATTGCTGCATCTCGTAGTTTAGAAGCTGTAGTGTTGTTGTCTTCCAGTGGCTAGCTAGCTAAAATCATCCCTTTACTAATTAGCCATGGATGGAGATGGGATGTGGTTTTTCTTAATTACCTGTACTTGCCAATTATTACAAGATGATTCTGATCCAACCATATATTCATACATTGTGCCCATGGCCTGAGAGGATGGAAGTTCAATATGTAGCTAGATGGAGTAGGCTAATCTTAACTAGCTGGCCTGGCGCATTGATGCCATTGAAAGGAATTCAGGCTAGCGAGCAAGCGTTTTAGCCCAGCCTTGTCTCATTTAGCCAGGCAGCCTAGGACAACACACACTAAAAGCATGTACTGTATGACAGGGTCATAGACCGTTTCACAACATGAAAGAGAGGAGAATTGAGAATTGCATTTCTCTACAAGTAGGGTGAGTCAACATGTTTTTTTTAATACACACACATTAGACTAAGCATAGGTGATGAGATTATGTTGAAATGGTGCTGGAATAGTGGAGGCAGCTCCTGTTGTCTATGTGAATTGCGGTAACTCTCCGTGGTTCTAAATCAATAGTTGTTTAGTGGTCCAAAATGACGGAAACATTAACTTGCTTGACCATGCTGTAGGTCATGTAACTGTCTGTTACTGAACATGCAATATGCTTTGTGGACTTCACTGGACAGATGTTGCTCTCCGGTTTTGTGATGAAACAAAGGTGTGGTTGAATTTATTCTGCCACTGTCTTCTTATTGTCTCAGCCTTTAGGCCTATACAGTATATCACAGTGGAAAGGTAAATTAACTAACAGGCTATAGAGCAAACAATGCGATTATCACAACAATAGGGCATTTTACCTGTCAGGCCAACCACTGTTTCCTAGGGTGAAAATAAACTTTTGAATTGTGACCTAACAAACAACTAACCATTGAATGTGAAATGTTTTAAAAATTTGAACCTACTCTTGTTTACTACAATCACTTTTGCAGTGCTAAGCTACTGTCACATAAAAAAAATGTCAGATAATTTTATTTAAATTTAGAGGCAATAGGCCCAAAATGTTTGTGCCCAAGTACCAAGAGATGATGAGTATTAACTTCATAACATTTCCCACACCAGTATCATGCATTAAATACAAGAGCAAGTTTTATATTTAGATAGTTGTGCAGTTAGCACTGTCGGTGTCTTGATCTGTGTGAAAGCTTCTTGTCTCTCTGTCTCTGCCAGGTCCTTCTAGTCTACTGCTTCCTCTAAGAACTGCATTTATACCTGCTGAACATTCCATCAGCTCTAGATGGAAGGAGCATGACAAAGAACACCTTTAGTCAGTCACTCACTGTAGAGAAGTCAGACATTGTTTTCTAATTGGTTTGAGGCTACTTTGTGAGGGAGTGTCAAGGAAATATTATAATTAAATAATTGTATTTAGACTTTTTTTTTCCTCTGAATTGCTACAATAGAATTATCTGAAATAGGGATTAAAAAAGATACTCTCCAACAACAGGACAATTAAATTAATATACCAAAATTGTATGAATTCCAAAAATCCTTCAAAATCAATCTCCCCATCTGTACGTGTTTTATTACCCAACGAGGAACTCCTTCCCTGAAAAAGATGTGGATCTGGTCATGAACAGGGTGGTTAGCTCATTGGTTGGTTCTTTTATTGTAAAGATTTGTTTCAGTACATGTATTTCAGTTTAATTCTAGAGGGGCAGATGAGATTCTCAGATTATCCGAAGGTTTCTGCAGTCTGTTACAATACTCACATCATCATTAAATACTGACAACCTGTACATGTTACTACAGGAAAACAATCTGATTGTAGGTTTATCCCAACCCATATACTGTACCAGAGACGTTACCTCTAAACATTTCCAATGATGTGGAAGACAGAGAAATGCAGTAGATCCTTAAACATATCATTGTAATTTCATTTTCTGCAGATAAATATCAGTAGGAGCTACAAAGTGAGAAAATAAAAGTTTGTATACACGACAAAGTGAAATACCCTGAGGCACTTGTTACTACCTATCCATAATATTTGTTAGTTCAATTAACACAAATATATTATGTAGGACTATATTGATGAACAAAACATGTAAAAATAAGTAAAGGGTCAATAAATCATAATTGCTTTAACAACCTTTTTGTCTATTTAGATGTTATACAATTCATTTCAGTTTGGGAAGAATATGCATGTATCTCAACATCTACCAACTGAGTACACACACTAGTTGAATCAACGTTATTTTCACATAATTTCAACGAAATTACATTGAACCAATGTGAAATAGATGTTCAATTGACGTTTGTGCCCAGTTGGTAGCTTCCCTTACAAAGCATTAGTTTGAAATATAAGACTAAGATAACATGCTGAACTATTGTACATTACATTTATTCTGATAAACTCATGCATACTCATCTTTCATTTTTTGTGATAAATTCAACCTCCAATAATGCATGTGACCCTCCTCCTTCATTGGGGTAACCTCACAAAGGACAGTGTGCATATTTAAAAAATACTAAATAGTATTCTAAACGTTCAAATTCATTTAGCTTCAAAGGTTAAATTAATTTGTTTAATATACCGAACAGTCCAGTCTGTGTCAATGTTTAAACATCCGTCCAAAACATAAAGGGTCAGTTTCCTGGACCCAGATTAATTTTACTCCTGGACTAAAAAGCATGCTCAATTAAGAGAAGGTGCTGTTTCCAGCCTCTTCCATGTACATCAATCCCCAGTGGGCTCCGATGGAGGTGATGCCGGCACCGTCAGAGCGGCCGCTGAGCAGCCTCAGCTCACTGCCCACATGGGCTGGGTAGAAGTTGAAGGAGATATGGGAGGGCTGGCCAGCCGACAGAGAGCGCCCCCTGTTGGTGGTGAACACCAGGTAGTAGATGTAGCTTCCTGGGTTGTACTTCCCATAGACCTGGACGATGGCCTCATCATCCAACAGCTCCATCTCTTGTTTTTCACCCACTTCACGACCGAACACTTGAGACCAGGTGTAGTCATACCTCAGCTGAAACCTGAGAAACAGAGTAGACTTTTAATGTTGATTGTGTTTTGACAAGGCACATTCAGACCGAGAGAGCAGCTAGCGTCGGAGAATATCAAGCAATGACATTTTCCATTGTATTGGGTTAGATACGATAACACTTATTTGTCATGTACTGAGTAAGTAATGAACACAAAGAAAGAGTCTGTTGGGTGTCTATTGGATAGTGTAGTTGGACTGAGTCGGTGGTGTCTTTTTTAATAGTGTAGTTGGACTGAGTCGGTGGTGTCTTTTTTAATAGTGTAGTTGGACTGAGTCGTGGTGTCTTTTTAATAGTGTAGTTGGACTGGAGTCGTGGTGTCTTTTTTAATAGTGTAGTTGGACTGAGTCGTGGTGTCTTTTTTAATAGTGTAGTTGGACTGAGTCGTGGTGTCTTTTTTAATAGTGTAGTTGGACTGAGTCGGTGGTGTCTTTTTTAATAGTGTAGTTGGACTGAGTCGGTGGTGTCTTTTTTAATAGTGTAGTTGGACTGAGTCGTGGTGTCTTTTTTAATAGTGTAGTTGGACTGAGTCGGTGGTGTCTTTTTTAATAGTGTAGTTGGACTGAGTCGGTGGTGTCTTTTTTAATAGTGTAGTTGGACTGAGTCGTGGTGTCTTTTTTAATAGTGTAGTTGGACTGAGTCGGTGGTGTCTTTTTTAATAGTGTAGTTGGACTGAGTCGGTGGTGTCTTTTTTAATAGTGTAGTTGGACTGAGTCGGTGGTGTCTTTTTTAATAGTGTAGTTGGACTGAGTCGGTGGTGTCTTTTTTAATAGTGTAGTTGGACTGAGTCGTGGTGTCTTTTTAATAGTGTAGTTGGACTGAGTCGGTGGTGTCTTTTTAATAGTGTAGTTGGACTGAGTCGGTGGTGTCTTTTTAATAGTGTAGTTGGACTGAGTCGGTGGTGTCTTTTTAATAGTGTAGTTGGACTGAGTCGTGGTGTCTTTTTAATAGTGTAGTTGGACTGAGTCGGTGGTGTCTTTTTAATAGTGTAGTTGGACTGAGTCGGTGGTGTCTTTTAATAGTGTAGTTGGACTGAGTCGGTGGTGTCTTTTTAATAGTGTAGTTGGACTGAGTCGGTGGTGTCTTTTTAATAGTGTAGTTGGACTGAGTCGGTGGTGTCTTTTTTAATAGTGTAGTTGGACTGAGTCGGTGGTGTCTTTTTTAATAGTGTAGTTGGACTGAGTCGTGGTGTCTTGGATAGTGTAGTTGGACTGAGTTGTGGTGTCTTGTGTAGTGTATTTGGACTGAATCAATGGTGTCTGTTCATTGGTCAGGGTCTGCTTACCCGTTGACGTAGGCGTTGTTGTTCTCCCACACTCTGACTCCTGTGATGCGTCCCTCACCGGAGGAAGCAAATGGGGTGCCACTGCCCAGACCCACCTCAGGGGAATACGAGTACTGTTCTTTTATGGCTAAAATAACATGGGCAATATATTTACTATATTATTAATCAAATATATATTACACACCTACACTATATATATATTTTATATATATGTAAAAAAATATATATTTTACTGACAAATGTTTTAAAGATCTTTACATTATTAAAAAAGTATTAATTAGTTAACTAAAGTACATTCTGCAATGCATTAAACAATCAGAAGTTGTCTCTAAGAACTTCTAAGTCTCACTGAAAAAGACAAAAAGACAAGTTGAAGTGAACTCACAAAAGCCATTATATAATTCTGAAGTGTGATATTATTTATTACTCACGCATTGCCAAACAGCTGGCCAAGAACACTGTGACAAACAGGATTGAGAACATTCTGCAAAAGGGACACCTCAATATTTTAAGACCTTTAATTTCACTCACTTGTTCTTGCACTCCATTTCACTTTAAATGGTAACTTGAAATATTTGTAAACTGTTTTTCATAGTAGTTCATTGGATGGGGGGGAATAAAATAAAATAAACTTAAAATGGTGAAATGTGACTTTCCAAACAAACCATTCTTGAACATTAAATGTTATAAAACACCTTTAAAAAGGTTAACCTACTCTTGCAAAGCTAACATCAAATAAATATATGTCAGATCATTGAATTTTTTTTTTAGGTAATAGGGCCAAGGTGTTTGTGCCCAAGTACCAAGAGCTGATGAGTATTATCATAACATTACCCACAACAGTATCATGAGTTAAATACAAGTGCAAGGTTTCTATTGAGCTAGTTGTGTACATACCCACAGTGATATCTTGAGATGTGTGTGAAAACCTCTGAGAGCTTCTTATCTCTCTTTCTCTGCCAGATCCTTCTAGTCTACTGCTTCCTCTTAGAAATCCTGCATTTATACATGTGGAACATTCCATTAGCTTTAGACTGAAGGATTATTTCAAAGAACACCTTCAGTCACGAGAAGTCCGATATTGTTTTCTAATTGGTCGAGGCTACTGTGGGAGGGAGTGTCAAGGTAATATAATAAGGAAATAAGTGTATTTAGAGGATGTTCGCTACTCTGAATTGTAACAATATAATTATCTGAAACAGGGATTAAAGAACTAACAACAGAACAATTAAATGAATATAGCAAAACCATATGAATTTGTCCTAAAATCGCCCAAAATCTGTCTCCCCGTCTTCCATTGTTTCATTACCCCAAGAGGAACTCCTTCCCTTTAACCATTAACAAGCTGAAAAAGACAGGTGGATATGGCCATTACAGTAATAGGGTGGTTAGTTAGTTCATTGGTTAACTCAAATACCTATTTTATTGTAGAATATTTGTTTCTGTCTCCATTATTGTCTGAAGTTCTCTGCAGTCTGTTACAACACTCACATAGTCATTAAGGGGCTTAAGGCAGTCACATAGTCATTAAGGGGCTTAAGGCAGTCACATAGTCATTAAGGGGCTTAAGGCAGTCACATAGTCATTAAGGGGCTTAAGGCAGTCACATAGTCATTAAAGGGATTAAGGGTCCGATCCCGATTTAGGAATGTATGACATTCCTACTCACGCCTTTCCAATATTTATTCAGACTTAACTTATTTAGTTGCATTTATGCCCTCTGCAGGTAAATTTAATTCAACCACTGAAAACCCTCCCACTCTGGACAGCAGATTTTCTGGTGGAGTTTTCGTTCAGTGGGGTTTTCAGTACATTTATGTTAAGCCATCCCTTTTAATAAGGTGCACCATTTAGTTAGACATTTGTTGACAGACTAGAATATACTGAGAAAACAGGTTCAGAATATCAGGGATTCATGAAAGACTTGTAAATATATTAATATTCATCTCCATTTCAGCCCCAATTGGTAGATTTTAAAGTACTCTGATCTTGTACATTATTTAGGTTTAGAAAAGTATTTATGAATCATAAAAAAACTGGTTTGGAGAGCCTTTATGCAAGAAAGAGAGAACTGTGGTTTGATTAATTCTGAAAATTGCCACATTCGGTTCTTCAACCCATGGTAATGTTGGAAGGTTAGTGTACATAGAATTATAATAGGGAGAATAGTGTAGGAGACTGGGGCATGTTGTCACAGGGTTTTGTGACAAAAGTACAATTAGACAAATGTTTGTCTTCTTGATTACAGGTTACCTATATTGGTTTCAACAGTCTAGGTCAAAACACTCTGAGATGAGGACAACTTTTGTGTTTTTCATACCCAAAAGTAAAATGTTGAAATCTTGTTATTTTTGTAATAAATGTTTGGTCAACAAGGAACCACAAACAATACACAGTGTGACACAAAAACGCGAGGGTCAACTATGATTTCATGTTAAGTTTGAATGGCTTTGTCAAGCTTTCTCATGGAATGGCTTTGTCAAGCTATGTGCTCAGGGCAGGGGAATTTCTCATGGAAGTCCGGTGGGGCATGTTGCCACACTGATTTCGGGGCATGTTGTCACATGTGAAACCTATTGAAGCCTCCGCCCCTGCATATCTATCAAATGGGATTGAAGGCTTACATGTAACTCGTGAAAACTCTCGCTGTCTCTCTCTCTCTTTCTCTCTCTCTCACACAAATTTATGAATTAAGGTATTTTGTTCTTAAAGGCCAGCAGGACTTTTTTTAATTAGTTTGTTGTTTTAAATTTCATTGCACCAGCCAATACGTACATTTACTACATTGGGTGGCGATTTTAGCATTTACTGTATATATTTGTTGGGCAAACTCCCCCAACACTACACTAAACAATACATTACTTGCGCTATAACGGTGACAAACGGTGCCCACATAAAGCCCTAACACCTTACCACAGCCACACCTGGCTATCAGCGGAGCCTTGTCTGGCAGCGAAACAGTTCATTCAGCCTCATTTACTGCCTTTAAAAAAAACTTCTGATATGGCTGACCAGCTTAAACAAAAAAACAACTGAGAAGTACAAACTATGGCATAAGGGGACAATGAGCGGATAGAGGCAATCTGTAATTTCGATTAAGACATTAATGATCGAACTAGGGCGGACGTAGTCAATATAACTATTTGTTCAACACTTTTGAAATGTACAGCGACAGAATTCAGAACATGGGCCGTTCTTACAGTATTCTCCCCGTAAACCAAGTCAGAACCGTAGGATAATTGTCACAGGAAGGCCAAAAAGATCATCAAGGACAACATCCACCCAAGCCACTGCCTGTTCACCCCGCTATCATCCAGAAGGCGAGGTAAGTACAGGTGCATCAAAGCTGGGACCGAGAGAGCTTCTACCTCAAGGCCATCAGACTGTTAAACAGCCATCACTAACATTGAGTGGCTGCTGCCAACATACTGACTTAAATCTCTAACCATTTTAAAAATAGGAATTGGATGTAACAAATGTATCACTAGCCACTTTAAACAATTTTGTATATAATGTTTACATATCCGACATTACTCATATCAAATGTATACACTGTACTCTAAACCATCTACTGAATCTTGTCTATGCCGTTTGGCCATCGACTCAAATCTCTAGCCACTTTAATAATTATAATTGGATGAAATAAATGTATCACTAGCCACTTTAAACGATGCCATTTATATAATGTTTACATATCCTACATTACTCATCTCATATGTATATACTGTACTCCATACCATCTACTGCATCTTGCCTACGCCGATCAGCCATCGCTCATCCATATATTTACAGTGGGGAAAAAAAGTATTTAGTCAGCCACCAATTGTGCAAGTTCTCTCACTTAAAAAGATGAGAGAGGCCTGTAATTTTCATCATAGGTACACTTCAACTATGACAGACAAAATGAGGAAATAAAAATCCAGAAAATCACATTGTAGGATTTTTTATGAATTTATTTGCAAATTATGGTGGAAAATAAGTATTTGGTCAATAACAAAAGTTTATCTCAATACTTTGTTATATACCCTGTGTTGGCAATGACAGAGGTCAAATGTTTTCTGTAAGTCTTCACAAGGTTTTCACACACTGTTGCTGGTATTTTGGCCCATTCCTCCATGCAGATCTCCTCTAGAGCAGTGATGTTTTGGGGCTGTCGCTGGGCAACACGGACTTTCAAAGATTTTCTATGGGGTTGAGATCTGGAGACTGGCTAGGCCACTCCAGGACCTTGAAATGCTTCTTACGAAGCCACTCCTTCGTTCGGGCGGTGTGTTTGGGATCATTGTCATGCTGAAAGACCCAGCCACGTTTCATCTTCAATGCCCTTGCTGATGGAAGGAGGTTTTCACTCAAAATCTCACGATACATGGCCCCATTCATTCTTTCCTTTACACGGATCAGTCGTCCTGGTCCCTTTGCAGAAAAACAGCCCCAAAGCATGATGTTTCCACCCCCATGCTTCACAGTAGGTATGGTGTTCTTTGGATGCAACTCAGCATTCTTTGTCCTCCAAACACGACGAGTTGAGTTTTTACCAAAAAGTTCTATTTTGGTTTCATCTGACATTCTCCCAATCCTCATCTGGATCATCCAAATGCTCTCTAGCAAACTTTAGACGGGCCTGAACATGTACTGGCTTAAGCAGGGGGACACGTCTGGCACTGCAGGATTTGAGTCCCTGGCGGCGAGTGTGTTACTGATGGTAGGCTTTGTTACTTTGGTCCCAGCTCTCTGCAGGTCATTCACTAGGTCCCCCCGTGTGGTTCTGGGATTTTTGCTCACCGTTCTTGTGATCATTTTGACCCCACGGGGTGAGATCTTGCATGGAGCCCCAGATCGAGGAAGATTATCAGTGGTCTTGTATGTCTTCCATTTCCTAATAATTGCTCCCACAGTTGATTTCTTCAAACCAAGCTGCTTACCTATCGCAGATTCAGTCTTCCCAACCTGGTGCAGGTCTACAATTTGGTTTCTGGTGTCTTTTGCCATAGTGGAGTTTGGAGTGTGACTGTATGAGGTTGTGGACAGGTGTCTTTTATACTGATAACAAGTTCAAACAGGTGCCATTAATACAGGTAACGAGTGGAGGACAGAGGAGCCTCTTAAAGAAGAAGTTACAGGTCTGTGAGAGCCAGAAATCTTGCTTGTTTGTATGTGACCAAATACTTATTTTCCACCATAATTTGCAAATAAATTTGTGATGTGATTTTCTGGATTTTTTTTCCTCATTTTGTCTGTCGTAGTTGAAGTGTACCTATGATGAAAATTACAGGCCTCTCTCATCTTTTTAAGTGAGAGAACTTGCACAATTGGTGGCTGACTAAATACTTTTTTCCCCCACTGTATATGTACATACTCGTATTCATTCCTTTACTCTTGTGTGTATAAGGTAGTTGTTGTGAATTTGTTAGATTACTTGTTAGATACTACTGCATGGTCGGAACTAGAAGCACAAGCATTTCGCTACACTCGAATTAACATCTGCTAACCATGTGTATGTGACAAATAAAATTTGATTTGATTTGATTAAACAGGGCATATAAGCAGACAATGAAAGCTCTTACAATATTGAATTATTTCTCTAAAACAGGCTATGTGCACCACCAAGTCAGAACAGTAGGCAAAATTATGAGGGGAAAAGGGAGCAAATTATTAGGGTGAACTTACCGAAGTCTGAGATTTTCCCAGTTCAGAGTTTCCAGTTGTTTTGAATGCGGCAGAAGTCATGCTGGAATGACAGCATGGCCAATGTTTAATGTTTATCCTTTTAAGCTTGGAAAAAAGACCCTTAAACGCAGACTTGGACCACACACTCACTCCACTGAATAGCAGGCTTGTGGTTGCTTTGCAATGCTTTCTGTTAGCCACTAATTCCTTCCAAACCCCTTATTGTTGAATTTGCTATTTTGTTGTGTAATGTTTATGTCCAATGGCCGATGAGCACCGACACGTTTTATCTATAATCCTCTACATAATTTCTCTTCATATGACAATGATTGAAAAGGATTTGCCAGTAGATTGTCAACTTGATTCATGATGATGGCTGCTAGCTAAGATTTTGGTACATCTAATCAAAGCTATGGTACATCTAATGTGATTTGACATTTTATCTGTGGCCAATGACCTTGACCTTTCTTGGATGGGCACTTTTAATGTATCTCTATGGCAGGACCCAAGGGGTTTGAATTTTCAAACTCCCCGTAGATTTTGCGGTGACGTAGTGTCCCCATGAGTGACAGAACACTGAGCCAATCACGGTGCAACTAGAGAACATTACCAACATCTACGCTCCGTATTTTCCACTTACTGCCCCACCACCACAGAAAGCACAGAGCTAGGCTGGAACACCTGCATTTTGGAGCTGCCTTACTCAAGAAAGCAAAAAAGAGACCATGTTTGTATGTGGCTTTATTAACACAATAATTCAATAATGTTTGCAAACTGATATGTGACACCTATTAATGCCAAAATAACATGCAAAACATATATGTACACTGCTCAAAAAAATAAAGGGAACACTAAAATAACACATCATAGATCTGAATGAATGAAATAATCTTATTAAATACTTTTTTCTTTACATAGTTGAATGTCCTGACAACAAAATCACACAAAAATTATCAATGGAAATCAAATTTATCAACCCATGGAGGTCTGTATTTGGAGTCACACTCAAAATTAAAGTGGAAAACCACACTACAGCCTGATCCAACTTTGATGTAATGTCCTTAAAACAAGTCAAAATGAGGCTCAGTAGTGTGTGTGGCCTCCACGTGCCTGAATGACCTCCCTACAACGCCTGGGCATGCTCCTGATGAGGTGGCGGATGGTCTCCTGAGGGATCTCCTCCCAGACCTGGACTAAAGCATCCGCCAACTCCTGGACAGTCTGTGGTGCAACGTGGCGTTGGTGGATGGAGCGAGACATGATGTCCCAGATGTGCTCAATTGGATTCAGGTCTGGGGAACGGCGGGCCAGTCCTTAGCATCAATGCCTTCCTCTTGCAGGAACTGCTGACACACTCCAGCCACATGAGGTCTAGCATTGTCTTGCATTAGGAGGAACCCAGGGCCAACCGCACCAGCATATGGTCTCACAAGGGGTCGGAGGATCTCATCTCGGTACCTAATGGCAATCAGGCTACCTCTGGCGAGCACATGGAGGGCTGTGCGGCCCCCAAAGAAATGCCACCCCACACCATGACTGACCCACCGCCAAACCGGTCATGCTGGAGGATGTTGCAGGCAGCAGAACGTTCTCCACGGCGTCTCCAGACTCTGTCACGTCTGTCACGTGCTCAGTGTGAACCTGCTTTCATCTGTGAAGAGCACAGGGCGCCAGTGGCGAATTTGCCAATCTTGGTGTTCTCTGGCAAATGCCAAACGTCCTGCACGGTGTTGGGCTGTAAGCACAACCCCCACCTGTGGACGTTGGGCCCTCATACCACCCTCATGGAGTCTGTTTCTGACCGTTTGAGCAGACACATGCACATTTGTGGCCTGCTGGAGGTCATTTTGCAGGGCTCTGGCAGTGCTCCTCCTTGCACAAAGGCGGAGGTAGTGGTCCTGCTTCTGGGTTGTTGCCCTCCCACGGCCTCCTCCACGTCTCCTGATGTACTGGCCTGTCTCCTGGTAGCGCCTCCATGCTCTGGACACTACGCTGACAGACACAGCAAACCTTCTTGCCACAGCTCACATTGATGTGCCATCCTGGATGAGCTGCACTACCTGAGCCACTTGTGTGGGTTGTAGACTCGCCTCATGCTACCACTAGAGTGAAAGCACCGCCAGCATTCAAAAGTGACCAAAACATCAGCCAGGAAGCATAGGAACTGAGAAGTGGTCTGTGGTCACCACCTTCAGAACCACTCCTTTATTGGGGATGTCTTGCTAATTGCCTATAATTTCCACCTGTTGTCTATTCCATTTGCACAACAGCATGTGAAATTTATTGTCAATCAGTGTTGCTTCCTAAGTGGACAGTTTGGAGTTACATTGTGTTGTTTAAGTGTTCCCTTTATTTTTTTGAGCAGTGTATATATACAGTACCAGTCAAAAGTTTGAACACATCTACTCATTCAAGTTTTTTTTTTTTTTTTTTTTTTTTAAATGCCTACATCCAAACTAGATGCAGCAGGGGTTCAAACTGTAGAACGCAGTTCCCATATTTAAATATTAAAAAAATATTAAATGCTATGCTACATTTTATCTCTGGGACCCTCAGGATGACAAATCAGAGCAAGATTACAATGTAAGTACATTATTTACCTTCAGAGGTGAATGTATCAAACCAGTTGCCGTGATAAGTTTTTTGTTGTTGGGTACTCTCCTCAAACAATAGCATGGTCTTTTTTTCACTGTAATAGCTACTGTAAATTGGACAGTGCAGTTAGATTAACAAGAATGTAAGCTTTATGCCCATGTCTATGTCCTGGAAAATGTTCTTGTTACTTGCAACGTCACGCTAATCACATTAGCAAACATTAGCTCAACCTTCCCGCGGGACACCGATCCCGTAGAGGATAAATGAAAATGGTATACTCTTCTATTCATCACAATTTTCTTTAACCAATTTTGGTCTTTCATGCAGGGCCGACAGACAAGCTCCATACTTTCTCCCCCTTCCACTTGCCTCTTCCATTTTTGTGGTCATGACGCAATTAATTGGTTGTAATTTTGGATAGAGCAGACATTTCCATATTTTTGTTAGCTGCATGTGTGACATACAGTGCATTTGGAAAGTATTCAGACGCCTTAACTTTTTCCACGTTTTGTTATGTTAGAGCCTTATTCTAAAATGGATGAAATAGTTTTTTCCCCCTCATCAATCTACACACAATACCCCATAATGACAAAGCAAAAACAGGTTTTTAGAAATGTTTGCAAATGTACTAAAAATAAAAAACTGGAATATCACATTTACATAAGTATTCAGAGCCTTTACTCAGTACTTTGTTGAAGCACCTTTGGAAACGATTACAGCCTTGAGTCTTCTTGGGTATAACGCTACAAGCTTGGGAATAACGCATCTCAAGCTCTGTCAGGTTGGATTGGGAGCGTTGCTGTACAGCTATTTTTAGGCCTCTCCAGAAATGTTAGATCGGGTTCAAGTCCAGGCTCAGGCTGGGCCACTCAAGGACATTCAGACTTGTCCCGAAGCCACTCCTGCATTGTCTCTGCTGTGTGCTTAGGATCATTGCCCTGTTGGAAGGTGAACCTTCACTCCAGTCTGAGGTCCTGAGCGCTTTGGAGCAGGTTTTCATTAAGGATCTCTGTACTTTGCTCCGTTCATCTTTCCCTCGAGCCTGACTAGTCTCCCAGTCCCTGCCGCTGAAAAAACATCCCCACAGCATGATGCTGCCACCACCATGCTTCCCCATTGGGATGTTGCCAGGTTTCCTCCAGACATGATACTTGGCATTCAAGCCAAAGAGTTCAATCTTGGTTTCATCAGACCAGAGAATCTTGTTTCTCATGTTCTCAGAGTCTTATGGTGCCTTTTGGCAAACTCCAAGCAGGCTGTCATGTGCCTTTTACTGAGGAGTGGCTTCCGTCTGGCCACTACCATAAAGGCCTGATTGGTGGAGTGCTGCAGAGATGGTTGTCGTTCTTGAAGGTTCTACCATCTCCACAGGGGAACTCTGGAGCTCGGTCAGAGTGATCATCGGGTTCTTGGTCACATCCCTGACAAAGGCCCTTCTCCCCTGATTGCTCAGTTTGGCCAAGCTGACAGCTCTAGGAAGAGTCTTGGTGGTTTCAAACGTCTTCCATTTAATAATAATGGAGGCCATTGTGTTCTTGGGGACCTTGCTGCAGACATTTTTTGATACCCTTCCCCAGATCTGTGCCTCGACACAATCATGTCTCAGAGCTCTACGGACAATTCCTTTGACCTCATGGCTTGGTTTTTGCTCTGACATCCACTGTCAACCGTGGGACCTTATATAGAGGGGTGTGTGCCTTTCCAAATCATGTCCAGTGTTTCCTAGCCTCAGTGCAGTGGGCATCTGGGAAGAGGTGCTCTTATTCTCCATGGACTTTTCAGTGTCCCAGAAGTTTTTGGAGTTTGTGCTACAGGATGCACATTTCTGTTTGAAAAAGCTAGCCTTTGCTTTCCTAACTGTCTGTGTGTATTGGTTCCTAACTTCCCTGAAAGGCTGCATATTACGGGGGCTATTCGATGCTAATGCAGTACACCACAGGATGTTTTTGTGCTGGTCAAGGGCAGTCAGGTCTGGAGTGAACCAAGGGCTCTCTCTTCCTGGTTCAAATTTTTTTGAATGGGGCATGCTTATTTAAGATGGTGAAGAAAGCACCTCTACTGACGGAATGAGGTCAATAGATTGTAGGATGGCCCGGGGTGTTAAGCATGTCCCAGTTTAGGTCACCTAACAGGACGAGCTCTGAAGATAGACGGGGGGCAATCAATTCACATATGGTGTCCAGGGCACAGCTGGGGGTAGAAGGTGGTCTATAGCAAGCGGCAACTGTGAGAGATTTGTTTCTGGAAAGGTGGATTTTTAAAAGTAGAAGCTCAAATTGTTTGGGCACAGACCTGGATAGTATGACAGAGCTCTGCAGGCTATCTCTGCAGTAGATTGCAACTATACCCCCTTTGGCAGTTCTATCTTGTCGGAAAATGTTATAGTTAGGGATGGAAATTTCTGGGTTTTTGGTCGTCTTCCTAAGCCAGGATTCAGACATGGCTAGAGTGTGCTAAGGCAGTGAATAAAGCAAACTTATGGAGTAAGCTTCTAATGTTAACATGCATGAAACCAAGGCTTTTAAGGTAACAGAAGTCAACAAATGAGAGCGCCTGGGGAATGGGAGTGGAGGTAGGCACTGCAGGGACTGGATTAACCTCTACATTACCAGAGGAACAGAGGAGGAGTAGGATAAGGGTATGGCTAAAGGCTATAATAACTGGACGTCTAGTACGTTCGGAACAGGAGCAGGTTTCTGGGCACGGTAGAATAGATTCAAGGCATAATGTACAGATAAAGGTATGGTAGGAGGTGAATACAGTGGAGGTAAACCTAGACATTGAGTGATGATGAGAGAGATATTGTCTCTTGAAACATTTAAACCAGGTGAGATCACTGCATGTGTGGTAGATGGAGCTAAAGGGTTAACTAAGGCGTATTGAGCAGGGCTAGAGGCTTTACAGTGAAATAAGGCAATAATTACTAACCAAAACAGCAATGAACAAGGCATATTGACATTTGGGAGAGGCATGCATAGCCGTGTGATCATAGGGGTCTTGTGAGTGGCTCAGCAGGGCGGAGACACAGCGATTCAGGCAGCTAGCGGGCCGGGGCTAGCAAGCTAGCAGAAGGGCCTTAGAGGGACGTCGCGACAGAAGAAGTCTGTTGTAAATAAAATTAAAATAAAATAAAATGTATTTATAAAGCCCTTCTTACATCAGCTTATGTCACAGAGTGCTGTACAGAAACCCAGCCTAAAACCCCAAACAGCAAGCAATGCAGGTGTAAAAGCACGGTGGCTAGGAAAAACTCCCTAGAAAGGCCAAAACCTAGGAAGAAACCTAGAGAGGAACCAGGCTGTGAGGGGTGGCCAGTCCACTTCTGGCTGTGCCGGGTGCAGATTATAACAGAACATGGACAAGATTTTAAAATATTCATAAAACAGGCATAACAGTTGAACCTGGAGAAGCAGCACGGCTAGGTGGACTGGGGACATCAAGGAGTCATCAGGCCAGGTAGGCCTTGAGGAATGGTCCTAATGCTCAGGTCCTCCGAGAGAGAGAAAAAAAGAAAGAGAGAAAAAGAGAGAATTAGAGAAAGCATGCTTAAATTCACACAGGACACCGGACAAGACACGTGAAATACTCCAGATATAGACTGACCTTAGCCCCCTGACACAAACTACTGCAGCATAAATACTGGAGGCTGAGACAGGAGGGGTCGGGAGACACTGTGGCCCCGTCCAACGATACCCCGGACAGGGCCAAACAGGCAGGATATAACTCCAACCACTCTGCCGAAGCACAGCCCCCACACCACTAGAGGCATATCTCCAACCATCAACTTACCATCCCGAGACAAGGCCGAGTATAGCCCACAAAGACCCAAGGGGGGGCTCCAACCCAGACAGGTTAGTTAGCTGGCTAGCTTCAGTTTGGGGTTCCGGTTCAAAGTAAAGAAAATAGCAGATCCATACCACAATGGGTGAGGTGGATTGCAGGAGAGTATGTTGAAGTAGAGGTTAAGAAAAATATAAAAAATATATGCAAAGAAAAGGATATAAAAAGATATATACACGGGACACGACAAAATGAGGACGTCTGACTGCTACGCCATCTTGGAAAGTATCAAGGGAAACAGGATGCACCTGAGCTCAATTTTTCAAGTCTCATAGCAAAGGGTCTGCATGTTTTTTATTTGTAATACATTTGCCAACATTTCTAAAAACCTGTTTTTGCTTTGACATTATGGGGTATTGTGTGTGTAGATTGAGGATTTTTATTTATTTAATCTATTTTTAAAAAATATGGCTGTAACGTAACAAAAAATTTGAAAAGCCAAGTTTTCTGAATACTTTCCCAATGCACTGTATGTTATGTCAGAAAGTCATTTATACAGCTGTCCTGGTTAAAAGCAAGTTGTCATCCAATAGGCTTTGATTAACTTTACAATATCCTCACCCACATGTAAATTCTGTAAGAGTAATGCATACACCCATTATTTGATGAACCCAACCACATTCTGTCCCCTATTAACACTAACTTTTAGGGCCTTATGCCAAATGACATAAGAAAATGGTCAAGACGACTAGCTTGATTGAGCCTCGGTCTCTGAACTTTTCTATTGTTATGATGTTAAAGTCCACCCCAGAGCCAGAAAGTGTCACCAAGTTCATGATCTCACTGCAGTGTCTAGCCTGTTTGACTACTTTATGGAGCAGAAAAAACACTTGGCATTGACAAAGTTGAAAGGCCCAATAAATGATGCAAAATAGTCCAACTCTAGGAGGGGTATAATGATGATTTAATACTGAAAACTTACAATGAAAGTGAAGACAAATAATTACTCTATTCCATTATATAGTAAAGTGTCTTAAACAGGATTTAAAACAGTACATTCCACAGACAAATGAGGATATGCTAAAAATTCTGTCACAAAACTTTGAACAGCATTCCACGTCATAGGTCAATAATATGCATAACATTATCTACATGGTGTTTCAAAGTTGTACAAGAAGAAAAGAACAGGTGTTCTAGTGTATCCAGTCTAGGCCATCAGCTTCTCTGCCCACAGTGCAGACTAAGAGAGCACTACACTGATTCACAATGTGTTGACAGGAACACCTTACCCATACAAGAACACTGCACAACAGATACATGAAAGAGACTAATGAAAATCGAATTTTATTGGTGACATACACATGGTTAGCAGATGTTATTGCGTGTGTAGCGAAATTCTTATAGTACGAAGAGAAACTAATGAGAGACAAATGAAGAGAGAAAGATTTGTCTTTCAAAATAGTTTGATTCATAGCAGAGCTGGTGCTCAAGCATACGGTCTCAAACAATCAATGTCTTTCAAGAGGACATGTAAGCACCAGAAAGTCAGAGTCCAATGTGAACGTATCAGCTTGTCCGAAACACCCTAAACACAGGCGGGAGGCATAAAATGAACAGACCAGAGGCAGTTGTTGTGGGTCGTTTACTAAACGGGTCTTCTTTCGGCCGACAAAACTCCAGTACAGGGAACGTCCAACGCTGAAACACCAGCGTAACAAAACAAACAAACTAAGCCGTTGACCAAAATGCCAAAGCAAAACAACAAACGGCTACTCCGGTCTTAGACTATCGTCTACACATAAGTTACAGGAGGAATGCTTCTCTCTACCTAAAGCCTGCCTATGTAGATGAACAGCGCACCAAGGTGCCCAGTCACAGAAGTTCTCTCTGAGGTAGGAAATACTGACCTCCTCCAGCTCCTCTCCTGGCACACCTATATAGTGGAAGACAAAGCAATTAGTGGGCCCAGCTGTGTACTAATTGGCTTTACACTGAGTACCTATCCCCTGATGAGGGTGCTGTCGTGTCATCTTCCTCCGGCTGGTCGCTGAACTCGCACACCAAGTTACTCATAGAAATCAAGATTATGTTGCTCCTATTTTTTAAGTCAAAGTACAAACAATTATCCCACCTTGTATTTTGTGTTTCTGTCACACCTGTTGTGAGTTTTTTTATGCAACAGGACAGTACTTACTTTATTGCATAAAAACAGTTGGATTGAAAGTTCTAACGTTTATTTAACTAGGCAAGTCAGTTAAGAACAAATTCTTATTTTCAATGACGACCTATGAACAGTGGGTTAACTGCCTTGTTCAGGGGAAGAACGACAGATTTTTACCTTGTCAGCTCGGGGATTTGATCTTGTGACCTTTCAGTCACCAGTCCAGCGCTCTAATGATGCCAATATAATATGTCTCTGGACAATGTACGACAGTCACCAAAAGGTCCTCTTAGAAGTCTGCTGGTCGTATCATCATGGCGGTAGCACGGAGAGAGTAACTCGACCCTTTGAAGTAGTGCCACCTGATCCCATTCAGTTTACCCATGTTCTGACCATGACTGTAGTACATCCCGTTCAGGTTCGATGGTCCACAGGCATCGAACCACCAACCTGAAGGCATAGAGAGAAAAGCATAGAGAAACAAAGAAAATAGATTTTAGGCTTGATGATGTTACACTATCAGAGGAACTATCAAAGTCATAACTGTGTGACCTCCCTGTAACCTCTGATTATCTCTGGATAGCTTTGTTGCAACGCCAAGTAGTCAACACTAGAGCAGACTCCAGCACTCCTCTCTCTGGATAGCTTTGCCCCATTCTGACCTCTGACCTTTCATTACAGGTGAGAGAGGAGTATGAGGACAACTAACAAAACATAAATAGTCTACAACAATCTATCCGAGCCCAGCACGTTTGGACCAGCTACTTAGAGTCTTATGGAGGGCTGTTAATGCCAAGTGATCTATCCACTAACAACTACTCTTCACGAACTCATCTACCTATGGACTGAGTCCCCAAATGGCACCCTGTTCCCTATGTAGTGCACTACTCTGGTCCCAAGCACTACACAGCTGATACAAATAATTTGATTATTTGAATCAGCTGTGTAGTCCTAGGGCAAAAATCTCAATGGCCTGCTCTGTAGTTCTTCTAGACCGGAGATAAAGTGGGTGAGGGTGACAGGGAGGTCAATCGGTTGAAAATGTTATATCAAAATGACAAATGCTTGCCTAGCATAGTCTGGGTGGGTGGTTGTTGTTGTCTTATAGCTTTGTTTCAGTTCTACAGGAGTACATGCAGAGTGCATGTGTTTAGGGCCTGATGTGGACTCAGACATACCCCCAGTGAGCATGAGAGCACATTTGCAGATGCAGTTGTCGTTGTCCATATCCTTGGTACTGAAGTCTGCTCCGTTGATGACCAGGCTGCTCTGTCTGCCCGCCGTTCCACTGTGACTCTTCAGGAACAGCCTGACACAGTCGCCAGGGAAACACAGAGGGAAATAAAGCAGAAACCCAATGATAGTGCCCTTTAGCTACTGGAGAATGCTTTGTTCTTGTTCTGACTGTGTGAACGCTGGAGGACAGAAATTCACCACCACACTGTTCTTCTAATCTAAATAATATGTACCTCCCCTTCCTACCTGGTCTCAGAGCATTTCATATTATTCTGTATGTAAATCCGAGACACTCTATTTAATATGATATGTTACGTTTTGTATAGTTACATGAGACATTTTTGCCTTCAGTAACAATCTGTATCTTCCCTTGTTCTCAATGTGTGAACGTTTGAGGACGTAAATTCACCACACTGTTCTTCTACTCTACTACAAAGAATATGTACCCTTCCAAAGAAGTGTCTTTGAAATTCTCATGTACTATATTAAAACCCAGTCACACCTGTTGCTTTTATATATAAAATCCTGGTTTATGAGGACATTGTCGGTTTGTCTCAAGCCGTATGTGTACTTCCCTGCGAACCCTTTGCACTCCCTCCTCCTGCATTGTTTGGCCCCATCTACTGTACTGCATGTCAAGCAGCGGCAGCTCCAACTGTGGTTTATGAGTCAGACGTCTTTGAGGTCTTGCCAGAACCAGGTGATGGATAATTCACGGAAGAGAGGGGCCCTATTCATAGTCAGTGGTCTTGCATGCTATGTCTATGTTAAATATTGTGTCTATGTTGAATACTGTGTCTATGTTAAATACTATGTCAATGTTGAATACAATGTCAATGTTGAATACTGTGTCTATGTTGAATACTGTGTTTATGCTTTTTCCAAGATGGCGTAGCAGACGGACATGTGTTTGTCTTGTCCCGTCCTGTGTAAATAGTCTGTTTCCTTGTTTTGTAAATTTCCATCTGCGAACTAAATATACTTTCCTGCACCCCACCTCCCCAAAAGTGGTACGGATCTGCTATTTTTATACTTTATAACTGTAACCTCCATCAGAAGCTAGCCAGCTAACTAGCTACCTTCTAGTATTCATTGTTAGCCACTGCTAGCAGTCTTCACCTCTAGCTCAGACACCAGCCAGCTTTAGCTCAGTCAATACCTGCCAGTCTGCACAGAGTGATATCAACCCAGAGCATATCGGACAGCTTTTCTCTACCAGATCACCAGATTCCTGCCACAAGCTCTGGACCATTACACCGGATCATCGCAGCTATCTAGTGGCTATTGTTGGCTAACGCCTCTGTCCCAAAGCAAGCACCAGTTAGCCTTGAGCTAGCCTTGAGCTAGGCCCATCTCCGGGCTAGCCGATGAAGCATACCAGCAAATTCTGGGCTACAATAACTCTTTTGCCATTTTGGCCTGGACCCTTTATTGTCAACACGGAGCCCCGCCGATCCATCACGAATGATCTGTCGACGTAATCGTCCAATGTGGTTTCAACAGGCTTTTCCTTTGCGATGTCGCCGAAGACCCATCTGCTAGCCCCAGCCCGCTAGCTTTCTGAACGCTGTGTTTCCTGCTTGCCTAGCGTAGTAGCGACTACAGAACAGCTCCCTGACTCACCTATTGCTGCTCATTGGACCCTATGATCACTCGGCTACACAGCTGATGCCTGCTGGACTGTTCACTAAAACGGTACCTCATTTTGTTTATCTGTCGGCCCCAGCCTCGAACTCAGGTCCCTAATTGTGTACCTAACTGACCATCTCTGCCCATTCATCGCCATTTACTTGTTGTTGTCTTAGCTCTCCCAATCAACACCTGTGATTGCTTTATGCCTCTCTCTAATGTCAATATGCCTTGTCTACTGTTGTTTCGGTTAGTTCTTATTGTTTTATTTTATTTTATTTCCCACTCTACATGCCTTAGATAGCTCTTTTGTCCCACCACCCACACATGCGGAGACCTCACCTGGCTTAACTGGTGCCTCCAGAGATGCAACCTCTCTCATCGTCACTCAATGCCTAGGTTTACCTCCACTGTACTCACATCCTACCATACCCTTGTCTGTACATTATGCCCTGAATCTATTCTACCACACCCAGAAATCTGCTCCTTTTATTCTCTTTTCCCAACGCACTAGACAACAAGTTATAATAGCCTTTAGCCGTACCCTTATCCTCCTCTGTTCCTCTGGTGATGTAGAGGTTAACCCAGGCCCTGTAGCCCCCAGTACTACACAAATTCCCCAGGCGCTCTATTTGTTGACTTCTGTAACCGTAAAAGCCTTGGTTTCATGCATGTTAACATCAGAAGCCTCCTCCCTAAGTTTGTTTTATTCACTGCTTTAGCACACTCCGCCAACCCTGATGTCCTAGCCGTGTCTGAATCCTGGCTTAGGAAGGCCACAAAAACATCATTTTCCGTTAAGATATATCTGCCAAAGAGGGCGGAGTTGCAATCTACTGCATAGATAGCCTGCAGAGTTCTGTCATACCATGCGCACCAATTAGTACACGAGCTTCTACTTTTAAAAATCCACCTTTCCAGAAATAAGTCTCTCACTGTTGCCGCTTGTTATAGACACCATATGTGAATTGATTTCCCCCCCATCTATCTTCAGAGCTCGTACTGTTAGGTGACCTAAACTGGGATATGCTTAACACCCCGGCCGTCCTATAATCTAAGCTAGATGCCCTCAATCTCACACAAATTATCAAGGAACCTACCAGGTACAACCCCAAATCCGTAAACATGGGCACCCTCATAGATATCATCCTGACCTACATGCCCTCTAAATACACCTCTGCTGTCTTCAACCAGGATCTCAGCGATCACTGCCTCATTGCCTGTGTCTGTAATGGGTCCGTGGTCAAACGACCACCCCTCATCACTGTCAAATGCTCCCTAAAACACTTCAGCGAGCAGATCTTTCTAATCGACCTGGCCCGGGTATCCTGGAAGGATATTGACCTCATTCCGTCAGTAGAGGATGCCTGGTTGTTCTTTAAAAGTGCCTTCCTCACCATCTTAAATAAGCATGCCCCATTTAAAAAAAATGTAGAACAAAGAACAGATATAGCCCTTGGTTCACTCCAGACTTGACTGCCCTTGACCAGCACAAAAACATCCTGTGGCGTATTGCATTAGCATCGAATAGTCCCCACGATATGCAACTTTTCAGGGAAGTCAGGAACAAATATACACAGTCAGTTAGGAAAGCAAAGGCTAGCTTTTTCAAACAGAAATTTGCATCCTGTAGCACTAATTCTCCAAAGGTTTTGGGACACTGTAAAGTCCATGGAGAACAAGAGCACCTCCTCCCAGATGCCCACTGTACTAGGCTAGGAAACTAGGAAAGGAAACTCTGTCACCACCGATTAAATCTACGATAATCGAGAATTTCAATAAGCATTTTTCTACGGCTGGCCATGCTTTCCACCTGGCTACCCCTACCCCATCCAACAGCTCTGAACTTGCCCAGCCCCCTGCTTCTCCTTCACCAAAATCCAGATAGCTGATGTTCTGAAAAAGCTGCATAATCTGGATCCCTACAAATAAGCTGGGCTAGACAATCTGGACCCTCTCTTTCTAAAATGATCCGCCAAAATTGTTGCAACCCCTATTACTAGCCTGTTCATCCTCTCTTTCGTATCATCTGAGATCCCCAAAGATTGGAAAGCTGCCACAGTCATCCCCCTCTTCAAAGGGGGAGACACTCTAGACCCAAACTGTTACAGACCTATATTCATCCTGTCCTGCCTTTCTAAAGTCTTCGAAAGCCAAGTTAACAAACAGATCACCGACCATTTTGAATCCCATCGTACCTTCTCCACTATGCAATCTGGTTTCCGAGCTGGTCATGGGAGCCCCTCAGCCACGCTCAAGGTCCTAAACAATATCATAACCGCCATCAATAAAAGACAGTACTGTGCAGCCGTCTTCATCGACCTGGCCAAGGCTTTCGACTCTGTCAATCACCACATTCTTATCGGCAGACTCAACAGTCTTGGTTTCTCAAATGACTGCCTCGCCTGGTTCACCAACTACTTCTCAGATAGAGTTCAGTGTGTAAATCGGAGGGCCTGTTGTCTGGGCCTCTGGCAGTCTCTATAGGGTGTCACAGGGTTCAATTCTCGGGCAAACTCTATTCTCTGTATATATCAATGATGTCGCTCTTGCTGCTGGTGATTCTCTGATCCACCTCTACGCAGACGGCACCATTCTGTATACATCTGGCCCTTCTTTGGACACTGTGTTAACATACCTGAGCTTCAATGCCATACAACACTCCTTCTGTGGTCTCCAACTGCTCTTAAATGCAAGTAAAACTAAATGCATGCTCTTCAACCAATTGCTGCCCGCACCCGCCCGACTAGCATCACTACTCTGTTTGGTTCTGACTTAGAATATGTGGACAACTACAAATACCTAGGTGTCTGGTTAGACTGTAAACTCTCCTTCCAGACTCACATTAAGCATCTCCAATCCAAAATTAAATCTATAATCGTCTTCCTATTTCTCAACAAAGCCTCCTTCACTCATGTTGCCAAACATACCCTCGTAAAACTGACTATCCTACCGATCCTTGACTTCCGGCGATGTCATTTACAAAATAGCCTCCAACACTCTACTTTGACTCTACTTTGATGTAGTCTATCACAGTGCCATCCATTTTGTCTGCAAAGCCCCAAATACTACCCACCACTGCGACCTGTATGCTCTTGTTGGGTGGCCCTCGCTACATATTCATCGCCAAACCCACTGGCTCCAGGTCATCTATAAGTCTTTGCTAGGTAAAGCCCCGCCTTATCTCAGCTCACTGGTCACTATAGCAACACCCACCCGTAGCACGTGCTCCAGCAGGTATATTTCGCTGGTCATCCCCAAAGCCAACACCTCCTTTGGCCGCCTTTCCTTCCAGTTCTCTGCTGCCAATGACTGGAACGAATTGCAAAAATCACTGAAGTTGGAGACTTGTATCTCCCTCACTAACTTTAGCATCAGTTGTCAGAGCATCTTACCGATCACTGCACCTGTACACAGCCCATCTGTAAATAGCCCACCCAACTACTTCATCCCCATATTGGTTTTTTTTTTCCAACTCTTTTTCACCCCAGTATCTCTACTTGTATATCATCATCTGGACATCTATCACTCCAGTGTTAATGCTAAATTGAAATTATCTCACCACTATGGCCTATTTATTGCCTTACCTCCCTAATCTTACTATATTTGCACACACTGTACATACATGTTTCTATTGTGTTTTTGACTGTACAATTTTTTATTCCATGTGTAACTCTGTGTGGTTGTTTTTTGTCACACTGCTTTACTTTATCTTGGCCAGGTCGCAGTTGTAAATGAGAACATGTTCTCAACTGGGTTACCTGGTTAAATAAAGTTGAAATAAATAAAAATTAAGAAATAAAAGTACTATGTCTATGTTAGACCATCATAGATACAGTACAATTTGAGATGGTTGATTAGTTCAGCACATCAGGCCTCACAGCAGAAATGACATTTCTATGATCTTATCATATTTAACAAACATTGTTCAATTAATTAATCTATTACAACAATATCAATGACACAGATAATGAAAGAAATTAATACATATCACATTTGAACTTGACCTGAACACTGGTGTTCATCAATTATAATGTCTCTATTTATCTGTGATCCCTCTGTGTGGTCATATATCTGACCCATCAAAGTGTCAGGCTGATCATTAATGAGGTATCAGTCTGCTATGGTGACCAGGTGTTTGGCTCCTGTACAGTGACTCTGTCACATTAAGTACTGTAGTTATGGAAGGCAGCCTGCCTCTCTAAAATCCAGTGTGTCTGAAGAGCTGTAAAGTTGTTTAGGAGCCATGAATAGGGTGACCATGTCTATCGGTGCCATCTTGCTATCAGATGTGTGTGTATTGTTATGTATTGTTGGATACTACTGCACTGTTGGAGCTAGGAACACAAGCATTTAGCTAGGTATTACTGCACTGTTGGAGCTAGGAACACAAGCATTTAGCTAGGTATTACTGCACTGTTGGAGCTAGGAACACAAGCATTTAGCTAGGTATTACTGCACTGTTGGAGCTAGGTACACAACCATCTAGCTAGGTATTACTGCACTGTTGGAGCTAGGTACACAAGCCTTGTGTACGCAACCACAAACTTTGATTGGATTTGAGCTGTAGGCCCATTTAATGCCACACTCCATAGAATAGCTTTCCTTTTAAAGGCTGTGATCTTCCTCTATAAGCCATGTTTAAAATAATGGTCATTATTTACATACATTCCCAATATCAGATTACACAGTATATACTGACTGATTTGTACTGTAAATTACTTTTCAATTTCCACTGATGTACTCTGTTTACTCTCCCTCTCAATATTACTCAAGCGTTACTCTAATAGCTCTTTGTACATCCTTCAATCCTTCCTTGTTTTTAACTGGTTAGCAAAAATGTGAGCCAAGTAAAAAAAATTGGTACAAGTGTGTTCGTTTGTGTGATCACATGTCCGTGTTTGGGTGAACTAAATCAGATTGAGACAAAGCTGGCTGGTTATCGTTCTAAGGAAATATAATAATTCCATTTTACGATCTTACATTTTATTTAGTTAGTAATGGCATTGTGAAATGAGGCAGAGCCTCTCTTTCCCTAAGAAGCTGTGTGACAATAGTTTGTTTTGGACCATCTCCATGACAAGTATTACAGAATGGCAACGAAATAAGAATCTAGAGACAAAAATGTATTCCAAAACTCAAAGATTTTTCAGTATATTTTTGAAGAGGCAATAAATGAAAAAGCAACAATTATGATCTGCTGAAGTCCTAGAAACCTCAATCAGAAGGTAATGGACAAAGAAGTCAAGCAAGCTGAAAAATGTGCATATTAATTGATTACAAATCATGATCAAAGTCACCAGTGCCTCACCATCGTTACTGTGATGGAAATACAACACCAAGCACATCCTTGTCAGTGATGGAACAAAGTCCAATATCTCATTCCCACTTCATTAGAAATATACTGCATTTCCTCAAGCAAGTAAAAAGGCAACCACAGTTGAGTAGTTGAGTGACTATTTAAGTAGGAATGTGGGCGTATTTAGTGGGGAATGTCCTATGATCATAAAAACTGTACTGTATGTACGATACAATGACAAAACTTAATTTTCTCCACTTAGGGTACATACAGATATAGGATCTTCATTTGAGCCAGTTTGATAGAGCAGGAAAATAATCCTGCAGCAACAGGAAATGTGAATTATAACCTTTATTTAGCTAGGCAAGTCAGTTAAGAACAAATTCTTATTTTCAATGACGGCCTAGGAACAGTGGGTTAACTGCCTTGTTCAGAGGTAGAACGACAGATTTCTACCTTGTCAGCTCAGGGATTCGATCTTGCAACCTTTCGGTTACAAATCCAACGTTCTAACCACTAGGCTACCTGCCGCCCCATAATTAATGGACATTTATGTAGGGGTTGATACATTTTTATTTAGGGAAAATCAAGTCTGAATTTTAAAAGTGGAAATTACAAACTTTAGAAGCTTTTTTTTATAAACTCAAGTTAGCATTTCCTTCTGTGCAGGAAAATTCTCAGCAACAAAAGAGTAATCAAATTAGGACCCTACATCTGTAGCTGATATCAGCACTCCTACTGTGAGACTCTTTAAGAATTCGGCCCAGAACACATTGTTGGTATCCTACCTGTAATTCTGCTTCTCGCTGCCGATGTAGAAGCGGTCGTAATGGGAGAAGGCCTGCTGTCCGTCCCAGTCGGTCACTTCCACCCTCAGGTTGTAGGGCCTCTGACTGGTCAGCAGGAACACAAACTCATTCCCCAGCCAGTGTTCTCCAAACAGACTCCCAAAGCCCTGAAACAGCACAACAGCACAGCAACACTTGTGTGCGTAAGCCTCCAGTCTCCTGTTTCTGTAGTGTAAGGCAGCTTGACAAGTACAAGTACAAGTACACCCCTTGGACAGGACACTAGTCTGTCGCAGGGCCTTGTCCCAGCAACACATGGAGCTATAGAAAAATAATTAATGTCATATCAGGTTCTTCTACAGGGACAAGATCACAAAACCTATATGGTTCTAGGTAGAACCTGTTAGAGGGATGTTCTACTCAGTGAATCTTTTTTTAAAGAATTATGTTCTGTGTTTTACTCTTTTGAGACACAGATGAGATATATATATATATATATATATACACAGTTGAAGTCGGAAGTTTACATACACCTAAGCCAAATACATTTAAACTCAGTTTTTCACAATTCCTGACATTTAATCCTAGTAAAAATGTCTTAGGTCAGTTAGGATCACCACTTTATTTTAAGAATGTGAAATGTCAGAATACTAGTAGAGAAAATTTCAATACAGATTTTATTTCTTTCATCACATTCCCAGTGGGTCAGAAGTTTACATACACTCAATTAGTATTTGGTAGCATTGCCTTTAAATTGTTTAACTTGGGTCAAACATTTCGGGTAGCCTTCCACAAGCTTCCCACAATAAGTTGGGTGAATTTTGCCCATTCCTCCTGACAGAGCTGGTGTAACTGAGTGAAGTTTGTAGGCCTCCTTGCTCGCACACGCTTTTTCAGTTCTGCCCACAAATTGTCTATAGGATTGAGGTCAGGGCTTTGTGATGGCCACTCCAATACCTTGACCTTGTTCTCCTTAAGCCATTTTGCCACAACTTTGGAAGTATGCTTGGGGTCATTGTCCATTTGAAAGACCCATTTGCAACCAAGCTTTAACTTCCTGACTGATGTCTTGAGATGTTGCTTCAATATATCCACATACTTTTCCTCCCTCATTATGCCATCTATTTTGTGAAGTGCACCAGTCCCTCCTGCAGCAAAGCAACCCCACAACTTGATGCTGCCACCCCCGTGCTTCACGGTTGGGATAGTGTTCTTCGGCTTGCAAGCCTCCCTCTTTTTCCTCCAAACATAACAATGGTCATTAAGGCCAAACATTTCTATTTTTGTTTCGTCAAACCAGAAGACATTTCTCCAAAAAGTATGGTCTTTGTCCCCATGTGCAGTTGCAAACCGTAGTCTGGCTTTTTTTATGGCGGTTTTGGAGCAGTGGCTTCTTCCTTGCTGAGCGGCCTTTCAAGTTATGTTGATATAAGACACATTTTACTGTGGATATAGATACTTTTGTACCTGTTTCCTCCAGCATCTTCACAAGGTCCTTTGCTGTTGTTCTGGGATTGATTTGCACTTTTCACACCAAAGTACATTATTCTCTAGGAGACAGAACGCGTCTCCTTCCTGAGCGGTATGACGGCTGAGTGGTCTTAGTATATGTAAACTTCTGACCCCCCGGAATTGTGATACAGTGAATTATAAGTGAAGTAATCTGTCTGTAAACAATTGTTGGAAAAATGACTTATGTCATGCACAAAGTAGATGTCCTAACTGACTTGCCAAAACTATAGTTTGTTAACAAGAAATTTGTGGAGTGTTTGAAAAACGAGTTTTAATGACTCAAACCTAAGTGTATGTAAACTTCCGACTTCAACTTTATGTATATATAAATATAGATAGAGATATATATAGAGAGAGAAATATAGAGAGAGATATATAGATAGATCGAGAGAGAGATATAGATATAGAGATAGATATAGCCTCTAGTATTTATGCTGCAATAGTTTGTGCCGGGGTCTAGGATCAGTCTGTTATATCTGGAGTATTTCTCCTGTCTTAT
Source organism: Brachymystax lenok tsinlingensis (assembly GCA_030435695.1). Lineage (NCBI taxonomy): Eukaryota > Metazoa > Chordata > Actinopteri > Salmoniformes > Salmonidae > Brachymystax > Brachymystax lenok. The sequence goes on from CM059789.1 coordinate 59,849,116, forward strand.
CCGGTGTCCTGTGAGAATTTAAGTATGCTCCCTCTAACTCTCTCTCTCTCTTTCTCTCTTTCTCTCTTCTCTCTGAGGACCTGAGCCCTAGGACCATGCCTCAGGACTACCTGGCCTGATGACTCCTTGCTGTCCCCAGTCCTCCTGCTGTCCCCAGTCCACCTGCTGCTGCTCCAGTATCAACTGTTCTGCCTGCGGCTATGGAACCCTGACCTGTTCACCGGACGTACTACCTTGTCCCAGACCTGCTGTTTCGACTCTCTCTCTCTACCGCACCTGCTGTCTCTAATTCTGAATAATCGGCTATGAAAATCCAACTGACATTTACTCCTGAGGTGCTGACATGTTGCACCCTCTACAACCACTGTGATTATTATTATTTGACCCTGCTGGTCATCTATGAACGTTTGAACATCTTGGCCATGTACTGTTATAATCTCGACCCGTCACAACCAGAAGAGGACTGGCCACCCCTCAGAGCCTGGTTCCTCTCTAGGCTTCTTCCTAGGTTCCTGCCTTTCTAGGGAGTTTTTCCTAGCCATCGTGCTTCTACATCTGCATTGCTCACTGTTTGGGGTTTTAGGCTGGGTTTCTGTATAGCACTTTGTGACATCGGCTGATGTAAAAAGGGCTTCATAAATACATTTGATTGATTGATTGATAAAGAGATAGAGATTTAGATATAGAGAAATATAGATATAGATAGAAAGATATAGAGAAAAAGAGATATAGATATAGAGAGAGAGTGTTGGAGTCTGCAGCACCAGTACTGTACAGTAACAGTACAGTACCGGCACACAGAACAGACCTTGGACTGGATCTTTCTTTACCAGAGACATTTCAAATCAAATCAAATCAAATTTATTTATAAAGCCCCCCTTACATCAGCTGATGTCACAGAGTGCTGTACAGAAACCCAGCCTAAAACCCCAAACAGCAAGCAATGCAGGTGTAAAAGCACGGTGGCTAGGAAAAACTCCCTAGAAGGCCAAAACCTAGGAAGAAACCTAGAGAGGAACCAGGCTGTGAGGGGTGGCCAGTCCTCTTCTGGCTGTGCCGGGTGCAGATTATAACAGAACATGGACAAGATTTTAAAATGTTCATAAAACAGGCAGAACAGTTGTAACTGGAGAAGCAGCACGGCCAGGTGGACTCGGGACATCCGGGTAGGCCTTGAGGAATGGTCCTAATGCTCAGGTCCTCCGAGAGAGAGAGAGAGAGAGAGAGAAGAAGAAAGAAAGAGAGAGATAATTAGAGCGAGCATACTTAAATTCACACAGGACACCAGATAAGAGAAGAAATACTCCAGATATAACAGACGGACCCTAGCACCCGACACATAAACTACTGCAGCATAAATACTGGGGGTGAGACAGGAGGGGTCGGAGACACTGTGGCCCCGTCCGACGAAACCCGGACAGGGCCAAACAGGCAGGATATAACCCCACCCACTCTGCCGAAGCACAGCCCCCACACCACTAGAGGGATATCTTCAACCACCAACTTACCATCCTGAGACAAGGCCGAGTATAGCCCACAAGATCTCCGCCACGGCACCAGAAGCCAGTGACTCAGCCCCTGTAATAGGGTTAGAGGCAGAGAATCCCAGTGGAGGGGAACCGGCCAGGCAAAAGACAGCAAAAGACAGCAAGGGTATCAACATTTGAATGGTGATCTAAGCACACCATGTTTAGACTCAACTTAACCAGTTTCCTCTCTTTGTCGTTTTCTCTCAGAAGTGTTCAATCAGAGGCCATTAGTGTCATGATGAAACACTCCCAACAGAGGGGTCACCGAGCGAACACATACCCCATGAACAGCAAATAATCTATTCTCAATGGGGGAAGACATGAGAGAACCCGCTGCATGCCAGTGTCTTTGCCAGGCTATACTCCACACTTCCTTAGCCCCTGACTGGAGGACAGTCCTCTCACTCAGCCCAGAGGCCCAAAGCCTTTTTAGCCACAGGGCTCTGTCAAGGCCTGGTGGGGTTGGCAGTGGCAACACAGTGGATACATCCCAAATGGTCCCTATCTATTTTAAAGTACAATACTTTTGACCAGGGCCCATAGGGCACCCTATTTCCATAGGGCTTTGGTCAAAAGTAGTGCACTATATAGGGAATAGGGTGGCACTTGGGACACACAAAGTCTGTTTCGTGCTATGCATTTGTGCTTGCTCATTTCTCTGTTGTAGTTTGACATATACATTCTATTGGTGGAATGTTGAGCAATGTAGAGATTCATATTTTCCAAGTTTCAATACCTGGAACAATTCCTATTTATCCCGAGAGTCCCGGGAAATACTCCACACATCGGATGTGCCCATTTAAAGCTTTTAAAACCAAGATTTGGTCACCATGCTAGGGTTCTCCCCAAGTAAGAGGGGTGCTGCGCCACTATGGAAAGATTTCAGAGCAAATTAAATGGAACAAAAGTCAAGTGAACAAACTTGCTAAACTTGCTAGATAACCTCCTTCAACGAATATCTCCCATGTTTGGCTAAATCAAGTTGATGATTATACAGATAGCAGATCAGCTCATGAATAATGGGGAGATTAAGTGGAAATAGTTTAAATATCAAGGTATCTTAATGAGGACTGTTTAAAAAATATCCATATCTACTTTCATATCGTTTGTTGATCACACATTCTCTATGAGACAGCACAGAGAAGCGTGGGAAAGAGGTATTTTGACATGTATAGGCGAGAGACATGCTTTGATAATGCAACCTATGGATTACAGAATAAAATGAGCTACAGAAGTGAGACAGGAGTCAGGATTTTGAGTTTCATTGGGATTGCGAGTGGATAGGGAAATAGCCTAGGTTCTAGGACGAGAAGATAGAATTTTCCCTTATGCCTTGTTAACAGACTTCATGCCTGTAACAGAGATGCATATGTAGTGAATTGTAATAGAGATCCTACGTAGTGAATTGTGCATAGGTCTATCAAATTTGTGACTGTCTGAAGATTTACAATGACAGCTTAAAGAGGCCCACACTCTTTAATAGGCTATATCGTAAGGGTTTCCTGTAGGGTTTATTAACTGCATACGGGTCATGTGTGCAGTCCAGCACGACCGGCAGTGTCAATTATGCGTTCGCTTTAAATTTATGGCTAATTTTTTTGTCAAATATGCTAGACTAAAGGTTTCCATGCGACAACCTGTTTGGATAATGTCCAATAAATGTTTTTGTTAATCTTTTGACGAGGGATTTCATTAGTGCAGACATTGGGGAATTTTGTTGTAATTTCCCGGGTCTTGTCATGTATTTTTTGGGGTAAACGTGAAGAGTGTTCCCAGTACAGTCCCGGGATCCCCATGTTAATCCCTGGTGCTATGTATTCACCAACATCAGAAGAATGCTGTGAGGATATCCCACCCTGTCCTCCTCACCATCTTGTACTCCTTCCACGTCCTCTGGAAGTCCATGGTTCCGTCTTTTCTCCTCTGAATGACGGACCATCCTCCCCCTGCTGCCTCCATGTTACAGTAAACCTACAGAGAGAGAGAGAGAGAGAGAGAGAGAGAGAGAGAGAGAGAGAGAGAGAGAGAGAGAGAGAGACAGAAAGACAGTGATATGAGTAGCTTACACACTACTCTCACACATGCAGCGAATATTATGACAATAAAGACTGTTTCCTGTAGAAGAGTGACTCCTGTAGATGAGGCTCCCTGGTCCTTAGTTTTGTGTACCATGGTCAGGCCACGATGACGGAATGTGTCCTAAGCCCAGGGACGTAGCTTAGTGTAACCATGGACACTGACAGCAGCACAGCTGATAATGGACAGCAACACACTGCCAGTCAGCCATCTGTGGCTTGGCAGGACACTACTGAGGAGGAGGACATCTGCTGTGTAGCTGTGCTGAAGAGGCCAGCCAAGAGTATTTCCAGCTCCAGCATATCACCCAGCCAGCCAGCCAGCCAATACCTGACATATTCCTGGGATATTGTTGTTGAATCTTTTGGCAAGCGGCTTTAGAGTACCGTATATTAATTGCTGCCACTTCACTTGCACGTAAACTAAAGTGGGTTACAGTCAAAAAAAGTGCAGCCGTTTAATTTTTCATGTCTGTTTTTGCTGTTTCCATGCAGAGGTAAAGCCAGCCCTGCATATATAATCTAATATATTCCTCTATAATACACATCCTGCTAATAGAATTTACATCTATTTTCCCCCTCTAATATTTATTGAAGATAATATATCAAGTTTTCTGTACCTTTTTGGTCTCCTGTGCGTTGATGTGAATAGTATATACTCCACTGTTGTTGAAGCCAGCTTGAAAGATTTCAGAGCAGTCCCGAAACTTTCTCTCCTCATGAGATGAATCTCTCTGCTTAAAGGCAAGGTTGCTGTTTGGGACCACTGTTTAAATAGATCATGAAACAAGAGCAAACACATTATCAGCTAGGCTCCAATTTGAATGCAACCAAAATCCTTTGTAATCAACAGCCCAGACTGTGTCAGTTCATATTAGAACAGGTTCTTATGTTCTGGAATGCATCTTCTTATGATCTTAGAACATGTGGACATTGAAATGAAGGCCTGTCCGGACCAAGTTTCAACCGTCCATGGACATCGGCCGGTGCTCACTGGGTTAGTCCAGTTATATGCGTTATCTATGCCCAGAGAATATCTGGTCTGAACCTGTGAACATTTGGCACAATATATCCTCCAGTACCTCTGTTGTATTTAACCCTACCTAGAGCTTATAAAGCCAACTCCTTCTTCCTGCAAATCATTCCTATCTATGCTATGATATTCATACCCCAGAGTATTTTATTTCTACTTTCTGTAACAGGAAACATTGGCCCCAGTATCCATCCAGTACCTCCAGAGCCTCTGTCCTTAGAGCAGAGTTTCAGCAGACTGTTGACGGTGTCAGTGAGCTGCTGCTGTTGGCTAAGCAGGATACTGTTGTTGCCAGTGGCCTGGTCCAGATGGGTCTGTAGCTCTGTGATCACACTGCTCTGTCTGGCTACCAGCTGCTGCAGGCTGGACCTCTCCTCCTGTAAGGTAACCAGCTCCTCATGGTGCCCAGACTCCAGCTCCTGCATCTTCTGCTCCAAGAGCCTGATCAATACAAGTAATTTGAAAATCAGTTGATCGGTCGATCAGTCAGTCGGCCAATAAATCAAGACAGAACTGTTCATGGGAAGAAAATCATTCATGTTGATTTTACCTGTTCTTGTCGTGCAGCTTGCTGATCTCTGTAGATTGGTGGAGGAGCTGGGTCTCCAGTTTGTTGGTGGACAGAGAGTTCTCCAGAAGCTGAATCTCCAGCCTGGAGGTCTGATTCAACACCTGTCCATCAGGAATTTGTTACTATCGTTCATATTCACCCAAGTGTATAGACATCTATATAGGCTAAAAGTGGCACCATGTATTTTAATGTACTTCATAGGCCTATTCATCCAATCAAATGAGGATAATTGCTGAGTAGACTACATGATTAAGAAGTAAGTGTTACTGATATCATAACATGCACTTGAATGTTCTTCAAGAGGGATATTTGTATATGATTCATACTGCACCTGGATCTCTACATCTGTCAGTTTCCGTGTGTGCTGGGCAGTCTGGGTCAGGAGGTTGGTGCCTAGATCCAAGATGGCGGCTGTGTGGTTGTGGACAGCACTCTGCTGCAGCTGAGCCATCTCCACATTCAGACTGTCCTTCACATATTTCTCAATCTGACACACAAACACAGACGAGGTATAAAAGGGATGTCTAGGGCTTTACCTCTCTCGCCAGACTCCAGGTGTTCTGCACACTCACATTAAATTTCAATTTTGGTAATGTTCTAGGAACGTTCTCCAACTGGCTTAACATTGAAAATGTTCTCACATAGTTCAGAGAACGTTATGAAACACCTTCCTTTTGTGGGAATTTCAGTACTTCAGCATAACGTTTCCTACAGGTTTCCTCATGGTTCTATTTAAAGTAATGTTCTCAAATTGTTCCAAGAACGTTAAGAAAACGTTCCATAAAAACCACAAGAAAACTTCAGTAACATTCAGAGAACATTTAAAGAATGTTATTTAAAAACAAATACATTCCGTTCTCAGCATCAACAAAACTCTATCCTCTGTCTTGTTAAGTGTGTGATCTTAATGAGTGTTTGTTTCCTATTAAAATGGGGTCTGTTTGAATAGACAAAAATGAACAACTGTGAATGCGTAGAAAAAAACATGGCACACTACGTATCTCCATCCTGGTGGCACAGTGGACTAATTCCATGGATAGACGACAGAAGATGATAGGTTAAAATCTCACTGATGCCATGTCACAATAAAAAAGACATGTGTTTGGATGATTAATGCAAACACATTTATAGGGTTAGTGTCCTATACATGTGTTGGCTGACAACGTCATGAAAATGGGGCTGTGAAATGTGCTTTGTTATGATTCTGAACCATCAGATAGCAAGCAACAGTGACAAAGAATCTGCCATGTGGGCAATAGTAGGTGGCTAGTTTTATCTTGTTCTTGAAACCATGTCGTGTTTTCACTGATTTCATGTCAATGCTTATATGGCTAAAATTTTCTAGCTAGCTAACCAATAACTGTAATGATGTATTTGTGCTCATTGTGAAAATGTATTTATGCTTTCAATAAACATTTAAAGACAAAACATAGTTTACATGTTGTCAACAATCTAAGCCAACCACGTCTGTTTTACCTCATATTTGTGCAGGTGTTGGTTTTGTTGCTAAACAACCAACTGGTCTATCTGTGCTTGCAGTTCAAAAAAGTCAACCCAAAATAAGCTAGCAGTGTTATTAAAAGTCTTATTGAAACATGGTGAATGTTATTAAAAAAACTCAAAACAACCTATAATATCCGTTCTCAGAACCTCTCTGCAACCTAAAAATAAACGCTCCCAGAACAGAGACAAAATCTTCTGTTCTCAGAACGTTTGAAAACTTTGTTTTACCGGTCAGGAAACGGATGGCTTCGGTTCCACAACCGATGTGAAACCAAAAAGATACGTTCCCACAACTTCCAAGGAACCAACCAGAAATAACAAAATTATATCCAGGGAAGAAAAAAGATTGGATATGTATTCATTCCCTTTATTCATTTTGGATTTAAGGATTTACTGCATCTATATGGTCCTGTCTAAGGATTTTCCTGGCCCCTGGTCAGCTACTTAGGGAGGGATCTTTCAGGGTTGTTGACTTCAGTCATTTCCTTTTAGTCAACCAGGAGAGATCAGTCATGGGACTGCATCTGTATGTTTTCTGCCACAGATACATCATGTGGACAGGGCTCAGCTGCCAATGACATTATCCATCTGAAGTTTACTATCCTGATGATAATTACAATGAGGAGAGAGGTCTTTCCCAGCAATGTGCTTTAAAAATATATCTCAGGGTCATTCAGTGATTCATTGAAGTTTATAGTTTTCCTGTTACCCCGGCTTTTAAGCCATGGCCTTTTCAGTTCATGTGAATCAGTTTAGCCTTGGACAACTTTTCAAACTATGTATTTCCAAAAATGTACAGTTTGGAAATTACAGTTACAGTTAGGTAGTAATGGTATATGAAATATTTACATTATCCCTGATTTGACGTAACAAATCACCCTAAGTATGATTTTCAACTTGAGAATGTCTACTTTGTGGCTAGTTTCCCTCTGCACAGACAGAGGAAAGGCCTGGTCTCTATGACACTTACTGAAAGTGCAATGTCAGACTGTTTATCTCTGCTGCAATGTGGTCTGAACAGATTCCCACGAAGACAATTGAGTAGTCGGCTAATGGAATCAGACAGGAACAAAATGGATTGCTATTAATCTGTAAGATCAGAGTGCATTAAGATGTCAATGTCAATGCAGAGGAAAGAAAGAGAAGGGCTAGTGCACTGTACACGTTGATCAGGATAAAACCTGTCAAGTGGCAGTCTCCTTATTACAATGTCCAGAGTCCTCAAATAATCGCACACTACATTAGACATAAGAAACCCAGAGGAGTAGTTGCAGGGCCGGATTACCACATTTGGGGCCCCGGGGCACCTACCAAATATACAGTATCAGTCAAAAGTTTGGACACACCTACTCATTCAAGGGTTTTCCTTCATTTGTACTATTTTATACATTGTAGAATAATAGTTAAGACATCAAAACTATGAAATAACACATATGGAATCATGCAGTGAACAAAAAAGTGTTCAACAAATCAAAATATATTCTATATTTGAGATTTTTCAAAGTAACCACCCTTTGCCTTGATGATAGCTTTGCACACTCTTGGCATTCTCTCAACCAGCTTCATGAGGAATTATTTTCCAACAGTCTTGAAGAAGTTCCCACATATGTTGAGCTCTTGTTGGCTGCTTTCCTTCACTCTGCGGTCCAACTCATCCCAAACCATCTCAATTGGGTTGAGGTCGGGTGATTGTGGAGGCCAGGTCATCACTCTCCGTCTTCATCAAATAGCCCTTGCACAGCCTGGAGATGTGTTTTTGGTCATTGTCCTGTTGAAAAACAAATGATAGTCCCACCCAGCGCAAAACAGATGGGATGGCATACCGCTGCAGAATGCTGTGGTAGCCATGCTGATTAAGTGTGATTTAAATTCTAAATAAATCACTGACAGTGTCACCAGCAAAGCGCCATCACACCTCTGTTCACCTACTCTGCTTCTCACAGTAGTTGGAACCAAAGATCAAAAATGTACTCATCAGACCAAAGGACAGATTTCCACCGGTCTAATGTCCATTGCTCGTGTTTATTGTCCCAAGCAAGTCTCTTTTTATTATTGGTGTCCTTTAGTAGTGGTTTCTTTGCAGCAATTTGACCATGAAGGCCTGATTCACGCGGTCTCCTCTGAACAGTTTATGTTGAGATGTGTCTGTTACTTGAACTCTGTGAACTCTCTAATGAACTTATCCTCTGCAGCAGAGGTAACTCTGGGTCTTCCTTTCCTGTGGCGGTCCTCATGAGACAGTTTCATCATAGCGCTTGATGGGTTTTGCGACTGCACTTGAAGAAACATTCAAAGTTCGTGACATTTTCCGGAATGACTGGCCTTTATGTCTTAAAGTAATGATGGACTGTAACTTCTCTTTGCATATTTGAGCTGTAATTGCCACAATATGGACTTGGTATTTTACCACATAGGGCTTACTTCTGTATACCACCCCTACCTTGTCACAACACAACTGATTGGCTCAAATGCATTAAGAAGGAAATAAATTCCACAAATTAACTTTTAACAAGGTACACCGGTCTATTTAAATGCATTCCATGTGACTACCTCATGAAGCTGGTTGAGAGAATGCCAAGAGTGTGCAAAGCTGTCATCAAGTCAAAGGGTGGCTACTTTGAAGAATCTCAAATATAAAATAACACCTTTTTGGTTACTAAATGACTCCATATGTGTTATGTCATAGTGTTGATGTATCCACTGTTATTCTACAATGTAGAAAAAAATGAAAAAAAACTGGAATGGGTGTGTCCAATCTTTTGACTGGTACTGTACTGTATATAGTTTTTTATTATTAGTTTTGGGAAAACAAATGTATTTTAGGAAAACAGCTAACGTCCTGCATTTCAACATATTTTGCCATGGGGCAGAGAGTAAAATGTGCAGTTTTATAATTCTATTCTACACATTTTTCCATGGGGCGGAGAGAAAGATGTTGTGTTTTCTAGCTCATCTCATGCTAGTCTTCACATTTTGCCATGAAGCTGAGAGAAACTGTTGCAGTTTTAAATCAAATTTCCTGCAATTCTTCACACTTTTCCATTGTCTCTAGGGGGTCGGGGGCCCCAGGGCACTTGCCCTGCGTGCGCATTAAGTAATCCAGCCCTGAGTAGTTGTAGTCGACACAAGATAACCAGAATGAATTTTGAGGAAAGCCTTTACGTATCATTTTGTTGGTTGGCAATGTATGCAGCATACAGAATACTTTCACACAATCAACCTCTCTAAGATTGTATTATCTTGGCACATATTATGGGAAATCTGGAGTTTACATAGAGGTCCTTTAACATGTGGGCATGGGCTGTCATATGTCAATGTTTATGGCTTTTGATTAAACAATTAAACGACAGCTATCTACAACACTTGCCATCTTATTCATTAGCATTTATGTTATGTTATGTTCATATATCATAAACACTCTTCTAAACCATTGTGGAACAAATTGGTGCCAAACACGAACAAACGTTCAGTTCATTCAGTTTAACCTATGGATGAACCTCTCACATGAGGAAAACACATTACCTCAGTACCACACTATAGCGTTCATTTAATCAAAGAATGGCCATGGAGAGGAACTCCTGAAACTATGAAGACAGTGAAACTGATATCCCACAAATACACTGAGGAGCATGACCCCACATAAAAACTATTATTGTTGCTTTCTTAACTGTCAACTGATCTCCTGGCTGTTTTCAGATGCACATATCAAACCCATTTGAGGGGGCATTGAGACCAAGAATAGTTTATCATGTATGCAGGGTTACAAGTGCTCACTCTTAAGCATAGCCTGTATTACATTATACCAAATGCAATTACCAAACACAGCACTGGTAATACTGAAGTGGTAGTCTGTTACTAGTGAAGTGGCCTTGTTTTCCTTGACAGAATCATCTCTGGTATTCCTTGGAATGTGAATTCTGCTGGCCTAGGTCCCGGTGGGTCAGGGAACACACACACACACAAACACACACACAGACACACAGAGACAGACAGACAGACCACAGCCTAACGCTGAGCCAATTCCTTGAAATTTCCCCCCCACCCCCAGCCATGGATTGGGCCAATGTGACCCAGTGTGAGAGGGTTCAGACAGACAACACAGTGTTTTCTTAAGGAAAGCCAGGCCAGCCGGACACACTCAGAACATCACAACCCAGCGACCAAGAGCCACAGCCAGTCTGTCACATTTTACCACGGCCCAGTCAAACAAATCCCTGCCATCAATCTCTTATCCCTGGGCTGCAACATAGCCCCTGGGTCCACACACACTGGAACAATAGTCAATAGTAGTCATTTAGAGCTGTTCGGTGTATTGAGTAATCCAAACAGATCTCCCCAAATATACAGTATCTATTGTATACTGTACTATGGGGAGTAAAATGTAGATAGGCTGTAAAGTAATGATGAATTGTTATTGCTCCTGAGTAAACAGAGACAGAGGAAAGAGATGGATCCAGGAGGGACCGAGCCAAATGTTGTCCTACAAAAATAATATTCATTATGGCAGGACACATTTGGCTCGGCCAAAATAGTTAATGGGGTTGAAACACACTCAATGCTGATAATGTGCACAAATCTTTTCCATTTCCCAAAATATAGTATTTTCAACTGTTTGAAGCTGGTGTACACAACAGAAAGTAAAAGACGCAAAAAACTAAACTTAAGAAAGGGAAGCATAGAAATAGCGAACATAGAACCGGTCTACCACTTCTTAGACTTGCTTTCAACGACAATGACAGATTTATAACTCACATTTATATGTGAATTTGGTCCGGTCGCCCCAAAAGGTTCAATATTGCAGCTTTAATACAGTATAAAACACTACTGAAATGCAGTATACTTTCTAGCTTTGACCAAATGTTCCACCTCTATACAACTTTGATAACAACAATGGCTAATGTGTTATAAATGCAATAGCACACAGTTCAATCTGATAAAAAGATGATCATTTTGACCTGCACAGCTATGGGACATGGCATGCATTTCCTTCCAGAGTATAGATATCTGATGAAGCTCTGTTTAGACCTAAACGTCAGGCTTTAATCTGTATATCAACTACTACTATACTGTATGTGTGGAGAACATGCTCTTACTTTCTGAAGCCACTGTGTGTAGTTGTCCATGACGTGCTCCAGGTGTTGGATCCTCTGGCTGCTCAGAGCCAGGGCCGGTCCTGGGAGCTTGGGCTTTATCAGGGGGGCATCTCCCTGTAGAGTGTTCCCCTGGTACTGGCCCTGTCCCTGGCTGGTGCTGGAGCTGCGGACCACCTCCGCATCCGTCCAGCACGGCCTGTTCCCCCCAGCGTTCTCTGGTAGCAGGAAGGTATAGGTGCAGGATCCGTGCTGGATAGAGTTGTACTGGCGAGCGTTAGTGTTAGTGCTGGCGATCATGGACCCGCTGCCAGCTATGTCCCCTGGGCCCCTGGGCAGCTCTTCCAGAGACACAGATACACAGCCCGTCAGCAGCAGCAGAAGGGCAGCCAGAACCAGCCAGATCATGTGGCAGCTGGGCTGGCAGGGCAGGAAGTACCACGGCATGGCAGCAGGAAACACAGGCTAACGGTCCTCCTTTATGCCTTCCAACTAGACTGTCTGTCTGTCTTCTGTCTCTATTCACAGCATGTCTTCCTGACCTGTCGTCAATCAGACGGTTGGGAGGTAGACCGTCGGTCCAGAAAGATGACCGCTTCCCATCAGTAGGAATGGATGAAAAGTCCTCTCAAGTCTCAATGTGGAACTCATTCCAATTCATCACCAGTTGTCTTGTTAGTTGTTGTTGCTGGTCCAGATCCAGGCCAGGGATCCACACTACACAGTTGTGTGATGTAGACTACATTGTCAGTCAGTGGAGTGATCTGTGTTGTATCCTCCTCCTTATGGCTGACTGTATGGAGTGCTGTTCCTCCTGTCTGCCTGTCTGTCTGTGAGCTTAGAGTGTTTTAATGGGGGACACTGGAACGTCCAACTCTGGGCAGACTCTGTGCCTCCCATACTGAGGGACTGATCGAATGGAATGTGAGAGAGAGAGAGAGTATGGGGTCGTGTGTGTTTGAGAGAGAGAGAGAGAGAGAGAGAGAGAGAGAGAGAGAGAGAGAGAGAGAGAGAGAGAGAGAGAGAGAGAGAAAGGTATGAGATTCAGTTCTATTAATATATTCCTGATTTGAAAACACTTTCACAACACATGCTTGAATGAATGCCTGGTCCATATATAATGACCCAACAGTCTATGTAATTCAGACAGATATCTACAGAGAACAGGAGATGGGCTCTCAGACACTCTTTATGTACAGTGTCTTCATTTCATCTTCATTTAATCATGAAATCTTATCCAGCTCTCCCGCATAGAAATGTAAACATCTCCCATATAGAACATAAACTGTTGTTTCAATGTATGGAAAGAGGATGGTTCTCTGGGGAAATTAGGGACAACTCTGAGGGCACGCTCTGCCATCTTTAAAAGAACAAACCGTTTTCGGGTTTCAAGGTACCCTGATTGGGTACAACAAACTTTAAGTTTTTTGTTAGACAGCGTCTGCAAATTACACTGACATCCAGAAAATGGAGAACCCAATAGAATTGTGTCACTGAGCAGACACATTTTGTAGCCTACCATTGTTTACTATGGCATGCCAGATTACATATTTACTTGTGAATGTTTTCCCTAGACCCCTGCTAGACTTCAGGACTGAAGAGGTGTAGGAATCAAACTAAAGACCCCTGCTAGACTTCAGGACTGAAGAGGTGTAGGAATCAAACTAAAGACTCCTGCTAGACTTCAGGACTGAAGAGGTGTAGGAATCAAACTAAAGACCCCTGCTAGACTTCAGGACTGAAGAGGTGTAGGAATCAAACTAAAGACTCCTGCTAGACTTCAGGACTGAAGAGGTGTAGGAATCAAACTAAAGACCCCTGCTAGACTTCAGGACTGAAGAGGTGTAGGAATCAAACTAAAGACTCCTGCTAGACTTCAGGGCTGAAGAGGTGTTGTGGGATGGAGCAGAAGCTGACTCTTTCCATGTCCTCATTCTAGTGACCATGCTGTGGTTGTTGTCAGAAAGCTGCTCTTTCACCCATTTGGCTCCTAGACCCTGCTATGTTCCTTCCTCTCCTGCCACAGACAGTCACCGTGGAGTCTCAGAGAGGCTCGGCTCTTTCCCCCTCATCGTTTTAGTTTCTAGAATGAAACACTGTGTCACTGAGTGGTATGTGCCAAAGCCAAACTTGGAACTGGACTCCAAGTTCACACTTTAAATGACACCAGTGTATAAATACAGTACACACATTTGTCTAGAGCCCGATAGTGCTGTTTGTTCAACACAGTTTAAAGTTAAGTGACAGTGATAATGTTCAAATCAGGACATTGGTGAGGTAGGTGTTTGGCTACTGCAAGGGTAGTCAATCCTGTTCCAACCAGGCACCACACTGAGCTACTTAGCTAATTGATCAGTTCAGTGATTGCCTAAATTCAACACACCTGGTCGGTTAAATCAAAAACATGAAGCGCCAGCAGCACTCCAGGACCAGGGTTGCCTACCCATGGGCTACAGCTACGGGAATCCATGGAGTAGCAATGTGAAAGGCCTCCCTGCATTGCTATTGTTACAGTAACACAGGCGTTACTAAACTATCATCAGGAGAGCAGGGACTGCAGTAACATTGTGTGAACATAGTGTGCAGATTCAGAACACACCAAACCCCACACACCACCACAAATTATACTCATGTCCTCCAGGCTTGGCAACTATACTCAATTATACTCATGTCCTCCAGGCTTTGTTTTGGAAAGGGTGTGTGTGTTTTACTTGATTGAATGCATCAGACTTTAGAGATTTGGCGTGAACTATTTGTGAATGAAGTCACCCTTGTTGAGGGTCAAATGAAGCAACAAGGAGTTGGTGAGAAGTTGTTCATCTCTAAAGGAAGTGTATCATTCAGAATGTAAGTGCTAAAGAGCAGAAAACACTGTGATGGCTTCATATCCCCCTAGTGATGGCTTCACATTCCCATAGTGATGGCTTCATATTCCCCTAGTGATGGCTTCATATCCCCCTAGTGATGGCTTCATATCTCGATAGTGATGGCTTCATATCCCCATAGGCTGACCAATTTAAGGAAGATTAGAGTCAATACTGTAACTGTCCACTAGATGGTGACCAATTAAGGGAAGCTTAGAGTCAATGCTGTAACTGTCCACTAGGTGGTGACCAATTGAGGGAAGCTTAGAGTCAATACTGTAACTGTCCACTAGATGGTGACCAACTGAGGAAAGATTAGAGTCAATACTGTAACTGTCCACTAGATGACGATACAACACCTATTATATTATAAAGACTAAATAAGAGGAATGTTGAGCTGAGGACTTCACAGAGAGAAGATAAAACACTAAGATGACTCTTTATAATATATACAGATACTATACTTAAAAATAAAAGATTATCCTACAATTGTTAAAGGAAGAAAAACCTCATGAATATATATACAGAACAAAAATATTAACACAACATGCAACAATTTTACAGTTACAGTTCATATAAGGAAATCAGTCAATTTAAATAATTTCATTAGGCCCTTATCTATGGATTTCACATGACTAGGCAGGGGCGCAGCCAATCAGAATGGGCTTTATTACAGACAGAAATACTCCTCCATTTCATCAGCTGTCCTGGTAGCTGGTCTCAGACGATCTCGCAGGAAAAGAAGCCGGATGTGGAGATCCTGGGCTGGCGTGGTTATACGTGGTCTGCGGTTGTGAGGCCGGTTGGACATACTGCCAAATTCTCTAAAACAACGTTGGAGGCAGCTTATGGTAGAGAAATTAACATTCAATTATCTGGCAACAGTTCTGGTGGACATTCCTGTAGTCAGCATGCCAATTGAATCACGGAGCTTTTATTTCAGCTCATGAACGATGGGACCAACACTTTACATATTGCGTGTATATTTATGTTCAGTATACATCTTCCCTCACAAAGGGGACCCTTCAGGCTTCAACTAATTAAAAAAATGTAAAGAAAGAGAGCGCTGATGAATAGTTCAATGCATAGGGGAGGAAGAAAAGAGAGAGAGAGAGAGAGAGAGAGAGAGAGAGAAAGAGTGGAGAGAGAGAGAGAGAGACAGAGAGAGAGTGGAGAGAGAGTGAAGAGAGAGAGAGAGAGTGGAGAGAGAGAGTGAAGAGAGAGAGAGAGTGGAGAGAGAGAGTGAAGAGAGAGAGAGAGAGAGAGAGGAGGAAAAAGATGAGTCACTGCATTAACATATAAAAAGCTTCAGCTCAGGACAATCTAAAGGGATTGTATGGGATATTTGCATAAAGGAGATTAAAGCAGAATATTAAGTCAATATAGAGGCTTCCAACTGGGTACAGATGTCAATTCAACATCTATTCCAAGTTGGTTCAACGAAATGACGTGGACACAATGTTGATTCAACCAGCACGTGCCCAGTGGGTTGTATTTCTGACAGGAAAATATCATTATAGACCCATTGAATTGCACCATCTAGTCTTCAAGAGGCTCCTTAGTTACTTTTAGACACAAATCAAGTACTTAGTGAGGTGAGCATGAGAATATTTTGTCTTATAAAATGGTATTTTGACGTTTAATGCAAAGGGGAGTTGTGGGGAGTAATGCACAGCACAGCAAAGCACGCCATTTAGAAATGCCATTTATGTAGTTTGACCACAATACATTTTCCTTTGTAGTTCATTTCCCACACAGAATTATACTGCACATTCCCAAGCAATGGACATTGGTTATGAGTTGATAACAATCTTAATAATAATGCATCAAAAATAGTGATTTTATGTCAATTGTTAATAACTGAGCAACTCCACCTTTCAGTTAACTCTGACCACTCACACTACATCAGGAATATGAACAGAACTATTCCCTAGTGGCTCATCAGAATACTCAGTCACATGTTCCATTCTGCTTACATAAGCAACATCGAACCTGCTGTAGCTATGTGCTCACATTGCAGAAAATAAAGCCAGGCATTTTTGAAAGTTTTGATTCCTGAGAAACAATTCTCAGCTAACTTCTCAGACATTACACACTGTTCCTCTTTTTCACAAGAAAATCCTAACGCACACAGACAACACACACACACAGACAACACACACGTTTTGTTCTTCTGTCCTCGTGGAGATCTAAAATTGACACAATCCTATTTTCCCTAACCTT
This sequence comes from Brachymystax lenok tsinlingensis, assembly GCA_030435695.1. Taxonomy (NCBI): domain Eukaryota; kingdom Metazoa; phylum Chordata; class Actinopteri; order Salmoniformes; family Salmonidae; genus Brachymystax; species Brachymystax lenok. The sequence continues at coordinate 59,866,004 of CM059789.1, forward strand.
AAACTTTACCGGTAACCCTAAACCGAACCTTAACCAGTAACCCTAACCCCTAAACTTAACCTTTCCCGGTAACTCTAACCCTAACCGGTAACCCTAACCCTAACCTTTACCCTAACCTTAACCCCTGACCCTAATTATTACCCTAATAACGCTAAACCCTAAGTTTAAAATAGCCTTTGTCCTCATGGGGACATGGGAAATGTCCCCACAAGGGAGAATTTCCCTTGTTTTACCTTCTAGCCATGGTGGCCAAAATAATGTTAATAATGATTAAAGTTAGGGTTAGGTAAGGGTTAAGGGTAGGGTAGGTTAGGGTTTAGGGTAGAGACGTCTCAAGGATTCCAGATAGCACTAACCCCAACTTTATGGGCAACTGGGCATTTTATACATGACCCTCATCATGATGGGCTGTTAATTGCTTAATTAACTCATGAACCACACTTGTGTGGAAGCACCTGCTTTCAATATACTTTGTATTCCTCATTGTCTCAAGTGTTTCCTTTATTTTGGCAGTTACCTGTATATCTCTACACTGTGTATGGCACTTCTACAAACTGGAAAATACAGAACAGCTCAACTGCACAGTAACGTCACCATTTTTCATGGTTAACTGTAGACTTTCCCTCTCTCCTTAATCGCTCCCTCTATTTCTCTTTTTACCCATTTCCTTCCTGTAAATGTGATATTGGTATTTTAGCTGAGCTTGCTGGATGGTCCTGTGCCAAGCACAGCTCCTGGGCAATAAGTGAGTCTCTTTTGATGGCTTTCCAATCCGTCAGCTCAGGAGTCCTGATAGAGAGCAACAGCCTACTTTCAATCCAGCCAACAACACTGTCACATCTCATCCAGCTACCTGCCTGGCCTTCCTGACCACAGGTTTGTGTCTCTGACCATGTTTCTGTCCCTGTGTCCCAAATGGCATCCTATTGGTCCATAATAGTGCCACTACAGTCTTAGAAAGAAAAGTGCTATCTAGAACCTAAAAGCGTTCTTCGACTGTCTCTAAAAGAGAACCCTTTGAAGAACCCTTATAGGGTCCAGGTAGAACCCTTTTGGGTTCCATGTAGAACCTTATGTGGAAAGGGTTCTACCTGGAACCAAAAAGGGTTCTTCAAAGGGTTCTTTTTTTGGGGACAGCCAAAGAACCGTTTAAGGTTCTAGATACTCTCTTAGGGGGAAAAAATGCTATATAAAATACATTTTAAAAAAACGGTTCTTCAAAGTGGACTGGGCCCTGTTCAAAAGTAGTGCACTGCATAGTGAATAGGGTGCCATTTGAAACTGAGCCTATACCTTACCGCTACACTGACAACACAGGAACTAAAACCAATGGGACAATGTGTACACAATCACACAGATATTGCTCAGGACTAGATGGAGGCTTGTTTGTAGGGCACTGCATCACAGCCACACAACAGATGGGTTGCAGTACTGACATAAATAACAAACCATGCGGTCTGTAAAAGTGTAGACGACTGCAGGGTAGCCGTAGAGTAATATACAAATTATGTGCATCCCAAATGGCACCATACTCCCTATATAGTGCACTACTTTTGACCAGAGCTCGATGGGCCCTGGTCTAAAGTAGTGCACTATAAAAGGGAATAGGGTGCCATTTAGGACAGATACATTGTGTTTCTACCGTTGACAGCAGCTAACACTAGTCGTTTATAATGCAGTCTTTGCCTGGGGACTTCATCTCTTACTTCGTCTCAGTGCTGCTGTGGTGTTGGTTTTCTTTGCTTTCCCAGAGAAGTGAAGAAGCAGTGTTTTGGCTAAACATACTGTATATTATCTCTGGGCCAACAGCACAGTAATGAGGCCTGCCTGCATCTAGCTCCCACACCATTGTGGCTTGTGAGGGTACTTGTGGGCTACGTGCTGGAACTAGAATCTTTGGTAAATAAATGAAAATTCCATTATGAACATTCCATCTCAACCTCAGTCTCTCTGCTGGAAACACACAGAACCTCCGCCATTTATATGATGCTATTGAATTCCAGAATGTGACTACAGATAATGTGACCACAGATAATGTGACCACAGAAGCTCAATCAAGATGAATACCATAACCCACTTCCAAATTGAAAAGGCAATATTGTTCTGAAAAATTCTGCGTCAATTATGTGATATATGCCAAATACATTGCTACCTCCCCCCCCAAAAGAAACCCCCCCTACTTTTTGAAGGAACAATGACTTTTACTGTTAAATGATCTCTATGTACTAAAGGTGTTGGCTAAGATATTTGCTACAGCTAGAGTTAAACATCACTATTAGAGCAACATCTATTTAACAGGTCAGCGACATAACATTAGTAAACATTATCAGACAGACAATGAGCCCAGACAGACAGTAATATCATAATTTCAGTGTTGCTCGTGGTTGCATCAGCGTAGAGATCCTCTTTCTATGAATTATGCAAACAGTTTCTTCCAAGGGATGTCCATAACGTATACACAGACTGAACTGGTGCTGTGATTAAAAGGAAGTGACTGTCTGGTCTGTTTACATGGCAGACATATCATCAAGCCCCAACGTGATATCCTAACTCTTGGTTTGTTTCATGTAAACACAAGGAAAAAAGACGTTTCCCTCATTTCATCATTATTCAGAGCCTTGAAATGACAGTGGATAAAGAATTGGATTTATGTTAAATTATATATTGAGTTTCGTTTATCCTTTTTAACATGTTCGTCTTCTGCTTAATGACCCTCGTGACAGAAACATACATAAATTGGGGTCAATTGCATCTAAATTCCAGGCAATTTAGACATGGAGTTGCACTCAAAGGAAGCGGAAATCCTGTGTCCAATTCAACTGACAGGAATGGAATGGATCCCAGCTCTGACATCATTCCAACGGGCACAGGGAAAGTCCTGATGGATTGTTTGTTTTCTCACCCTCTCCTTGTGGGGAGGAAAATGCAACCTTTCTGAAACCACATGGCTATGCATGCCAGGGCTCAACAGGGCATCAGAGTAACACAATCTTTACCCCTGGCTCCAAGTGCCAGTTCTCCACTGAGTTTCTGTGTGTTTCCAGTGAGGGTCTGACATTGACTAATGTAGTGATTAAGAGGACAGAACTAGAACCTTTTCACACGTAACTTTTACATCCATTCACAGCCATTGCTCATTTCATTTCCTGCTCTTGAGGGTTATTTTTTCTGGTCTTCACTGAGTCGGTCTGTGGGCCTGGAGTCTGGGTCCGTTCTCTGATACCTGGCGGCGCTCAGGAGAATTAGATGCAGCTTTAGGATCTTTACCACCATCAGTCACTTCATTTCTGCAGTCTGACTGCTTTGTGCTTTCCTCTTTTGTTTTCCTTTCCTCTCTTCCTACCATGTCAAAACAGCAACGCTTCAGAGATGTTATCAGCAGGCCAGCGTCTCCTTTGTAAAGTGTTATTGTAAAACCTCCAAGTCAGAACACTCTGGGGGAGGAATGATTATCTGTCAGATGACTTCTGTAGTAGTTTTTGTGTGAGGTTCAACCTTCAAACTGACCGTTTGCTCCCTGTTCCAATACTTTTACTGTTATGCAGTAAGTTCGCTCATGTGGGACCAACTACTTCACAAAATCTGACTGGTTTTACATTGCAATGTTTTTATGGCATTATTATTATTACTTTTCTCCTTAACTTCAATCTTGTCTAATTTCTGCAACTCCCCAACGGGCTCGGGAGAGGTGCAGACGGAGTCATGCGTCCTACGAAACATGACCCGCCTAACTGCCATCCTTAACATCTCCACTGACACTGACCTAAACATACCTGAGGTGTTTTACGGTCTGTCTGCCCAATGATAATCCTCTCTAGACAATTCCACTCATTCCCCAAGCCGGTCTCCATTCCATCCACTAGAGGACTATCCATCTACAGAACAATGCATTTAGGCTCTTAGTTCAACCAGTCCTCTACATATTCTGTTCCACCAGTTAATGGAGGGTGAGATTTAACCAGTTCTTTAAATAAAGAATAGGGTCCTGTGTGGTTCAGTTGGTAGAGCATGGAGCTTGCAATGTCAGGGTTGTGGGTTCGATTCCCACAGGGGACCAGTATGGAAATGTATGCACACCCTACTGTAAGTTGCTATGGATAAGAGCATCTACTAAAATGTGAATTTGGTATGCCGTTTTCCTCATATGCTGCAGAGCCCTGAGGCTGCTTCTCATCAAAGACATTCCATAGCGTTCACAAACTTGTTGATTCTCTTCAGGTGGCTTCTATCCTACGTAGCTCTCTTCAGGTGGCTTCTATCCTACGTAGCTCTCTTCAGGTGGCTTCTATCCTATGTAGCTCTCTTCAGGTGGCTTCTATCCTACGTCTTCAGGTAGCTTCTATCCTACATAGCTCTCTTCAGGTAGCTTCTATCCTATGTAGCTCTCTTCAGGTAGCTTCTATCCTACGTCTTCAGGTAGCTTCTATCCTACATAGCTCTCTTCAGGTAGCTTCTATCCTATGTAGCTCTCTTCAGGTGGCTTCTATCCTATGTAGCTCTCTTCAGGTGGCTTCTATCCTAGGTAGCTCTATTCAGGTGGCTTCTATCCTACGTAGCTCTCCAAGGCACATATCTGGTGTGCAAAGGGTAAGGTATCAAAATCTAAAGGCCGAAGGTTAAATAGAGAGGGAGTATAAAACTCTACCCTGGATGAGAATAATGAAAGCTAGTATGTACTTGACTAGAGGCTACGTACAGTTGGACAACAATACATTTTATTGTACATTGTTTTGTTCTGGACAGGACAGATCAATTAAATATGATAACTAATGTTCTCATAAAGTTCTAACAGATCCCTCTCCAATACTTTGGAAAGAACCCGCTAGATCAGGGTTTTTCCCCAACATGGCTTTATTGCAGTGATTAATCAACAGGATGAATCAACAGGATGATGTGAAAGCCTTAGGCTATAACAGGAGACCTAGCCCTCTACTACCTTTTACGTCAGGAGGCTTCTTCACCTCCTAGCTTCCCTATTACACAACATGGAAATGCAATGTTGTGTTACCCAGAAGTACACAGTGTGTCTGTATACCAAATTGCACTATATTCCCTATATAGTGCACTACTGTACTACATAGGGAATAGGATGCAATTTGGGAAGCAGCCTGTCTGTGAGTCAGAGTGTGAGTGGGTCGCCTCTGTTTTCACAATCACTCCCTCTGGTTGACTGACAAATCCTGAAATCACTGGTGGTGCTGACATGCACTAACGGGAGTATAAGCTTCCAGCTGCTCTCCTCTCGCTAGTTTGACTCCAAATACCTTTCCCCTGACTAGCTAGGGAGACAAGCTTCCCGCTGCTCTCCTCTCGCTAGGTCGACTCCAAATACCTTTCCCCTGACTAGCTAGGGAGACAAGCTTCCAGCTGCTCTCCTATTGCTAGGTCGACTCCAAATACCTTTCCCCTGACTAGCTAGGGAGACAAGCTTCCAGCTGCTCTCCTCTCGCTAGGTCGACTCCAAATACCTTTCCCCTGACTAGCTAGGGAGACAAGCTTCCCGCTGCTCTCCTCTCGCTAGGTCGACTCCAAATACCTTTCCCTGACTAGCTAGGGAGACAAGCTTCCCGCTGCTCTCCTCTCGCTAGGTCGACTCCAAATACCTTTCCCCTGACTAGCTAGGGAGACAAGCTTCCCGCTGCTCTCCTCTCGCTAGGTCGACTCCAAATACCTTTCCCCTGACTAGCTAGGGAGACAAGCTTCCATGCCTGAAGCATGCTCATTGTTTACGGCAGGGGTGTCAAACTCATTTTACCCCGGGGGCTGCATTCGGTCTTCAATGAGGTCTGGAGGGCCGCACTGAACATGTGTTATATTTCCTCAACGTCAAAATTTGCACAACATTTTTGGGGAATTTCCGATGCTCCTGACTGTCTAGCTTCCATTTGGATGATTATCAGTGAGCTGGACACAGTCAACATACTGTATATTTATGTAGTGATTATCAGTGAGCTGGACACAGTCAACATACTGTATATGAATGTAGTGATTATCAGTGTGCTGGACACAGTCAAGATACTGTATATGAATGTAGTGAGCTGGATACAATCAAGATACTGTATATGAATGTAGTGATTATCAGTGCGCTGGACACAGTCAAGATACAGTATATGAATGTAGTGAGCTGGATACAGTCAAGATACTGTATATGAATGTAGTGATTATCAGTGAGCTGGACAGTCAAGATACTGTATATAAATGTAGTGATCATTAGTGAGCTGGACACAGTCAAGATACTGTATATAAATGTAGTGATCATTAGTGAGCTGGACACAGTCAAGATACTGTATATGAATGTAGTGAGCTGGACACAGTCAAGATACTGTATATGAATGTAGTGAGCTGGACACAGTCAAGATACTGTATATGAATGTAGTGAGCTGGACACAGTCAAGATACTGTATATGAATGTAGTGAGCTGGACATAGTCAAGATACTGTATATGAATGTAGTGAGCTGGATACAGTCAAGATATTGTATATGAATGTAGTGATCATTATCATGTATACACATTCCATTTGGTTTTAGTCGTTTTAAAGTATGTTGAGTTAGTTTTACCCAATGTATATTTGACACCTCTGGTTTACGACTTTGTTGCAATCTCTGTTTGCGTCCCAAATGGCACCCTATTCCCTATATAGTGCACTTATTTTGACCAGAGCTCTATGGACAAAAGTAGTGCACTACATAGGGAATAGGGTGCTATTTTGGACACACCCTCTGTTTGGTAAAAAGAAAAAACGTTTGTAACTGAATTACCGGTAGGTGTATTACTCACACTAACCATAAACAGTCGTCTCTATAGATGTAAATCAACTACAGAAGAACGGTTCTGAAATGTTTGGCTGATTTTCAGTCAACATGGAGATTAGTTCTTCCAAGTCTTTGGTTTCCTTTGTAGAATAAGCCAGATAAATGTTAGGGCTTTCATGACTGCTTTCATGGGGTCCTGGTCTGGTTCTGGTCCTGGTCTGGTCCTGATCTGATACTGGTCTGGTTCTGGTCTGGAGCTGCCAAGATGTAGTAATAACCAGAAGAGAGGAGGAGGAGAGGAGTAGAGAAGGAGAGGAGGAGGAGAGGAGGAGAGGAAAATAGTAGAGGAGGGGAGGAGAGGAGTAGAGGAAAGGAGGAGAGGACGAGAGGAGGAGAGGAAGAGAGGAGGAGAGTAGAGGAAGAGAGGAGAAGAGAGGAGTAGAGGAAGAGAGGAGGAGAGGAGTAGAGGAAGAGAGGAGGAGAGTAGAGGAGAGTAGAGGAAGAGAGGAGGAGAGGAGTAGAGGAGGAGAGGAGGAGAGGAGTAGAGGAGGAGAGGAAGAGAGGAGTAGAAGAAGAGAGGAGGAGAGGAGGAGAGGAGTAGAGGAGGAGAGGAAGAGAGGAGTAGAGGAGGAGAGGATGAGCTGTATGGGAGGTTGTGTTACTCTCTGAAGGGAACAAACGCTGGTCTACTAGGCTGATACCACAGGATGTTCTCCACATGAGAGGAACATTATAGTGAAGAGAGACAGCAAGACGCCACCAAACAACAATGACGTCTTGATATATTGCATGTGTAATGGGTAGAGAAAATTCCACTGATGGGTGTTTTTAAGTTGTCATAGAAACGAGACCTATTTTGATAGAAATTTTAAATCAATTTCTTGTGATTAAAAATCACACTTAGCTCACCCACACACAGTGACATCAAATGCAATGTACAAGGTATCTATACAGATAGAAAATACTGACAAGCATTCTGCTACCCTGTGTGGACCCATAATGAACTAATAAAATACTGCCAGAGACATGCTGAGTGACCTCCCTAGTATTAAGACATCAAACTGAAGCCACAGCGTTCAATATCCTTTTCCCTGGGTCATAGTCTTCACTATAAGATGGTGATCTTGTAAAGGTGTTTGCTGTGTCTGTAGCAGGAAGTGAAGTGGTGTACCATAGAGGAATGGGAGTCCCATCACAGCTGGCTACCCTCTCCTATCTAGAACAGATCCATCTGTGGGCTCAACGTTAGGAGCACGATGTAGGGCTCTCCCAGCACGACGCCTCAAAGATTTCCCATCCTCATATTTCATGCCTGGCGGTTATGTGACTTGAAGAGAGGAGAGAAAAAGAGAGAGAAGTCTGGTACCAATGCTAACCAGCCTTGGCCTAGCTGGGGACACTGACCAAAGTAAACATGTTAACACATACTGTATACAGACAGAACTAAATAAATAAATCTGCCTTCATCTCCTACATGGATTGATGGACTAAAACAAGTGACTTGCTCCCTGACATCTATAATAGTCTGGTTCCCCCCCTATAATAGTCTGTTCTGGTGAGAGGAGAGACTGACATCTATAATAGTCTGGTCTGGTGAGAGGAGAGACATCTATAATAGTCTGTTCTGGAGAGAGGAGAGACTGACATCTATAATAGTCTGGTCTGGTGAGAGGAGAGACTGACATCTATAATAGTCTGGTCTGGTGAGAGGAGAGACTGACATCTATACTAGTCTGGTCTGGTGAGAGGAGAGACTGACATCTATAATAGTCTGGTCTGGTGAGAGGAGAGACTGACATCTATAATAGTCTGGTCTGGTGAGAGGAGAGACTGACATCTATAATAGTCTGGTCTGGTGAGAGGAGAGACATCTATACTAGTCTGGTCTGGTGAGAGGAGAGACTGACATCTATAATAGTCTGTTCTGGTGAGAGGAGAGACTGACATCTATAATAGTCTGGTCTGGTGAGAGGAGAGACATCTATAATAGTCTGGTCTGTTGAAGAGGAGAGACATCTATACTAGTCTGGTCTGGTGAGAGGAGAGACTGACATCTATAATAGTCTGGTCTGGTGAGAGGAGAGACTGACATCTATAATAGTCTGGTCTGGTGAGAGGAGAGACTGACATCTATAATAGTCTGGTCTGGTGAGAGGAGAGACTGCCATCTATAATAGTCTGGTCTGGTGAGAGGAGAGACATCTATACTAGTCTGGTCTGGTGAGAGGAGAGACTGACATCTATAATAGTCTGGTCTGGTGAGAGGAGAGACATCTATAATAGTCTGGTCTGGTGAGAGGAGAGACTGACATCTATAATAGTCTGGTCTGGTGAGAGGAGAGACTGACATCTATAATAGTCTGGTCTGGTGAGAGGAGAGACTGACATCTATAATAGTCTGGTCTGGTGAGAGGAGAGACATCTAAACCAGTCTGGTCTGGTGAGAGGAGAGACTGACATCTATAATAGTCTGGTCTGGTGAGAGGAGAGACATCTATAATAGTCTGGTCTGGTGAGAGGAGAGACATCTATAACAGTCTGGTCTGGTGAGAGGAGAGACTGACATCTATAATAGTCTGGTCTGGTGAGAAGAGAGACATCTATAATAGTCTGTTCTGGTGAGAGGAGAGACTGACATTTATAATAGTCTGTTCTGGTGAGAGGAGAGACTGACATTTATAATAGTCTGGTCTGGTGAGAGGAGAGACTGACATTTATAATAGTCTGGTCTGGTGAGAGGAGAGACTGACATTTATAATAGTCTGGTCTGGTGAGAGGAGAGACATCTATAATAGTCTGTTCTGGTGAGAGGAGAGACATCTATAATAGTCTGGTCTGGTGAGAGGAGAGACATCTATAACAGTCTGGTCTGGTGAGAGGAGAGACTGACATCTATAATAGTCTGGTCTGGTGAGAGGAGAGACTGACATCTATAATAGTCTGGTCTGGTGAGAGGAGAGACATCTATAATAGTCTGGTCTGGTGAGAGGAGAGACTGACATCTATAATAGTCTGTTCTGGTGAGAGGAGAGACTGACATCTATAATAGTCTGGTCTGGTGAGAGGAGAGACATCTATAATAGTCTGGTCTGGTGAGAGGAGAGACTGACATCTATAATAGTCTGGTCTGGTGAGGAGAGGAGAGACATCTATAATAGTCTGGTCTAAGAAATGAGAGACTGATATCTATAATAGTCTGTTCTGGTGAGAGGAGAGACTGACATCTATAATAGTCTGGTCTGGTGAGAGGAGAGACTGACATCTATAATAGTCTGTTCTGGTGAGAGGAGAGACTGACATCTATAATAGTCTGTTCTGGTGAGAGGAGAGACTGACATCTATAATAGTCTGGTCTGGTGAGAGGAGAGGAGAGACTGATATCTATAATAGTCTGTTCTGGTGAGAGGAGAGACTGACATCTATAATAGTCTGTTCTGGTGAGAGGAGAGACTGACATCTATAATAGTCTGGTCTGGTGAGAGGAGAGACATCTATAATAGTCTGGTCTGGTGAGAGGAGAGACTGATATCTATAATAGTCTGGTCTGGTGAGAGGAGAGACATCTATACTAGTCTGGTCTGGTGAGAGGAGAGACTGACATCTATAATAGTCTGGTCTGGTGAGAGGAGAGACTGACATCTATAATAGTCTGGTCTGGTGAGAGGAGAGACATCTATAATAGTCTGGTCTGGTGAGAGGAGAGACATCTATAACAGTCTGGTCTGGTGAGAGGAGAGACTGACATCTATAATAGTCTGGTCTGGTGAGAAGAGAGACATCTATAATAGTCTGTTCTGGTGAGAGGAGAGACTGACATTTATAATAGTCTGTTCTGGTGAGAGGAGAGACTGACATTTATAATAGTCTGGTCTGGTGAGAGGAGAGACTGACATTTATAATAGTCTGGTCTGGTGAGAGGAGAGACTGACATTTATAATAGTCTGGTCTGGTGAGAGGAGAGACATCTATAATAGTCTGTTCTGGTGAGAGGAGAGACATCTATAATAGTCTGGTCTGGTGAGAGGAGAGACATCTATAACAGTCTGGTCTGGTGAGAGGAGAGACTGACATCTATAATAGTCTGGTCTGGTGAGAGGAGAGACTGATATCTATAATAGTCTGGTCTGGTGAGAGGAGAGACATCTATAATAGTCTGGTCTGGTGAGAGGAGAGACTGACATCTATAATAGTCTGTTCTGGTGAGAGGAGAGACTGACATCTATAATAGTCTGGTCTGGTGAGAGGAGAGACATCTATAATAGTCTGGTCTGGTGAGAGGAGAGACTGACATCTATAATAGTCTGGTCTGGTACACCATGGTCTAAGAAATGAGAGACTGATATCTATAATAGTCTGTTCTGGTGAGAGGAGAGACTGACATCTATAATAGTCTGGTCTGGTGAGAGGAGAGACTGACATCTATAATAGTCTGTTCTGGTGAGAGGAGAGACTGACATCTATAATAGTCTGTTCTGGTGAGAGGAGAGACTGACATCTATTATAGTCTGGTCTGGTGAGAGGAGAGGAGAGACTGATATCTATAATAGTCTGTTCTGGTGAGAGGAGAGACTGACATCTATAATAGTCTGTTCTGGTGAGAGGAGAGACTGACATCTATAATAGTCTGGTCTGGTGAGAGGAGAGACATCTATAATAGTCTGGTCTGGTGAGAGGAGAGACTGATATCTATAATAGTCTGGTCTGGTGAGAGGAGAGACATCTATACTAGTCTGGTCTGGTGAGAGGAGAGACTGACATCTATAATAGTCTGGTCTGGTGAGAGGAGAGACATCTATAATAGTCTGGTCTGGTGAGAGGAGAGACTGACATCTATAATAGTCTGGTCTGGTGAGAGGAGAGACTGACATCTATAATAGTCTGGTCTGGTGAGAGGAGAGACATCTATAACAGTCTGGTCTGGTGAGAGGAGAGACTGACATCTATAATAGTCTGGTCTGGTGAGAGGAGAGACATCTATAATAGTCTGGTCTGGTGAGAGGAGAGACTGACATCTATAATAGTCTGTTCTGGTGAGAGGAGAGACTGACATCTATAATAGTCTGTTCTGGTGAGAGGAGAGACTGCCATCTATAATAGTCTGGTCTGGTGAGAGGAGAGACATCTATACTAGTCTGGTCTGGTGAGAGGAGAGACTGACATCTATAATAGTCTGGTCTGGTGAGAGGAGAGACTGACATCTATAATAGTCTGGTCTGGTGAGAGGAGAGACATCTATAATAGTCTGGTCTGGTGAGAGGAGAGACTGACATTTATAATAGTCTGTTCTGGTGAGAGGAGAGACTGACATTTATAATAGTCTGGTCTGGTGAGAGGAGAGACTGACATTTATAATAGTCTGGTCTGGTGAGAGGAGAGACATCTATAATAGTCTGGTCTGGTGAGAGGAGAGACATCTATAACAGTCTGGTCTGGTGAGAGGAGAGACTGACATCTATAATAGTCTGGTCTGGTGAGAGGAGAGACTGATATCTATAATAGTCTGGTCTGGTGAGAGGAGAGACTGACATCTATAATAGTCTGGTCTGGTGAGAGGAGAGACTGACATCTATAATAGTCTGGTCTGGTGAGAGGAGAGACATCTATAATAGTCTGGTCTGGTGAGAGGAGAGACTGACATCTATAATAGTCTGGTCTGGTGAGAGGAGAGACATCTATAATAGTCTGGTCTGGTGAGAGGAGAGACATCTATAATAGTCTGGTCTGGTGAGAGGAGAGACTGATATCTATAATAGTCTGGTCTGGTGAGAGGAGAGACTGACATCTATAATAGTCTGGTCTGGTGAGAGGAGAGACTGACATCTATAATAGTCTGGTCTGGTACACCATGGTCTAAGAAATGAGAGACTGATATCTATAATAGTCTGTTCTGGTGAGAGGAGAGACTGACATCTATAATAGTCTGGTCTGGTGAGAGGAGAGACTGACATCTATAATAGTCTGGTCTGGTGAGAGGAGAGACTGACATCTATAATAGTCTGGTCTGGTGAGAGGAGAGACTGACATCTATAATAGTCTGGTCTGGTGAGAGGAGAGACATCTATACTAGTCTGGTCTGGTGAGAGGAGAGACTGACATCTATAATAGTCTGGTCTGGTGAGAGGAGAGACTGACATCTATAATAGTCTGGTTGCCCCACAAATCACCCTGATAAGGAAATCAGTCAATTGAAATAAATTCATTAGGCCCTAATCTATGGATTTAACATGACAGGGAATACAGATATGCATCTGTTGGTCAGATAAAAAAAAAATAAGTATGGGCGTGGATCAGAAAACCAGCCAGTATCTGGTGTGACCACCATGTGCCTCATGCAGCGTAACACATCTCCTTCACAGAGTTGATCAGGCTGTTGATTGTGGCCTGTGGAATGTTGTCCTGCTCCTCTTCAATGGCTGTGTGGAGTTGCTGGATATTGGCGGGAACTGGAACACGCTGTCTGTCGTACACGGCGGGAACTGGAATGAAGTTCTGTCGTACACGTCGATCCAGAGAATCCCAAACATGCTCAATGGGTGACATGTCTGGTGAGTATGCAGGTCATGGAAGAACTGGGACATTTTCAGCTTCCAGAATTGTGTACAGATCCTTGCGACATGGGGCCGTGCATTATCATGCTGAAACATGAGGTGATGGCGGAGGATAAATTATATGACAATGGGCCTCAGGATCTCGTCACAGTATCTCTGTGCATTCAAATTGCCATCGATAAAATGCATTTAAGTTTGTTGTCCATAGCTGATCCCTGACCATACCATAATCCCACCGCCACCATGGGGCACTCTACTCTGTTCACAATGTTGACATCCGCACACCGCTCGCTCACACAACACCATATACACCATCTTCGCGGTACAGTTGAAACCGGGATTCATCTGAAGAGCACACTTCTCCAGCGTGCCAGTGGCCATCAAAGATGAGCATTTGCCCACTGAAGTCAGTTAGGACTCCGAACTGCAGTCAGGTCAAGACCGTGGGGGGGAGGAGCACGCAGATGAGCTTCCCTGAGACGGATTCTGACATTTCTGCACAAACTTATTGGGTTGTGCAAACCCAGTTTCATCAGCTGTCTCAGACGATCTCGCAGGTGAAGAAGCCGGGTGTGGGGGGTCCTGGGTTGGTGTGTTTACATGTGGTCTGCGATTGTGAGGCCGGTTGGACAGAGGCAGCTTATGGTAGAGAAATTAAGATTCAATTCTCTGGCAACAGCTCTGGTCGACATTCCTGCAGTCAACAATTGCACGCTCCCTGAAAACTTGAGATATTTGTGACATTGTGTTGTGTGAGAAAACAGCACATTTTAGAGTGGCCTTTTAATTGTCCCCAGCACAAGGTGCACCTGTGTAATGATCATGCTGTTTAATCAGCTTCTTGATATGCCATACCTGTCAGGTGGATGGATTTTCTTGGCAAAGGAGAAATGTTCACTAAAAGGGATGTCAACATATTTGTGCACAAATATAAGAAATAATATTTTTTGTGTGTATGGTACAGTTCACGGATCTTTCATTTCAGCTCATGAAACATTGGACCAAGACGTTACATGTTTATAATTTGTTCAGTATAGAATATCCCGGTCTGGTGAGAAGAGGGAAGTCATAAAGATATCACCTTGTAAAGCAGGTTTATCCTGTCTGGCACCAGACTCCCATCACTTCCTGTGTCTAAACTTCCCAAGCACGGAAATAACTAAGTGCCTCACGAATGTTGAATTTCCCAATTGGTCAAAATTAGGTTAAGGTTAGGTTAAAGGTCAAGTTTTAGATTTTGTCTAATTGGGCTGTTTGCCAGAAAAGTCCCCCTTAGTCTCTTCCATCTATGAATGAAGCATTCAAAACATACACCATGGTCTAAGAAATGTACAGCTTTATTGGCAGATTAGACATAATGACAGTCAACATGAAACATGCAGTACATATGTATTCATTATAAAAACAAAATAGACTGCAAATAATATGCCATAAATACTTCATTCCATTTTGTACATTCTGTGTTTTATACACACAATTAATTATTATTTAGCCACTTAACCAGAGTGGGGTATAATTTCACAGAGATAAGTTACTGCAGGAAGCTCTTCTGAAGGACAAACATAAAAACACACAATTACTCAAAAAGAAATGCTCGGTAAAGCATTTTTATGGCACCATATTCCCTATAGTGCATTCTTCTCCCAAAACTATACAGGGGATAGGGTGCTGTTTGGGACGCAGGACAGTCCTAGTGGACTACCTGGGCAGCATCTCCTCCAGGTCAGCCACTACGTAGGCCACCACTGCCCACAGGGCCGAACACAGGTTCATTTCTATGGGGCTCTGAACAGACATGGTGTCCCCGTTGGTGTGGTGGAACCAGAAGTATCTACTGTCTGCAACGTGCAGGCTGGCTCCTGGAGGATAGACAGGACAACACCGGTAAGGAGTCACATCAATGTATTAACTATGATTGGTTGGTTGGTTTGTGCGTGTGTCTCTGAGTCCTTGAACGTACCATTATGACTGATTATTGTGCAGTGCATACTGTATTCTAACTTCTAAGAGACAATGAGATTCTAATCAAATCACATTCTCACCATGATCACTGTTGACAAAGTTGAACCCAGAGTTCATTACAAGCCCATTATGTTATGCTTTCCCATTTCTTTTGCAAGTGAATGTAAGTAGGAGCAGGGGGAACCAGAGCAGTATAAGTGCATCTGGTAGCAGTTAGCGTTTAGCTTGGCAATCAGGTCCCTGTACAGTTTCCATTTGGAAACAGCACGATGCAGCAGCCCTTCCTGACACTAACATTCCCACGGTACTGCTAGGAAGAAATCTAATGTTCTGTTAAACATCTAGCTTTCTGTCTTATATTCTTCCTGATAGAGAGAGACATATGTCCTGTTAAACATCTAGCTTTCTGTCTTGTATTCTACCTGATAGAGAGCCTGTTAAACATCTAGCTTTCTGTCCTGTATTCTTCCTGATAGAGACTTATGTTCTGTTAAACATCTAGCTTTCTGTCTTGTATTCTTCCTGACAGAGACTGTTATGTTCTGTTAAACATCTAGCGTTCTGTCTTATATTCTTCCTGATAGAGACTTCTGTCCTGTTAAACATCTAGCTTTATATCCTGTATTCTTCCTGACAGAGACTTATGTTCTGTTAAACATCTAGCTTTCTGTCCTGTATTCTTCCTGATAGAGACTTATGTTCTGTTAAACATCTAGCTTTCTGTCCTGTATTCTTCCTGATAGAGAGAGACATATGTCCTGTTAAACATCTAGCTTTCTGTCCTGTATTCTTCCTGATAGACTTATGTCCTGTTAAACATCTAGCTTTCTGTCCTGTATTCTTCCTGATAGAGACTTATGTTCTGTTAAACATCTAGCTTTCTGTCCTGTATTCTTCCTGATAGAGAGAGACATATGTCCTGTTAAACATCTAGCTTTCTGTCTTGTATTCTTCCTGACAGAGACTGTTATGTTCTGTTAAACATCTAGCGTTCTGTCTTATATTCTTCCTGATAGAGACTTATGTTCTGTTAAACATCTAGCTTTCTGTCCTGTATTCTTCCTGACAGAGACATATGTCCTGTTAAACATCTAGCTTTCTGTCCTGTATTCTTCCTGATAGACTTATGTCCTGTTAAACATCTAGATTTCTGTCCTGTATTCTTCCTGATAGAGACTTATGTTCTGTTAAACATCTAGCTTTCTGTCCTGTATTCTTCCTGATAGAGAGAGACGTATGTCCTGTTAAACATCTAGCTTTCTGTCCTGTATTCTACCTGATAGAGACTTATGTCCTGTTCAACATCTAGCTTTCTATCCTGTATTCTTCCTGATAGAGAGAGACATATGTCCTGTTAAACATCTAGCTTTCTGTCCTGTATTCTACCTGATAGAGACTTATGTCCTGTTCAACATCTAGCTTTCTGTCCTGTATTCTTCCTGATAGAGAGAGACATATGTCCTGTTAAACATCTAGCTTTCTGTTCTGTATTCTTCCTGATAGAGACTTATGTCCTGTTAAACATCTAGCTTTCTATCCTGTATTCTTCCTGACAGAGACTTATGTTCTGTTAAACATCTAGCTTTCTGTCCTGTATTCTTCCTGATAGAGACTTATGTTCTGTTAAACATCTAGCTTTCTGTCCTGTATTCTTCCTGATAGAGAGAGACATATGTCCTGTTAAACATCTAGCTTTCTGTCCTGTATTCTTCCTGATAGACTTATGTCCTGTTAAACATCTAGCTTTCTGTCCTGTATTCTTCCTGATAGACTTATGTCCTGTTAAACATCTAGCTTTCTGTCCTGTATTCTTCCTGATAGAGAGAGACATATGTCCTGTTAAACATCTAGCTTTCTGTCTTGTATTCTACCTGATAGAGAGCCTGTTAAACATCTAGCTTTCTGTCTTGTATTCTTCCTGACAGAGACTTATGTTCTGTTAAACATCTAGCGTTCTGTCTTATATTCTTCCTGATAGACTTATGTTCTGTTAAACATCTAGCTTTCTGTCCTGTATTCTTCCTGACAGAGACTTATGTTCTGTTAAACATCTAGCTTTCTGTCCTGTATTCTTCCTGATAGAGACTTATGTCCTGTTAAACATCTAGCTTTCTGTCCTGTATTCTTCCTGATAGAGACTTATGTCCTGTTAAACATCTAGCTTTCTGTCCTGTATTCTTCCTGATAGAGACTTATGTCCTGTTAAACATCTAGCTTTCTGTCCTGTATTCTTCCTGATAGAGAGCCTGTTAAACATCTAGCTTTCTGTCCTGTATTCTTCCTGATAGAGACTTATGTCCTGTTAAACATCTAGCTTTCTGTCCTGTATTCTTCCTGATAGAGACTTATGTCCTGTTAAACATCTAGCTTTCTGTCCTGTATTCTTCCTGATAGAGAGCCTGTTAAACATCTAGCTTTCTGTCCTGTATTCTTCCTGATAGAGACTTATGTCCTGTTAAACATCTAGCTTTCTGTCCTGTATTCTACCTGATAGAGACTTATGTCCTGTTCAACATCTAGCTTTCTGTCCTGTATTCTTCCTGATAGAGAGAAACATATGTCCTGTTCAACATCTAGCTTTCTGTCCTGTATTCTTCCTGATAGAGAGAAACATATGTCCTGTTAAACATCTAGCTTTCTGTCCTGTATTCTTCCTGATAGAGACTTATGTCCTGTTAAACATCTAGCTTTCTGTCCTGTATTCTTCCTGACAGAGACTTATGTCCTGTTAAACATCTAGCTTTCTGTCCTGTATTCTTCCTGACAGAGACTTATGTCCTGTTAAACATCTAGCTTTCTGTCCTGTATTCTTCCTGATAGAGACTTATGTCCTGTTAAACATCTAGCTTTCTGTCCTGTATTCTTCCTGACAGAGATCCTGTTATGTCCTTTCCCCTTTCTGTTGATCTGTAAGGACAATCCAGAAGTGAAATAGGGAGACCATGCTAGGAGAGAGACTGGCTCTGGTGGTACTGATGTGGGAAGCAACTGTAGTCTCAACCGATTGCCCAAATCCACGGTAACAGAGAGAGAAAGCAACAACATTTTCACTCTGGAAAAATGAAGGAATGTGTGTAGTGAAAGGTCATTGGATGGAGCTGCATTACATTTAGAGTGAATCCCAAATGGCACCCTATTCCATAAATAGTGCACTACTTTTGACCAGAGACCTATGGGTCCTGTTCAAAGGTAGTGCACTATATGGGGAATAGGCTGCCATTTGGGAGGAACCCATAGACTTTTTGCCATTTGTGAAATGAGAGTGAGGTGTTTGGACAGCTGGTCCGGTGATTCATTTGTTTAACATTGTGGCTTTATGAACCCTCACACCCTCTCTTGGTTACACCATTCATCCACCCTGAATAGTTACTTTTCCACTGAGATAAGGTGATGTCATTCCTGAAACATTTCCTTTACAGTAGAAGGCTGATCTGTTATAACAAGTCTTTATACAGGTGTGGTTACACTGCGCCTGGGTAAGGCTGAGGACAGTCAAAGACTCATCCATTAGCTGGACTGATGGAGGGAGAAGTGGACTCATCAACATTAGATTACTGTAGAGGTCTGGGCCTGTGGGGTCATAATGCGTCTCAGCGTACGGTATGAGTGCTGATCTGGAATCAGTCTTTTAGATCATAATCAATATGATTATATAGATTGGACGGGAGGGACCTAATCCTAGATCAGCACATCTAGCCTACTCTGAGACACTTTATGAAATCTAAAACATCCTCTCCCTCTACTGGTTCCTAATGAGCTTCATTATTAATCTCCACCTCAGCTTTAAGGGATCCCAAAACAACTGTGTTGGATGAAAACCATGTTAATGAAGTAGGTTAGAGTAAACACATGCTGGTAGGCTGAGGCCATCTCTCTCACACACACACACCCTTTATTTAGTCTACAGACAAGTTTTTGCTGTCATAGCAAATATCAGCACAACAAATATGGTACTGGGGATGTGTTTCATAATACACTTCCTCTTCCCTGTCAAACCAAATGATTTGGTTGCCTACATACTCTAGCAACGCTAGTTCTTTTTAAATCGGTGTACACCGCATATTTCACTTCTATATAAATGTTATTTGAGAAACTGATCAGTTCCACAAAAATGACCACAGAGACAATGTGGAACTCAATGTCCAATTGGTCTAGAAAGAATGTGCTTCTTCCTCTTTAAAAAGGTCAAAAGCACTTCTGCAGATGCTTCCTGGGGGGAACATGGCTTGTTAAGGTTACAGAGACACAGGTGGAACAAGAGTCAAGTAGACTACGAGGAAGCCTCCTCAGCTTATCAACAAAAGTCAATAGCTAGAAGCCAACCTTGACACTTGGAGGAACTTGATGTAAACTACTATTGGAAAGCCTTCTCAGATTAAGTCCCAGACAGACACAAACAAAAGGGAAGTCTACACACCTGGCTCCTACTGACTCAGACAGACAGACAACAGAAGGTAGTCTACACACCTGGCTCTTACTGACTCAGACAGACAGACAACAGAAGGTAGTCTACACACCTGGCTCCTACTGACTCAGACAGACAGACAACAGAAGGTAGTCTACACACCTGGCTCCTACTAACTCAGACAGACAGACAACAGAAGGTAGTCTACACACCTGGCTCCTACTGACTCATACAGACAGACAACAGAAGGTAGTCTACACACCTGGCTCTTACTGACTCAGACAGACAGACAACAGAAGGTAGTCTACACACCTGGCTCCTACTGACTCATACAGACAGACAACAGAAGGTAGTCTACACACCTGGCTCCTACTGACTCATACAGACAGACAATAAAGGGTAGTCTACACACCTGGCTCCTACTGACTCAGACAGACAGACAACAGAAGGTAGTCTACACACCTGGCTCCTACTGACTCAGACAGACAGACAACAGAAGGTAGTCTACACACATGGCTCCTACTGACTCATACAGACAGACAACAGAAGGTAGTCTACACACCTGGCTCTTACTGACTCAGACAGACAGACAACAGAAGGTAGTCTACACACCTGGCTCCTACTGACTCATACAGAAAGACAACAGAAGGTAGTCTACACACCTGGCTCCTACTGACTCATACAGACAGACAGACAATAAAGGGTAGTCTACACACCTGGCTCCTATTGACTCAGACAGACAGACAACAGAAGGTAGTCTACACACCTGGCTCCTACTGACTCAGACAGACAGACAACAGAAGGTAGTCTACACACCTGGCTCCTACTGACTCAGACAGACAGACAACAGAAGGTAGTCTACACACCTGGCACGCCGGCATCCATCCACATCTCTATATCAGTTCCCTCTCCGTGTTCCTCCAGGGTGGTGGTGTTGATGGGCTTCAGTAGCTTCATCACCTCAGCCATGACAGCCCGGGCCTGGGCTGAGCCTGTGAACTGCAGCCCCAGGGGCGTGAAGGTACCCAGGTCAGACTCCATCACTAGGTTAATGTTAGAGATGTTCACCTGGGGGACAGCAGAATAGGTATACAATCGTAAATAATCATTGATTGGATTTATTTTGTGCTTTTCCAGTGCTGAAAGCGCTTTATATGGTATAACTTTTATAATTTTGCTGGACCCCAGGAAGAATAGCTGCTGCCTTGGTAGGAACTAACAGGGATCCATAATAAATACAAATATACAGTAAGGTGGGAAACTCCCCTCTTCAACCACAAATGTGTAGCACTCTTGGGTGATGCACGACAACCATTCTGTGTCAGAACGCACACCACACAGAGAGAAATACATTTGTACATTCACCTCTCCTGGCTGTTGATTTATTTGGCCAGCGTTCGAGCTAAAAAGCTTTACCAGAATGTGAGAGATGTATGGGAAAAAGACTGGACCATCACCCCCCATTCAGACACTAGCGGACAAATACGCTCCTGCAAGGGAGAGCGCATAGAATGTCCCACAAAGTGGAATAGAAACATCAACTCCATGACAGTCAATGCAGATTCCTCTTTGATAAGCACGACGGGGCTTATCAAAGAATGCAGGGCCAGTTGGACTGGGTCTAAGACCGTGGTATTCAAAGTCGGGGGCGCGGAAAACAAACATTTAAATAACAGATTGTTGTAGGGGACAACATGCACACTTTTTTGAGAAAGATAATTAGAAAAATACAATTTTATTGAGTAAATGTATTTATTGGTTTATTTTTATTTTGATAAGAGATGAAAGTGTAATGAATTTAAGGTTATTTGTTGACGTAAGAATCTAAATGTACCAATTTTTTAGGTTTTGTCATAATTATTGGGGTGGGGTCATGAGAAATTAGAGAGAAAGAAAATGGAGTCCCCAGAAATTCTGGTGGAAAAAAGTTTGAAAAAGTTTGAATACCACTGATGTAGTGTAGTGGACATTTAGTGTGGTATACTGAAGATTTTCTGAGAAATCTGAGGAAATATAGTATGTAGTTGGATCCAGTGCAGACCAGGCAGAAGGTGGGTCTCTGGTCAGAGTCAGGATGTGAACACTGCTCCTCTAACCTCTGGCCATTCTGATTGCGTTGACATTAGAAGGCACAGAAAGCACCCCGCTCCCAGAATGCTGCTATTCAGTTACAGTGTGGTCTCTGTGCAGTCCCCTACATCCCAGGGGCTCTCCTACAGTAGATATGACAACAGTTTACATGTCTGTGTAGCGCTCCAGATGAAGCCAGTTCCTACCACATTTTGACTGGCAAAGAACAACTGTTGAAAGCCACCAGCTATTGATAGTAAAATGCTATTACTGCTACGCACACAATCTGAAGGAGACTGGCGTCAATCATTCAAAATGTAACAACCACCAAATAATAGTTGTGCTGTTTCAATGGCTTGTACGACATCCTCTACCCAGTGGACCCCTGTGTGTGTGTGTGTGTAAGAATCTAAAGCTGAGAGAACAGAAGTCTTAAATCTAGTCACAAAAGGAGTTTATAGGACATTGCTAGTCAACTCTGACCCTACGAGGTCCGCAGCCTGCTCATTTGCAGATCTAAATCAGTCCCTGATTAGAGGGAACAATGAAACAAAGCAGTGGAACTGGCTTCCAGGTCCAGAGTTGAGTTTGAGGGCTATAGGATGTACTGTATGATAGGAAGATAATGGTTAGAGTGTACAAGTAAAAAGCCAACAAGATGCACCATGGTAGAAAGGTACCTTGTGAAGCTGGAAGTACTGTTGCGCTCCAACCCCTCCCTGCTCCTCTGCAGACCACAGCACTGTCCGGAGGGTTCTTCTGGGACGCAGACCTGGACACACAATCACAATTCATACATGGGCCACAACCATTTCAACAAAGCAGCAATACAAAAAGAGCTTTACAATAAATGGATTCCCTCTTCCTCACCAACCCTTGGGCTGTTTAATATTCCATATAGTCAGCAGAACATTCCTATTCACCAGACCCTAGTCAATATTTCATACATTCACCGCAATGATGAGCCCCATTCATAGAGAGGACTTCCAAAGACAACTTATCTGATTTGGGTTTCAGGTTCTGTGTTATTCTAGAAGTGACCCCCCCGAGGCTACTACTTTATGTGGGCAACAAAGGACAGCAGGCACTCCCTTCCTATAGAGGATCTCTAATATAAACTCTGTAGCCTACACCCTCATCTGCCATGTCTAGAGGTTGAGTCCCAAATGGTAACCTATTCTCTATATAGTGCACTAATGTCGGGCCCTGGTGAACAGTACTGCACTATATAGGGAATAGGGTGCCATTTGGGACGTAGCTGAACTAAGCCCAAGGGACCAATTATTGCTCTGTGGCTTCATCTTGACTAAAAGTTTCATTGATGATAGGTCCTCTTCTTTAATAGTGGGCAAAGCTGAGCATATTTCAGCCAAGTACTTTACTATGCATCCATCCATCCGCAAGAATGAACAATAAAGCAGCGACTGGTTATTGTCCAGACATTAAAATGTCTTATTCAATGGGAATGACATACTTTCCATTGCAACATTAGTGGAAAAAGGAAAAATTCTCTCAAGTCAACGTTAAGGCTTGCAGTCAGAGAGCACAAACAGCTCGGTGGTCTACTTCACGTGTCTAATTACACTTCATGTGGAAAAAGTGATACTTTATTAAGTGAATGAAGTAAGCCATGCTAATTGCTATATTTGATGAGTCAGCAGACCGCAGTTTAAATGCATTTTCAAGTGTACGTCACCAAGAGTGCTGATCTAGGATCTGGTCTCTCCTGTCCATGTTATCTTATTCATAGTGATCTAAAAGGCTAAACTGATTGATCGTAAATCAGCACTCCTACTCTGAGACGCTTGATACGGCCCCTGACCACAAAACAGCTTCAAAAGATGCCAATAGTCTCGATACAAATCTTTTTTTGGGGCTCATGTCAATAAGAGCTTCAGAGAGTGGATTATGTTCCAGATAAATAGTCTACATCCTAAATGGGGCGGCAGGTAGCCTAGTGGTTAGAGCGTTGGGCCAGTAACCGAAAGGTTGCTGGATCGAATCCCCGACAAATTAAATGCCACCCTCTTTCCTATATAGTGGACTGCTTTTGACTAGGGGCCCTGGTCAAACATAGTTCAGTATAAGTAGGGAATAGGGTGCCATTTGGGACAAAGAGGGTGTGATCTGAGAACAGTGGGACCTCCCAGGTTCTGGTTCTTACCCAGGTCTTTAAGCAGAGACAGGGCCTCCCAGGTTCTGAACCAGGTCTTTAAACAGACAGGGCCTCCCAGGTTCTTACCCAGGTCTTTAAGCAGAGACAGGGCCTCCCAGTTTCTGGTTCTGACCCAGGTCTTTAAACAGAGACAGGGCCTCCCAGGTTCTTACCCAGGTCTTTAAACAGAGACAGGGCCTCCCAGGTTCTGACCCAGGTCTTTAAGCAGAGACAGGGCCTCCCAGGTTCTGACCCAGCTCTTTAAGCGGAGACAGGGCCTCCCAGGTTCTGACCCAGGTCTTTAAGTAGAGACAGGGCCTCCCAGTTTCTGGTTCTGACCCAGGTCTTTAAACAGAGACAGGGCCTCCCAGGTTCTTACCCAGGTCTTTAAGCAGAGACAGGGCCTCCCAGGTTCTTACCCAGGTCTTTAAGCAGAGACAGGGCCTCCCAGGAGATGAGCGCTCCACCCCCATCATCCATGGCCCCCTGGCCCACATCCCAGCTGTCCAGATGACCACTGAGCAGCACCACCTGGGGGCAGACAGCATACCTGGGATTAGAGATGGGTCTAAAAATTATATATTATTTTTTAGGCTATATCGTATCGACAATATTATTTTTGCTCTAGTTGGCGGTACCTGCACCAAAAGTTCATTATTTTTCATGACTGATCAATACTTGTTTTCTCATGGCTCTCTCTTGTCCCTCTGCACCAGACATACAGTATGGTGACCAATATGTCTGGAACATTGAATAACAAAATCACAGTATCGAATCGCAACACATATCGTATGGTGATAAGTATGGTGATAATATCGTATTGTGAGGTCCCTGGCAATTCCCAGCCAGGGCCTCCCAAGAATGCAATATTTCACCCATGGCTGTCTCAGACTACAATGTAGTGTAGCTGCATAGGGGTCAACAGTCAGCATCCTACTCAGTGTGCATCCCAAATGATTCCCTATAGTAACCCTATTCCCTATAGTATCTAGTGCACTCCTTTTCCCCATAGCTTTATGGGATATCAAATCAAATGTTATTGTGAGGGTGAGGAGCCTTTGTGTAGACGCTGAAATATTTTTTAACTACCCCCCATCGCTCAGTGTGTGCCATGTGTTAAAAATATCCCCTTCTTCCATGAAGAGTACTTCAAGTCTTCCACCCACCTCTTGTCCAAGAGACAACACAAGAGTGTGCAGTCATTGGTATGGATTTTGGTGGGAATATACTGTAGACTCACCGATCATGGCTAAAAATAACCAGATTGACCTCCAATAGGACATGATTCAACAGCTCCCATCATTACACCACTAAATAGTTGAATGAGTTAAATACCAATCAATCAAAAAAAAATTAGGACTGACAGCGTGAGTCCCAAACCCCTCAATGATGATGAGTAAACTAGGCCTGACCGAGTGAATCCCAAACTCCTCAATGATGATGAGGTAACTAGGACTGGCAGAGTGAGTCCCAAACCCCTCAATGATGATGAGTAAACTAGGACTGGCAGAGTGAGTCCCAAACCCCTCAATGATGATGAGTAAACTAGGACTGGCAGAGTGAGTCCCAAACCCCTCAATGATGATGAGTAAACTAGGACTGGCAGAGTGAGTCCCAAACCCCTCAATGATGATGAGTAAATACGATCCTCTTCAACATTAATAACCTTTACCACTTTGCACTGGTGGTTTTGCCACAAACCTCCCAAAAATGAACTCCCAAACCTAGAGTGTGAAATCAAATGCTTAGGCCTAATATATTTTCCCTGAAATACGTTTAAATGTATTTGTTTTTACAAATACCTCAAAGTTGGCTTGGTTACCATGCCAACGGACGCTTGATGTCAGAAAACCCTTCAGACTGATCATGGGAGCTGATGTATCAGGACCTTCACACACCAAGGTTTAAAGTTTAGGCTAAATCAAAATGGAACACTTTCTCCTTTGAAAATAGTTTTTTTTTTCTCTGTGACAAATTGAAAAAGAGAAGAGCCTTGAAATCTAAGCTGATGAATTGCACCAGTGAACTGCCTAAAATATATCTATGATAAATCAGATAAATCATCCAATCGTATATACCCCATCGTCTTCTCCATTTGTGAGTTATGATGAACTACACACTATTGCCCTCACATCCTACTACTGTCGCTACTACTACCACTGCTACTACTACTACCCCCACCGCTACTACTAATGCTGCTACCACCACCACTACTACTAATGCTGCTACCACCACCACTACTACTAATGCTACTACCACCACCGCTACTACTAATGCTGCTACCACCACCACTACTACTAATGCTGCTACCACCACCACTACTACTAATGCTGCTACCACCACCACTACTACTAATGCTGCTACCACCACCACTACTACTAATGCTGCTACCACCACCACTACTACTAATGCTGCTACCACCACCACTACTACTACTAATGCTGCTACCACCACCGCTACTACTAATGCTGCTACCACCACCACTACTACTAATGCTGCTACCACCACCGCTACTACTAATGCTGCTACCACCACTACTACTACTAATGCTGCTACCACCACTACTACGCTACTACTGCTGCTACACCAGCTGCTACTACTAATGCTACCACCACCACCACTACTACTAATGCTGCTACCACCACCCACCACCACTACTACGCTGCTACCACCACTACTACTAATGCTACCACCACCACTACTGCTGCTACCACCACCACTACTACTAATGCCGCTACCACCACCACTACTAATGCTGCTACCACCACGCCACTACTAATGCCGCTACCACCACTACTACTAATGCTGCTACCACCACCACTACTACTAATGCCGCTACCACCACCACTACTACTAATGCTGCTACCACCACCACTACTAATGCTACCACCACCACTACTACTAATGCTGCTACCACCACTACTAATGCTGCTACCACCACCACCACTACTACTAATGCTGCTACCACCACCGCTACTACTAATGCTGCTACCACCACCACTACTACTAATGCCGCTACTACCAGCTGCTACCACCACCACTACTAACGCTACCACCACCACTACTACTAATGCCGCTACCACCACCACCACTACTAATGCTGCCACCACCACCACTACTACTAATGCTGCTACCACCACCACTACCACTAATGCTGCCACCACCACCACTACTACTAATGCCGCCACCACCACCACTACTAATGCTGCTACCACCACCACTACTACTAATGCCGCTACCACCACCACTACTACTAATGCCGCTACCACCACCACCACTACTAATGCTGCTACCACCACCACTACCACTAATGCTGCTACCACCACCACTACTACCACTAATGCTGCTACCACCACCACCACCACGCTACTACCACTACCACTACGCTGCCACCACCACCACCACTACTAATGCCGCTACCACCACCACTACCACTAATGCTGCCACCACCACCACTACTACCAATGCTGCTACCACCACCACTACTACTAATGCCGCTACCACCAGCCACTACTAATGCCACCACCACTACTACCAATGCCGCTACCACCACCACTACTACCAATGCTGCTACCACCACCACTACTACTAATGCCGCTACCACCACCACCACTACTAATGCCGCTACCACCACCACTACTACTAATGCTGCTACCACCACCACTATACACTACCAAATGCTACTACCTACCACCACTACTACTAATGCGCTGCTACCACCACCACTACTACTAATGCTGCTACCACCACCACTACTACTAATGCTGCTACCACCACCACTACTACTAATGCTGCTACCACCACCACTACTACTAATGCTGCTACCACCACCACTACTACTAATGCTGCTACCACCACCACCACTACTAATGCTGCTACCACCACCACTACTACTAATGCTGCTACCACCACCACTACTACTAATGCTGCTACCACCACCGCTACTACTAATGCTGCTACCACCACCACTACTACTAATGCTGCTACCACCACCACTACTACTAATGCTGCTACCACCACCACCACTACTAATGCCGCTACCACCACCACTACTACTAATGCTGCTACCACCACCACTACTACTAATGCTGCTACCACCACCACTACTAATTAACCTACCACCACCACTACTACTAATGCTACCACCACCACTACACTACTAATGCCACCACCACTACTACTAATGCTACCACCACCACCACTACTTCTGCTACCACCACCACTACTACTAAGTACCACCACCACTACTACTAATGCTATATACCACCACTACTACTAATGCTATACCACCACTACTACTAATGCTACCACCACCACTACTACTAATGCTATACCACCACTACTACTAATGCTATACCACCACTACTAATGCTACCACCACCACTACTACTACTAATGCTACCACCACTACCACTAATGCGCTACCACACCACCACTACTACCAATGCTGCCACCACCACCACCACTACGCCACCACCACTACTACTAATGCCGCTACCACCACCACTACTAATGCTACCACCACCATGCTACTACGCTACCACCACCACTACTACTAATGCCGCTACCACCACCACTACTACTAATGCTGCTACCACCACCACTACCAATGCTACCACCACCACTACTACTAATGCTGCTACCACCACCACTACTACTAATGCTACCACCACCACCACCACTACCTAATGCTGCTACCACCACCACTACTACTAATGCTACTACCACCACTACTACTACTAATGCTGCTACCACCACCACTACCACTAATGCTGCCACCACCACCACTACTACTGCCGCTACCACCACCACTACACTACCAATGCTGCCACCACCACCACTACCACTACCACTACCACCACCACCACTACGCCGCTACCACCACCACTACTACTAATGCCGCTACCACCACCACTACTGCTGCTACCACCACCACTACTACTAATGCCGCTACCACCACCACCACTACTAATGCCGCTACCACCACCACTACCACTAATGCTGCTACCACCACCACTACTACTAATGCTGCTACCACCACCACCACTAATGCCGCTACCACCACCACCACTAAATGCTGCCACCACCACCACTACCACTAATGCCGCTACCACCACCACCACTACTAATGCTGCTACCACCACCACTACTACCATACCACCACCGCTACCACCACCACCACCACCACTACTAATGCCGCTACCACCACCACTACTACTAATGCTGCTACCACCACTACCACTAATGCTGCTACCACCACCACTACTACTAATGCTGCTACCACCACCACCACTACTACCAATGCTGCTACCACCACCACCACTACTACTAATGCTGCTACCACCACCACTACTACCAATGCTGCTACCACCACCACCACTACTAATGCTACCACCACCACTACTACTAATGCTGCTACCACCACTACCACTAATGCTGCTACCACCACCACTACTACCAATGCCGCTACCACCACCACTACTAATGCTGCTACCACCACCACTACCACCACCACTAATGCTGCTACCACCACCACTACTACTAATGCCGCTACCACCACCACTACTACACGCCACCACCACCACTACTACTACCACTAATGCTGCTACCACCACCACTACTACTAATGCTGCTACCACCACCACCACTACTAATGCTGCTACCACCACCACTACTACTAATGCTGCTACCACCACCACTACTACTAATGCTGCTACCACCACCACTACTACTAATGCTGCTACCACCACCACTACCACTAATGCTACACGCCTGCTACCACCACCACTACTACTAACTACCCTACCACCACCATGCTGCTACCACCACCACTACTACTAATGCCGCTACCACCACCACTACTACTACCTGCTACCACCACCACTACCAATGCCGCTACCACCACCACTACTACCAATGCTGCCACCACCACCACCACTACTACTAATGCTGCTACCACCACCACTACTACACGCTGCTACCACCACCACCACTACCAATGCCGCTACCACCACCACTACTACTAATGCTACCACCACCACCACCACCACTACTAATGCCGCTACCACCACCACCACTACTACTAATGCACCACTACCACCACCACTACTACTAATGCCGCTACCACCACCACTACTAATGCTGCTACCACCACCACTACCACTAATGCTGCCACCACCACCACCACTACCAATGCCGCTACCACCACCACTACTACCAATGCCGCTACCACCACCACTACCACTAATGCCGCTACCACCACCACTACTACTAATGCCGCTACCACCACCACTACTACCAATGCTGCTACCACCACCACCACTACTAATGCTGCTACCACCACCACTACTACTAATGCCGCTACCACCACCACTACCACTAATGCTGCTACCACCACCACCACTACCATACTACCAATGCTGCTACCACCACCGCCACTACTAATGCTGCCACCACCACCACTACTACTAATGCCGCTACCACCACCACTACACTAATGCCGCTACCACCACCACTACTACTAATGCCGCTACCACCACCACCACTACCAATGCCGCTACCACCACCACTACCACTAATGCTGCCACCACCACCACTACTACTAATGCTGCCACCACCACCACTACTACCAATGCCGCTACCACCACCACTACTACTAATGCTGCTACCACCACCGCTACTACTAATGCTGCTACCACCACCACTACTACTAATGCTGCTACCACCACCACTACTACTAATGCTGCTACCACCACCACTACTACTACTAATGCTGCTACCACCACCACTACTACTAATGC
This sequence comes from Brachymystax lenok tsinlingensis, assembly GCA_030435695.1. NCBI lineage: Eukaryota > Metazoa > Chordata > Actinopteri > Salmoniformes > Salmonidae > Brachymystax > Brachymystax lenok. Next base: position 59,896,697 of record CM059789.1, read on the forward strand.
TGCTACCACCACCACTACTACTAATGCTGCTACCACCACCACTACTACTAATGCTGCTACCACCACCACTACTACTAATGCTGCTACCACCACTACTACTAATGCTGCTACCACCACCACTACTACTAATGCTGCTACCACCACCACCACTACTAATGCTGCTACCACCACCACTACTACTAATGCTGCTACCACCACCACTACTACTAATGCTGCTACCACCACCACTACTACTAATGCTGCTACCACCACCACTACTACTAATGCTGCTACCACCACCGCCACTACCAATGCCGCTACCACCACCACTACTACTACACCAGCTACCACCACACTACCACTAATGCACCACTACCACCACCACTACCACTAATGCTACCACCACCACTACTACTAATGCCGCTACCACCACCACCACTCACTACTAATGCCGCTACCACCACCACCACCACTACTACTAATGCTGCTACCACCACCACTACTACTAATGCTGCTACCACCACCACCACTACTACTAATGCTGCTACCACCACCACTACTACTAATGCTGCTACCACCACCACTACTACTAATGCTGCTACCACCACCACTACTACCAATGCTGCTACCACCACCACTACTACTAATGCCGCTACCACCACCACTACTACTAATGCCGCTACCACCACCACCACTACTAATGCCGCTACCACCACCGCTACTACTAATGCCGCTACCACCACCACCACTACCAATGCTGCTACCACCACCACCACTACTCACTAATGCCGCTACCACCACCACCACTACTAATGCTGCTACCACCACCGCTACTACTAATGCCGCTACCACCACCACTACTACCAATGCTGCTACCACCACCACTACTACTAATGCTGCCACCACCACCGCTACTACTAATGCTGCTACCACCACCACTACTACTAATGCCGCTACCACCACCACTACTACCAAATGCCGCTACCACCACCACCACCACTACCAATGCTGCTACCACCACCACTACTACTAATGCTGCTACCACCACCACTACTACCAATGCCGCTACCACCACCACTACCACTAATGCTGCTACCACCACCACCACTACTAATGCTACCACCACCACCACCACTACTAATGCTGCTACCACCACCACTACTACTAATGCCGCTACCACCACCACTACTACTAATGCTGCTACCACCACCACTACTACTAATGCTGCTACCACCACCACCACTACCAATGCTGCTACCACCACCACTACTACTAATGCCGCTACCACCACCACTACTACTAATGCTGCTACCACCACCACTACTACTAATGCCGCTACCACCACCACTACTACCAATGCCGCTACCACCACCACTACTACTAATGCTGCTACCACCACCACTACTACTAATGCCGCTACCACCACCACTACTACCAATGCCGCTACCACCACCACTACTACTAATGCCGCCACCACCACCGCTACTACCAATGCCGCTACCACCACCACTACTACTAATGCCGCTACCACCACCACTACCACTAATGCCGCTACCACCACCACCACTACTAATGCCGCTACCACCACCACTACTACACTAATGCCGCTACCACCACCACCAATCGCTACTACTAATGCTGCTACCACCACCATACTACTAATGCTGCCACACCACCACCACTACTAATGCTGCTACCACCACCACTACCACTAATGCCGCTACCACCACCACCACTACCAATGCCGCTACCACCACCACCACTACCAACGCTGCCACCACCACCACTACTACTAATGCCGCTACCACCACCACCACTACTAATGCCGCTACCACCACCACTACCACTAATGCTGCTACCACCACCACTACCACTAATGCCGCTACCACCACCGCTACTACTAATGCTGCTACCACCACCGCTACTACTAATGCTGCTACCACCACCGCTACTACTAATGCTGCTACCACCACCGCTACTACTAATGCTGCTACCACCACCACTACTACTAATGCCGCTACCACCACCACTACTACTAATGCTGCTACCACCACCACCACTACCACGCTGCCACCACCACCACCACTACTAATGCCGCTACCACCACCACTACTACCAATGCCGCTACCACCACCACTACTACCAATGCTGCTACCACCACCACTACACACTAATGCTGCTACCACCACCACTACTACTACAATGCTGCTACCACCACCACTACTACTAATGCTGCTACCACCACCACTACTACTAATGCCGCTACCACCACCACCACTACTACTAATGCTGCTACCACCACCACCACTACTAATGCTACCACCACCAATCGCTACCACTAATGCTGCTACCACCACCACTACTACTAATGCTGCTACCACCACCGCTACTACTAATGCTGCTACCACCACCGCTACTACTAATGCTGCTACCACCACCGCTACTACTAATGCTGCCACCCCAATCGCTACTACTAATGCTCTACCACCACCACTACTAATGCCGCTACCACCACCACTACTACTAATGCTGCTACCACCACCACCACTACTAATGCTGCTACCACCACCACCACTACTAATGCTGCTACCACCACCACTACTACTAATGCTACTACCACCAATCGCTACTACTAATGCTGCTACCACCACCACTACTACTAATGCTGCTACCACCACCACTACTACTAATGCTGCTACCACCACCACTACTACTACTAATGCTGCTACCCCCACCACTACTACTACCAATGCCGCTACCACCACCACCACTACTACTAATGCTGCTACCACCACCACTACTACTAATGCTGCTACCACCACCGCTACTACTAATGCTGCTACCACCACCGCTACTACTAATGCTGCTACCACCACTACTACTAATGCTGCTACCACCACCACTACTACTAATGCTGCTACCACCACCACTACTAATGCTGCTACCACCACCACTACTACTAATGCTGCTACCACCACCACTACTACTAATGCTGCTACCACCACCACTACTAATGCTGCTACCACCACCACTACTACTACTAATGCTGCTACCACCACCACTACTAATGCTGCTACTAATCCTGCTACTAAATTCTGCTACCACCACCACTACTAATGCTGCTACTACTACTACCACCACTACTAATGCTGCTACTACTACTACCACCATTACTAATGCTGCTACTAATCCTGCTACTAAATGCGCTACCACCACCACCACTACTAATGCTGCTACTACTACTACCACCATTACTAATGCTGCTACTAATCCTGCTACTAAATGCTGCTACCACCACCACCCCTACTAATCCTGCTACGAATGCTGCTACCACCACCACTACTAATGCTGCTACTACCACCACCACCAGTACTAATGCTGAATACTACCACCACCACCAGTACTAATGCTGCTACTACTACTAATGCTCCTACCACCACTACTACCACCACCACCGCTACTACTACTAATACTACCACCATCACTACTACTAATGCTGCTACCACCACCACCACTAATGCTGCTACTACTACTAATGCTGCTACTACTACCACCACCACATCTACTACTAATGCTGCTACTACCACCACCATTACTACTACTAATCCTGCTACTAATGCTGCTACTACCACCACCACCAGTACTAATGCTGAATACTACCACCATCACTACTACTAATGCTACCACCACCACCACTGCTAATGCTGCTACTACCACCACCATTACTACTACTAATCCTGCTACTAATGCTGCTGCTACTACCACCACCACCGCTACTACTACTAATACTACCACCACTAATGCTGCTACTACTACTAATGCTGCTACTACTACCACCACCACCACTAATGCTGCTACTACTACCACCACCACCACCACTGCTACTACTACTAATGCTCCTACCACCACCACTACCACCACTAATGCTGCTACTACTACCACCACATCTACTACTAATGATGCTGCTACTACTACTAATGCTGCTACTACTACTACTAATGCTGCTACTACTACCACCATCACTGCTACTACTAACGCTACTACTGCTACTACTACTACTATCACCACCACCACTACTACTATCGCTACTATACTGCTGCTTCTACTTCTACCACTACTACTGCTGCTACTGCCATTGAACCACCCAATCAGTATTTCTACCTTTTAGACGAGGAGAAAATAAATGAGTGCCAGAAAAGAGGGAGGAGAAAGAAGAGGTTTTGATAAATGACATGGAGGAAATAACCTTGTGTGCAACATATCTTCCAATGTCTGGGAATTAGCTTTGGTTTTCTACATCTAAGAAATAAGAATCCTGTGACCTGTTTCTTCTTCTGTTTATTCTGTATTATTCAGGAACAGACTCAGGTATAGTTGCTGTGGCAACAGAGAACAAAGGTTGCTTGATCCCGAGCACTGTGGGAACTCTGATGTTCTTTATGGTTTGTTTGAGCAGAGATGATTTTGATGAAAACATATTCAGGAAACCAAGCAGAGAAACTAAGCAAAGTCAAATTAAACTTAAACATGATGTCACTCTTCAGGCAACTTTTATCGCAGACTCATTTGCCGAGGTCAGGTAACTTGATATCTAATCTATACTATAAGTCTGGGAATCTGGCCTTATGAACCATATAGGAGTAAGCAAGACAACAGTAGCCTATATGACATTTGAAGAAGAAGAGCATCATGTTAAGGCTCAGACACACCGGTAGCATTTGCCAGCCCAGAGTACTTAGCAGCTCTGAACAGAGTGCTGGCCATAATTTGCAATCCGATTCTACATGTAGAACTGCGTGAAAATGTCGGCAGTCAGACATTCAGACAACACACCGCGCGCCGAACAGCAAATTAATGACAGATCATCGTTCGGTGCGTTGTGTGTGGTCCCTTAGGCCTATATTGTGTAGCCGAACTAAAGTGAAAATCTTCAGTGTTTGTCAGAGAAACTAAAGTCCTCAACTTGATTCCCAGTGTACCTCCCTAGTCCCTATCAGACTCCCATCTTGACAGACTGAAACAGAGACAAATTTGCTTGACTGGTGGACTTCCCTGGCTCCAAGCCAGATTCAACTTTAGCTAAACAAACTTGCATGCACAAAGGTGTAACATATGAATCACATTTTAATTGCAGCTTCTCTGGGTATTTTTGGCAGGCAGAGCCCACCAGGAGTTGCAGTCAGAGTAGAGGTGTCTGCTGGGGTTAGCAGTGTAAATAATGGGATTCACACATCTTGTTAAATTGCTCTGGCCCTTCACAGGACCTCTCACACAATCTGATTTAGGTATGTTACGTTTCATAGATACAGTGCATTCAGAAACTATTCAGACCCCTTGACTTTTTCCACATTTCGTTACGTTACAGCCTTATTTTAAAATGGATAAAAATGAAAAAATTTCCTCATTAAAAATGTCATTAATTTACACACAACACCGGAAAAAAAGGGTTTTAGGAATGTGTGCATCCTGTTCCATTGATCATCCCTGAAATGTTTCTACAACTTGATTGGAGACCACCTGTGGTAAATTCAAATTGATTGGACATGATTGGAAAGGCACACACACACCTGTCTATATAAGGTTCCACAGTTGACAGTGCATGTCAGAGCAAAAACAAAGCCATGAGGTTGAAGGAAGCTCCGAGACAAAATTGTGTCGAGGCACAGATCTGGGGAAGGGTACCAAAACATTTATGCAGCATTGATGGTCTCCAAGAACAAAGTGGCCTCCATCATTCTTAAATTGAAGAAGTTTGGAACCACCAAGACTCTTGCTAGGGCTGGCCGCCCGGCCAAAATGAGCAATAAGGAGAGAAGGGCCTTGGTCAGGGAAGTGACCAAGAACCCGATGGTCACTCTGACAGAACTCCAGAGCTTCTATGGAGATGGGAGAACCTTCCAGAAGGACAACCATCTCTACAGCACTCCACCAATCAGTCCTTTATGGTAGAGTGGTCAGACGGAAGCCACTCCAGTAAAAAGGCACAACAGCCCACTTGGAGTTGGCCAAAAAGCACCTAAAGGACTCTCAGACCATGAGAAACAAGATTCTCTGGTCTGATGAAAACAAGAATGAACGCTTTGGCCTGAATGCCAAGCGTCACGTCTGGAAGAAACCTGGCACCATCCCTATGGTGGTGAAGCATGGTGGTGGTGGTGGCAGCATCATGCTGTGGGGATGTTTTTCAGCTGCATTTTTTTTATTAGGATCCCCATTAGCTGTTGCAAAAGCAGCAGCTACTATTCCTGGACTCCACACAAAACATAATACAGAACATCAATAGACAAGAACAGCTCAAGGACAGAACTACACGGACTGGGAGACTAGTCAGGGTCGAGGGAAAGATTAACGGAGCAAAGTACAGAGAGATCCTTGATGAAAACCTGCTCCAGATTGCTCAGGACCTCAGACTGGTGCGAAGGTTCACCTTCCAACAGGACAACAACAACCCTAAGCAAACAGCCAAGACAACGCAGGAGTGGCTTCAAGGACAAGTCTTTGAATGTCCTTGAGTGACCCAGCCAAAGCCCGGACTTGAACCCGATCGAACATCTCTTCAGAGACCTGTCATTATGGGGTATTGTGTGTAGATTGAGGGGGGAAAAAACTATTCATTCGATTTTAGAATAAGGCTGTAACTTAACAAAATGTGGAAAAAGTCAAGGGGTCTGAATACTTTCCGAATGAACTGCATCACTGGCACAGTAGAGCGGTACAGAATCATGGGCTTAAATAACATGGAAAATCTGTGATTGCTACAACCATTTTTGCATATATAGCCAGACATTCTCGGGTCATAAACAGCCACCCTGAATATAATAAAGTCAAATCAGACTTTCTGTAACACATTTCTCGATGCTTTGATGAGAATAAGCCATAGGTTCTCAAGGAATAACCGAGTGCGAGTTGAGCCTGTGAAATACATTATGGGGTCACACTAGCACTTCACACCCAGTTCAATACCACTAATGAGAATAAGGCAGGGGGGTTTAATCACTACTATAACGTCTCTGCCATGGTTCAACATCCACTATTCCAGATGGTGCATGGTTCAGGTAGTACGAGCAGTGAGGGCTATTAGTCTAGCTACTCCTATAAGATTCAAATGATTTGGACAGACAGGCCACCTCTTGTTCAACACAACAAAATGGCCTAATCATCTCAGTTGAGCCATAAATTAGGTTCTATTAGTTGATTAGTGTAAAACAGACGTGCAAGCCAAGTCATTAGCGCTTGAGGACTGCTGCTGCAACCAAAACTTTAGTCTATTTTAAAGTTGGTTAAAGACGCACTATGGAAATGTAGTTGCCAGTTGCAAACGCTATGCTTTTAGTCATGATGTTGACAGGAGTGCCCCCCTTTGTCCAATAAGATAAAAGGCAAAAGTTCCATATAGGCCTCTTTAATGTTGGTAACTCTAGAGACCGATTGCTTTCTAATATTGTTTTCAACTATACTGGTCTATTGACAAGACGTTGGCATGTCATGTGACTGGAAGGGTACATACATACTCCCCCAGACAGACACACAGGCTCAGTTATGATAAACCCTGTCATTTCCTGGAACAGAGCAGGAGAGTTTCCCCAATTCTAAACAAGCTGTACGTATTGTACACCACATGGAACTACAGTACAACATTCCACACTTCCAAAAATCAATAAATCACATCACACCCTGGCCTTTTGGCCAAATCAAATACATGTTTATTTGTGACATGCTCCGGATACAAACAGGTGTAGATCAAATGCTTACTTACAAGCTTTTCCCCCAAAACGCAGTTAAAAAGTCAAATAAAAATAGAAAATAGTAATGCAATAAATAACAATAACGAGGCTGTATACAAGGAGTACCAGTACTGAGTCAATGTGCAGGGGTACCAGGTAGTACAGGTATTATGTATATGTAGGCAGGGGTAAAAGTGACTAGGCAATCAGGATAGATAAGAAACAGCAGCGCATGTGGAGAGTGTGTGACAACTACAAACAGAGAATAATGTTTTAGGTTAAACAAACAACTACAAACAGAGCTAGATAAGAATGCTTTAGATTAAAAATAGTATCTGCACAGTAAATCAGGAGACTTCACAGTCTCCTTCATTTGCCCTCTGTTAATAAAAAATGTAAATAATAAAAAAACGGACACAGAGTTGACAGACCTTGAACAGATTAGTACAATTCATTCCAGATGCATTCTCTTTCCAGTATTAGCTTCAGGCTCTGAAATAAAATACTGAGGTTAGATGTAGGTTTCCATCTGCATCCTTATCTATTTGTAGCAATGTGATTTACATTATGTTTGGGAAGCATTTTATTTGTTGCGGCCTCCAGGAACTGACAGCCAGTGAATACGATTTCCCCCCACAGTAGTGACGCAGCTGCACATTGTATCGGTTCGACGCTGGGCATCTGCAGCCTGCTGATGGGTGACAGCCGAACACAGGCAGGGCACATCATGGAGAGAGACATCATGGGCTCCATTTTTATTCTACAACAAATGCTTTTCCATTTTCCCACATTCATACCACGTGGTACCCAACTTATTGTCCAAATTAAATTGTTAGGCTAGTTTACATCAGTGTTGTAGTGTGCAACTCCCATCCAATGTAAAGCACTGGGACTAAAGAGCAGCAGCAGTCTATAGTCTTGATGTGTCATGACTTGTGGCTCCTCAACCAAGTGGGCAGAGGCCTATTTATTAAAGCTCTGACTGCGGCACAAGAAGAAATTGAGCTAAAGGGAACCACAAAGAGACATTTTGATGTTAGTTATCGGTGTCTAAAAACAGATCCTGGACCTCCAGAGCTAAAGGGAACCACAAAGAGACATTTTGATGTTAGTTATCGGTGTCTAAAAACAGATCCTGGACCTCCAGAGCTAAAGGGAACCACAAAGAGACATTTTGATGTTAGTTAGCGGTGTCTAAAAACAGATCCTGGACCTCCAGAGCTAAAGGGAACCACAAAGAGACATTTTGATGTTAGTTATCTGTGTCTGAAAACAGATCCTGGACCTCCAGAGCTAAAGGGAACCACAAAGAGACAGTTTGATGTTAGTTATCGGTGTCTGAAAACAGATCCTGGACCTCCAGAGCTAAAGGGAACCACAAAGAGACATTTTGATGTTAGTTATCTGTGTCTGAAAACAGATCCTGGACCTCCAGAGCTAAAGGGAACCACAAAGAGACAGTTTGATGTTAGTTATCGGTGTCTAAAAACAGATCCTGGACCTCCAGAGCTAAAGGGAACCACAAAGAGACATTTTGATGTTAGTTATCTGTGTCTGAAAACAGATCCTGGACCTCCAGAGCTAAAGGGAACCACAAAGAGACAGTTTGATGTTAGTTATCGGTGTCTAAAAACAGATCCTGGACCTCCAGAGAAAAATGATTCATACAGGCCAACGAAAGACAGGAAATTAGGTCAACAATCCCACCGGTTTCATTTCCTGTGAATATGCTGAGCGACTGCTCCACAGATAAGAGCAGCAGCTGCTTTCACAGTAATGTGTATGGTCTTGTCCTTTATAACCTTGTGATTGTACTGGTTTAATTGACAATATTGAGTTGTCATAATAAATGTGACATTTCGAATCCCCGAGCTGACAAGGAAAAAAATCTGTCGTTCTGCCCCTGAACAAGGCAGTTAACCCACTGTTCCCGGGCGCCAAGACGTGGATGTCGACAAGGCAGCCCCCGCACCTCTCTGATTCAGAGGGGTTGGGTTAAATGCGGAAGACACATTTCGGTTGAAGGCATTCGGTTGTACAACTGACTAATAATGGTGACTTTGACTTTGATTTTAAAGCAGAGTTGAGGACGCTGAGCTTGGCTCTCTGTATTGGGCTACTCAACACATCACAGCTGCTACTCAGACTTTGTAGGTTGATGTTTTTGGCTGTGAATTTAACACACCGGTCTTCAGTGTTGGAGCTGAGGAAACATTAGGAAAGACATTAAAAAAAGATATATAAAAATCTAAAGATACTCATTTGCATACAAGGCGTATATCTCATACTTTATCTACAGTACATGTCTTTTTTGCCCAGAACCGGGTTTCTAAAGTTATGTATGTGCTGTACATCACCCTTGTATGGTTTTCTGGATGATTCAGTGCATTACTAAGTGAGAACTTACTGGCTCTGAGAAAAGCATTCGGTCCGATACTAGAGGAATCTAAATCACAGCTAAGTCCAAGAGTCTGGCACCTCCAAATGCCTAGACAAGGAATTTATACACCAATTCATCATACCACAAGGAAACAGGCAGCACTTGCTTTTATCACTTTTTTACAGCAACAGTTGATAGATGTGACCACTGTGTCATTGTCTACAGAGAATGGTAGCCAATAGGCTGACTGATGTTTGAAGAGGCTCCTCTCGACCCCATTCAGGAAATAGCCAGGTTGAATCCCAAATAGCACTCTATTCACTAAATAGTGCACTACTTTTGACAAGATCCATATGGGCCCTGGTCAAAAGTAGTGCACTATAAAAGGGAATAGGGTGCCATTTGTGATACAGACCCAGCCTCAAGGTTGTTTGCTCATAAAAAATATGTTCCCTGGAGTTACGCAAAACACATGACCTGACTAGGCCGACTCAGAGCCGACACAGTGAATATTTGCTCATCTCAGGAAAGAGACCCGTCAGCTAAAACACATAGCTAGCTGGCATATAGATTGGCCAACACCAAAGTGACCAGGCAAATCTAGAGGGTCATTCTTAGTGTGGCTGACACCAAAACTCCAAGTCCTCCTGTCTTCACAGTCTGGAAAGGCTATTTTGATGTTGTCGGCACGATGCGCTGACAAATGAAGGGGATGTGCTTTTTTACTGATTGGATCTCCTCAGTGTCTCTCATTCAAATCAACATGGACAAAATTGTTTGACAACCTTGTTTGTAAGCTTTTAAAATCTCAGCCGTTTCTCTTTTCCAATGATGAAGACACGGAGGTCTCATGGTATGCTGGGGTCTGCAAAATAGGTCAACTTTGAGCATCTCTTGAATGTTCTGGCATATCCTATAGACACATACAGTGAGAGAAAAAAGTATTTGATCCCCTGCTGATTTTGTACGTTTGCCCACTGACAAAGAAATGATCAGTCTATAATTTTAATGGTAGGTTTATTTGAACAGTGAGAGACAGAATAACAAAAAAATCCAGAAAAACGCATGTGAAAAAATGTTATAAATGGAATTGCATTTTAATGAGGGAAATAAGTATTTGACCCCCTCTCAATCAGAAAGGTTTCTGGCTCCCAGGTGTCTTTTATACAGGTAACGAGCTGAGATTAGGAGCACCCTCTTAAAGGGAGTGCTCCTAATCTCAGCTTGTTACCTGTATAAAAGACACCTGTCCACAGAAGCAATCAATCAATCAGATTCCAAACTCTGCACCATGGCCAAGACCAAAGAGCTCTCCTAGGATGTCAGGGACAAGATTGTAGACCTACACAAGGCTGGAATGGGCTACAAGACCATCGCCAAGCAGCTTGGTGAGAAGGTGACAATGGTTGGTGCGATTATTTGCAAATAGAAGAAACACAAAATAACTGTCAATCTCCCTCGGCCTGGGGCTCCATGCAAGATCTCACCTCGTGGAGTTGCAATGATCATGAGAACGGTGAAGAATCATCCAAGAACTACACGGGAGGATCTTGTCAATGATCTCAAGGCAGCTGGGACCATAGTCACCAAGAAAACAATTGGTAACACACTACGCCGTGAAGGCCATGAAGGTCCCCCTGCTCAAGAAAGCACATATACATGCCCGTCTGAAGTTTGCCAATGAACATCTGAATGATTCAGAGGACAACAGGGTGAAAGTGTTGGTGGAAACATCATGCTTTGGGGGTGTTTTTCTGCTAAGGGGACAGGACAACTTCACCGCATCAAAGGGACAATGGACGGGGCCATGTACCGTCAAATCTTGGGTGAGAATCTCCTTCCCTCAGCCAGGGCATTGACAATGGGTCGTGGATGGGTATTCCAGCATGACAATGACCCAAAACACACGGCCAAGGCAACAAAGGAATGGCTCAAGAAGAAGCACATTAAGGTCCTGGAGTGGCCTAGCCAGTCTCCAGACCTTAAACCCATAGAAAATCTGTGGAGGGAGCTGAAGGTTTGAGTTGCCAAACGTCAGCCTCGAAACCTTAATGACTTGGAGAAGATCTGCAAAGAGGAGTGGGACAAATTCCCTCCTGAGATGTGTGCTAACCTGGTGGCCAACTACAAGAAACGTCTGACCTCTGTGATTGCCAACAAGTGTTTTGCCACCAAGTACTAAGTCATGTTTTGCAGAGGGGTCAAATACTTTTTTCCCTCACTGTACATCCATCTAAGTCCATTCCTCCTCTGAACTGCTAGTTGTATGGGTTCATGCAGGAATCTAACCATCACATGACTGATGAATATGCAGAGAGAGAAGAGTATAAACTATGGTTTCCCCCAGCTGGCTCTGACCCATAAATCAGCAGCCAGCAACAACCTCCGCTAAACCCACCCATGGGGGTTACAACCTCAGCTAAACCCACCCATGGGGGTTACAACCTCAGCTAAACCCACCCATGGGGGTTACAACCACTTTCTACTGTAAGAAAGACATCAATGTTTAAAACCAGAGAACCGGGCCTCGGGACGAGACCCAGTCGTCCAACACATGATGCACCTAAATAGGCTTGAAGGACAAGAAACCACTGTGATCATAACAACATACAGGAACTCAAGTCCTTTTGTTCACCTGACATAGAATTCCTTACAATCAAATGCCGACCGCATTATCTACCAAGAGAATTCTCCTCGATTATAATCACCCTCAAGCTGATACATCGACGGCACTGAAAGAAATTCATTTTACTCTAGGTAAATTAGAAACCACATATCCTGAGGCATTTATTGTGGCTGGGGATTTTAATAAGGCTAATTTGAAAACAAGGCTCCCGAAATTTTACCAGCATATCGAATGTGCCACCCGGGCTGGTAAAATCCTGGATCATTGTTATTCCAACTTCCGTGATGCATAAAAGGCTATTCTCCGCCCTCCTTTCGGCAAGTCTGACCATGACTCCATTTTGTTGCTCCCAGCCTACAAACAGAAACTAAAACAGGAAACGCCCGTTCTCAGGTCTGTTCAACGCTGGTCCGACCAATCTGATTCCATGCTGCAAGATTGCTTCGAGCATGTGGACTGGGATATGTTCGGGACAGCATCTGACAACAACATTGATGTATACGCTGATTCGGTGAGCGAGTTTATTAGCAAGTGCATTGGTGATGTTGTACCCATAGCAAATATTAAAACCTTCACCAACCAGAAACCGTGGATTGATGGCAGCATTCGCGCAAAACTGAAAGCGCGAACTACTGCTTTTAACCAGGGTAAGGCTACCGGAAACATGACTGAATACAAACAGTGTAGCTATTCCCTCCGCAAGGCAATCAAACAAGCTAAGCGTCAATATAGAGACAAAGTAGAGTCACAATTCAACGGCTCAGACACAAGAGGAATGTGGCAGGGTCTACAGTCAATCACGGACTACAAAAAGAAAACCAGCCCCGTTGCGGACCATGACGTCCTGCTCCCAGACAAACTAAACAACTTCTTTGCTCGCTTTGAGGACAATACAGTGCCACCGACACGGCCTGCTACCAAAACCTGCGGGCTCTCCTTCAGCCAATGTGAGAAAAACATTTAAATGTGTTAACCCTCGCAAGGCTGCCGGCCCAGATGGCATCCCTGGCCGTGTCCTCAGAGCATGCGCAGACCAGCTGGCTGGTGTGTTTACGGACATATTCAATCAGTCCCTATCCCAGGCTGCTGTTCCCACATGCTTCAAGAGGGCCACCATTGTTCCTGTTCCCAAGAAAGCTAAGGTAACTGAGCTAAATGACTATCGCCCCGCAGCACTCACTTCCGTCATCATGAAGTGCTGAGAGATTAGTCAAGGATCATATCACCTCCATCCTGCCAGACACCCTGGACCCACTCCAATTTGCTTACCGTCCCAATAGGTCCACAGACGACGCAATCGCAATCACACTGCATACTGCCCTAACCCACCTGGACAAGAGGAATACTTATGTAAGAATGCTGTTCATCGACTACAGCTCAGCATTTAACACCATAGTTCCCTCCAAGCTCGTCATTAAGCTCGAGACCCTGGGTCTCGACCCAGCCCTGTGCAACTGGGTCCTGGACTTCCTGACGGGCCGGCCCCAGGTGGTGAGGGTAGAAACAACATCTCCACCCCGCTGATCCTCAACACTGGGGCCCCACAAAGTGCGTTCTCAGCCCTCTCCTGTACTCCCTGTTTACCCATGACTGCGTGGCCAAGCACGCATCCAACTCAATCATCAAGTTTGCTGATGACACTACAGTGGTAGGCTTGATTACCAACAACGACGAGACGGCCTACAGGGAGGAGGTGAGGGCGTGGTGTGGTGTCAGGAAAATAACCTCTCACTCAATGTCAACAAAACAAAGGAGATGATCGTGGACTTCAGGAAACAGGAGAGGGAGCACCCCCCTATCCACATCGAGGGGACAGTAGTGGAGAAGGTGGAAAGTTTTAAGTTCCTCGGCGTACACATCACGGACAAACTGAATTGGTCCACCCACACAGACAGCGTGGTGAAGAAGGCGCAACAGCGCCTCTTCAACCTCAGGAGGCTGAAGAAATTCGGCTTGTCACCAAAATCACACAAACTTCTACAGATGCACAATCGAGAGCATCCTGTCGGGCTGTATCACCGCCTGGTACGGCAACTGCTCCGCCCACAACCGTAAGGCTCTCCAGAGGGTAGTGAGGACTGCACAACGCATCACCGGGGGTAAACTACCTGACCTTCAGGACACCTACACCACCCGATGTCACAGGAAGGCCAAAAAGATCATCAAGGACAACAACCACCCGAGCCACTGCTTGTTCACCCCGCTATCATCCAGAAGGCGAGGTCAGTACAGGTGCATCAAAGCTGGGACCGAGAGACTGAAAAACAGCTTCTACCTCAAGGCCATCAGACTGTTAAACAGCCATCACTAACATTGAGTGGCTGCTGCCAACATACTGACTTAAATCTCTAGCCACTTTAAACATAGGAATTGGATGTAACAATGTATCACTAGCCACTTTAAACAATGCCATTTATATAATGTTTACATATCCTACATTACTCATCTCATTATATATATATATATATATATACACACACTGCTCAAAAAAAAAGGGAACACTAAAATAACACATCATAGATCTGAATGAAATAATCTTATTAAATACTTTTTTCTTTACATAGTTGAATGTGCTGACAACAAAATCACACAAAAATTATCAATGGAAATCAAATTTATCAACCCATGGAGGTCTGGATTTGGAGTCAAAATTAAAGTGGAAAACCACACTACAGGCTGATCCAACTTTGATGTAATGTCCTTAAAACAAGTCAAAATGAGGCTCAGTAGTGTGTGTGGCCTCCACGTGCCTGAATGACCTCCCTACAACGCCTGGGCATGCTCCTGATGAGGTGGCGGATGGTCTCCTGAGGGATCTCCTCCCAGACCTGGACTAAAGCATCCGCCAACTCCTGGACAGTCTGTGGTGCAACGTGGCGTTGGTGGATGGAGCGAGACATGATGTCCCAGATGTGCTCAATTGGATTCAGGTCTGGGGAACGGGCGGGCCAGTCCTTAGCATCAATGCCTTCCTCTTGCAGGAACTGCTGACACACTCCAGCCACATGAGGTCTAGCATTGTCTTGCATTAGGAGGAACCCAGCATTAGGAGGAACCGCACCAGCATATGGTCTCACAAGGGGTCTGAGGATCTCATCTCGGTACCTAATGGCAGTCAGGCTACCTCTGGCGAGCACATGGAGGGCTGTGCGGCCCCCCAAAGAAATGCCACCCCACACCATGACTGACCCACCGCCAAACCGGTCATGCTGGAGGATGTTGCAGGCAGCAGAACGTTCTCCACGGCGTCTCCAGACTCTGTCACGTCTGTCACGTGCTCAGTGTGAACCTGCTTTCATCTGTGAAGAGCACAGGGCGCCAGTGGCGAATTTGTCAATCTTGGTGTTCTCTGGCAAATGCCAAGCGTCCTGCACGGTGTTGGGCTGTAAGCACAACCCCCACCTGTGGACGTTGGGCCCTCATACCACCCTCATGGAGTCTGTTTCTGACCATTTGAGCAGACACATGCACATTTGTGGCCTGCTGGAGGTCATTTTGCAGGGCTCTGGCAGTGCTCCTCCTTGCACAAAGGCGGAGGTAGTGGTCCTGCTGCTGGGTTGTTGCCCTCCTACGGCCTCCTCCACGTCTCCTGATGTACTGGCCTGTCTCCTGGTAGCGCCTCCATGCTCTGGACACTACGCTGACAGACACAGCAAACCTTCTTGCCACAGCTCGCATTGATGTGCCATCCTGGATGAGCTGCACTACCTGAGCCACTTGTGTGGGTTGTAGACTCCGTCTCATGCTACCACTAGAGTGAAAGCACCGCCAGCATTCAAAAGTGACCAAAACATCAGCCAGGAAGCATAGGAACTGAGAAGTGGTCACCACCTGCAGAACCACTCCTTTATTGGGGGGGTGTCTTGCTAATTGCCTATAATTTCCACCTGTTGTCTATTCCATTTGCACAACAGCATGTGAAATTTATTGTCAATCAGTGTTGCTTCCTAAGTGGACAGTTTGATTTCACAGAAGTGTGATTGACTTGGAGTTACATTGTGTTGTTTAAGTGTTCCCTTTATTTTTTTGAGCAGTGTGTGTGTGTATATATATATATATATATATATGTGTGTATATACTGTACTCCATACCATCTACTGCATCTTGCCTATGCCGGTCAGCCATCGCTCATTCATATATTTATATGTACATACTCGTATTCATTCCTTTACTCGTGTGTATAAGGTAGTTGTTGTGAATTTGTTAGATACTACTGCATGGTCGGAACTAGAAGCACAAGCATTTCGCTACACTCGCATTAACATCTGCTAACCATGTGTATGTGACAAATAAAATTTGATTTGATTTGAAATTACACCCCATTTCCCTATGTACTGCACTACTTTAGACCAGGGCACATAGGTAGTGCACTACATAGAGATTATGAGGCCATTTAGGAGGCAGACTCACCCTCAAGAACAAAAAAACCCGGGTGGAAGCAACGAGGGACAGATCTACAGTTACTAGGATGTCAAGGAGGGGAGGGATATGACAGGCAGGTAAAGCACACCCAGGGTCAAAATAGAATGTGCTTTTTCAAATACTTTGAGGATTTGATGGAGCATTCAATGAATAGTGTGTCAGATGGGCAGGGTTTGACCTTTTGGGACTAGTCCCTAGAATCCATAAACACCCTCCAAAGAGGCATGGTCTGTCCTTTCTAAAAGACAAGTGGCTCTCGATTCTCACTAATATTGTGCAGTTTCTAGTAAAGTATCAAGGCTATTATTGATAGGCAGAGGCTGTTCAACACAGTGGAGTTATTGAGGGGTTATGACAGGGCAGAGGCTGTTCAACACAGTGGAGTTATTGAGGGGTTATGACAGGGCATAGGCTGTTCAACACAGTGGAGTTATTGAAGGGTTATGACAGGGCAGAGGCTGTTCAACACAGTGGAGTTATTGAAGGGTTATGACAGGGCAGAGGCTGTTCAACACAGTGGAGTTATTGAGGGGTTATGACAGGGCAGAGGCTGTTCAACACAGTGGAGTTATTGAGGGGTTATGACAGTGCAGAGGCTGTTCAACACAGTGGAGTTATTGAGGGGTTATGACAGGGCAGAGGCTGTTCAACACAGTGGAGTTAATGAGGGGTTATGACAGGACAGAGGCTGTTCAACACAGTGGAGTTAATGAGGGGTTATGACAGGGCAGAGGCTGTTCAACACAGTGGAGTTAATGAAGGGTTATGACAGGACAGAGGCTGTTCAACACAGTGGAGTTAATGAGGGGTTATGACAGGGCAGAGGCTGTTCAACACAGTGGAGTTAATGAGGGGTTATGACAGGGCAGAGGCTGTTCAACACAGTGGAGTTAATGAAGGGTTATGACAGGGCGAGTCCCAGCAGACAGTAGCCTACCAAAGAAATGGAATCATTAGAACGGACATAGAACCTCTTCCCATTCTAGTGATTCCATTTCTATTTAGCCTAGCCAAGGAGCAGAGGTACCCTCCCTACTATTATCTCTACAGGTCCCATACTGCGTGCCACAGCCAACTATTATTATTAGAGAAAAAAATCATTACATGACAAATACTACCAGGTACAAACAAATGCCCCCAAATATTCTGTTAATGTAGCACTTTGGGCCATATAGGGAAAGTGGATCTAGTTTTAATAAAATATAGCCTATGTATGATATGTCTTGCTACATAATTACATTAGGCCAACATCTATATGGAATAATTATATATTCTCAGCAAAGAGAACAGCTAAATGTCTAAATCTAAAGCTTTAATTTAGCTGTCAGTGAGAAGATAATTGCCTTGACATATCCTGGTAATTGTACTCTAGTCTGAATGTGGTGCCAGTCAAACTGCTGCTGCCGTCACACTGAGGAGAGAGAGCAGCCGAGGATCCATTTGTTCTGCCGGGACAAAAGAGTCAGTGAAACACTTGAGTGACAAATGAAATCACAACACAGACCATTCTGAAGGCTATTTTGTCAGAAGACAAATGACTGAGCAAGGGAATAGCAGGACTGGGATCAATTGAAAATGAAGGCAGTCAATTCAGAAAATGATTTTAAATTTAAAATTCAAAAATTTAGATTTTTTTTTTTTAAATAGCTTCTTATTTTTTTACTTTACCTTTATTTAACTAGGCAAGTCAGTTAAGAACAAATTCTTATTTTTAATGATGGCCTAGGAACAGTGGGCTAACTGCCTTGTTCAGGGGCAGAACGACAGATGTTCACCATGTCAGCTCGGGGATTCGATCTTGCAACCTTTCGGTTACTAGTCCAATGCTCTAACCACTAGGCTACCTGCCGCCCGGTAGGAGGGGAGTTAAATTAAGCTCAGTCCCTTTTAGCACACTACTCAGTTTATTGAGAAGTCATTGAAAATAGATGCTGTTTTTCACATATTTAATTGTTATTCAAGTTTACTTCCTGAATCCAAATAGGCTACATAAACTGGGAATAGATAGAGGACAACAACTTCTAGACCCAGCCATACCCTGCATACAGCACTGTAGCCTCCACATCAGGACAAATGAATGAGGCATGTTTATAGCAACACTGCATAAAACACTTTAGCAAAGGGGAGCTATTCACATCTACTCACATTATGGATGGCGTGTGTCTGTGGGGCGAGGAGCCAACTATGAGCGGACCAAGCGCAGGTGTGGTCACTGAACCTCAGCACAGACCTGGCAGGTCTTCAGACCAAAGGACCAAGCTCATTCTGTGACATATTATGCTTAGACGTAACCTCAACAAAACTGACCACAATAACCAAAAAGGAGGGGAAAAACGGATTTTATAAGACAGCCTTAAAAAAACACATCCATTGTTTTTATTAAAACAAAACAGAATGGAGCTTTCCAGTCTGACAAAGCACATTCTGCACTACTGACAGAAGCTTTATTTATCATTTTGGCTTTTCTCTCTGCCTTAACTTTCTCTCCGTGAAATTCCACTTGACACGGCCGCATTTGCTTTATTTGTTAGAAATGAAGTTAAAAGCATCTCTAAAGCATTGGAGATAACGCAGAATCTGATTGCCCTTGAGTGTCTGTAGGAGGGGAGTTAAGTTAAGCTAAGCTCAGTCCCATTTAGCATCAAACACTGTAAAGAGAATACAGGGTTCTTGGTGAGTAGGGTTGAGAGAGAGAGCAGGGCTGCGATCAGAGCAGTGTTCAGCAGGGAGACATTTGTATGAAATAGGGAGTTACTACCTGAACAGATTTGAATTTTCTGTTGAACCCAGGTGGGGGCTGGAAGGGGGTCTGGAAGGGAGAGGCTG
Organism: Brachymystax lenok tsinlingensis; assembly: GCA_030435695.1. NCBI lineage: Eukaryota > Metazoa > Chordata > Actinopteri > Salmoniformes > Salmonidae > Brachymystax > Brachymystax lenok. The sequence continues at coordinate 59,916,654 of CM059789.1, forward strand.
GAAGTAGGAAATAGGAGGAAAAAGGAGGGAGAGGCTTTAGTGTAGTCTGTGTGTGGCATTGTAATGGGCATCACGCATCATTACAGCACAGCCACTCCTCTGACCCAGAAACCCCTGCTTCAAAGACTCCAGAGGAAATGGGCTTGAAGGACAACAGATAACTAGCTCAAAAAACAAAAATAACAGCCTGTCTGAGAAAAGTCAAGCTGAAGGAACAAAAGTTAAGTCACGTACTTCTATTACCTGATAAGACTCAGTAAGGGGAAAGTATCTTATGAGTCACAATTTGATTGCTTTAAACTGTCATTGGCCTTTACTTGTCCTTCTGCAAAGTGCTTCTGGCAGAAGCAGATGAATGGAGAGTATGTGGGTAGTGGGGATTCAGTAGCAATCTCCTCAGGGTATACCCGAGACTTATCTGTGATAGCCTGACACTTGTAGATGAGTCCCGTCTGCAGCCGACTGCCTAGCTCTCCCCTCGAGCCAAGGAAGGTATATCCACAGGGCTTCTAGCTCTTCCCTGGGCTTAGCTAGCTGGAGCTGATAACTCAGCCAGATTAAACATGGCAGTGGAGTCGGTAGAGACTGCGGAGGAGGAGAATGTCCTTCTCCCCTCTGTAATTACAGCAGACGAAGGAAGGCGTCCGTCTGTCACATCACACGTCTGTGGGACGTGAGTAGTGGAACAATGAGGGAAGGAACATCCTCAGTCCTCACCATCACTATCAGCAGCAGGCCTGGCTGTGTGACACAGTGAAAAGTCAGCCTGAATCCTTCTTTAACCTTGTAAAGACCCATGTAGGCTAGCTACTTCAGTAACGCATTTGACTGCCATGTGGGCTCAAATAAGTAAAGTGAACCAGACAAGTGCAGTTGAAGTGTGTGAGGGTCTGCACATGCATTAGGCATGGGTAAAAGTTATGTTATATAGGCCTCCAATTTTCCTGGAATAAAGTCAAAGCCTACAATTCCCTTACACATGTCTCCATTATAAAGCCCTCCACTGCAATACCACTGGAGCCCAAGATCTGTACTAGCCCTTCCTGCATATTCTAGGTTATATCATATCTATAACATCATATATATCTATATCCACTAGGCGGCAGATATCCTAGTGGTTAGAGCGTTGGACGATAGAATCTCAGAGCTGACAAGGTAAAGTTATCTGTCGTTCTGCCCCTGAACAAGGCAGTTAACCCACTTGCCTAGTTAAATAAAGGTAAAATCAAATAGGGAACTATCAAACAGACTGTTGATGATGGAGCAGACCAAATAACAGTCAACAGCAAAGTTCACACAGGTTATACAACTTACACTACAGAACAGAATGGGAACATTCTCCCAAAGCAAATATATTTTGGAGGACAGTGTGTCCCTCCCTCCTAACAATAGACAGATTTCTATTCCTCTTCATCGGGAGAGGAGATGCTACATAAGACATTTTGAGGGCTCCACCATGACAACTCAGCTTCCATGTAAACTACATAAGACATTTTGAGGACTCCACCTTGACAACGGCCATCTAAGCGTCCATGTAAACTACATAAGAGGACTTGAGAAGTCAATGTTAAGACCCATTTCTTTTTACTACACTCAGTGGTTAGAGTGTCCGCCCTGAGATTAGAAGGTTTGGAGTTCCATCCCCCACTGAGTCATATAAAAGACTGGGACCCAATGCATCTCTCTTTGGCACTCAGCATTAAGGATATAGATTGTTGGTCCAGCCCTGCGCTAGACTAGTGTCCTGTCCAGGAGGTGTACTAGTACATCAAGCTGTCTCACTACAGAAACAGGAGATAGACTCCTGCTCCTATGAGCCGTTACGGCTCTCAAAAGCCAAGACTCATGCAAGGCTACATACTTATTAGGCAATGTAGGTCAGAACTCTGAATTGTTTTAAGAGAACAGAACGGTCTCTTCTTTAGAATCTTTTGTTGATGACATCAATTACCAAGTAGCACATGATTTGAGTGCTCCTTCCTGCCCCATGACTGGATGACTCGGAGTCAGGACAGGACACAGCCAGTCACTCCCACTGCTGTGCTAACGCATCATTGACATCTGACACACAGCAGCTAAAGACAGTAGAAAACACCCACAATCAGTGTACTGCCACTGTGACTCATACTAAGATCACTGTCACAATGTTTCAATCAATTAACGTGGTAGTGGAATGCTTGTCTTAGGGACTTTCCAGAGAAAAGTAAAAGCTTTTTTTGCAATCGCTAAATGAGTCACCTTCCATACGGAGATGATATCTTCTTCAGAACTGAATGAAGCATCAGCACAAGCCCTGTAGTAGAGCGGAGAACAGAGACAATACCGTTTCCCCCATGTAACCAAGTGTTCTATTGGCCTAGTCAAAGTTCAGAATAATAGGAAGTGAGGTTTATTACACAGAATGACGTTCCATAGTGTCAGTGTTTCCTAGTGTTTTTCCTCTGTAGAGATGACATCCCAGAAAAGGCCGACTAAAGAGAAGTAGGAGTCTCTTACGTCAGCAGAGAGAGCTACAGCTCCGTTCCTTCCTCCTGACGCGATCTGGGACAGTTCAAACAGAGGAAAGGAAAAGGGGGATACCTAGTCAGTTGTACAACTGAACGCCTTCAACTGAAATGTGTCTTCTGCCTTTAACCCAACCCCTCTCCACAATTTAACCCAACCCCTTTAAATCAGAGAGAAGCATTACTGACATGGCATGGCACTGCCGAATAGTCTCAGAGGGCTGGATCAGCTATAGAACTGTTGAGGGATGCTAGTGACTACAGAATAGTCTCAGAGGGATGGATCTGCTATAGAACTGTTGAGAGGTGCTAGTGACTACAGAATAGTCTCAGAGGGATGGATCAGCTATAGAACTGTTGAGAGGTGCTAGTGACTACAGAATAGTCTCAGAGGGATGGATCAGCTATAGAACTGTTGAGCGGTGCTAGTGACTACAGAATAGTCTCAGAGGGCTGGATCTGCTATACAAGTGTTGAGGGACGCAGGTGCTAAACTCCTAAATCAACCCCTGGTACATCCCCAATCCCCATTGAATAATGGAAACATGAGATACAATAAGGGATCCCCTTAGGTGTTGTACTAATTTCACAATAGATTAATACTGACAAAACTGTCAGAAACTGACAAATCTCCTTGTCAAATCAAACAAAGAAACATCCTACCGGAACAAATTCATAGCCCTCTTGCTAACAGATCAGAAGCTTAGATAGACAGAAGAGCGTTAGCTATAGCAGAGACAGGATGAAATGGCAAATCTCTGCAAAGAGCCCTCGTCCAGGCAGTAGTCTCATCCCAAATGGCACCTCGTTCCCTACATAGTGCACCTCTTTTGATCAGAGCCCTAGGGACCCTGGTCAACGGTAGTGTACTATATAGGGAATAAGGTGACATTAGCGACACAAGCAGTGTCCGGTCATGACTAATGAGAAACTCTATGGACACGGCTCACATTGTGCTAGGACAAATGCTGTGTAACTGGACAGAACCTTACAGAATGACCCTCCTCTGACTGACATCGCATTGCCGTCCCTGCCTTCTAATTGGCTCCCAGGGGAGAGGAGATTCAAGCCTTCATGCTGCCCTTACAGCACACACAGAGCATGTGTCAAACCCATGTGAAATGAGTCACCCGCTCCCTCCCTACCTCTGACAGAATACCCTAGTCCTGGTCATACCTCGTGCATCTGTTGGGGGAAAGTGATGCCTAGTCTACGGATTTGTTGGACTGGACGTACAGGGGAAACAAAATGTGACAAATGGCAAAATGGGAGAGGATTGGAATGCTTCACATAGTGCAAAAAGCAGACCCATGCTTTTAGTACATGTTTTAATAAATGTACTCCTTTTTTCGATTTTGTCTCATCGCTTCAACTCCCCAACGGGCTCAGGAGAGGCGAAGGTTGAGTCATGTGTTCTCCGAAACATGACCCGCCAGACCGCGCCTCTTAACACCCACCCGCTTAACCCGGATGCCAGCTGCACCAATGTGTGAGAGGAAACACTGTTCAACTGACAACCGAAGTCAGCCTGCAGGAGCCCGACCCGCCACAAGGAGTTTCTCAAGCGCGATGTGCCAAGTAAAGCCCCCCGGCCAAACCCTCCCTCTAACCCAGACGACACTGGGTCAATTGTGCGCCGCCCTATGGGCCTCCCGGTCACGGCCGGTTATGACACAGCCTGGGATCGAACCCAGGTCTAGTGACGCCTCAAGCACTGCAGTGCTTGAGGCACTGTACCACTCGGGAGGCCCTTTTAGTACATTGTAAAATGTTTACATTTTTTGTAATTTATTCAGAGCGACATACATTAGCGCATTCATCTTAGAGTTGGGATGATAAACTAAAAATTACCGATACCGACCACCACTTATCGCAGGCATTTTGCTGATATCATTCATTACAACAAGTCGACTATTCTAGAGAAATGTGAAGTTTGAAATTAAATAAGCATGCTTATATGGGTGATTCTTAATGGGACAATTGATGGGTACAACCATCATACTACAGTAGTAGTAATGGGACAATTGATGGGTACCACCATCCAACTAGTAGTAATGGGACAATTGATGGGTACCACCATCCAACTAGTAGTAATGGGACAATTGATGGGTACCACCATCCAACTAGTAGTAATGGGACAATTGATGGGTACCACCATCCAACTAGTAGTAGTATCATTCTATTTATCCTTTTTGCATCAATTCAAGCAATTTAACGCATTATGGATTTCTGTCCTCATCGCCCAGGTCTAATTCATCTTAAGAACGCTTGGTGAGACAACAACATCACAAATCTTAGCAAGTACATTTTCACTCTACAAAGTAGTCATCAGCAAATTCAGTGCTAGTAGGAAGACAAGTGCATATTATTATTAAATATTTACGGGGAGGAGAAAGGAATAGTATCCCCTATTCAACAAATCATCTATATGGTTTTCACAGATCAAATAACATTTGTATAAGAAGGGGGTAGCAATTTATACAAATGGTTTAGACCCAATGGGACATTTATCGTAGCTTACCTGTTCTGGGTGCTCGCTGCCGATGATCTCAGCCACAGTGTTGAAGGAGTCAGCGTCAGGGAAGGTCTGGGCGTTCATGGTGAGTCGGACCACGATCCGCTGGCCTCGCTTAGCCATCCTGGCCATCATCATGGCATCTTCCACTGTGATACAGGCTGTAGGGATCTTCTGCACTCCCTCCTGGTAGTCCTGCCAGCCTGTGTGTGGACTGCAACACAGAGAGACCCATGTTAGAAATGATCAGCAGAAATAGGGCACTGTACTACTTTCGGATTCCCATAAATGACTTATGACACACTTTCAAAAAGTCCATCTAAAACAATATAAAAAGGTGTACTAGAGGAATACAAGTATATGGAATACATAAATAGCTAGAAATGTGGGACAAAAATGACATGCAGTCAGACTAGACAGGAAGAGAGATGGCAACATGCAGTCCCAGCCTTAGTCAAGCATTCAACTAATTGGCATTATAAGGGAAGAGATACACTGGATCATTGTGACCCATCCAGTACCTGTTGATGGAGAAGGGTGTGATGGACCGGATGAGAGTAGCCACAGCTCCTACTTTAGCTGCCTCGGATGCCCCAAACTCCCTGTACTGCACAGTCTCCCCATAGCTGATAAAAGGCTGGTTATACACCACGATCTTCCCAATGGCTTCCTTCTGCCTTTTTTTCAGCTCCTCAAAAGACTCCACCACCAGCACCTCTGCTTCAATGCCTGAACCGAAGAGGAGACCGAAAGCAACAAAGAAAGTGACATGCGTGGCTTGGGTGATAGAACTCATCGCTACAGAACACAGGGGCAGTTCCACCGTAACGGAAATACGCTGGGACTCCAAAACCAACGATTTAAAAGTGTAACAAACCATACAACTCTATGCACAATGACTACTTTGAACAATTCACACAGTAAAAAACAAAAAAATAACACTTGCAAACAGATGCTAAGTTTGGTAACAGAATTACAGTAAAAATCTTCCTTAGTTTTATTCTGTTACCAAACTTTGTATCTGCACAGTTATTCCTGTAAATGTATTTTTGTCAAATGTTCAGCGGAAATTGTTCAAAGTAGTCCTCGTGCATAGAGTTATATGGTTTGTTAAACTTTGAAATAAATGGATTGTTTGGTATACATTTTTAAGTGAAAAATATTGAGTGTAATTTCATTACTGTGGAATTGCCCATAGGCCTACCTCCTTTGGGTGTAGCCACACTGCTGCCCAGTCCAAGGATGGCCATGGTGTGGTTCTGGGGCTGTAGCATCATGGCTCTCTCCTCTCCCCTGACCCAGTGTGGGATCTTCACTGGTTCTAGATGTACGTTCTCCAGCCCATCCTTCCTCAGGGCACTGAACATGTACTTGATAGCCAGGTCCAGGTTCTTAGAGCCACTGACACGATTGCCTATTGTATCTGTGAAGTCTGCCAGTCTCTCATAGGAGCGGTTCTGGGCTTTGCCATACATAGCCAAGTCTATGATGTTCTTGGCTACCTTTGCATAGCTGGCAATTTCTTTAACGGTCTCTGGAAATGGCTTTCCACCAGTACTGTGTGGCAAACAGCTACAATGGAGAAATGTGGCCAAAAGAGCCAGTGAGAAAAGGCCACATTGTTTTATCTGCCGGCCCTGCATCTGGAGACAGACAAGAACATATTAAGGTTATTTACAAATACTTTCCTCGTGACAACAGGCTATTTAGACTAATGCACAGACTACACTTCATTGCCATCATTTGCTTATAATATGACAGCACGCTAACAGTTACACGTGCCAGTGTTGACTTCATTACTGGGAACAGAAACGTAATGACGTATAGCGGCGACTAGTATGGGCGGACTGGAGCTCCGACCTAACTTCTTTTCAATAACTACTGATTTCAAAGACATTGTTCCGTGTAATTGCAGGCTATTCTTTGGGTGCTCAAATCATTCTTTTTTAAATTAAAACCAATGTGAGTCGGTGCTCCAGTCGTAGAGTTTAGTCGGCTAATTGACAGTGAAATGCACAGCAAGACAAGGAAGCACGCCACAAGCATCCATATAGCTGACGTTGTCAGGCGTTGTGATTCCTAACTAGCGAAACATGAAATTACTTTTAAATTAGGACGCAATAAAATAGAACAAACCTTCCTCTACAGTTAGTTGGTAAATTGCTGACCGTCTTAACAAATGAACAATTCACAATATGTTATTCCTTCTAGCCAACTAGCTATTTATCTTAAATAACTTCCGTGAAATTTGAATGACTACGGCAACTCAGTAGGGACAGCCATGCGTTTTCCATTCGTTGACAATCCCATTTTGCTTTGTTTGTTTCTTTACCAAATTGTGATTAAAATGAAATAAAATGCAGTCTGCTCTAATTACTACCCTTCATGATTACTGCAGACATTTTGCTTTTCTTTCTGCATGACTTGGCATGAGCAAACATTTAGCTCACAGCAGCCTGTTTGTTTAGTGTTTTGATCAGAGATAGCAAACTAACAAAAGCTATTTATATTTTTTTACATTTTATTTCAGCTTGCACATGAAATCTGAGATACCACATATGGTATTTGTGCTGCAAGTTACATTCACTTTGGAATGTTGACACACACACACTGTTACAAAGAACACAGACAGAACATGTTGGAGCCTTATCAGAAAAACAACCAACCCAGAGAGAAGAAACCACATTTGATTACTATTTAATATTAAGCCACATTGTTTATTCAGTAGTCTCCCATCATAACATACAACAGTGCTTTTGTAACACTAAGTTGCCATCAGTCTCCTGTGCTTATATTTGTGACTACTACTTCATCATGCCACTGAGAAGACATCCTGTCCCAAACAGTAAAAAAAAAAAAAAAAAGACTTTCAGAATGGTAGGCACTTCAAAGGCTTAAAACATTTGAATATACATCAAGATACTTGAACATTATTTCTAATATATATAAATTAATATATAAATTATAGTACAGACATTATACAGATGCACCATTGACTTAAAAGGTAGTCAACGAAATTGTTGCACAAGCAGCACCGCAGATATTTCAATGAGCAAGATTCACTCATTCACACATACAGTATTTGCACATGTGCATGGGTTCCCTTCACCGCACGCTCTTATAATGTGGCAGCCACGGGACCAAAACAGCGGAGAAGTTAAGCCTCGCGCTTTAACGCTCTTAGTTGTAGCGGAAATTGACCCACTATGCAGTTTTACTTTATGCATCATTTCGCTGAGCCTACCTTTAGAATAGTCAGGACTGAAGGTAACAAAATAAATGGGGAGATTGTGTTACATGTGATAAATGGCAAAAACACTGTTCCAAGTCCAAGGAAAGTCTTACTGTAAGTACCTTTATTCAATAATTACATACCATGAGAAAATACATAAACCCAGTGATCATAGTTTTGTTTAGGGAAGAGGAACATTCTGTTCTATAGTAGACATTCATAATTCCTTACAGATGATAAAGAGGGGGAACCGATAAGTAATAAAAAGGTACACCATGTCCTGTTCACTGGGACTACATCCCAAATAGTACCCTATTTAGTGCACTGCTTTTGACCAGGGCTCATATGGCTTTAGGGTGCCATTTGGGAAAGCGCCCTGGGCTTTCGAATCTGATAGATTTTCAGTCAAAGTTGAAACGGATATTACAGAAACGTCCTGTGTCCCATCTGTGGCTATAGTAAATCACTAGTACAAAGTCATTACAAAGTCAACTGAAAGGAGTTGAGCGCATAGGACTGTTCATTGGCATTAGTTCCCCATATCTAGCAAGTCATCACTTAAAAGCTGCAGATAAATGAAAATCAGCTTTTACATCATAAATTGGTCAGAATAGTTTTGCAGGTTTGTTTATAAAAACACCCAAGTCTAACATACCATTGACAGATTACATATAGCAGTGGAGGCTGCTGAGGGCGAACGGCGCCTAATAAAATGGCCAGAACGGAGCAAATGGACTGGCATAAAACACCCGGAAACCATGCGTTTGATACATTACCACGAGCCCATTCTCCCCAATTAAGGTGCCACCAACCTCCTGTGATTTAATGCACATGTCAAACTCATTCCACAGAGGGCCGAGTGTCTGCGGGTTTTCACTCCTCCCTTGTACTTGATTAATTAATTAAGGTCCCTAATTAGTAAACACCTCACCAGGTTGTCTAGGTCTTGAGAGGAAAAAAATAAGACACTAGGCCCTCCGTGGAATGAGTTTGACACCCCTGCCCTTAAGAGTACCATTTAAATCAGTGTTTCTTAACTCCAGTCCTAGAGTACCTCCAACAGTACACGTTGTTGTAGCCCCAGACAAACTCGCCTGATTTAACTTATTGGGGGCCTGATTAGTTGACTCAGGAAAGTTTGTCAGGGACTACAACAAAAATGTGTACTGTTGGGGACTGGAGTTGGTAAACACTGCATTATATCAGTACTTTTTACTAGAAAGGAATGTGCTTTGGCCAGATGACATTGGGTAGTTATGGAATCCTGTAATTCATTTCACACAATGACAAGAAAAATAGCATAATAACAAAACAAGAAAAATGTTTTCATCCAAGTTAAATTGGAGACCAGATTGCTTTGAGACTAGAAACATTACATAACCTCAACATGAAAAACATAAGTTATTGGAAAAAAGAAACTACTTTGGACATGCTATGAAAAATAAAATAAAAATAGAATAGCTATAGGACAATTATATTCTGTCATTTTTATTTCAGTGACCTTTTACAAAAGTTGTTTTTCCTTCCTTACAAATATGTACCGCTACAGTTAGAAAGTAGTCCATGACAATCTATGAATAGGTTTCACGTTCTCACATGACAAAGAAATTCTCGAACTATTCTAATTATCCAAAACATGAAAATGTTTACAATAGCCCTGCTTGGCCTCATTAATAGAAAAAGGTATATATTTGCTATATGAAAAAGCTCCTTGAAACACTTCCTCATTCAATACCATTTCAACCAACAGCATGCAAGGAGGACCCTGCTGTATGAGATGTTTTGTATGCATCCCAAATGACACCCTGTGGTGCACAGATCCTGGTTAAAAGTAGTAAGTACACTAGAGGACACAGGGTGCCATTTGGGACACAGCCTTCGTCTTTATGTTGCTCCAGAGGTTTCTCCTCATAGTGAAGGTGGTTGTGCTTCAGGCATAGAACTCCTTGGTGGGGGCTTTCTGATAGGCTGAGCTAGGGGCCTTGCGTTCTCCGAGGACGTAGCTCCCCTCGTCCTTCTTCCTCATCCTGTAGACCAGGAGGAGGATGAGGAAGATGGCGAACAGCAAACCTATAACCCCGCCGGCTATCACCGCTGGGAGACAACGTCAGAAGATGCTTATTGATCAATAATTCAATACAAGTGATTGGTGTTGACAACACAAGTGGAACCTTGCTAGAAGGTAGAGTTAACAGTCAAATCAGATATGATAGACCTCTACCAGATCGTGTGTGGGGCAAGGTAATTACCCCAACCTGATTAATGATACGATTGTGATGTGTTGTCTCACCTAGCTATATTAAGATGAATGCAGTAATTGTAAGTCGCTGGATAAGACCGTCTGCTAAATGACTAAAATGCTAAGTAAATGTAACCCCATTACCTTCTGTTAGCATGGATGAACAATTAAGAGGGAACTGACTGCTTTGTGCCTTTTGTGTCAAATGTTTGGCAACAACTCGCATTGAGAAATGAATGGGAAAAAGCACCCTGATAACGTGATGCACTAGACTGCAGCTAAGATCAATGGACTAATCAAATGTGAGACTGAGCCGACTCAGGAGTCACAATTATACATTTCATTCATAACATGCTTTCATTGTAAAACAAATCGCAAAGTGTTGGTTGCTTGACTCAGTCTCCTTCCCTCTGCTATCAAAACACCAAGACTATGAGTCTGTTTTTATTGATTCTGAAAGCAAAGTCTAGAGTTGCCCAATTTAAAACAAGAGGCCATGTTTCAGATCCAATCTCTGATAGTAGGTTGTATTGAAAAATGACCTCTTCAATTGGAACTGATAGATTTCAGATTACCGTTTCGATTAATCATTGTATGATGTATAACTTCTGTCGTCTCATGATATTTTATTGCTTTCATTACGCTCAGGTCTCATTCAAAAAAAAGAGATGTAATGTTGATACAATCTCCTAAATAAAAAAACTGAACATACCTGCTAGCACCTCTGTCCTCTGGAACAGGCTTTCGGAGTGTACATCGTAGGGTGTGTCTGCCTCATACAGCAACCCGGAAGCACCGGTGGTGCTGGGAGGAGCTTCACTACTGATAACAGTCTCCTCTGTCACGTCCAGAGACCGTTCAGGGACCTGGGTCTGACACAGACAGAGGGAGAAAGAGACAGATTTAGATTTTCACAGCAACTATAAAACCACAGGGATACTATTTAGTCCTTGCCATGTCAGCGGTGCGAGGTGAAATGAAACCACACTACCGGCTCAAAAGCCCACACTAAAGTCAGTTAAAAAGAGAGGCATACCTCGGTCTCGGTCTCTGTTTCTGTCTCCGCTATTTCTGTGCTCAGGTCAGTGAATGTAAACATCTCCACAGCAGTTGAAGGTTCTGGTAGAGAGTCCTTGGTTGGCTCTGCTTCAGGAGCGGTGAACACCCTTTTCATTTTGACAACTGGCTCAGTGACCTCACCGATAGCTGAGGAGGAAATAATCTAAATGTATTGACCCCAAAGAGAAATTTGGTTTGCAGGCAGGTGTAACATGATAAACTAACAACAAATCACAACAATGCCAGTGCTAATGGATTTACTACTAATGAGAGAGGCACCTTTCATAATGAGTCGACCAATAACGTCACAACCCCTGCCATACTGACTCAGAAATAGACTGGAAGCCAGATCTGTTTGGGTGTTCTTGTACAGTACATTATACAGTCTATGGTCCAGTATCACTGTTCAGGTATATGAAATAATGACTCATTCATTATTGAAGGTCTCTCTATATGACATATGCTGGGTAATTAACATAGTCTTGGTTGACTGAATTTGGCCACGTGAAACATCTGTGCTTTCACCGCCTGCGTGGGTCCATTGTGATCCTGCAGTACCAGTGTGCCCTAGTAGTCTAACCAAAGTCAAAAGGTTTCTGTGCACCGTCTATGACCTTCATAGAGCCAGTACAATTATAGCTTTATCTCATAACATGGCATTATCAGGTTGCTATGTAAATTACATTAGGAAATAACGGTGAAATATTATAGAAGAATGTAACCATTTCTTACTCATATCACCGGACCCTGAGCCAGAGCTGTAACCGTCGTCATCTACGGAGTCTCCTGACTGGTCATCCAGGTACAGGTAATCCGACTGGGCCGAGATGAATATCTGAATGGAGAGCAACAGATGAATGAAAGTGTCTCCACCATATAAATGGAATTCTACTGGTACCCACATGCCATTTAGGCAATAAGGCCTGAGGGGTGTGGTATATGTCCAATATACCACGGCTATGCACGCTACAATGCACAGTACAGCCCTTAGCATATTGGCCATATACCATAAACCCCCAAGATGCCTTATTGCTACTATAAAATAGTTGCACATCTATAGAACAGTAAACAAGAGTGTTTGCGTCATACCCATGGTATATTGTCTGATACACCACAGCTTACCTCGCTGATTCAGAGGGGTTGGGTTAAATTGTGGAGAGGGGTTGGGTTAAATGCAGATGACACATTTCAGTTGTACAACTGACTAGGTATCCCCCTTGATCAGCAAAGCAGCATCCAGGACTCACAATACTCAATAACTGATCACATGACAAACTATTCCCAGTGTAGATTTCATGTTCCCAAAATCCCCACAAAGCAATACGTCTGACAAAGGTACTAAGGATGCACCCTCTGTGTGTGCGCACACACACACACACACACGTCGAGGTCTGCCTTTTTGCTCTGCTGATAAATGTTGACACTAAGGAGCCTGGTTCAATTTTCAGGTCTTTGTTCGTGAAGGAGAGAGGGTGACAGACAAGGATGATGTAAGAAAAAGGAAGGACTCTTACTTCAAAGGAAGCAGAGCCTAGTACACAATAAGAGGACAAGTCATTTCAGACTCACTGAAGGAGAAAGACGCTTCAAAGAGCACAACGGCTCTGGCTGAAAAGAGGGAATACCCAGCTAGATAAAGACCTTTCCTTTTGGCCTCCGACTGGGATCACAGAGGGAAACAGTTCGAAGCCACGAACTCATATCAACCTCTGACTAACACTTATTTTAGGAAATAATTGTAATATGTACAAAAACACATCTTTGGTGTGCCATTGTGTTGTGCTCCAGTGGTCTTTCAAACTGCCACACACAGTGAATCATCTTTTGTTTGCTATGCAACAACCTACTATAGAGAGCGCAGCAGGCAGAACATAAGGCAGAGGAAGTCATGATCAAAGTCAGCCTCAAAGTAATCCAGGAAAGCAGTGTCTATAAGGGCTCCCATGTCAACTAATACTAGAAGACCACAGTGCTACTTAACGGTGTCAGTACACATTATGCGTAACCGTGGCTGCAATGAAAACAGGACTGTAGCGGCGTCAAAATCCAGAGTGTAAGCTGCGTTTCTATTCAAGCGTTGATTGACATGGTAATGGACCAATAGTAATGGAGAAAAGATAAAAACTGACCCCTCTGACGCTGTACGTTCCTTTGTGACGTGTCAACGCTCAGTGGTGACTAATCCTAGAAGACCACATGTACACTATGGTATAAAGAGTATGACTGGAGTCACGAGTGACTGATACCTACTGTACACTATGGTATGACTGGAGTCATGAATCACTGAGATCTACTTCCGTTTGCCGGCCCTGAAAACACTTCCCAGTATTTGAAAGTATTTGACCCAGGTCTACTCAGCTGATTTAGCCTCTGAAACAGTCAAGTGTTATGACAAATGTCAAGTTGACCCCAAACATCCAATAGAGATAACATTGTGAGAACGATGGAGCCGCTCAGGGTTAGTCGGTGACCATACAGTAGTAGTCTAGTCAGTGTGAATTCCCAGCCACTGCATCATGAAGTACAACATCAATACAGACTCCCAGACGTTAAACAGCCCTGACCATTTCCTACAATGCCCTTTGTTGGTCAGGATTAGTCAAGGACTCAGATCAGACCCCGGTACAGTAGAGTACGACTGGCTACTGAAAGGCCCTATTTTCCTGCTGCCGGCATTCCATTTTCTTATTAGATAGTAGTGTTAGGTTAGGCTTTATCTAAGAACAGGCTAAGATTGTGTCAGGCTCTGTTTTCCAGGGGCCGATGTGACACACGAAAGTATGCTATTAGTCTCTGAACAACATTTTTGCACCTAGACCACACGTAGCATACATGCCTTGACAAAATACACTGATCAAGATGTGAAGATCAATTACTTTCACATCTTATGAATAGGCCTGACTATCTAAAGCAGTGGTTTATGGGGGTTTCAACAGCATCATATGGGGCTGCCTCAACTCTTCAGAGAGAGGGAGAGAAGAGGCGATGAGAGAACGATGTTCGCAGCAGTACGATGTGGTGGTGAATAATATCTCATTCCAAAACAAACTGCTGTCAGACATATGAAGGTGAGCCTCACATTCCTGGGCCAAAGTAGCAGCACAAGTGAGGTATTGTGCAGGGAGCCGAGGAGCTCAGGACTGGGCTTTCAGGCTGTGCCAAGTCTACAACTGAAAAGGAAATACTCCCTCTGCTCACTACCTAGCTCCTTCCAAACAGCCCAGTCAGCCAGCCCCACTAGTCACTGGCCTCTTGCGCCTGGCTCACGGAATATGAAGTGTGCTCAAATAAAATGTTCAAATAATGACAGCCTGCTAAATTGTGGCACAAAACACATATTGATGGAAAACAGAAATATACTTTTTTCACATGAACAAAATGTGTCCCTTCTCCGTATGTGAGACCTTTACTAAAGGTTCGAATCATTAAGGTATTGTTGTTAGTGGCTATCACAGCAACAAATGCTGGGACATGTCAGCTAATCATGTCACCCTCCTCCACAGGTATAGTTGTCAGCTGTAATGATGGGAAGAGAGAACCTGCCAAGATATGGCTAACACTGGACTTATGGGACTTTTTTTTTTTTTTTTTTTACATACATTCCAGGCAGATCTAGGATGACTACCTGATATTAATGTAATCTCAACATGAAAAACATTGGCTTTCCTTTGAAAGTCCTCCATGCCCTGAAGGCCTGGCTGTGTTTTTTCTCAGCATACCCCTGGTCGGACAGCCAGAGGAAAACAGGATGTTCTGTGCTGCTTACATTCACACATTAAATTACATCCAACGCTACCAGCAACACTGCCCATAAATATATATACACACACCGTCTGTCAGTATCACCCAATGACACGAACACCATGAATGCAACCAAACAGGTCTACCAAGACAATAACCCAGCATGTGGACCAACGAACATTCAGGAGCTCTCTAGTAACCAGCTTCCTTCCACAATTCTGGGAAGCATCACAGATGTTATAGGTGTGGGTTACAATATTAACCCACATATGCAGAGGGCTCAGCTCCATGCAGGGCACAGCAGCTCTAGGCCCAAATGGCTCTAATCCCTATTTAGTGCACTACTTTTGATGGGGCCTGGTCAAAAGTAGTGCATTACATAGGGAAGGGGGTGCCATTTGAGATGCAGACCTTGCCGATGTAGTAGCTGTCCAACCAGCTGCTGACATTCGCAGCCCCTCAGGAGTACACAGGAAGAGCATTAACTAACAACTAGACGGTGCCAGCGCTCCACCAGAACTGCTGCAAAGACTAACAGGATGAATACAGCCCATTCAGACCAGAGGCATGTCTGGTATTCTTCATATCATTCAATAAACACAGGTGGTGTACTAGGGATGGGATACTATACTGGCCTGGGTTTCCCAGAAATACTGGACGTCTTCTTGGAGGGGGCGGAGAGCGGCCTGAATGGAGGAACTAGGTGTAGTGTATGTTATGAAATTATATCAGAGAGTGACAACCAAATTATGGTGCTAGTTTCAGTGTGCATAAAATATGAATTTGTCAAGCGTGGTCTTTCAAAGAGAGACGTTGCCACTACTCGTCAGAGCTTCCTATACTCCATGCCTCACTCTAGGAAGATTTCAGAGGTCCGAGTTCATAAAAGAGTTGGGAACAGAAAATCTAACAATCCTTTATAACAAAACCCATTATTTTCTGCCTCCGTTTCCCATCCAGGTAATCCCGGTTTGACACGTCGGTCATATTCCAGGGATTACCTGAGCCAAGACATGAACAGGGGACATGAGCGGGAGGTTCAGGAGTAGCCAAAGAAAAGCAGTTCAGTTGTGCAAAATATAGCTAATGTAAAGCAGATATTGAGAAATTCATTGCATCTTCATGTTAACTCCAGAGTAAAACAGCTGACAACAAATGAGTCTGTACATGAAATAACTTCAAAAAGACAGGATTACTAAGCAATTACTGTCTAAATTCAGGCTCAATGATAATTATAGCTTTTCACAAGTTCTTCAACTATACCCCAGGCTTGGTCAGAGAGAAGCTACGGATCTGTCTCCGTTTGTGGTATTCCTTGACGTGATGCCACCACACACACACACACACAACTTTAAGGCCGACACTGTTTACGTGCGTAGAGCACGTGCATGTTTGTAGGTGGAGTCATGAGGGGCCCAGACACTCTAGCTAGCAACAACATTTAAACTTCTGGGTCTGGTGTAATTTCCTGTTTACAAATACTAGCTAGTTACATGTCTGGTGTTATGCTTGCAACTCTACTTTAAGGATAAAAAATATAATTGGTAAAAAAATATCTCTTAACACTCCAGATACAAACTTACCTTTCAGGATTTAACTAGCTACAAAAGCAGAAGCAAACATGTCTGCCTCCAAATTGGAAGAGCTTGAACTGCTCTAACTAGTCGTTTGTTATTATTTCTCACGAGGGAGAAAATGGCATGGTGGTCCACTGATCACTACAAGAGGGGACAATTGAGAATACATGTCTCTATTCTGACCTACGCAAAGTATTGACAAGGGAAGACATTTTCAATACTACTTGATGTTTTTGGCAAGTGGCAGCACACAGAAAAGGCGTTGCTGCAAGTTATAAGGTAGGAAACAACAGCTTGCCATCGTCAGGAAAGTGTGCCAGGCTATCTGGCATGTCCCGATGGCCGATTTTGTTGCTTATCCCTCAGCAACAAAAATCGTCCGAAATCACCTGAGAGTTTTGGGATCGTTGGAATTAATAGTCAGTTGTGTAGGAGCAGTCGACAGGAAACATTCAGATCCGAGCAAACTCTGGTAGCGAGTACTACAACTACAGGGGGATATTTTACAATAGTCCTTATGGCAGTCTGCAATGCAAAGTACCTCTTCACCATGGTGGACGTGGGCACATTTGGTCGGGAGGGAGATGCGGGCCAGCTGCCAACACCAAGGCTAGAGTCCTTGCCGGTGACCCAAACACTGAGCCCATATCCAGGCTGCATCATATCCGGCTGTGATTGGGAGTCCCATAGGGCAGCGCACAATTGGCCCAGCATCGTCCGGGTTTGGCCTGGGTAGGCAGTCATTGTAAAAAACACTGTGTTCTTAACTGACTTGCCTAGTTAAAGAAATATTTAAATAATAATTCCGCTTAAGGTCAACATGCAACCATATCCAGGTAAAATTCTGTAAATCTATATGACTTGTAATATTACGATGTGAAAATCATACCAATGTGATTAGACGTAATGATATGCCTCACATAAAAGTGCTCTGGCATCCCAGTCGGAGGATGGGGTCCTATGTCCCAAGTATAAACTACAGTTGTTACAGCACACATTTGATAACCTTCAGGTTCCTGGTCAACACTAATGACATACTTCTTTTATATAAAAGGTTCTTCGGCCTTGATGATGCCAAGAGGATCTACAACTACAGTCACTCAACAGCCAGAAGAATTAGTCCTGAAGCATGAGACAGACCGCTGGCCCATACGCCACACCTGGGTTAGAACAAATAGCAACTAGATTATGAACTGGCATCAGCACCAAATGAGAGCAGACATCAGAGAGTTATCACTATAAAAGAATCTCCTGTGGACAGATGATTTTATTAACCGTGATTACTATAAAACAGCACACACGCGTGGACAAAACATGAAGACTCGTTCGACACCTAGTCCATGCCCTGACAAATTGAAACTGTTCTGAGGGGAAAGGGGGAGGAAATACACCCTTGTCAGCGGTTCAGGACGACAGCTAGCCTAGCGGTTAAGAGCACTGGGCCATTAACCGAAAGGTTGTTGGTTTAAATCCCTGAGCAGACTAGGTGACACATTTGTTGGTGTGCCCTTGAGCAAGGCACTTAACCCTAATTGTTCCTGTAAGTCACTCTGGATAAAAGCATCTGCTAAATCACTAAAATATCAACCTTGACTTGTGTTTTCCATTCAGTTCTGATAGCTGTGGGCCAAGTCAGGCTCCGTCTGGATCTAGAAAAGGATCCCAAATGTACTGTTGAATTCTTTGAAAATCTGTGACATGTTTAGCAGTGTTCAACAAAAACACAGAAAATCCTCAGCAGAGAAAAATAATCCCCAGGGATGAAAGATCAACACAGGCTGAGAGAAACTTCCCTCCATTAAAATCGTCACAAAATATAAATAATTGATTTAACCCAAGTGACTGAACTCAGATTCTTCAGATGGGAGGTAGTGACCTAACTGGAGAATTTCAGATCTTAAAAAAATTTAATAAAAAAAACACAATCAACAAAGCTGTCACACCACAACCCTACAAGTATTTGACCCGGCAACAAGCACAACCCTACAAGTATTCAAATCAGTTCTGATTTACACATATTTAGCAGATGTTATCGCGGGTGTACCGAAATGCTTGTGTATTTGACCCAGCAACAAGCTCAACCCTGCAAATATGTTTAAAATTCCAGACAAGCTTTGGTGGACAGATAAAAAGGCAAGCCTCTTACAGAGCTGTTGAGAGAGAAGGAGACAGAAAGGGAGCTGGGGAAAACGAGTAGAAATACCAATGGAGCACAGCTCCACTTACATGTGAAGCTGCTTGACTCCCAGACCAGCCCTATCCAGTCAGCACTGATCAGTTCAACAGTACATACTCTACCCTGTGTATTGCATGCATGACTAACACTGGGGAGGGCCTCCCTCCTGCTGACAGGAAACATTTAAAAACATATTTAAAATATTCTCAAATGAAGGTCAGACAGAAAATACCACCACTTAAGATCATGAGAGATTGCAGTTCCAAAGGAAATAAAACTGATTAGTTCCTGTTTTGCATTGACAAGCTGTGATAACGATATTATCAGTCTGTCCTTCTGTGCATCAATTAACCCAAGAGAGTCAGGAGGACATAGAACATGTGGATTCAGAGTCCAGATCACACTGTCTTTCACATCCAGACCGTCACCTCTGACTCACATAAGGCTTCAGTGGTCTCTAAAAATAACAATGTCTATTGAGAGCACATCTGCCAGATACATACAGTACAAAAACATCTGGAGTGGGTGTTTTTGTTTTCGGGAAAGCGTTATGGCCATATATGGAAGTAACGCAAGGCAAAGAACATTTAGTACTAGTCACATCTATCAGCAAAGAGCAGACAGGGGTATTCTCTTTGGATGCTCTTCAACTGGGTAAACAAAGTTGGCTGGCATAACACCACAGCAAGCTGTCAGTAAACACCGTCATGGAACATCATGCGTTTGACCACGGTCCACGCAATTCTAGAAAGTTTTACGTTAGAAGGTTAAGTTTCACTCTAGGATGTATGACCAGAGTAGCAATGATCACAATTCCATGTACAATCAAATCAAAACCACACACAAAAAAAAATGTGAGAAGTCCAAGCATTTACTAAATCTTCAGGCATAGGCTACATTTGTCAGGAAACTAACATTTATTATAGACCTTCAGATCTGAGCCAAATAACCTACAGTTTCATTATCCAGTTGACAACTTCAGGGCTTCATAGATACAGGGCAGAAGGTGGGTGTACATCACAAGGTTTTCCCCTCTCACAACCCAGCCGTCTAGTGCCTTGCTGCCTGCATTTGCTAAGCTAATTGAGGCAGGGGAGGAATGAGAGTAGCAGTCAGTACTGAAGCTGCGGTATAGGACCATTTTCCATCCTCTCAAGAAATCCTATTTGTCAGGCTAGTATTTCATTACTTTTCTCAATCAGGATTTCCATGAATATTTCTAGAGCTCTGATCACAGACTGTAAAGTACATCCAACTCCAGATGTTTCTATACTGTTGAAGTTATTCCCAACCATGCCTTATTATTTGATGTGGTACATCTGTATGAAGCACCGTTGGTGATGATATGACAAGTGATGTCATTTCAGCTCCATCTAAACAGCAGAGGTTTCTTCACTGTTGACTTTAATACCAATCAGGTCAGATGTCATGGTGACAGTGGTACAGTACATGAAGCACTTTCAGTGACAAACCGTTGGTGATGATATGATGTTAGGACATCTGTTTAATATTGAGCTAAAACTAGAGCAATAGTTTCTCTGTTTCCGTATTAACAAACAGATGGATAGTGATGGAGGGAAGAGTCCAGTCCAAGATGTAATGCATTAGAGGAAAGGGCTGACTCTCAGAGCTGGTGTTTATGTTTTCTGCTGAAAAATGGAAGGGGATGAGCCAAACACAGTCAAAGGCTCTAAATGAGGAGTCTGACCTGATGTTAGAGGGGAGTGTGGGGCATGCAGCCTGCACCACAGTTAAACACACCTCACCCTAAAATAACTTCATTCATTCACCCACCTTCACTTTAGTAGAATGCCCATAGGTTGATACCATCAATACTACTACAACTATAGAACCCTGCACCCCAATTCACTTTAAATCAGAGATGAGGGCCCTTGCCTTTATAGATTTTTTGTTTATAAAACAATCCAGGTTGGAAGGCTGGGGATAATTAACACAGATGCTCCTTGCAGCCAAGTGCAAAACTGCTGCTTCATAGTTATGGCTATGTTAGTTAAAGCAACAGCATCACCGTGCCAATGATAGAGCCATGTCTACTGTAGTGGCAGACGGAGAGGAAAATTATACAAACCTATAAAATGAGTCATTAACTCCATTGATGGACAATTCAGTGGTTGTTCAACAGGTTATTGGACACTTGTTAAAAGGCAACACTGAGATGCCTGTGTTTTCAGCCTGGTTAAATGGAACCATTTAATCTGTTTTGACCAAGGAACAGAGACGACTGTAGTGCCACACCGCCTCTTGAAAATCATTTGACCACAGTGGAATCAAACTGTAAAGAAACTCTTCGATGATGAATTTGGCTTTACACAAATATTATCACACGCGTGCTTTTCTGGCAACTAAAAAAGGTATCCTTATAATTTGGGCCACAATGTGATAAGACTTCAGTCATATGGGAAGTGCACAAGGGAAAGAAAAAGGGAATAGTTACATTGACTTCTTTACTTGTAAAAGTCGCCAGATAAATTACTCTGAGGTTATGAAGAACGCGAGTGAGACAAGCATGCAAAAATAGCCTACATCGAAACCCAAGCCAGTTTAAAAAACATTTCAACAGCTCCTTACCGCAAGAGGTAGAACAAAAACAAATTTTAAATATTACTTTCTTTGTCTTCACAACTTCACTCACCGTTTCACTCATAAAACAGGTCGCCACCGCGAGAGTCAAGAGCATCCAAGTGTTCGTCATTATTCCTTTGGAAAGAACAAACCGTGGCGAAAAATAGATATTAGCTAACGCGAATACAAAAACAATTATCTTCACAGTTGTAGACACCACTCTCTCTCCCAGATTATACTCTCACAATCGAATTATTCCAAAACGAGCAAAACTAGATCCTCCCCACTCGATGTTTCTCTCCGAATAAAATCGTTTATTTCCCGTTTTCCTAGTACTTTTCTACTGAAAGGGAACAGCGGAAGCACGCGCTATTACATGTACTGATGCGCCCAGCTTGGAACGCATCATTCATTGCGGAAACAAGGTAGTTAGGAAGCTTCTTCTATAATTGGTTGTCAGATACTTGGAACATAAAGATGCGTCATTCACTTGAGTATGCACTGATCATTTAAATTGGCAACTTGACATAGCCACAAGTGAATGAGTTATGATAGGCTAGTAGAGTATGCCTACACAGGTTATTATGAACCATCCTAATATGATAGCCCCATCTCACTTCTGACACCAAGGCAGCATTTCGGGGTAGCATGACACCTCACAATACATTGCAAGGTCTAAACCAGGGCTCTCCAACCCTGTTCCTGGAGAGCCATCATCCTGTAGGTTTTCTCCAACCCTAATCTAGCACAACTGATTCTAATAATTAGCTGGTTGGTAAAATGAATCAGGTTAGTAACAAGTGGGGTTGAAATAAAAACGTACAGGAGGGTAGCTCTCCGGGAACAAGGTTGGAGATATGCCCTGGTTAAACCTATTGTTTTCACATCAGTGGAGATGAGAGGGCGCCACTCAAATGTTTAGATCAGGGGTGTCAAACTCATTCCATGGAGGGCCTAGTGTCTGCAGGTTTTTGTTTTTTCCTTTCATTTAAGACCTAGACAACCAGGTGAGGGGAGTTCCTTACTAAGTAGTGACCTTAATTCATCAATCAAGTACATTGGAGGAGCGAAAACCCGAAGACACTCGGCCCTCCATGGAATGAGTTTGACAAGTGGTTTATATGTACTGTTGTCTATAGACTTAGATGTAGACTTTACTTAAATAAAACATCAATATATGAATGCAAATGTAATAATGTGACGGGATCATTGAACAAAATAAAGCTTATCATGTAAATAATACTTTGATTATACCTTGCTCACAGCGTGGCAAATTGAATCTAATATTTTGTCTGATTAGTTCAGTTTTGCTTCCCCCTGTTGGGGAAAGTTGAGTCGTACATACACTAAAGTTATGTGCCTGAATGACAGTCATTGTCAAAGTCCATGCAATTGAGATTTTATAAAATAATACGTAACAGCTCAAAGGCATGTTTTATGATGCATTAAAAGGGTTCATGTTGTTTGAAGACACACAAATGGCACAGAATAACATGACCGCTGTCCTAACACTATCTGTTTAGACCAGGGTTTCCCAAACTCGGTCCTGGGGTCCCCATTGGGTGCACATTTTGTTTTTTTGCCCTAGCACTACACAGCTGATTCAAATCATCAAAGCTGGCTGATGAGTTGTTTATTTGAATCAGCTGTATAGTACTAGGGCAGCTGTATAGTACTGGTTTAGACCGGCAAATGAAGGTCAAATCGTGTACTATGGAAGGTAAATTGTATAGTGTATGCAAAGCTATAATGAGGGGTAGTAAATCATAGAATGAAGGAATCTGCATGATTAGGGCTCTTTCTGGATTAATCTAAAAATGCATTTGTTACGGATACAGGTATCCTGTGTGTGTATTTGTTTTCTCTCCTTCTGCCCTAGTCACAGGTGTCACTCATCAGCAGTCATCAATCACCAATCAGTCCCAATCAGAGGACATACCTGCTCCTTTTCCCTTACCCAATCACATCCCCTTTCCCTTGGTTTAAAAACCCAGTCAGTTATATCTCTCTCTTGTTTTGTAGCACTCTGGTTGTGTAGCTCTTGTTTGTATTGCTCGCTCGCTTGTTGTTTTGTAGCTGACCTGTATTGGAAGCTCTCTCTTGTTGTTTTGTCTCTACCGAGCTCTATCTCTGTTTAGTATTTGTTGAAGCCCAGTTGCTGTTGGTTTGTTTGTGTGTGCTATCGCTCTTGTTTTGGTGCCAACATCTCACATTAACTGTGAGCATGTATTGATGTGTTTGCTTGTTTGTTGGTGGAAAAGGGGATAACCAGACAAGACTCCCTTGGGCATACATTACCCGTAGGAAACCCTGTGTTTAAATACATTAGTTAGAATTGGGCGGACCACCCTCTGTATTTAACTGGTTAGTTAAGTGTTATTTGAACAGGTAGATTAATTTAGGGGTGTTTGGATATTTATTAGTTCTTTCCTTTGGTCCAACTCAGCCCCTTTTTCCCCACGCCCCATTTACCGTGTGTTTAGAAATAAACCTTTTTAGTGTTTGACTGTAGATTTAAGTTGTCTGTTTTTGTTCTCACTGTTCCTTTTCACTATCTTAATTTGCATAAGATATGTTGCGGGTCTCGATTCCATTCCCCCTAGACTGCGGGGTAAAAGGGATTCGTAACAGCATTGGAGAAGATCTGGGGGACTTGGGCCTTCTCTTTCAATATGGTTGAAGGTCTGTGAGGGGGAACTTGGACCTTCTCTTTCAATATGGTTGAGAAGGAAGCGAGGCTAGGCGAGGGTGTGTGGAATTGCATAGTCACAATTTAAGATCCAGCCAAGATAATAGTTTCAGCAGGTAATCTGACAGGAGATATTTTCTTGATTCTTCTGATGAGTGATGTTGAGTCAAAGTAGTCATCCCCACCGGTTCATGTCAATTCTGTGGACATTACAATGTTAAGTGCTGCAGTTGATAAGTATACCGCGTTATGATAAGGCAAACATTTCACGATTTATACACATCTACAACATTCATAAAACCACTATTGTAGACTAATGATGCGCGGGTTGACTCATGTCCCGCGGTTATATCTGCGGGGCGAACGGGTTTAGGGTCATTACATGTCGTGTGGCTGAAGGGCAGGTGGGTTAAATAAAGAGAAACTATCTTTACAAAAAAATCCAGAAATGTTTAACTATTGTGAAATGTTTATAGGCTACATTGAGGTTATCTGGTATTTTTGGAATATCTTCACGCATAGAAAACCACAATTCCGTCATAACTGTCAATTTATAGAAATAATGAATTACAGGGGGCAGTTTGGAAAAAACGAATCCTGTCCTAATTGTCCTGTGGAATAACGGACATTCTGGGGTAATAAATACTTAACCAACGTTCTCTAGTAATACTAGTCCCGTGCGAATACGGCTATACCCTTAATAATAGCCTAACTCCTGCAGAAGTAAGCATTTCTTGCAGTAAAATTATACACCAAATGTAGGTAAAATGTGGATTTGGGAACAGGAGTGGAGAAATACTATTTATTTCGTTCTACATCTTGAGCGAATGCCATGCTCAGCTACTGTAAATACCATCTGGATGCTGTCTTCATAAAAACGGATAGTATTTCAACCACATAAAATATGCTTCGAAGCCGAACTAAAATCTTATTAGAAACACGTTGGGTCGTTTTCAGTTTTCTTTTGGCTTACAACTGGTCAAACTGATATAATTTGGACATTTTGCACAGAAAAACGTTCCCGTTTTTTTGTTGCTTTGTATTTTCTCCCCAGTCCCTAAACGTCTTTGCTCCGCGAAAGATGACAGAACTTTACCGATGTCAACTAGATTGAAGCCTTCATTCTATCGATCTATTACATTCTGTTGAGCAAGGGTTTATTTAGTCTTATAAGGCAACATATAATGACAAAAGCCAACCCAAATGTCGGAAATTATAAGCGTAAATATCTAAATCAGGCAAAAACAAATCCTGTCAAAATATCGCTAGCGCATTCTCTATATTTGCGGGTTGGGTGCGGGCCTCAGATTTTCACTTTATAACATATTATCCGGCGGTTGCAAATGGGTTATTTGCAATTGCGGGCGGGTGAACAAACAGCTGACCCGCGCACCACTAGTGTAGACCAAAAAGGCCTACCAATACCCAACATGTGATAGTTTAATATTTTATGAATTATTAAATATTTCACATATTGGCTATTTTACCCTCCATTCGACTCTTAATGATAAAGGGGTATGGTATCACATTAAAACATCATTAGAATATATTTTCCTTCTTTATATGTGATGCTACCATGCTATGTTGTCATGTGTTGCTGCCATGCTATGTTGTCTTAGGTCTCTGTCTTGAATTGTTTTGTCCTATATTTGTATTTAATTTATAATAATATAATGACAAACAGCATGGCAGTGACCATTTTGTGAATGATACAACTAATAAATACATACTACAGTACTGTATGTGAATGGCACAATAGTTATGTTGGACCTGAGGATGAAAACTTGAGTTACACTACATGACCAAAAGTAAAGCTATTCAAACATCTCTTTCCAAAATCATGGGCATTAATATAGAGTTATTCCCCCCATTTGCTTCTATAACAGCCTCCACTCTTCTGGGAAGGCTATCTACTAAACTGAGCAAAAAATATAAACATCCCTTTTTCAGGACCTTGTCTTTCAAAGATAATTAGTACAAATCCAAATAACTTCACAGATCTTCATTGTAAAGGGGTTAAACACTGTTTCACATGCTTGTTCAATGAACCATAAACAATTAATGAACATGCACCTGTGGAACGTTTCACGTTTATCGTCAAAGGAATGAGCGTTACACCAAGGCCTGTACTCTTGAGCAGGATCGATTTGGAGGTGGAGGGTCCGTCATGGTCTGGGGCAGTGTGTCACAGAATCATCGGACTTGTTGTCATTGCAGGCAATCTCAACGGTGTGCGTTACCGGGAAGACATCCTCCTCCCTCGTGTGGTACCCTTCCTGCAGGCTCATCCTGACATGACCCTCCAGCATGACAATTCCACCAGCCATACTGCTCGTTCTGTGCGTGATTTCCTGCAAGACAGGAATGTCAGTGTTCTGCCTTGGATCTCAATCCCATTGAGCACGTCTGGGACCTGTTGGATCGGAGGGTGAGGGCTAGGGCCATTCCCCCCAGAAATGCCAGGAACTTGCAGGTGCCTTGGTGGATAAGTGGGGTAACATCTCACAGCAAGAACTGGCAAATCAGGTGCAGTCCATGAGGAGACGAACTGCAGTACTTAAATGCAGCTGTTGGCCACACCAGATACTGACTGTTACTTTTGACCCCTTGTTCAGGGACACATTCAATTTCTGTTAGTCACATGTCTGTGGAACTTGTTCAGTTTGTCTCTGTTGTGGAATCTTATGTTCATACGAATATTTACACATGTTAAGTTTGCTGAAAATAAACACAGTTGACATTGAGGATATCTTTTTTCTGAGTTTAGTTCTTTCAAAGTTTGAGATTGCTCAGTACTCTTTATTTATTAGCTGTATAGTCAGTCAAAACTGTATGAAGTGGTTTTAGTGAACAGTAGTATTGTGGGGGAGTGGGACCATGTTTTTGGACAGTAAGAATTGGTGCAGTATCCTTGAATACAGGTGGAGGTATACTGTGTGCTTAATTATAACAATATATCCATGATAATAAATACATGAACACTGCTTACAGTCTTAAACCAATTGCAAAAATTGATACTGAGATTATGAAGAGAAGAAAAACATTCCTCTGCAATTACTTAATGAGAGGAAAATCTAACTGTAGTATGAAAACAGTCAAACAGTTCAGATTCCAAAGCAGAGAGGTGGTGCATCAAGGAACTATCATCTTAGTCCACTCTTCATCTCTGCTCCTTTTGAGTTGATTTGGTTTCTCTTCCAAACTGTTGGGATCTAGGGAGGAGAAACAGAGAGGTTTTATAACAACACAAGTCATGGAAATGATAAGAATAATCTCAAGACAACACTGAGTTTAAGCATGATCAAGATGTCAGACACATGCAATACCCAGGGACTGGTATTGACAATTAGTGAGTTATACACTAGTATGCATCAGATACTCATTCCTATCCAAATAAATCATGAAATTAACAATTAAATTACCTGTGGTGGGACAGTAGGCTCAAGGTGTCGACCCAGGAACGAGAGCAGTCTCCTCCAGATTAGTCCACTACCCAGGAACATGAAGCCTGTCACCAGCCAGAACACCTTGGGGTCCTGGGGGAACAAACACGACACCATAGATAAAACTCTCTGTTCGATCTAGTGTTATATCTCTATGGACCACACACTGAGCCAGTCATCCTTCACCTCAGGTTCATCTGCCATTTAGCAATATTATATTGCTGCAGCTGGCTAGTTTACAATGAGCATGTGTTGCCAGGTTAACAAACTCAATGTTAAATTGTCTCACATGTAATTTATAAGATTAAAGCTATTTCATCAATGCATATCATTAACCTCCTCAAACGTGGATTCCAAGTTCATCCCGAAAGCGACGCCCATCAGGCCAAATAGGGAGAGTGAGAAGGTCCCCATGGTGAGCTGCAGGTTCAGACGCATCATCACGTTCCGGTGACTGGGTGTGCCATGGCCCATGGGGAAAGAGGGAAATGGGATGGTGACAAACTAGGCCTGACTAACAGAGAGCTGTTTAAGCTAATTAACAACAGGAGAAAAGGAAAACGCCATGTTCAGCAGTTGGCAAAATAGGCTAGTTCCCCTGATAGCATTAAATGCAGCTTAGAACAGAAAATGACATCAGGACAAATGAAGTCTACCAAAAGCCAGTTAAATCTGCAATACACTTACTGTTTTTTTTTGTCTAGCTAGATAATTCTGCATGGGCGCAGCATGACTATTACACTATACCAGGGATGCATAATTGGCGGCCCCCACTTTGTAGGCCTGTGGATCAGCTCACATTTTTTAGATTGGTACGTTAGTCTAGCGGCCCGCTATCTACACAAAATGTCGCTTAGGGCCCCAAAAGACTAGGGCCGGCTCTGACTGCATGTGTGGGTATGGAAAACTGCAACATTTTCTCTACACCCGATGGAAAATGTGTAGAATTGTAGGAAAATTGTCAAGTGGGAAAAATGTTTTGCTCGCAAGGTGGTAGGGCCCCCTTTAAGACTAGGGCCGGCTCTGGCTGCATGTGTGGGTATGGAGGTGGGTACACAGACCTGTGAGTCACTGCAGCCCCTCATGATGAGTTTAGACTTTTGTGGCCCCCACCCTCATCAAAGTTGCACATCCCTGCACTATACATAATCTCTGTCCCAAATAGGACCCTATTCCAGGGATTCTCACTTAAAAAATAAATATTACCAACAGGTTAAACACATTTTGGCCAAGGGATCCATGAAATAAGTTTAGTGTGTAATACAATCAAATATAATATTATTAATCTACAATTTATGTTTTTAACCCTGGGCAACATGGGCCTGGGAGGCTAACGGGGGATATTGGTATACACAGTACTCCACCAACTATACATTTGGAACTCATTGAAGCTTTAAAACTGCAACGTTTTGTCTCTTAAAGCTGCAACTACAAAAGAATCTCTGCCCCGTGACAAAATGTTCAGAATTACAGGATATTAGCTTGAAAACTGCAAAATGTTCTCTCTAATGTCAAGAGACAGGCCTTTAATATGTTCCTTCCCAGGGCCGAGACTTGGTTCGTCTGGCCCTGCACTGCCGAAGTCATAGTAAAACACTTATCTCACTGGAGTTGTGTTCTGATTATGAGGGGGGTCCCTGATGAATTTGCTATCACAAAAGGGGTCCCTGGGCCCAAAAAGTTTGAGAACCCCTGCCCTATTCCCTACATATTGGACTACTTTTGAGGCCTATGGGCCCTGGTCAAATGTACTGCACTATATAGGAAACAGGGGACGCCGACAGGGTTTAGTCGTCAGCACCTGTCTAGGTTGATGAAGATCACACTCTCTGAGTCGTCTATCAGGCCCTTGAGCTCCCTGGTCGTGTTGCCCAGCTCCTCAGCCTGCATGAAGTAGTTCTCCAGGAGAAGCTCCATCTCCTCAGCATGATCAATGCCCAGACTGCTCTCCTCACTGCCTCCAGGGACACACACAACAACAAGAGAGACCAATAAAGCCTTCAGCCAACAACTCGGTTAACAAAAAAATACTTTAATCATCCATATGAGAGAAATGCGTCTTCTGCTGTACCAACCTCTCAGACACACACACACACACACACACACACACACACACACACACACACACTAGGATGTAGAGGCTGGACCATAGGGCAGCCACAGTGCTGCACCCAATGAGCAGTTCAGGGGGTGGGTTTATATCAAGGGTGACCCGATGTATTGATGCCAGCAACCCTCCCGCTCACTCCCACCATAATGAAAAACGTGTACAATGAACACAAATAATCTCATGAAGTACCATGTGCCTACAAAATCTGTATGTTGAAATTTCACCTACAACACACATGGATCCGTCCACTTGGTGACACAAAGCTCCTCGATCATCTCCTCTTCGTCTAGGATCTTCAACAGACTGTCCTTGAAGACCTTGATGTCTGTCTCCAGCTCTGACAGGCTGGGCAGAAAACACAGTTAAGGTTGAACAATTCTGGTAACTTTCCCCCAAATTCCCAGAAATCCCGGTTGGAAGTCTCCCGAATCAAGATGGAGAAAGGGAATGAGATTGACTACACAGAGCTAAACCAGCCACACCTTCTAGTGCAGGATGTCTACATCCATACAATAGCCCTGGCCCAACTATAACCATAGGTGTCAATCTTTTCTACCCCTACAATATATTTAAGTAATTTAGTTGATGCTCATATCCAGAGTGACTTACAGGAGCAATTAGGGTGCCTTGCTCAAGGGAACATTGGCAGATTTTTCACCTAGTCGGCTTGGGATTCGAACCAGCGACCTTTCAGTTACTGGCCCAACGCCCGTAATAGAGGATCTGCCTTGATAAGATGAACCAAACGTTACGTGCAAATGCAGCAACGCTCATAATCATGATGTGACTGGCAGTGCCTTCCACTCACTTCTTGCTGTTCTGAAGAAGTATATGCAGTTTGCTGCGATCTGCAGAGAGTAGTTTAGGATCCACAAGAGACTCTAGAATGTCCAGGATGACAGGGTGAACCTCATTCAGCCGAGCCTGAAGGGTGTTTACCTATACACAAAACAAACAGACACATACATGCATAAACAAATACCAGGTGACACTTTATTTGGATAGTCCCAAGTTGTAGATGTTCAATAACTGTCAACAACATTTAAACTATCCACTAACCCTTATCCTGAGGTACTGACCTGTTGCACCCTCTACAACCACTGTGATCATTATTTGACCCTGCTGGTCATCTATGAACGTTTGAACATCTTGAAGAACAATCTGGCCTTAATGGCCATGTACTTTTATTATCTCCACCCGGCACAGCCAGAATAGGACTGGCCACCCCTCGGAGCCTGGTTCCTCTCTAGGTTTCTTCCTAGGTTCCTGCCTTTCTAGGGAGTTTTTCCTAGTCACCGTGCTTCAACATCTGCATTGCTGTTTGGGGTTTAAGGCTGGGTATCTGCTGATGTAAAAAGAGCTTTATAAATAAATGTAATTGATTGATCCGAACCCTCAACTCAACCCTTACCCTAACCCTAGCAAGCAGTTGCTTATCAACAGATATGACCATGAGTAGATCATCAATATGGGACTATCCAAATAAAGTGTGAACAATTGTTGTGATAAATGAATAGCAAATGAGTGATTGAGTAGCGTGTGTCTTACCCTGTGCTGCAGAATAGCTTCAAGGGCTCTGAACTCAAATGGCAGTGAATGAGTGGCCATAGCTCCATGATCCCCATTCAACTGTGGAGCCAACTCCAGGACCAGCCATCTCTCCAATCCCAGACCTCGGAAATCCAACACCAACAGGCTATTGGGGGTCACTACTGCCTTCAAGGCCTGAAGACACAAGAACAGATAGACTCGGTTCAGGTGCAAAAACGAGTCAAGTTCGGTCACCTGTCTTTTCTAGTGTGTGATTTTATACTTGTTTTTTTAATCATAGGATTCTCTAAAAGTTAGAGGATAATTTGAGGCTAGCTGTCACGACAGGTGACAAACGCAGCAGTTTAGCTAACAATACCTTCGGCATAACGCTGTAACAAAACAAAACAGTACGTAACTACCTCCATGCGAATGATGATGTTGTTGTTCCTAGCGGTGATGCTGGTGAGGTGTTGGAACCGGAGGTCTCTGGCCTGCAGACTCAGCTCTTGATACAGCTCCATCTTCTTCTTCTCTGAGATAGGAATCAGACCAGGGGTCAGAAGTCAGACTCAAAACATATAGGAAGGACAAATACCTTGTCAGTAACAAAGTACAATAAACAATTGCATTTCGATGTAGTCCTTGTGAGAACAGAAAAGTAAAGAAAAGCAAATAATGGGCAAGCTAAAGAGTACAATAGATGTTCCAATACTTACCAAATGAGGTTACATTTCCATCTTTGTCAAATTTCATCTATGACAAAAGAGCACAGCTGTAGCTACTGCCAGTATATTGCAGTAGAACTTCTAGGTACATTCCACACACTCCCTCAGGTGAACAATATAGGTAGTCACAATGAACTGACACATTGGTTCTCTCTTCTTGCATTTTGCAGAAGCAATCTTTTTATAGAATGTTGGCATTGTCAATGTTGATAAACATTTGAACAAAACTTATATCCCATTTACTGCCGACAGACATAACATTTTGGAGAGACTAGAATAACAATTTCAAATTGGATATGATTGACACAACCAAAACTTGCCACTTACCACAACAAAAGCAGGAGCCACACTGGAGAGGGATGCCTCAGTTCCTCTATGGCGAATTAAATATGCTGCCAATTAAACAAAAATAATAATCCATTAGCCAACAACAACATGTGTGTTGCAGCTAGGTCTTCTTTTTCGGTGGGGTTTATTGGTGGAGAGAAACTAAATCCTATTTGCCAGCCCCGTTGCTCTTAAAAAATATACAATTTTGAGACTAGATCTAATGACGTTCTACTCAATATACTCTAAACTAATTTCCTGTATCCCAAACTCCCTCATATTAGATCTCAGCCTCTCTCTTCCCCTTTGATACTGCCCACACTGTAGCAATACAAGCTCCACAGTCTGTTTCCTGGCAATAATCACACTTTCCTGTTGGATGCTTTCCTATCACATTTAAGGTCTTATTCAACTGGTTGTGTCCCACCCTTAGTCTTGTAAAAATAGCCTAATCTCTTCTGTCCCTTCCTGCCGTCCTCCCCTCCACGACTTTCCTCTGTACTTGAAATAAAACACCTGCCCATAGTATCTCTATTCCACTGCTCCTGCCATCTCCGCACCTTCACTGTCCATATCAGGCTTTCTGCCTCTGCCTGGCTCATTGAAACTACAACATCAACACTACTAAGTGCTGGTTTCACCAGTACATCAACTGATTGTTCCCCTCCACCCCTACATGGGCTGGGACCCAAGTCAATCTTATCTGTATACCCATCCTGCCATGGGTTTGTAGCACCTCGTAAAGCAGGTATTGTCTGCTACGTGAGCTAAAGGACTGGAGACTGCACGTGAATCAGAGAAAATAAAGACTGTCTGGCTTGACTTCCTCCAGCCACTGGAAGGCCAACAGTATGGCCACAGCCAGATGATCTGTAATGTGTTTCCTGACTTCCACCCCACATTCCTGCACTACACTTGCTGACCCGGTACTTCCTGTCCTTGGATCTTTTGAACCATCTGTGTAAATAGCCGCAAGATCCTGATACACAGTATCCAGATGTCTCTTAAACACAACACCTCTAGATCAACTATAGGAGGCGGGAGTAGCCTTGTGCAGCTAGGTATAGCCATAACAGTAAACATTTTACATCACCTACCAGACGGACATGATCGCAAAAGTGTTGCTTTCCCCCTCGTCACCGGCTGATGCTTGGAGAGTTGGCATTTTAAAGGTGATCTGGAACAACTCACTGTTCTGCAGGTCAAACAGCCGGCGAGGAACCGGAATTTAATGTCCAGAGATCTCCGAAGACCACCCATGGTGAAAGACTTGAAACAAGCTTCCATTGCTTTGTTCAACACCACTGCATTTTAGCAAAGTGTCCTTAGTTATTTAGCTACTTAGTCTAGCCAGTTGATCAGTTGCATTGCTGGTTATTCCACTTGCATCCGGAACTGAATAACTAACGTAGGCTAGGTAGCTAGTGAACTTATCAGCTGGCTACGTAGCACTGGACAAGGCCAGTGGTTTGTTCTGCAAAGTCGGGTAAAATCTATTTTGTGAGCACGGTTGCAGGATCGAATCCCCGAGCTGACAAGGTAAAAAGCTGTCGTTCTGCCCCTGAGCAAGGCAGTTAACCCACTGTTCCCCGGGCGCCGAGGACGTGGATGTCGATTAAGGCAGCCCTCCACACCTCTCTGATTCAGTTGTACAACTAACTAGGTATCCCCTTCATTTAGCTAGTTAGTACGCAAACAAGGCGCTAGCTAGCAAGTTGGCTAACTGCTAACGTTAGCGAACAAACTTTTATGCTGCTAGCAGGAGACTAGCTCGTGCTTCCCGAACGAACCTGTCGCGCTGTCGCAAAAAAAGAGGCATGTGTGAGTAAAATAGTAAATAACAATAGGCTGGTAAAGCTAAACCCAAGATACGGTATTGCTCATTAAGCCAGGGACAGCTAGCTCTGAGCAACTCCAACCAGCAGGCATCGGGCTGTTTTGGTGTTACAGTAACACGTGCACGTGCATGACCCTGAACTCGAGAGGTTGAATCAATTTCAACCAATGATGTTGTTCAACGAAAGAAACCCTTACTTGAGATTTCCGTAAATGTTGGAAGAAACAAAACACCCTAAACAGTTTCCAATTCATCCACGAAATGTCATTTCCCTATGGTGAAAAGATAAGTTACATTGAGGGCTGTGTTTTCACATTGTGGGTACCACTGTGGGCATCCAATCGTCACCCTGTATATCACGTGACGTAGAACGAGGAGGCGTCAACCCAACCGAACCATAGGCGTCTTCGCGTGCTGCCTGGCTGCTAGAAGATGCGGAGCGGCGTGATGCGCCGGATTTGACAAATTGTATATTTTCTGATGATATCATTGACCATCGGTGACGCACTTTTATGGTTCTATACTCTTAGCTGTCAATGCCCACCATTCTTTTTGGTCGTTTTTTATTTTTACATTTCATACCAGTATGTTCCCTTCGTGCTATTCAAAGCCGACGAGTTCAAAGGACCTATTCAAAAGGACTTATCTGACAAAGATATTACTAGGAGTGTTCGTCGTGTATATGTCACACACCTCCTGGGTGATTTATGGCTTTGTGTACACCAAGCCTTGTGAGAGAGGTAAAGGAGACTGCATTTCTTCCTACCTTGCAGAAAGACCCCGTCTCCAGGTAATTAGTGGCCTTGATCTTACACATACTGCAGTGAAACCCAATATTTAGGGTAGGTTTTTAGTATAATTAATCATCTTTAGCTATTGTATTTGGTCAGAGAATTCATGCATCACAATTTAATTAGTGACCATGGTGCACAAGAAGTGTCTTTCAGAGCCCACAAAGATAAATTGAATTGAATCAATGCGAAGTCTCATTTATTTTAACAGCTCAGCATTTTCTCCAGTTTGAAGCCTGACCACAGTGAACTCAACCTCATCATCAAGATAGATGACTTTGACATACATTCTAAATTTGAAAGGTAGGCCGAAGTCCCACTTTTAAATCTGCAGTCATGTGGTGTAAAAATAGCATGCACTTTTAGTCAAGTTGCCTATAAAGATAAGGGAATGGGCTGCATCCCAAATGGCACCGTATTCCTTATGGTCCCTGCTCTAAAGTAGTGCACTATATAGACACTATGGTGTCATTTGGGTCAGAAGCCTATATCTCTCACCTGTCACCATTGCTTTTCTTGATTTAAAGGGTGGTGAATGTATCCCTGCCGTTGGCAACACGTAACAACGGGACTCTGCACACATTGGTTTATGTACACAAGTTTGGAGTGTCTCCCTTGCAGGATAACCAGCAGGTCCATCATGTTGCCCAGCTCAGCACCTACATGATGTCCAGAGGAAATCTCAGCTCTGCTAAAGAGGTCCTCAAAGTATGACAACAAAACAATTCCACTATGTTTCAGTCTGGACTGGCAAAAGATCATCTTTAACTGCTCTGTTTGGTTGACACATTTGATCATCTCTTTCATGGCTTCTCCTGGTCTTGTGTTTTCTCAGAAACATGCTGCCACTGCTCCCCCAGTAGTAGACCGACCCATCTCTCACTGGAGGTCCCGTCTAACCCTAAACATGATGTCAGAGGACTTCACCTTCAACAGAGGGACCTTGCCAAGTGATGTCCGGCGCTACATGAGAGTGTACGTCTCATATAAAATGTTTGTATTGTGTGAGTGTGTTTATTTTGGGAGTGGGTGTGCGCTATGAGGCCTACAGTACACTTCTATAGCACAGCATCACTCCCATTATGCAGAGCTAGCTACAGAGATGGTGAGAAATATTCATGTTTTGTATCTCAGATATTTTGTCTCGTGTTTTAGATTTCAGGATGAAAACAGGATGGTATATCTCCCACTTTTACA
Organism: Brachymystax lenok tsinlingensis; assembly: GCA_030435695.1. Taxonomy (NCBI): domain Eukaryota; kingdom Metazoa; phylum Chordata; class Actinopteri; order Salmoniformes; family Salmonidae; genus Brachymystax; species Brachymystax lenok. Next base: position 59,952,932 of record CM059789.1, read on the forward strand.
CATTGATGAACTCAGCGTCAGGGTAAAGGACATGATGGTGAGATGTTACTCTTCTTGCAAATTAAATTTAAAGTTATAAATACTAATTTCAAGAACATTAAAACATACCTCACAAAGAGGACTTGGAGGATACTTGTTTTTACAACATGTGTTTGTAGGAGATTAACGGCTCCACAACCAAACTACCTCTTACAATATCCTACGAAGGCCTATCGCTGAGGCAATTCCGTTTCTGGATCCACATGCAGGATGTAATGTTTTCACTGAAACGTTTTGGTTAGTTTATTACTTTAGTCCTAAACTTTAGCCCTCCTTTTAACCTACTGAGATAAAATACGTTTGTCAACTTCTTGTAAAAACGTTTTTTTTTTGCTTCATTTATTACAGGGTTCACTGAGGTGAATATAGATGAAATCAAAGGTGTTCTTGTGGACAACAACTTGTACTTGTTAGCATTGACTACCCTGGTGACTGCATTCCATGTAAGTGATTTTCTATTAGAATACATTCATTCTATCACAAAGATCATTTCAAATCATGTCAGCTATCTACAGTTTTCTTTGTCTAATTTTTCAGTTCATATTTGAATTCCTGGCCTTTAAAAATGACATAAGCTTTTGGAGGAAGAAGAAGAACATGGTGGGCATGTCTCGCAAAACAGGTAAGAGTGAGGGAGGAGGACATGCATCTTTATCATAATGCATTTCATGTTCTTATTTATGCAGCCAAGTTGCCATGCCAATTTCCTAACTGAGTTAGGGAAGATGAGGTGTCAGGCTTGAATTTGCATTCCAAATGGCACCCTATTCCCTCTATAGTGCACTACTTTTGACCAGGGTAGTGCACTACATAAGGAATAGGGTACCATTTGGGACAGATGTATGGTGTTTGTGTAGATGTGGGTATCATTACTACAGATAGTTATCCAAGGCAGGCCTCTGGATAATCCCACCATCCGCCCACAAACACCACTTCCAGCAGCACACAAATCTACTCCCATCTACCTCAGAACTAACCCAGCTCTATCTGCTTCTCTATGCTGTTCTGTTCCAGTGCTGTGGAGATGCTTTAGCACTATAGTGATTCTCCTGAAAATGCTGGAGGAACAAAGCAGCTTGCTAGTTCTCATTCCTATTGGAATAGGAACCACAATTGAGGTATCTGCCACAAATCAGCAGTTTGGAAATGATTTTGAATATCAATACAATGAGTCAATGCTTTTTGCCAACCATAGCTGGGGATGGCAGAAGGTTCAGTGTTGCCATACCAGATCTCATGAATTCCTTCTTATCCCTCTATACCTAAAGGTATGGAAGGTCAAAAAGGTTTCTAAAATACAGCTACAGTGGAGAACCTCTAGATCTATAGTTCATGTAAGTATTAAAACATGTATAGAAACTGTTTATTCCTAGTGGTTTCTTCACGTTGTGTGCATGGAGGGCCAATGAGTATATGTTGATTTTAATTAAGAATATGTTATTGAGAAAACAGATAAATAAATGTATATTTTAGCATTAAAAACAAACAGTAGTATAAATTCAAGATTATTCCTTGAAACTGGTTGTCTTCAGGTTGGTAAATTTGATGAATCTGAGAGAAAGACTACACAACATGACACACAGGTAAGTGCTGAATTAGTGGTATGTTTGGTTCCTCTTAACACTAATACCATAAATCAAGCAGACACATTTTCTAATGCAGCTCTCCATTTTCTAGGCAATGAAATGCCTGTCTTATTTAGTGTACCCTCTGTCTATTAGTGGAGCCATCTTCTCTCTGGTATACCTGAGGTATAAAAGGTAAGACAAGTCTGGAGTTAAATTGTATTTAAAATAGAAATAAATAGGTTTGAGGACATTGATCATCAACGTATCTAATATCCACATTTTTATTTTGACAGCTACTATTCATGGTTAATCAACAGCCTTGTCAGTGGTAAGTTTACACATACTCTATCAAGCCTCCTTGGGGGTTATGTTTTGAATTTAATATCAATTGATCACACAAATACAATATTTAATAAGATCTTTAACACTAGCCTGGTCAAGCAGGCTGAACGCTGCACTCACTATATGTTGTACTGTGAAGTGAAACAGAATGTGACCTACTGAGAGATCAGGCTGGTTTCACAAGGATACCTTTTCATGGCCAATACTTTTTAAATATTTTTTATTAGCAACTACAGATGTAGGATCTTAATTTGATCACGTTTGTTGCATAGAATTTTCCTGCACTTCCAAAATGCAGATAAGCTTTGTGATTTTACATAAAATCACTGAAAACTCACACTAACACACGGTTATATGTGCAACATTATTGCACTTTACATACTTTTGGCCAGCTTAACCACCGATTTAAGCAACTAAACATTCAAATCATGTTGCCGCAGCATTATTTTGCTTTGACATTAAAGGTCAAATTAAGCTCCTACATTTGTATTAGTGGGTAATATCAATAATTCCAACTGAAACTGGGCTTCCCTGCAGGGATTTATGCTTTTGGATTCCTCTCTATGGCTCCTCAGCTGTTCATTAACTTCAAGGTTTGTCCTACTTTGTCCTAATTTAGAGCATATTGGGTCCTGAGTAAAAAGTTATATTTTGACACAAATCTTCACTTACTTTTCTTGTTCTTCAGTTGAAGTCCGTGGGCCATTTGCAATGGAACGTATTGATGTATAAAGTGAGTAGCAACAGTAACTGTTTTATAGTATAATTCATTTTTGTTGTTGGAGCGATAAACAGCTGCTTAACTAAATTCCATCTAGTGTCATAAAGTTGTCTGTTCTTCCTCACATTGCAACTGTGTGGATGCATCCCAAATGGCCCTCTATTCCACAGTGCATCCTATGGGCCCTGGTCAAAAGTAGCGCACTGTAGGGAATAGGGTTTCATTGGGGATGCATTCAAAGTCAGACTAAAACACTCTCGTGCCTTCTCTTTAGGCAGTCAATACATTTGTCAACGATGCCTTCGCCTGTGTCTTCAGCACACACCCATCCCACCAGCTGGGCTGCTTCAGGGATGAGATTCTGTTTCTCCTCTACCTTTACCAAAGGAGGTGGGTGGGACATAGTTCAGCTATCGCCAGTGACCCTGAAATACTCTAGACTACGTCCCAAATGGCACCCTATTCCCCTATGGCTCTGGTCAAATGTAGTGCACTTTAGATAATAGGGTACCATTTGGGATATAGCCCTATACTCACTCGTTATTAGATTATTTAACTTTTCATCATTCTGAAGCCTGTGATCTATTGACCTGGATGATCAGGGGTTTGGTTTCTGACAGTTAAGAACAATATATGTGATCTCATTCACTTACTTCTCTATCTGCCCCCCCCCCAGGCTTTACTCTACAAACAAGACCAGATGTCGGGAGTTTGGATCATGCCACCACAACCACAGGAAACTCAAAGCCCAATGATGACTGAGGTCATCACCGGAAAACAGAGTTGAATGAAGGAAACATACCTGCACATGGTGGGGTTGTAAACAGCATGGGAGGCTCTCTGAGGGTGCATCAGGGTTTATTATAAGCCTTTAGTAAAGTTCAGAATTCATTTTGTAAGTAGAGAACACAGCTTATTTTCAGTCAACCCTGTGTTGTTCATCATTAACCACTGATATTTCCATGTGTTATAAGTTTGACCGACCCGTATGCAGCCTACAGAAGCATGAACCTTTTTTTATTGATTACTGCATTGTTGGGTTTGGAGCTTGCAAGAAAGGCATTTCACTGTACTTGTGGACATGACATTAACACTTGCAACAAGAAGCTGCCCCTCGCCCTGCCTGCATTGTTCCATGTTACCAGATATAACCAGTATGTAGCCTACTGAAGCATAAAGCTGCCCCTCTCCCTGCCTGCACTGCTCCATATTGTCCACAAGGAGGCGGTGTTGTCAGCTCCTTGCTGTTCTGTTTTCTGCTTGGTCTTTCAGTCCTCTACTTTCTGTTTGAGAATAGTACATGTATAGATGTGTGCTAAAGGGGGGAAGAGAAACATGTACAAAAGATGGAGTAACGTGAAGTACGGTGAACTCCTGAGAAATCCAATGGCTTTGGACTGTAATATGTGAGAGCCAACTGGAACATGCACATAATCTGTATCTATCCAGGCTGTATTTGAAATGGGATGATTGAGCTACAATGCACTAATGAAGTTTTTTGCACTTATACAATGCGCACGTATCAGGAATCAACTGTACTTTTAAATAAAGATTAAATAATGAAGATACTGTAAGGTCTTTAAAAATTAAGTAGGAAGCGTAGCCTGATGTTTTTGAATCACATCCGTCTACCAGGGTTCAGGGAATGCATTTCTTCTTTGATTAAACTATTACAATTAAATGATTTATCTGTATCTCTGTTGCATTGTCATGACTAATGAAAAGCATTAGCTGGCGTACACACAAAGACAATTATTTTGTGTAGAGGTGCTGACCAACGGCAAATAAACTGTAAGCTATAAAAACAAACAGTTGCACAGTCCATACTAACACAGTCCCAGTAATCTACTGGGTAAAACATCAATTCCATGAATGCTTGAACCAGGTTATGTAGACAAACAGTGCAATTAGTGCAACCAATGACAATAGTGAGGGGTGTGTCATAATGATTAGGTTGATTAGAATGAATTGAGTGAAACTGTTAAAAGACAACAGTTTACAGCATATGGAATATATTAGGCTATTATCATATGGAAACATAAGTATATATTGTACACAACATACATTGTTTAATTTCACATGTATTTAATTGTTTCCAATTTAATTAAATGTTTGTTATTTCATTTTATTTGACCTTTATTTAACTAGGCAAGTCAGTTAAGAACAAATTCTTATTTACAATGACGGCCTACCAAAAGGCAAAAGGCCTCCTACAGGGACGGGGGCTGGGATTAAAAATAAAAAATAAATACAATATAAATATAGGACAAAACACATCACAACAAGAGAGACAACACAACACTACATAGAGACCTAAGACAACATAGCAAGGCAGAAACACATGACAACACAGCATGGTAATGTTGTGACGTTGTATTGATTAATGTGACGACTGCTGCTCATCGAATGATTAACGGTGTATAATTACGTGATTAAATTATTAACTCATTAACCTGGGGCACCATGGGAAAGTTTGGTTTTATTGAGTTTCTATTTCCCAAATTAACTCAAAGAATATCAGAATATCGATTTTACAACAGTCGCTAATTAATCAATTTCCTCTACAGTCTCATTCTGAACGTCGCATAATCCGGAAATCTGCAAAAACCCGAGTCCCACCAATGAGTCCGTACCACACCAATTGAGTTGATTATTTATTTACTAACAAGATAAAATGATAATATAATAAACACATACACAAACACACAGTCTAGGCTATTGATTAGAACGTAGTACAACGAAACAGCTCCCTAGCGGGCCAACACAATATGACACGTACTACACAACATGGGGATCTCAAAAGAGAGAGAGTGCACGAGAGAAAAATTCACTCGGGAGCATTTGTCAGCTATGCTTATTTTAACCCTAACCTTGCCCCGAACTGACGTTCTTATGGGTCAGAATATAATGATGTAATTATGTGTTGAAGGTCTCCGACTATGGGTCAGAATATAATGATGTAATTACGTGTTGAAGGTCTCCGACTATGGGTCAGAATATAATGATGTAATTACGTGTTGAAGGTCTCCGACTATGGGTCAGAATATAATGATGTAATTATGTGTTGAAGGTCTCCGACTATGGGCCAGAATATAATGATGTAATTACGTGTTGAAAGGTCTCCGACTATGGGTCAGAATATAATGATGTAATTACGTGTTGAAAGTCTCCGACTATGGGTCAGAATATAATGATGTAATTACGTGTTGAAAGTCTCCGACTATGGGTCAGAATATAATGATGTAATTACGTGTTGAAGGTCTCCGAAGGGGGTCTCTGCGTGGACCGTTTCAGCTTCTCTGATGACAGGGTGTAAGTCTCACAATGTCAGTGTCCTTTGTCTTAGTGGTCTGTTTCCTTGCCCTTGTTCTGAAAGGGGTATTTTGAGAACAGCCAGCCCTGTAGCTCAGGGATCACAGCGTAGGAATGAAAGCAGTGTAGACACACAATTCGATGGAGAGTGGTGGCCGGGTGGTCCTGCTTGAATTCACCCTCTTAGACACAGCTACTCATCCGTTTCAACCTCGTGTTGCGTTTTGGGATTGATGACTACTCATACCTTGGCTGCAGCTCAGGTCACTTAGTCTGGGTGTAAATTCTTGACTCACAAGTTTTATACCTTCGGGTCAGAAATGGGTGTTTCTGCCTTTTAGGGCAATTCTCTGGGCGTAACTAGTTACGAGGCTGGAGGTCTGGATTTTACTCGAGCTCTTCCCCTCTGGTGGGTGTGAGAGATCTCTCTGTAGGATCATGGTCCAAGTAACCTGACCCGAGCAGGCCAGTCATGACAGTAGCAACACAACATAACAACAACATGGTAGCAACATAACATGGTAGCAGCACAAAACATAGTACAAACATTATTGGGCACAGACAACAGCACAAGGGGCAAGAAGGTAGAGACAACAATACATCACACAAAGCAGCCACAACTGTCAGTAAGAGTGTCCATGATTGAGTCTTTGAATGAAGAGATTGAGATAAAACTGTCCAGTTTGAGTGTTTGTTGCAGCTCGTTCAAGTCTCTAGCTGCAGCGTACTGAAAAGACAAGCGACCCAGGGATGTGTGTGCTTTGGGGACTTTTAACAGAATGTGACTGGCAGAACGGGTGTTGTATGTGGAGGATGAGGGCTGCAGTAAATATCTCAGATAGGGGGGAGTGAGGCCTAAGATTGTTTTATAAATAAGCATCAACCAGTGGGTCTTGCGACGGGTATACAGAGATGGACAGTTTACAGAGGAGTATAGAGTGCAGTGATGTGTCCTATAAGGAGCATTAGTGGCAAATCTGATGGTCCAATGGTAAAGAATATCTAGCCGCTCGAGGGCACCCTTACCTGCCGATCTATAAATTATGTCTTCGTAATCTAGCATGGGTAGGATGGTCATCTGTATCAGGGTTAGTTTGGCAGCTTGGGTGAAAGAGGAGAGATTACGATAGAGGAAACCAAGTCTAGATTAACTTTAGCCTGCCGCTTTGATATGTGCTGTCTAGCCATACTCCCAAGTACTTGTACGAGGTGCCTACCCCAAGCTCTGAACCCTTAGAGGTAGTAATAACACCTGTGGGAGGAGGGGCATTCTTCTTACCCAACCACATGACCTTTGTTTTGGAGTTCAGAACAAGGTTAAGGGTAGAGAAAGCTTGTTGGACACTAAGAAAGCTTTGTTGTAGAGCATTTAACACAAACTCCGGGGAGGGGCCAGCTGAGTATAAGACTGTGTCATCTGCATATACAGTTGAAGTCGGAAGTTTGCATACACTTTAGCCAAATACATTTAAACTCAGTTTTTCACAATTCCTGACATTTAATCCTAGTAACAATTCCATGTCTTAGGTCAGTTAGGATCACCACCTTATTTTAAGAATGTGAAATGTCAGAATAATAGTAGAGAGAATGATTTATTTCAGATTATATTTCTTTTATCACATTCCCAGTGGGTCAGAAGTTTACATACACTCAATTAGTATTTGGTAGCTGTATTAGATTTTATGTTTTGATGACTAAATGTTTGTACTTAATACTAAGAACATTCCATTCTGAAAATGTATGCAATAGAGATAGGGTTACAAGACAAATGGTAGTCCAATTAATGTGTGTGTGTGTCTAGATATTAACTTTGTGTGGAACAGGCTGGTACGGAGAACAAAGAATTCTTTGATTCTACCAGACACATGCGAGAGGCCACTGTCCTTGAAGACAGGAAGGATAGTTAACAGAACCGCCCAAGTTTGACTTATGCGCAAAGATTGTGATAAGGAATGAATGGGTACTGTGGGGAGACACTATTTTCTTGGAGAGGGTGGGGGAAGTGGTGGGAATTTTGTATCTTTGTATTTCAACATTGTATCATATAAAAGACTGTGTACACCTTTTAGAGCTCAGAGCTCTCCCATGAATAAATAATCCACATTTGACCATTATAGATTGGGCCTCTGTTTGTCTCATTTCAACCAGTATCTTACAAATACTGGGTAACAGACAGAGTTTGTTTAATTGAAGTTCAGTTTATGAACATTGAGAACAATATTTCTATAACAGTAGCATTGCCTTTAAATTGTTTGACTTGGGTCAAACGTTTAGGGTAGCCTTCCACAAGCTTCTCACAATAAGTTAGGTGAATTTTGGTCCATTCCTCTTGACAGAGCTGGTGTAACTGAGTCAGGTTTGTAGGCTTCCTTGCTCGCACATGCTTTTTCAGTTCTGCCCACAAATGTTCTATAGGATTGAGGTCAGGGCTTTGTGATGGCCACTCCAATACCTTGACTTGTTATCCTTAAGCCATTTTGCCACAACTTTGGAAGTATGCGAGCTGGCAATTAACGAACTGTACGAGGCTATAAACAAGCAGGAAACCATGCAACCGGAGGCTGATTTTATTGTTGCCAGTGATTTCAATTCTGAGTCACTAAGACACGGAATGCCCAACTTCTACCAACACGTCTCCTTCGCCACTATGGTCGATAAAGGGGGGACGAGGCCCTCCCTCGTCTCCCCTTCAGCAAATCAGATCATCCCTCTATATTCCTGCTTCCTGTTTACAAACAGAAGCTCTAACCGGAAGTACCCATTCCGCTATGCTCCATAGCGGTCCACCAAAGCAGAAGCTCTGCTGCAGCACTGCTTTGTTAGAGCTGACTGGAATATGTTCAGGGACTCCACCGATAGCATCTCTGAGCTAACCACCTCCGTCACCGGCTTCATAAGACAATGCATCGTCGACATCCCCACAGGGAAGTTTCGCTGCTTCCCCACTCAAAAGCCCTGGATTAACACAGAGGTGTCCGCTAAACTAAGGACAGAGTTACCACTCACAGGACTATCCCAGTTAACCCCAAGGCTACAGCTGTGGACAGGGACAAGTACGAGAAGTCCCGCTTCGACCTCCGCAAAGCCATCATACAGTCAAAAGGACAATATATGAACAAGGTGGAATCCTATTACACGGGCCCGTGCATGTGGCTGTGGCTACAGTCCATTACTGATTACAAAGGAAAACCTAGCCATGATCTCTTCAACGAGCCGTGCATGAGGGTCCCCGCCGTCCCAGAAAACGGTGATCTCGCTCTCAGAGGCCAACGCTAGTACATTTTTTAATCTGGTCAAAACTAGCAAGGCTGCGTGGCTGGATGGTATTCCAGGGCGTGTTCTCAGAGCATGCGCAGACAAGCTGCCAGGCATCTTCACATTCATCTTCAACCTCTTCTTGCCCCATCATTCCTGTTCCCAAGAACTCTAAGGCTATGTGCCACAATGACTACTGCCCTGTAGCATTCACATCTGTAATCATGAAGTGCTTTGAAAGGCTGGTTTATGTCACACATCAACCCCATCATCCCAAACACCCTAGACCCACTCCAATTTGCATACCGCCACAACATAACCACAGACGATGCAATCTCAATTGCACTCCACACTGCCCTCTCCCACCTGGACCAGAGGAATACCTATGTGAGAAATCTGTTCATTGACTACAGCTCAGCACTCAACAACATAGTCCCCTCCAAGCGTACATGCCGGACGTACATGCCAGTCGGTGTCTGAGAAAGGCCTGAAAAATTGCCAAAGACTCCAGCCACCTGAGACATGGACTGTTCTCAATGCTCCCAAAGCTTTGAATAGGTCAGTAGCCTAAAGACTAAATGAGAAGAATGCGATTGCTGTATTAATGTAGATATTCTAAACTAAGTGTTTTGATCACTTTTGAATGTAGTAACAGGTCCATGTAGAGTAAACAACCCTTTATAATATAATAGAAGCAGTGTTCTGCTAATATAACAATGTGCACCTATCATCTTTCATTGTCATTCCCAGCCGATACAGATGCTGTGCCTATCGGCATTTTGTCTGGTGGTAATGAGGCTAACTTGGCAACCATGTCAGAGTGGTCATACCTTCCTGTGTGGTGTCCCATATACAACAGGAGATCCCTGATCCTGGTGCAGAATACACAGGGTTTCTCCTTCCCAATATTGACTGATACCATTCAATTCAATAATAAAAAGACAATACAAGTAAAAGTTGTGTCTAGTACATTTTCTATGCAGCGTGCCAGGTCTATCTCCATTCAGAGACATCAGTATCAAGCCCGTCTGTCAGTCTGGACTTCATCACATCATCTTGCAAGTCTCCATGTGCTGGCTCCATACATGTTTCTGTGAACACATACACACATAGTCACTGTTCTATTACCAATGGCAGTTAGGATAGATAATATCTGACACTCAAACAGTTCATCAGTGACACATGGAATGAAAAGGGTGTTGCTATTACTGGACATTTCTGCTGTATTGTATTATCAGTAATCACCTTATTGTGGATGTGTTGAGTGGATGTTGTGATTGGATGTGTTGAGTGGATGTTTTGACTGGATGTGTTGAGTGGATGTTTTGACTGGATGTGTTGAGTGTCAGGTCTCTCTGCATCTAATGCATCTGTGAACACAAACACACAGTCACTGGTCTATTACCAATGGCAGTTAGGGATAGGGGATATCTGACACACAAACATATACTATGTTGAAGTTTGAACAGGTCAGACTAAACCTACCTAATTCTGTTCTCCCCATCGACGACTGTTGATGAGCAGACAAGAGGTGAGGCTGTAGGTGAGCTCTTTGCCATAGCGGTGTAGATCAGCTCCTGGCCCCTCATCAAAGACACTGCTCAGTTAATCACTCACTCACTCACTCACTCACTCACATTCACTCAAACTGATGATATGATCAATGATGGTTGTGACTAGCCTGGTGGAACCAACCAGATCGCTGCATTCACCTTTTTATTTTACTTTGACTAAAAATGTGAAGTGAAGTAAAATGGTGAACACAGCGATCAGGTTGGTTCCACCAGGTTAGGTTCTCTCTGGACATTATATGTGTCTAAGAAGTAGAAAATAAGCAACAAATAATGTCAGTTTCCATAAATTATGTTTCACAAATAACTGATCAAATATATAAAAAATAATGAAGTGGGTTACCTTCTGTATTTGTACAAATGATGAGCCTGTGAAAGCTGTTGCTACTGACAAATGAAGGTTGCTGACCAGATACTGTGGAGGAAATTATTTAATTTGACATACTATGCTGTTTTACTTGGAGAATTATCCATTGTTATATGTTAGTATTTTGCTGATACAGGCTTGTTTTGTGTGACTTAGTCATGGGTCTGGGGGTACAGACAACTGCAGTATGTGACATCCTGTTTTAAAAATCTGCAGGAACTTAGATGTGTGGAAACATGCAGGAGGGAACGGACAATAGTCAGCTATCTTAATCTGCAAAAACAAGCTAAATCAGCTTTTACACACCATGTTCCACCCATCTGCCAAACTGCCACGTCGACAAAATAGGTTGTACTTTTTCTATAAGAGGAGAGTGACAATTCTGTTCGTTGGGCTTTCCTAACGATGCACTGTTGAGTGGTTATTGATCGCTTCATTTTTGCAAAAATTATAAAAAAGTTATTTTGAAGATACAGTCTCTCTCCTTTTGGTTAGAATTACCACGACAATACCTGCCAACATGTGGTTTACTGTTCCATTCATAGGAATGCTCACAGCGAGGGCACGTCTGCATGATGCTGATGAGGGCCCTCTTGCTGGTCTTCTCTACGCTGCAAACTGGACATCTCTCGAACAACTCCAGCAGGCAGTCTTATGTGGTGTTGACTGGGAGGGCCTTTCACCAGGTGATATAGTAGACAGCCCAGTGGTAAATTGCATTTTGTTCTAAAGAAAGGACAAAGATTTTTGCTAATGCACTTCACAACCAAAAGGACTCTACTAGTTGTATCTGCTTGGCTGGGGAATTAGCCTACTAGTTTATCAAGCCGGGTATTTTTTTTATACATCTTTTCACATAACACACATTACCTGTTGTTGTTGATGAAGCCATCTGTCATCAGTCCAGTAACTCGGTTCACTATCAGAGGCCTCATGATGGCCTGTTCCTTTTCATAAGAGTCGAGGGACACTGGCAACAACAGAGGAGGTGTCACAAGGGTACTTGTGGTCTGACCTGACAAGCTGTGAAAAGCAAGGGAACAGTGAATACAATTATTTCGGGAGGTCGTTAAATCATTGCAATCACATTGCTGGACATGTTATTATACCCACCTATGGTCCTTCTGGTAAGCCCTGGCATCTGTTCCTGACCAGGGTGATAAGTCTGGCACCCAACTGGGCACTTTGTCTAAGAGAAAAACAGGGTCAACATTTGTCATCATCCCTCAATTATAAACATAGCTCGAGAAATAACCTAATCCCGTTTGGAAGGTAATTCTATGCTTCACAGATGTAGACTGACTGGCTCAAGATTAGATTAGATTCAGGCCGGTGATGCCGTTACACTATGCAACCAACTGTGACATGTTTTGCTATGGCCCTGGGTTAGTTTGAGTTTGTTGCTGCTAGTTAGTACACTGTTGTAGTTAGACATGAGTTAGCTAGTACCACCATAGCTGCATTTTGGGGCAGCAGGTAGCCTAGTGGTTAGAGCTTTGGGCCAGTAAACAGAAAGGTTGCTGGATCAAATCCCCAAGCTGACAAGGTAAAAATCTGTCACTCTCCCCCTGAACAAGGCATTTAACCCACTGTTCCCTGGTAGGCTGTCATTGGGAATAAGAATTAATTTACTTTCTTTGTTAAATAAAAAAAACATTTTAAAATCCAATATTTATTTGTGCCCAAGAAATGGGTTACACCTCAGAGGCTAATGTGACTGTTTTGTCTAAATTACACTAACTTAGAGTGGCCTGGAAATACGATATTATTGCTAAAGTAGGCAAATAATTAGTAGGAAACAACTTTGCCATATTATGTCTTCAAATTAACTTTAGAGAGATGGCAAAGTTTGTCAAAAATAGCTAGCAATGCTAATATTAGCTAGCTAAAATATGGTGGTCCGGCCCCGCTATCTTAGTTAGCTGGCTAAGGATATACTGCATCTAAAGTCAATCTGGTGACATCACAATCATGACAAAAGGTTTTCCTACAAATTATTTTTATTTTTTTAATGTTATTGTTTCCAAGCCAAATCCAAGTTGTATTGAGGTAGGCTAACGTTAGCTAGCTAGCTGACGTCAGTTATGACCCACAGATGTTCCAAACTCCGTTTTCGTTGAGACTGTATGACCAAAATTATCCTATTTACACTTTGTAGTCAATTTTGTAGTCAAACTCATACTTACATACATACACTCACTCGCACACACCCTCACTCACACACTCATACTTACATACATACACTCACTCACACACACCCTCACACCACACACTCATACTTACATACTGTCGTGGAAATTCAGTACTGAGAGAGACCTGGTCATTTCTTCAAACAATCATCTTTATTTAATATCGATTCATTATTGCAATAATGAAGCCGTAAGCCCAGCAGTCTTGAATGTCGGACGGAGTGCTTGAATTATACAGAGAATACTTTATATACCAAACCTAAAAATGCTTCAACCATGGCTGGCTCCAACCTACCCAGATAGATTGGGGGGCACCATGAGCCACTTTGGGCTCATCCTGTCTTCATCTGCCCCTGATGTTATCTTAACCCCCGACCCTGGCCTAATTCCCCAGATGCCAGGATGTCTAAAGACCATTGAGGTCTTTGTTCTACTCCTCTCTGTCCCAGCTAAACATTCACCATATCTTGTCTATGGAATGCAGGCTCAGTCAGACCAGAGACATATGTCTCACATGCACCACTAACCATAGAATGGAATGTGGCTGTTTTGTTTCTTATCACTGAAACATCAATCAATGATCAGCTTCAAGCTATCTGTAGTAAAACCCATGTCCTCGACACCCAGACTAGCTGCTGGAAGCTAAGGTGGACAGCATAAAGCCGGAGCAGGACAGAAATATCTCACTGATTGTTAAGTAAATAATTGTTACATATCCAACAAATAAGGTGAATACATCATTTTTCTGTCACAATACACACACACACACACTCACACACACACTCATTACTGACGCAACACACTTACACACCTCATCACACTTATGCTGCTGCTAAAAGGATTATTGATTAGATGTATTCATTATTGATTGCCATTACTATCTATCTATTTATGCTACTGGTCACTATTACTCTTGTTTACATGGACATATTATCATAAGTATATTACCAGAAGTATTTAGCCCTAGTCTTGCACACTCACACACTCACACACACACTCACACCCACACACTCCCATACACACACTCACACCCACACACTCCCATACACACTCACACCCACACACTCCCATACACACACACACGCACCCACCCATCACTTATGCTGCAATGCTAATCCCTGCCTACATGTACTCTACACCCTGCTCATTGTACATGTGGTGCTGACCCTGACCCTGACCCTGACACTCACACTCACACTCACACTGACCCTGACCCTGACACTGACTCTGACCCTGACACTGACCCTGACACTGACCCTGACTCTGACCCTGACACTCACCCTGACTCTGACCCTGACACTCACCCTGACTCTGACTCTGACCCTGACCCTGACTCTGACCCTGACTCTGACCCTGACACTGACCCTGACACTCACCCTGACACTGACCCTGACTCTGACCCTGACTCTGACCCTGACACTGACACTGACACTGACTCTGACTGACTCTGACCCTGACACTCACCCTGACACTGACCCTGACTCTGACTCTGACCCTGACACTCACCCTGACACTGACCCTGACACTGACCGTGACCCTGACTCTGACCCTGACTCTGACTCTGACTCTGACCCTGACACTGACCCTGACACTGACCGTGACCCTGACTCTGACCCTGACTCTGACTCTGACCCTGACCCTGACCCTGTATAGAGCTTACATAGTTTTCTTTCTCTCTCTCTTACATTCTCTTGTTTTCTTTCTCTCTCTCCTATAGCTCCTGTTTGTTTACTTATACTATTTTGATATTGAATACTGCACTGTTGAAACTGGGCCCTAAAACAAGTGGAATGTTAGCTAAACAGACTGGTACCCAGGCTAGTGTTGAGACACAGCTCTGAAGTGGTACCCAGGCTAGTGTTGAGACACAGCTCTGAGGTGATACCCAGGCTAGGGTTGAGACACAGCTCTGAAGTGGTACCCAGGCTAGTGTTGAGACACAGCTCTGAAGTGGTACCCAGGCTAGTGTTGAGACACAGCTCTGAAGTGGTAACCAGGCTAGTGTTGAGACACAGATCTGAAGTGGTACCCAGGCTAGTGTTGAGACACAGCTCTGAAGTGGTACCCAGGCTAGTGTTGAGACACAGCTCTGAAGTGGTACCCAGGCTAGTGTTGAGACACAGCTCTGAAGTGGTACCCAGGCTAGTGTTGAGACACAGATCTGAAGTGGTACCCAGGCTAGTGTTGAGACACAGATCTGAAGTGGTACCCAGGCTAGTGTTGAGACACAGCTCTGAAGTGGTACCCAGGCTAGTGTTGAGACACAGCTCTGAAGTGGTACCCAGGCTAGTGTTGAGACACAGCTCTGAAGTGGTACCCAGGCTAGAACTGAATCATCCCACATTTCATCAGAATCTTAGTGTCAAAAGGGCATGTTTGATGAGTCAATACAGCTCCACTCTGTGTTGTACGTTTATTTTTACTTTTTTATTTACAATTAGTCCTCCAACTCATGAAATAAACAGATTTCTCTGGAGGAAATGTAGGCTTTAGGCTTCCAGAACATTCCGCCCAACCCTGGACAGTACTCATGTCTTATGGGTGGACAATATGCATGTCTTATGGGTGGACAGTACTCATGTCTTATGTGTGGAGAGTACGCATGTCTTATGGGTGGACCTTATGAGAGAACGTTATTTCAAGCACACACACCCACAGAGCCCACACAAGACACACTGAAACAGGACAGAAACATGAGGACTCTCTCCTTTATTCTGCTACTCAGTCTATCCCTTTCCTCAGGTAATTACAATAGTAAGGATATAATAAAGTTATGTTTCTCTATGAATTTGACTTTTGATTATTTAAGTGATAAATAAGATTATTTGTCATAAATGCATGTATAAACTGCATGACCTATTTGCATATTTGGTCATTCTATATATTATTTTGCTTCACTTTACCACATTCATCATCTTATTGACAGGTCAGAAAGTCAGGTATCAGAACTGTCATTGTATGGATGGATGTGTATTTTGAATAATGACGTTGATGACTCCTCACACTGTAATTCTTTCACATTATATGTTTGTCATTTCAGCCGATGCACTGAAGTGCTATCCATGTTATCATTTCAGTTTGTCATTTTATTTGTTTGTCATTTATGGAATGCTATCCTTGTTGCTGTTTGTTATTTGCAGTTTGCCATTTCCTTTGTGTGTCATTTCAGTCGATGCACTGATATGCTATTGGTGCAATTCAACCGCCTCCAATGCTGACTGTAATCAGACAAAACAAACATGCCTGGCTCTTCAGGATACGTGTATGACCACTGAGGAAATTGCTGGTAAGGAAATCAGGAGGAATAATGCACCCTGTTGAATAGCTTGGAAACTGTTAGTAGCCGAAGGGGATTCTAATCAATATCAGAATTTGATCAAAGATTCTGAACTGATTGTGGAACATGTGAAACTGGTGTTTTAATCCTAATGTGTTAATACACTGCAATCATAGAAAACACATGCCACCAGTGACTTTACACTTTAAAAGAAAAGCTGTGATGTAATACATAATAATTGATTCATTATAAACCTAGATGTACTAAGCCTTGAATATCTCTAATCTAAAATCTATTTAATGTTAGTTGGTGCAAGCTAAAGTAATAGTCTATCTATTGGACAGGACTTGACTGAGTGACTTACATGAGGAAAATATAGACATACAGTGAGCTCCAACAGTATTGGGACAGTGACTCATTTGTTGTTGTTTTTACTCTCTACTCCAGAACTTTGGATTTTAAATGGGGTTAAAGTGCAGACTGTCAGCTTTAATTTGAGAGTATTTTAATCCATATTGGGTGAACCGTTTAGAAATTACTGCACTTTGTGTACATAGTTCCCCATTTTAGGGGACCAAAAGTATTGGGACAAATTCACTTATATGTGTATTAAAGTGGTATAAAGTTAAGTATTTGGTCCCATATTCATAACACGCAAATGACTACATTAAGCTTGTGACTATACATATTTGTTGGATGCATTTGCTGTTTGTTTTGGTTGTGTTTTGGATTATTTTGTGCCCAATGGAAATGAAACATAAATAATTTATTGAGTATTTTTTGGGATAATATTTTATTTGAAATAAGAATGGAATATGTTTCCAAAGACTTCTACAGTAATGTGGAGGGTACCATGATTACACATAGCGTGTTGTTTTCTGTTGGCAGGAGATAAGAAACGCATGATGAAACGGTGTGCCAACTGTAAAGAACATTTGGATCGCTCCAGAAATGGCGCCCAGGTGACCTGCTGTAGTACTGATCTGTGTAACAGTGGGGCTACTACCATCCACATCCACACAGCTCTGCTGCTTCTGCCAATAGGTGTCCTTTCTCTCCTCAGCAAATATTACAGATAGACCTATGTTATAATGTAATATTATGTGAGAGCTAACCGGGAACATGCACATACTGTATGTATCCAGAATGTAACCAGGATGCATTTGAAAGGGGACTATTGCGCTACAACGCATTCATGGAGTTTTTGCACTTAAACAATGTGTACTTATCAGAAATCAACTGTACTTTAAATAAAGATTAAACAATGAAGATGCTGTAAGGTCTTTAAAAATGTATTAGGAAGCGTAGCCTGATGTTTTTGAATCACATCCGTCAACCAGGGTTCAGGGAATACCTTTCCTCTTTGATTAAATTATTACAATTAAATGATTTATCTGTATCTCTGTTGCATTGTCCTGACTAAATATTAAACGGCAGCTTGTTAACCAGCGTGACCCCTGGCTGGAATCTGAAGTAATTTAAGATACCACGATGGACTTATATCTGATTCCAACAAAATTAAACCTTCCGACAATATTAAATAATAATAATTATTATTATTACAATAATACATGGTTCTTCTACAGCGCTTTTCTGAAACCCAAAGGTGATTATAGTTTCATTTTATTCTAGATGATGAAACAAACTTGTTCCACCTCATTGTCAGGCCAGTGAAACGGCCCTTGAAATAAATAAGATGCCAAAGGTTAAGAGTTCCACATTCAGAATAGCCAAATTATGTTCTCTTGGCACAATTTGGCAAACATTAGTGTTTCTCATTTGTGATGGTGTTTATGGTTGACAGAACAATAGCACATCTACAACAGACCAACTATGAAATAACAGTTCCCAGAGTTTGGTATGTCCGTTCAGGGTACATAACAAACAACTGACTGATTGGTACACTCACACCCTGGTCTCTCGATAGAAAGATACTAAAGTGAGATTTCTTCATCACACTATTTGTTTTTTAAATTGAAGCCCAATCTGTGGATCACCCAACACTAAAAAGGAACCAGTGTCTTCTCCTTTTCTGGCTAAAATATGACCAATGACATGTTTCTCAATCTCAGTGACAACATCACTGATGTTGAGCAATTCTGCCGAACTGATATCCCAAGAGAGAGCAAGTGTGAAAGTGATCCAGTCCAGTCATCTTGTAGTGCCTGAAATCG
Organism: Brachymystax lenok tsinlingensis; assembly: GCA_030435695.1. Taxonomy (NCBI): domain Eukaryota; kingdom Metazoa; phylum Chordata; class Actinopteri; order Salmoniformes; family Salmonidae; genus Brachymystax; species Brachymystax lenok. The sequence continues at coordinate 59,971,747 of CM059789.1, forward strand.
TCCTATTGTAGTTGAGTTAGAAGCAGCCATGGTTGTTGTTTTTTAAAAGAAGAGAGTAGAGAGATTCTCTACAGAGTAATACAGACATGGTTGTTGTTTTTTAAAAGAAGAGAGTATAGAGAGTCTCTACAGAGTAATACAGACATGGTTGTTGTTTTTTAAAAGAAGAGAGTAGAGAGAGTCTCTACAGAGTAATACAGACATGGTTGTTGTTTTTTAAAAGAAGAGAGTAGAGAGTCTCTACAGAGTAATACAGACATGGTTGTTGTTTTTAAAAGAAGAGAGTAGAGAGTCTCTACAGAGTAATACAGACATGGTTGTTGTTTTTAAAAGAAGAGAGTAGAGAGAGTCTCTACAGAGTAATACAGACATGGTTGTTGTTTTTTAAAAGAAGAGAGTAGAGAGATTCTCTACAGAGTAATACAGACATGGTTGTTGTTTTTTAAAAGAAGAGAGTAGAGAGATTCTCTACAGAGTAATACAGACATGGTTGTTGTTTTTTAAAAGAAGAGAGTAGAGAGATTCTCTACAGAGTAATACAGACATGGTTGTTGTTTTTTAAAAGAAGAGAGTAGAGAGAGTCTCTACAGAGTAATACAGACATGGTTGTTGTTTTTTAAAAGAAGAGAGTAGAGAGAGTCTCTACAGAGTAATACAGACATGGTTGACTAGCAACAATGATTCCTTGAGTATCTCCAGGGTTCCTTGAGTCACCATTAATTCTAAGAGTGTAATCTTTACTTGCTTCGACTGTGTTCTGCTACTAACAAACAGCCAAACTGCAGTTGCCCCTTTCCTGTCCTTGACCATGAGAGACAACACATGCTATGAACTCCAAATTAACCTACTGGCGTTATTGATTTCAAAATCACCGGCCGGCCTGACGTGAAGGTTACTTTTTTCCTGATTGATGAGTTAACGAGAGGAGATTCATGAGTTCCCTTTTTTCATAGGAGGGCAAAAGGGCAGATGCTCCATCACTGCTAGGGCTCTATCTGTGCATGTGCCTTGTACTCGCATTTTACCTCATTTTAAAGTAAAACATTTTTATTCGCTTTTGCAGAGACATTATGAAAAACGGTTGATTTCTGTCAATTGTTCTGTGACATCACTGGAGGAACCACTTTAAACTGGTACCATAGGAAGCGTAGCCTGATGTTTTTGAATCACATCCGTCAACCAGGGTTCAGGCAATGCCTTTCCTCTTTGATTAAATTATTACAATTAAATGATTTATCTGTATCTCTGTTGCATTGTCCTTACTAAATATTAAACGGCAGCTTGTTAACCAGCGTGGCCCCTGGCTGGAATCTGAAGTAATTTAAGATGCCACGATGGACTTATATCTGATTCCAACAAAATTAAACCTTCCGACAATATTAAATAATAATAATTATTATTATTACAATAATACATAGGTCTTCTACAGCGCTTTTCTGAAACCCAAAGGTGATTATAGTTTCATTTTATTCTAGCAACAAGTTCAATTACTAGTCAACTGTCTCCCTTACGAAGACAAACTTACTAACTAATTATATCATGGGTTCAATTGTACTTCAGTTGGAGTGGATTGTTGCCTGATACGGGTGGCCTGTCTCATTCAATTTGTATTTTAATAAAACACGATGATAGATACCATCCCCTGTTCCCAATAAATTTGTCCCCTGATGAAACAAACTTGTTCCACCTCATTGTCAGTCCAGTGAAATGGCCCTTGAAATAAGATGCCAAAGGTTAAGAGTTCCACATTCAGAATAGCCAAATTATGTTCTCTTGGCACAATTTGGCAAACATTAGAGTGTTTCTCATTTGTGATGGTGTTTATGGCTGACAGAACAATAGCACATCTACAACAGACCAACTATGAAATAACAGTTCCCAGAGTTTGCTATGTCCGTTCAGGGTACATAACAAACAACTGACTGATTGGTACACTCACACCCTGGTCTCTCGATAGACAGATACTAATGTGAGATTTCTTCATCACACTATTTGCTTTTTAAATTGAAGCCCAATCTGTGGATCACCCAACACTAAAAAGGAACCAGTGTCTTCTCCTTTTCTGGCTAAAATATGACCAATGACATGTTTCTCAATCTCAGTGACAACATCAATGATGTTGAGCAATTTTGCCGAACTGATATCCCAAGAGAGAGCAAGTGTGAAAGTGATCCAGTCCAGTCATCTTGTAGTGCCTGAAATCGTCCTATTGTAGTTGAGTTAGAAGCAGCCATGGTTGTTGTTTTTTAAAAGAAGAGAGTAGAGAGATTCTCTACAGAGTAATACAGACATGGTTGTTGTTTTTTAAAAGAAGAGAGTAGAGAGTCTCTACAGAGTAATACAGACATGGTTGTTGTTTTTTAAAAGAAGAGAGTAGAGAGATTCTCTACAGAGTAATACAGACATGGTTGTTGTTTTTTAAAAGAAGAGAGTAGAGAGAGTCTCTACAGAGTAATACAGACATGGTTGTTGTTTTTTAAAAGAAGAGAGTAGAGAGAGTCTCTACAGAGTAATACAGACATGGTTGTTGTTTTTTAAAAGAAGAGAGTAGAGAGTCTCTACAGAGTAATACAGACATGGTTGTTGTTTTTAAAAGAAGAGAGTAGAGAGATTCTCTACAGAGTAATACAGACATGGTTGTTGTTTTTAAAAGAAGAGAGTAGAGAGAGTCTCTACAGAGTAATACAGACATGGTTGTTGTTTTTTAAAAGAAGAGAGTAGAGAGAGTCTCTACCGAGTAATACAGACATGGTTGTTGTTTTTTAAAAGAAGAGAGTAGAGAGTCTCTACAGAGTAATACAGACATGGTTGTTGTTTTTTAAAAGAAGAGAGTAGAGAGAGTCTCTACAGAGTAATACAGACATGGTTGTTGTTTTTTAAAAGAAGAGAGTAGAGAGATTCTCTACAGAGTAATACAGACATGGTTGTTGTTTTTTAAAAGAAGAGAGTAGAGAGAGTCTCTACCGAGTAATACAGACATGGTTGTTGTTTTTTAAAAGAAGAGAGTAGAGAGATTCTCTACAGAGTAATACAGACATGGTTGTTGTTTTTTAAAAGAAGAGAGTAGAGAGAGTCTCTACAGAGTAATACAGACATGGTTGTTGTTTTTTAAAAGAAGAGAGTATAGAGAGTCTCTACAGAGTAATACAGACATGGTTGTTGTTTTTTAAAAGAAGAGAGTAGAGAGAGTCTCTACAGAGTAATACAGACATGGTTGACTAGCAACAATGATTCCTTGAGTATCTCCAGGGTTCCTTGAGTCACCATTAATTCTAAGAGTGTAATCTTTACTTGCTTCGACTGTGTTCTGCTACTAACAAACAGCCAAACTGCAGTTGCCCCTTTCCTGTCCTTGACCATGAGAGACAACACATGCTATGAACTCCAAATTAACCTACTGGCGTTATTGATTTCAAAATCACCGGCCGGCCTGACGTGAAGGTTACTTTTTTCCTGATTGATGAGTTAACGAGAGGAGATTCATGAGTTCCCTTTTTTCATAGGAGGGCAAAAGGGCAGATGCTCCATCACTGCTAGGGCTCTATCTGTGCATGTGCCTTGTACTCGCATTTTACCTCATTTTAAAGTAAAACATTTTTATTCGCTTTTGCAGAGACATTATGAAAAACGGTTGATTTTCGTTCAATTGTTCTGTGACATCACTGGAGGAACCACTTTAAACTGGTACCATAGGAAGCGTAGCCTGATGTTTTTGAATCACATCCGTCAACCAGGGTTCAGGCAATGCCTTTCCTCTTTGATTAAATTATTACAATTAAATGATTTATCTGTATCTCTGTTGCATTGTCCTTACTAAATATTAAACGGCAGCTTGTTAACCAGCGTGGCCCCTGGCTGGAATCTGAAGTAATTTAAGATGCCACGATGGACTTATATCTGATTCTAACAAAATTAAACCTTCCGACAATATTAAATAATAATAATTATTATTATTACAATAATACATAGGTCTTCTACAGCGCTTTTCTGAAACCCTAAGGTGATTATAGTTTCATTTTATTCTAGCAACAAGTTCAATTACTAGTCAACTGTCTCCCTTATAGAGACAAACTTACTAACTAATTAAATCATGGGTTCAATTGTACTTCAGTTGGAGTGGATTGTTGCCTGATACGGGTGGCCTGTCTCATTCAATTTGTATTTTAATAAAACACGATGATAGATACCATCCCCTGTTCCCAATAAATTTGTCCCCTGATGAAACAAACTTGTTCCACCTCATTGTCAGTCCAGTGAAATGGCCCTTGAAATAAGATGCCAAAGGTTAAGAGTTCCACATTCAGAATAGCCAAATTATGTTCTCTTGGCACAATTTGGCAAACATTAGAGTGTTTCTCATTTGTGATGGTGTTTATGGCTGACAGAACAATAGCACATCTACAACAGACCAACTATGAAATAACAGTTCCCAGAGTTTGGTATGTCCGTTCAGGGTACATAACAAACAACTGACTGATTGGTACACTCACACCCTGGTCTCTCGATAGACAGATACTAATGTGAGATTTCTTAATCACACTATTTGCTTTTTAAATTGAAGCCCAATCTGTGGATCACCCAACACTAAAAAGGAACCAGTGTCTTCTCCTTTTCTGGCTAAAATATGACCAATGACATGTTTCTCAATCTCAGTGACAACATCAATGATGTTGAGCAATTCTGCAGAACTGATATCCCAAGAGAGAGCAAGTGTGAAAGTGATCCAGTCCAGTCATCTTGTAGTGCCTGAAATCGTCCTATTGTAGTTGAGTTAGAAGCAGCCATGGTTGTTGTTTTTTAAAAGAAGAGAGTAGAGAGATTCTCTACAGAGTAATACAGACATGGTTGTTGTTTTTTAAAAGAAGAGAGTAGAGAGATTCTCTACAGAGTAATACAGACATGGTTGTTGTTTTTTAAAAGAAGAGAGTAGAGAGAGTCTCTACAGAGTAATACAGACATGGTTGTTGTTTTTTAAAAGAAGAGAGTAGAGAGATTCTCTACAGAGTAATACAGACATGGTTGTTGTTTTTTAAAAGAAGAGAGTAGAGAGAGTCTCTACAGAGTAATACAGACATGGTTGTTGTTTTTTAAAAGAAGAGAGTAGAGAGTCTCTACAGAGTAATACAGACATGGTTGTTGTTTTTTAAAAGAAGAGAGTAGAGAGAGTCTCTACAGAGTAATACAGACATGGTTGTTGTTTTTTAAAAGAAGAGAGTAGAGAGAGTCTCTACAGAGTAATACAGACATGGTTGTTGTTTTTTAAAAGAAGAGAGTAGAGAGAGTCTCTACAGAGTAATACAGACATGGTTGTTGTTTTTTAAAAGAGAGTAGAGAGATTCTCTACAGAGTAATACAGACATGGTTGTTGTTTTTTAAAAGAAGAGAGTAGAGAGAGTCTCTACAGAGTAATACAGACATGGTTGTTGTTTTTTTAAAAGAGAGTAGAGAGAGTCTCTACAGAGTAATACAGACATGGTTGTTGTTTTTTAAAAGAAGAGAGTAGAGAGAGTCTCTACCGAGTAATACAGACATGGTTGACTAGCAACAATGATTCCTTGAGGATCTCCAGGGTTCCTTGAGTCACCACTAATTCTAAGAGTGTAATCTTTACTTGCTTTGACTATGTTCTGCTACTAACAAACAGCCAAACTGCAGTTGCCCCTTTCCTGTCCTTGACCATGAGAGACAACACATGCTATGAACTCCAAATTAACCTACTGGCGTTATTGATTTCAAAATCACCGGCCGGCCTGACGTGAAGGTTACTTTTTTCCTGATTGATGAGTTAATGAGATGAGATTCATGAGTTCACTTTTTTCTGGAGGAACCACATTAAACTGGTGCCATAGGAATCAATGTGAATGAGTGTACTGGCACTGCAAACATCGTGCACATGTTCAGCATTTTAGATCATGTAGCTAATAAAAAAAACATTTTGATTTTAATGTTTCATGATGTTCTGTCAATGAGAATAATGTCTTCTTTGTCATACACAGTTTTTGATTTGCAATTTGTGAGCATGCTCAATTTCCACTTCTCATTCAATAAGTATTAGCTCCATTGTTTGGTGATGACATGGAGTAGGCCATACTAGGATCGGAACGCTAGCTACTGTAAACAGACTGGTACCCAGGCTAGTGTTGAGACACACAGCTCTGAAGTGGTACCCAGGCTAGTGTTGAGACACATAGCTCTGAAGTGGTACCCAGGCTAGTGTTGAGACACATAGCTCTGAAGTGGTACCCAGGCTAGTGTTGAGACACATAGCTCTGAAGTGGTACCCAGGCTAGTGTTGAGACACATAGCTCTGAAATAGTACCCAGGCTAGTGTTGAGACACATAGCTCTGAAATGATACCCAGGCTAGTGTTGAGACACACAGCTCTGAAGTGGTACCCAGGCTAGTGTTGAGACACACAGCTCTGAAGTCACCTTTCAGTGGGATGGAAGCTGTTCCCTCCTGTTCTAATCAATTTGAAATCTCCTAAACTGTCAAATCTTCTCCTTGGTTTCTTTCAACAGATACTTTCATCAGAATCTTAGTGTCAAAAGGCCATGTTTGATGAGTTAACACAGCTTCATTCTGTGTTGTGTAAGGGAAATGTCGGTTAAACCTCTAATGCTTGTATAATGCAATATCTCTTTAAGGCTTTATACAGTGAGGGAAAAAAGTATTTGATCCCCTGCTGATTTTGTACGTTTGACCACTGACAAAGAAATGATCAGTCTATAATTTTAATGGTAGGTTTATTTGAACAGTGAGAGACAGAATAACAACAACAATTCCAGAAAAACGCATGTGAAAAATGTTTTGCATTTTAATGAGGGAAATAAGTATTTGACCCCTCTGCAAAACATGACTTAGTACTTGGTGGCAAAACACTTGTTGGCAATCACAGAGGTCAGACGTTTCTTGTAGTTGGCCACCAGGTTTGCACACATCTCAGGAGGGATTTTGTCCCACTCCTCTTTGCAGATCTTCTCCAAGTCATTAAGGTTTCGAGGCTGACGTTTGGCAAATAGAACCTTCAGCTCCCTCCACAGATTTTCTATGGGATTAAGGTCTGGAGACTGGCTAGGCCACTCCACCAGGACCTTAATGTGCTTCTTCTTGAGCCACTCCTTTGTTGCCTTGGCAGTGTATTTTGGGTCATTGTCATGCTGGAATACCCATCCACGACCCATTTTCAATGCCCTGGCTGAGGGAAGGAGGTTCTCACCCAAGATTTGACGGTACATGGCCCCGTCCATCGTCCCTTTGATGCGATGAAGTTGTCCTGTGTCCCCTTAGCAGAAAAACACCCCCAAAGCATAATGTTTCCACCTCCATGTTTGACGGTGGGGATGGTGTTCTTGGGGTCATAGGCAGCATTCCTCCTCCTCCAAACACGGCGAGTTGAGTTGATGCCAAAGACCTCCATTTTGGTCTCATCTGACCACAACACTTTCACCCAGTAGTCCTCTGAATCATTCAGATGTTCATTGGCAAACTTCAGACGGGCATGTATATGTGCTTTCTTGAGCAGGGGGACCTTGCGGGCGCTGCAGGATTTCAGTCCTTCACGGCGTAGTGTGTTACCAATTGTTTTTTTGGTGACTATGGTCTCAGCTGCCTTGAGATCATTGACAAGATCCTCCCGTGTAGTTCTGGGCTGATTCCTCACCGTTCTCATGATCATTGCAACTCCACGAGGTGAGATCTTGCATGGAGCCCCAGGCCGAGGGAGATTGACAATTATTTTGTGTTTCTTCCATTTGCAAATAATCGCACCAACTGTTGTCACCTTCTCACCAAGCTGCTTGTCGATGGTCTTGTAGCCCATTCCAGCCTTGTGTAGGTTTACAATCTTGTCCCTGACATCCTTGGAGAGCTCTTTGGTCTTGGCCATGGTGGAGAGTTTGGAATCTGATTGATTGATTGCTTCTGTGGACAGGTGTCTTTTATACAGGTAACAAGCTGAGATTAGGAGCACTCCCTTTAAGAGGGTGCTCCTAATCTCAGCTCGTTACCTGTATAAAAGACACCTGGGAGCCAGAAACCTTTCTGATTGAGAGGGGGTCAAATACTTATTTCCCTCATTAAAATGCAAATCAATTTATACTTTTTTGTTGTTGTTATTCTGTCTCTCACTGTTCAAGTAAACCTACCATTAAAATTATAGACTGATCATTTCTTTGTCAGTGGGCAAATGTACAAAATCAGCAGGGGATCAAATACTTTTTTCCCTCACTGTAGCTTCTTGCATTCCAGAAAGTGCCTGCTTGTGTACGTGTATGTGTTTGTGGGTGTGCAACCACACACCATCTGGGCAGACAGCAAAAGGTGCTTACATCAGAGAAACTGTGGCCTGTTGTTTACACACATTACTAGAAGACTAGAATAACCAGCTGTTGCTGTAGAACGAGACAACCAATTCACAGTTAGTCTGCATCTTTTACCCTAGTTTCATCTCATTCTCCACACACAGACCAAGATCACGTGTTTTGTATATGCTTGCATTAGATAGTTTGACTATATAAGCCTTACACCTCAGAGTGCATAACTGACCAGATTCATTATTGCAATTCCTATTAATAAAGATTGATTGTTTGAAGAAATAGCAAAGTCTCTCTCACTTGGTTAGAATTTCCACAACAGTTGTACATGTTGTTTTACAGTTGATCATCCAACTCATTAGAGGAACATGAAGACTCCTTCATTCTGCTACTCAGTCTATCCCTTTCCAAAGGGAATTCATTATGCTATACGTTTTGCGGTTTGTAATTTAATTTGAATGTAATTTAATATGTTTGTCATTTCACTTGTTTATCATTTCATTTCTATATGTAATTTCAGTCGATGCACAGATGCTATTGATGCAGTTCCTTCACCTCCAACGCTGACTGTAATCAGAACATAAAACAATGCCTGGAGCCTCATGACACATGCATGACCACTGAGGATAAAGCTGGTAAGGAAACCAGGAGGAATAATACACCTTGTTGAATAGCTTAGGAACTGGTTGGAGCCAAGCTCAATATCCAGATCAATATCATTACTTTACATTTTGAGCTGATTGTAGTACATGTAAAAGTCAGTCAATACACTGCAATAGGTGTCCTCTCTCTCCTCAGCAAATATCACAGACAGACCTGAACGATTAGCATGGTAACTTGACAGTAGGCTATGAATGAGACATGTAATAGCTGATTAGTATGAGGAGTACTGCTGACATGCTCCCTTTAAGGTATTCATTCATTCCTGCTGGTGTTAAATAGGAACATGTGTTGATGAAAACTATTGGAAAAATGAAAGATTCAGCTAAACATCATTAAGGAAAAGAAATGACATGCTAACACCATCCTGTCATTCGTAAACCCAGGAAAGCACTGTCACATCTTTTTGTCACCATTTTATTTCAGCCTTTATTTTCTCCTATTTGACAAAATGGCCGATTGAGCCAAGACAAAATATATCCCGGTGTTCGTGATCCTCCATGAATCACTATTGAGCTTGTGACAAGTGTTACCAATGAAACAGACATGTTAGACGAAGAGTCAGGAGTTCAGTGTTCTGTCTACTAAAGCATAGAGGTTCCAGTTCAGTTGTGTTGTCCACGTCATCTCCCATATGTCCTCTGGGGGGAGCAATTTCTGAAGTGTGCCTCCTGAATCCACCTTCAGACGAAATCTGGGACTGTAGGAATTCACAGTTAGTCAGCCGACACAATCGGTGCAGCATAAAATAAAATAACTCTTCAAAGATCCCAAGTCTATAAAAAGGAGTTGTGTGTTGGGGAGTGAGGGTCAGAGGTGGTCGCTAGTCTGCCTGGGGATGCACATGGAGTCCAGTCCATCCTGACGGTCCTGTAGAAGCAGCGGCTCAAATTCCTTAACAGTGCATTCTTCCTCATTCCTCCCTTCCTTGAAGTAATCACTGATTAGACATGACAAAACAGGTGAACAAACCCAAGGGCGCCCCCACATGGCTTCCATCTGTCCAGACAGTCATTCAGACAGAAGCTTTGAGTTGAGTCAGTTCATCCCACACTCCACACCCTCCTCCCCCAGCACTAGTGAGGTGGCGGCCGGGCCTGGCCCAACATCCTGAGCCGGCTCTGGTCGATGACGTCCAGAAGGTTCTTGGCGTCTACGGCCAGGGCGTGGGCGGCCGTCAGCATCTGTTTCTTGTAGTCCTGCTGCAGGCTGGTCATGACGTACTGCTGGGCCAGCTTCATCTTGTTGATCAGCTCCGCCAGGTCAGAGTTCAACAGCTTTTGGGCCATCTCCACCTTTAAGATAAGATAGTACTTTATTAAAACATAAATGTTCCATATATTATTATTATTATTATTATTATTATATATTGAGAGATAAAATAAAAATAGGTTCAGAGAATGAACAGGGTGCACATTTCCCAGTATTATATAACTAATTAAAACAACATTTCCTGTAAGTTCCTGTATAGGAGAAGGCAGGACTAACATAGTACTGGATCAGAAATGGCCCATGCGTGGTTAACGTACCTCTCTGTGTGGTTAACGTACCTCTCTGTGTGGTTAACGTACCTCTCTGTGTGGTTAACGTACCTCTCTGTGTGTGCTAGCTGGAAGTAACGTGATTGTTTCATCCACTGTGGCCAGGAGTGTCCTCAGTGCCAGACCCACATCCTGAAACACAAATATACTCATATGAACCAATCCTAGCAATCTGCTCTGTCCCGTGTAGCTCAGTTGGTAGAGCATGGCGCTTGCAACGCCAGGGTTGTGGGTTCGATTCCCACGGGGGACCAGTATGGAAATGTATGCACAGACTACTGTAAGTCTCTCTGGATAAGAGAGTCTGCTAAAGGTAAAAAAAAGGTAAAATGCTCTCCACGAATCACAAGGAAAAAAATCCCTGGGCCATGTTCAGTAAGGATAAAACATTTCCAAAAAGAGCGAAACGTAAACGTTTTTCTACAATGAACCCTGATGATTGAATGTGGAGATAATGAAAACTGTGTCTCTCCTACCTTGACCATTGGCACGTATTCCTCGGGAGGCGCAGGCTGAATTTTACTGGACATCTCTATGACAGCCTTCACCAGTCCTGTGACATTCTCATAGACCTTGTCATTAGAGCGGTCCAGGTTGGCAGTGGGGGGTGGGCTGATCTCCTGAGGCTGGAGCTGAATGAAGGAGAAAAATACACTGTGAGCCGAGATGGAGAAATAACAGGGTCAGATGTTTCATATAATGTTCAACCTTGCATTTCTTAACTCTCACCAATAGATGGCAGTATATATCACCAGCCAGTCAACACCACAGTCATTCATGGTAGTGAATCACAATGACAAAAACCCAAGGAATTTTAAACGTTTGTAGAGACTGTCACCAGGGGCCAAATTAAGTCAAATATATCCTTGAAATTGTACATTGGGTCTAGAGAGGGTTAGAGGTTATGTTAGTAAGATGTCAATACATTCTATAACGGAGTTATATGGAATTCAGCATTATTCCTAAATCAAAAGTGCACAGATCCCACTTAGGAAGAAGTCAGTGTGTTACGTTTAGGATTCAGAGGGTTGTTTGAAACAATGTCGTAGACAAACACACATTATTACGGCCACACAAACACACATTATTATGGCCCACTATAAGATCTCTATATGGCCCACTATAAGATCTCTATATGGCCCACTACATGGCCCACTATAAGACCTCTATATGGCCCACTATAAGACCTCTATATGGCACTCTACATGGCCCACTATAAGACCTCTATATGGCCCACTATAAGACCTCTATATGGCCCATTATAAGACCTCTATATGATCCACTATAAGACCTCTATATGGCCCACTATAAGACCTCTATATGGCCCATTATAAGACCTCTATATGATCCACTATAAGACCTCTATATGGCCCACTACAAGACCTCTATATGGCCCACTACATGGCCCACTATAAGACCTCTATATGGCCCACTATAAGACCTCTATATGGCCCAATACATGACCTCTATATGGCCCACTATAAGACCTCTATATGGCCCAGTACATGGCCCATTATAAGACTTCTATATGGCCCACTATAAGACCTCTATATGACCCACTATAAGACCTCTATATGGCCCTCTACATGGCCCACTATAAGACCTCTATATGGTTCACTATAAGACCTCTACATGTCCCACTATAAGACCTCTATATGGCCCTCTACATGGCCCACTATAAGACCTCTATATGGCCCACTATAAGACCTCTATATGGCCCATTATAAGACCTCTATATGATCCACTATAAGACCTCTATATGGCCCACTATAAGACCTCTATATGGCCCACTACAAGACCTCTATATGGCCCACTATAAGACCTCTATATGGCCCACTATAAGACCTCTATATGGCCCAATACATGACCTCTATATGGCCCACTATAAGACCTCTATATGGCCCAGTACATGGCCCATTATAAGACTTCTATATGGCCCACTATAAGACCTCTATATGACCCACTATAAGACCTCTATATGGCCCTCTACATGGCCCACTATAAGACCTCTATATGGTTCACTATAAGACCTCTACATGTCCCACTATAAGACCTCTATATGGCCCTCTACATGGCCCACTATAAGACCTCTATATGGCCCACTATAAGACCTCTATATGGCCCATTATAAGACCTCTATATGATCCACTATAAGACCTCTATATGGCCCACTATAAGACCTCTATATGGCCCACTACAAGACCTCTATATGGCCCACTACATGGCCCACTATAAGACCTCTATATGGCCCACTATAAGACCTCTATATGGCCCAATACATGACCTCTATATGGCCCACTATAAGACCTCTATATGGCCCAGTACATGGCCCATTATAAGACTTCTATATGGCCCACTATAAGACCTCTATATGACCCACTATAAGACCTCTATATGGCCCTCTACATGGCCCACTATAAGACCTCTATATGGTCCACTATAAGACCTCTACATGGCCCACTATAAGACCTCTATATGGCCCTCTACATGGCCCACTATAAGACCTCTACATGGCCCACTATAAGACCTCTATATGGCCCTCTACATGGCCCACTATAAGACCTCTATATGGCCCACTATAAGACCTCTATATGGCCCATTATAAGACCTCTATATGATCCACTATAAGACCTCTATATGGCCCACTACAAGACCTCTATATGGCCCACTACAAGACCTCTATATGGCCCACTACATGGCCCACTATAAGACCTCTATATGGCCCACTATAAGACCTCTATATGGCCCAATACATGGCCCACTATAAGACCTCTACATGGCCCACTATAAGACCCACTTTATGGACGGTAAAGAGGTGTTGTGTCAGTACGGTGAATGGAAGAAATGCATTAGGATGAGGCTAAAGTGGTTCAGTGAACAGACAACAGGTGAACGAACCCTGGTTAAGTCCCAAATGGCACCCTATTCCTTATATACTGTACTTCTGACCAGGGCCCTCTGGTCTAAAGTAGTACTCTATATAGGGAATGGGGTGCCATTTGTAAAGCGGCCCAGATCAGATGATGCATTAGACGTTCACTGTTACCAGAGATACAGATGGACTCCATTGTCCCACCCCACTACACAACCCAACCCATAGCCTGCTTTTTCAGCATCAAATAACAACTGATTGGCAATTCTGTGAGAAATTAGGTCTTAAGAGACACACACACATACACACATACAGTGGGGAAAAAAAGTATTTAGTCAGCCGCCAATTGTGCAAGTTCTTTCACTTAAAAAGATGAGAGAGGCCTGTAATTTTCATCATAGGTACACTTCAACTATGACAGACAAAATGAGGAAAAAAAATCCAGAAAATAACATTGTAGGATTTTTAATGAATTTATTTGCAAATTATGGTGGAAAATAAGTATTTGGTCACATACAAACAAGCAAGATTTCTGGCTCTCACAGACCTGTAACTTCTTCTTTAAGAGGCTCCTCTGTCCTCCACTCATTACCTGTATTAATGGCACCTGTTTGAACTTGTTATCAGTATAAAAGACACCTGTCCACAACCTCAAACAGTCACACTCCAAACTCCACTATGGCCAAGACCAAAGAGCTGTCAAAGGACACCAGAAACAAAATTGTAGACCTGCACCAGGTTGGGAAGACTGAATCTGCAATAGGTAAGCAGCTTGGTTTGAAGAAATCAACTGTGGGAGCAATTATTAGGAAATGGAAGACATACAAGACCACTGATAATCTTCCTCGATCTGGGGCTCCACGCAAGATCTCACCCGTGGGGTCAAAATGATCACAAGAACGGTGAGCAAAAATCCCAGAACCACACGGGGACCTAGTGAATGACCTGCAGAGAGCTGGGACCAAAGTAACAAAGCCTACCATCAGTAACACACTACGCCGCCAGGGACTCAAATCCTGCAGTGCCAGACGTGTCCCCCTGCTTAAGCCAGTACATGTTCAGGCCCGTCTAAAGTTTGCTAGAGAGCATTTGGATGATCCAGATGAGGATTGGGAGAATGTCAGATGAAACCAAAATAGAACTTTTTGGTAAAAACTCAACTCGTCGTGGTTTGGAGGACAAAGAATGCTGAGTTGCATCCAAAGAACACCATACCTACTGTGAAGCATGGGGGTGGAAACATCATGCTTTGGGGCTGTTTTTCTGCAAAGGGACCAGGACGACTGATCCGTGTAAAGGAAAGAATGAATGGGGCCATGTATCGTGAGATTTTGAGTGAAAACCTCCTTCCATCAGCAAGGGCATTGAAGATGAAACGTGGCTGGGTCTTTCAGCATGACAATGATCCCAAACACACCGCCGGGCAACGAAGGAGTGGCTTCAGAAGAAGCATTTCAAGGTCCTGGAGTGGCCTAGCCAGTCTCCAGATCTCAACCCCATAGAAAATCTTTGGAGGGAGTTGAAAGTCCGTGTTGCCCAGCGACAGCCCCAAAACATCACTGCTCTAGAGGAGATCTGCATGGAGGAATGGGCCAAAATACCAGCAACAGTGTGTGAAAACCTTGTGAAGACTTACAGAAAACGTTTGACCTCTGTCATTGCCAACAAAGGGTATATAACAAAGTATTGAGATAAACTTTTGTTATTGACCAAATAAAAAAAATAAAAAATAAAAAATCCTACAATGTGATTTTCTGGATTTCTTTTTCCCTCATTTTGTCTGTCATAGTTGAAGTGTACCTATGATGAAAATTACAGGCCTCTCTCATCTTTTTAAGTGAGAGAACTTGCACAATTGGTGGCTGACTAAATACTTTTTTCCCCCACTGTATGAGCGTATGAACGTACACACACACATTCACAGTGTTCTCTTACCCGCCAGGGCTAAGTTCAACAACAGTAAGGCAGAGGCAAGAGGGACAGAAGAGGGAGAAAAGATTAATGCAACAAGCATTAACAATACACCCAACAACACCAGAGAGCAAAGTTTCACCCAAATTAATAAGGTTCTGTAGAGGTTGGTTGAGTAAATACCTAAATATCTATAGAGGTTGGTGTTGTGGTCATGAAACTTTGTCTGTGTTTATACAGGCAGTCCAATTCTGAAAATGTACCGAATTATTGGCAAAGGATCTGATCTGATTGGTAAAAATACCAATTACTGGCAAAGTATCAGAATTGGGCTGCCTGCGTAAATGTAGCCTTTGTGTTTTATTTGACATGTTTCTATCTTTTGCCTGAATCCCACTAATTCCCTCATCAGAACAGGGAACATGTTGCCATGGTAGTACAGTACTGAGTACATGGTAGTACAGTACTGAGTACATGGTAGTACAGCATCACAAATGACATCCTATTTCCTATATAGTGCAAAACCACTAGGGTCTATGGGGCTCTGGTCAAAAGCAGTGCACTATATAGGGAATCGGAAGCTATTTGTGACGCATAATATCATAGCCCAGTCTGACCATCTCAGTTCCAGTCATGATGGGCTGATAATGTCCATGTCAGTGTTAACATGGTGGCTTCCTTCTCTGGAAGAAGGAACCACATTAGATAGAGTATTCCTCTTGTTAAATCATTTTCCATGCTGATGGTAATAAGGCAGTTTAATGGAAAGAGTGTGTTCCTTCCCAGGGTGCATTGCAGGCCTGACTGCCTGGTCGATCATGTGGTATTTATGAGCGTGTTTGGGGAAGGAGGAGAGGGGGTGAACTGCAGCTGGGACTGCTTTAGCTTAGTTAGCTCTGCTCTGCTATCACTGGCCTTAGGCTGCACCCCAAAAGGCCCTCTATTCCCTATTTAGTGCACTGCATATGACCAGGGCCCATAAGACTCTGGTCAAAAGTACTGTGGTGCACTATATAGGGACTAGTGTGCCATTTGTGACGCAGCCTAACGACACCAAGGCCAGTGGTAGCAGAGCAGAGCTAACCATTTGGATAACTTAGGTAAGGTAATGCTCCTGGATGCTCTATGCTGACACAGAGAAACTCAAGGGCTGTTGCCATAGTAACCATCATTGGGGAAATAGTGACACCTCCGGTCTTTAGGGTGTCATAAAAAAAGGGGAAGTCTGTGTAGTTGAAATACAGTGGTAGTCGTTGGGATTTGGCCAACATGGTAAAGTCATGTAGGAATGTTCTAAGAGAAATGGGGCCAGTTAGTCATGTTTTAGATGCATAGTCATGAACTTCTCCTTAATTGCAACATCCATTATTGGAAGTATAAATTAATTAAACACTGAGTGTACAAAACATTAAGAACACCTGCTCTTTCCATGACATAGACTGACCAGGTGAATCCAGGTGAAAGATATGATCCCTTATTGATGTCACTTGTTAAATCCACTTCAATCAGTGTAGATGAAGGGGAGGAGACCGGTTAAAGAAGGCTTTTTAAGCCTTGAGACAATTGAGACATGGGTATGGTAGTAGGTGCCAGACACACCGCTTTGTGCCAAGAACTGCAACACTGCTGGGTTTTTCACACTCAACAGTTTCCTGTGTGTATCAAGAATGGTCCACCACCCAAAGGACATCCAGCCAACTTGACACAACTGTGGGAAACATTGGAGTCAACATGGGCCAGCATCCCAGCATCCCTACAAAATGAGGCTGTTCTGAGGGAACAAGGGAGGGGGTGCAACTGTCTAGTCTCAAAACATGATTACAACTATCATGTTGATATCATGGATGGTCAGTCCTTGCATCCACAGTTCTGTCTATGAATTTGAAAGTGGTTACATTTCTCCAGGTCCATCCCTCAGCTTTTTACCAAAACACAGGTAGGGTGAACCACTTTGTTTTGATTTCAATTAAGGATTCTAGCTTTAAATTATTGGATTAACACTTTGTTTTGGAGTGCACATGCAAAAGTAAAATACCAACACAATAACTACAAATAAATTGAAACAACTTTGAGACATATTGTATATCTATGGGCTTAAATTGAGCGATAAAGCCAAATCACTGTATTGCTGTAGAATGCGTGTAAAGTTTGATTTCCAGATATGGCAGAATAAACATGTATCAGCTTACCTTCACTCCCTCATTGTAGCTGTCTACGGGATCCAGGCTGGCCAGACTACCCAGGTGACTGGGGGCTCCAGGACGGGGGGGTTTCTTTGGTGGAGCTGCATGTTCTGTTGAGGCAAAGGACCAACCAGATACTTGAGTACAATAGAATCTTCACTCAACAGATACTTCAACTACAACATATAGTGAAATATATGAATGTTATGTGGAGGCAAAGGACCCATCATCAGTTTCATAAGGACATAAAACCAATGCATGACTATATGGAAGAATTTCTTATCAAACTCTCACAGATTCAATGAAATTCCTATCAAATATCTACTATTATGGCAACATAAACTAACACAGGCCTAGCAGAAATAGCCAAATTGTCAGCCTGTCAACATAGTTTAGCAGTTAAAATGGTTGAGGAATGTGCTAGAACAGTTGAGGGAATAACATTCAGTCGGAGTCAGTGTCAGTGTCAGTGTCGGAGTCGGTGTCGGAATCGGTGTCGGAGTCGGTGTCGGAGCCGGTGCCAGTGTCGGAGTCAGTGTCGGAGCCAGTGTCGGAGCCAGTGTCGGAGCCAGTGTCGGAGCCAGTGTCGGAGTTAGTGTCGGAGCCAGTGTCGGAGCCAGTGTCGGAGCCAGTGTCGGAGTCAGTGTTTGGAGTCAGTGTTTGTGTCGGAGCCAGTGTCGGAGTCAGTGTTTGTGTTGGAGTCAGTGTCGGAGTCAGTGTTTGTGTCGGAGCCAGTGTCGGAGTCAGTGTTTGGAGTCAGTGTTTGTGTCGGAGCCAGTGTCGGAGTCAGTGTTTGTGTTGGAGTCAGTGTCGGAGTCAGTGTTTGTGTCGGAGCCAGTGTCGGAGTCAGAGTCAGAGAACCAGGGGAACAGTGAAAACAATAGGTGAAAGGTAAACCTGTAATTACATTGGCTGAGACATTACCTGGTTTGCCTATGGGTTGGTATATGTGCTGGTTTCCTGTCTGAACAAACAAACACAAACAAGCAGTTGAAATAAACCAGCGGGATTCATTCCACATTTCCAACAGTGTTTTTCCACAACATCCCAGTGAGCAGTCTCTCTGGTGCCATCTGTGTTGTTGTGGTCTCTCCACCAACACTCAAAATACTCCTGCTGCTTGGATACACAGACCTAACCGGACCACAGCGAACCACCAGTTTACATGGCGTGCCACAGTAAAAACACATCACTGCTTTACTGTGATAGCCCTAAAACAAACTGTAGAACAGACTATATGCAGTATTCCCTGTTTAAATGTAAGTCAATAAAACACTTGCTGATTGAAGTTTACAGAATAGCCTAGAGGTTACTGAGAGTTGTATTCAATATTTTCGTGCATCAACTCAACATGCTAAATGGCTATCCATCACTCCTTGGCTTCGTCCTCTGCCTGGCTATAATTATTGTCAGCGAGACAGATTCTGACAGTTATCTCACGATGAAGCAAGATTTGGGTTTTGCAAATTGCCCAGTAAAATAGAGTGGATTGCATGAGAGCTGCTGCATTAATGTGGGCGGTGTTTTTAACTAAGAGTGGGTTTGGTTTGGGGCTATACCCTTCTAATGGTCCATGCAGCTCAGAACACAGCTGTCCATATGTAATGATACTGAGCAATGACAGGGAACAAATGAAATAGTTCTACATTCTATGTTCTAATAGTTCTATACTCTAATAGTGCTACATTCTAATTGTTCTATATTATATGTTCTAATAGTTCTACATTCTATGTTCTAATAGTTCTACGATCTATGTTCTAATAGTTCTACGATCTATGTTCAAACAGTTCTACATTCTATATTCTAATAGTTCTACATTATATTCTATACATGAGAACAGATGGATATTCCTTCATGTCAGTGTTCTTTCCCTCTCCTTTTAAGCCCAGTAAACATGTTGGTATCCTAATGTGAATTCAAAGAGCAAAGACTAAATGATCAATATCTATTTACAATTGTTGGTCCCCAGATGATCTGTGTGAATCTGTTAACCCCTTGACTTTCCTTTTTCCAGTTGAAGGTAAATCCCCAGAGTGCTAACACAAATACATAAAACTTGCTTATGGAATGCCTAAGTAGGAAGCATATACAGTGCATTCAGAAAGTATTCAGACCCCTTGACTTTTTCCACAGTTTGGAAAAACAAGGTTTTTATCACATTTACATAAGTATTTAGACCCTTTACTCAGTACTTTGTTGAGGCACCACTGGCAGCGATTACAGCCTCAAGTCTTCTTGGGTATGACACTATAAGCTTGGCACATCTGTATTTGGGGAGTTTCTCCCATTCTTCTCTGCAGATCCTCTCATGCTCTGTCAGGTTGGATGGGGAGCGTCGCTGCACAGCTATTTTCAGGTCTCTCCAGAGATGTTAGATCGGTTTCAAGTCTGGGCTCTGGCTGGGCCACTCAAGGACATTCAAAGACTTGTCCCGAAGCCACTCCTGAGTTGTCTTGGCTGTGTACTTAGGGTCGTTGTCCTGTTGGAAGGTGAACCTTCACCCCAGTCTGATATCCTGCGCACTCTGGAGCAGGTTTTCATCAAGGATCTCTCTGTACATTCCTCCGTTCATCTTTCCCTTGATCCTGACAAGTCTTCCAGTGCCTGCCGCTGAAAAACATCCCCACAGCATGATGCAGCCACCACCATGTTTCACCATTGGGATAGTGCCAGGTTTCCTCCAGATGTGACATTTGGCATTCAGGCCAAAGAGTTCAATCTTGCTTTCATCAGTCCAGAGAATCTTAATTCTCATGGTCTGAGAGTCCTTTAGGTGCCTTTTGGCAAATTCCAAGTGGGCTGTCATGTGCCTTTTACTGAGGAGTGACTTCTGTCTGGCCACTCTACCATAAAGGCCTGATTGGTAGAGTTCTGCAGAGATGGTTGTCCTTCTGGAAGGTTCTCCCATTTTCACAGAGGAACTCTGGAGCTCTGTCAGAGTGACCATTGGGTTCTTGGTCACCTCCCTGACCAAGGCCCTTCTCCCCCCGATTGCTCAGTTTGGCCAGGCGGCCAGCTCTAGGAAGAGTCTTGGTGGTTTCAAACTTAATTTAAGAATGATGGAGGCCACTGTGTTCTTGGGGACCTTCAATGCTGCAGATATTATTTGGTACCCTTCCCCAGATCTGTGCCTCGACACAATTCTGTCTTGGAGCTCTTCGGACATTTCCTTCGACCTCATGGCTTGGTTTTTGCTCTGACATGCACTGTCAACTGTGGGACCTTATATAGACAGGTGTGTGCCTTTCCAAATCATGTCCCATCAATTGAATTTACCACAGCTGGACTCCAAGTTGTAGAAACATCTCAAGGATGATCAATGGAAACAGGATGCACGTGAGCTCAATTTTGAGTTTCATAGCTAAGGGTCTGAATAATTATGTAAATAATTTATTTAATCCATTTTAGAATAAGGCTGTAACGTAACAAAATGTGGAAAAAGGGAAGGGGTCTGAATACTTTCTGAATGCACTGTATCTATTACGCATTTATATGTAGAAACTCTCTGAGCCCAAGTCATGTTTTAAAAACTGATAGCATCTATCTGTCAGGCGGCCTGTTGCTATTTTACAACAAAACCATTCAGTAAGGAACACATTAATGCCTGCTAATATACCGCACTACAGCGTAAATACAGAAATACTGGTTTGATTGACTTGAGCCTCTAGAGTTACTGTTCTCACCCACTGTACGACTGACTCACTGTAATACTCACTGACTCACTGTATAACTCATACACAACCCCAGGCTAGGAGTGGTACAACAAGCACAGACGACAGAGAGACATTGACGGAACCCCTCTCCAGACAAAATCTCTTAAACTTCTTTTGAGTGAAAGCCCAAGGTATTTTGCATATTTGTGAGAGAGGTAAAGAGAAAATGAGATAGCGTTGACTGCTATTCCATCCAGGGAAACAAGGGAAAAAGAGGAGACTTACTTGGCCTTGGAGGCTGCAGTCATCCCGGTCAATGCTGCCTCTGGAATTCCTTGAATCCGGCTTCTGGTTGTGACCGAGAGAGACACAGCAGGTTAAATGAATGATCGAACGAACAAACAAACAAACAAATCATCAGACTGATTTCAATGTGGAAAACAATCATTATTTCTCTATATCACAGTGATAATGGACATTAATTTGCTATAACAGTGGTATGACATCTGATAAACTGATATTCAAATCAGTCAGATCAAATCTAAATGAATATACAATATCATGACAAATACAAATCACTGCTACGTAAACACAGGACAAAATGATAACAAGAGACATTCTCCACTTGATCCTTGGAGTCGTCATTATTATTTGTGTGTGTGTTGTATTGTAAAATAGGGTTTCAGCTAACGTAAGCTAGCTAGGCTTTGACGTGACTTCCTGTTGCTGAGGTAAATGCGCTGCTCCTCCAACTTGCAGAAAGCTCGAGACCCACTCAATACGGTTTTCCACAAGCAAAGTCGACAGAGTGCAGCTAAAACCACATCTTCTGAGCGACTTGATCTAATGCTCTGTAACATGCCTAGTTGTTTTAAATGGTTGTCCAGTGCACTTGTCGCTGTTATTTCATGCGCATCAATTCTAGTATGTTCATATTTTTTCTAGTATGTTAAAATATATGAACATCTACAGTAGTAGGCACATTAAATCACTTCTCTTTCTAGCGCTTCAACACAGAAGGAACAGTTCAACATATTGTACACAGCTTAGATTCCCGCAGCGCAGCAAATGTACTCCTGCTGCTGCTCTGCCCGTTAACTTATTAAAACTTACGTCTCACACCAGCTGCCTGCCAAACTATTTGCATTCCTCTCTCCTTCCCTCCCTCCTTCCCTAATGCTGTACCAGTTTTCCGAGGCAGGACTTGAAAACCTGCATCCTTTGGACTGCTGTTCTCTGCTGGGTGTTTCAGTGCCTGGGAGGAGAGCATGGAGCGAGCTGCTAGGAATTCCATCAACAGGATGAGAGCGGTTCACCACTTTTACTTCTGTTTACACGGCTTGGCTCACTGACTGACTCACACAAAGTGAACATGCAGCCAGATAGCTGTCTTTCTCTGTTCGCCTGCCCTCTCTATCTCTCCACCTCTCGCTCTCTCACCCTCCCTCTTTGTCTCTCTCTTTCTCCCTCCCTATCTCTCCCCCTGGTCCTCTCCTTCCTTTCTTCTAGTAGTCCCTCCCCTTGTCTGAAATAAGTGTCTACGGGTCTAAACTACATACAACCTACTCAGCTTTCCAGCAAAGATCATTTGGCTTTCACCAACTGTGGGTCAAAATAAGTTTACCATACTTGACGACGCATGGAGGGACAAACCTATCATTAGTTAGGAATTTGCTTTAGCCACACCTGGGCGCCCTCGCGCACGCACGCGCACGCACACGCACACACACGCACACGCACACACACTTTAAAACTTTGAGAACACACAAAATCTGACAGCTTTGCCAAAGGTCTGAAAAACATAAGACGACGGTTTTAAAATATGATCCAGGAAGTGGACTGAGGTGCTCTGGGACACATCTCAGAGATAATGATATGGTACTACTAAAATAACGGAGGGGTATGAAGCCAGTGCAAAACATAATATACCACATCTGTGCACAATTAACACAGGGCTTCCAAGGAATGCTGATCTACCTTTGTGTGAGACATTACAGTTGCAAGTAAACACCCTGAAAACAGAACATGAAGGGGCAAGTCTGTTATCTCCTGCATCACCATCAGAGGGGTTACAGGAGGCAGGTATGTACACCGATTATGTGTGTGTGTGTGGTATGTGTGTATGTACAGTGGGGCAAAAAAGTATTTAGTCAGCCACCAATTGTGCAAGTTCTCCAACTTAAAAAGATGAGAGAGGCCTGTAATTTTCACTACACTACACTTCAACTATGACAGACGAAATGAGAAAAAGAAATCCAGAAAATCACATTGTAGGATTTTTAATTTATTTATTTGCAAATTATGGTGGAAAATAAGTATTTGGTCAATAACAAAAGTTTATCTCAATACTTATTATACTTATTATAACAATACTTGTTATATACCCTTTGTTGGCAATGACAGAGGTCAAACGTTTTCTGTAAGTCTTCACAAGGTTTTCACACACTGTTGCTGGTATTTTGGCCCATTCCTCCATGCAGATCTCCTCTAGAGCAGTGATGTTTTGGGGCTGTCGCTGGGCAACACGGACTTTCAACTCCCTCCAAAGATTTTCTATGGGGTTGAGATCTGGAGACTGGCTAGGCCACTCCAGGACCTTGAAATGCTTCTTACGAAGCCACTCCTTCGTTGCCCGGGCGGTGTGTTTGGGATCATTGTCATAATGAATGACCCAGCCACGTTTCATCTTCAATGCCCTTGCTGATGGAAGGAGGTTTTCACTCAAAATCTCACGATACATGGCCCCATTCATCCTTTCCTTTACACGGATCAGTCGTCCTGGTCCCTTTGCAGAAAAACAGCCCCAAAGCATGTTTCCACCCCCATGCTTCACAGTAGGTATGGTGTTCTTTGGATGCAACTCAGCATTCTTTGTCCTCCAAACACGACGAGTTGAGTTTTTACCAAAAAGTTCTATTTTGGTTTCATCTGACCATATGACATTCTCCCAATCCTCATCTGGATCATCCAAATGCTCTCTAGCAAACTTCAGACGGGCCTGAACATGTACTGGCTTAAGCAAGGGGACACGTCTGGCACTGCAGGATTTGAGTCCCTGGCGGCGAGTGTGTTACTGATGGTAGGCTTTGTTACTTTGGTCCCAGCTCTCTGCAGGTCATTCACTAGGTCCCCGTGTGGTTCTGGGATTTTTGCTCACCGTTCTTGTGATCATTTTGACCCCACGGGTGAGATCTGCGTGGAGCCCCAGATCGAGGAAGATTATCAGTGGTCTTGTATGTCTTCCATTTCCTAATAATTGCTCCCACAGTTGATTTCTTCAAACCAAGCTGCTTACCTATTGCAGATTCAGTCTTCCCAACCTGGTGCAGGTCTACAATTTTGTTTCTGGTGTCCTTTGACAGCTCTTTGGTCTTGGCCATAGTGGAGTTTGGAGTGTGACTGTTTGAGGTTGTGGACAGGTGTCTTTTATACTGATAACAAGTTCAAACAGGTGCCATTAAAACAGGTAACGAGTGGAGGACAGAGGAGCCTCTTAAAGAAGAAGTTACAGGTCTGTGAGAGCCAGAAATCTTGCTTGTTTGTATGTGACCAAATACTTATTTTCCACCATAATTTGCAAATAAATTCATTAAAAATCCTACAATGTGATTTTCTGGATTTTGTTTCCTCATTTTGTCTGTCATAGTTGAAGTGTACCTACGATGAAAATTACAGGCCTCTCTCATCTTTTTAAGTGAGAGAACTTGCACAATTGGTGGCTGACTAAATACTTTTTTGCCCCACTGTATATATAGTGTGTGTGTGTGTGGTATGTGTGTGGTATGTGTGTATGTATATATATAGTGTGTGTGTGTATGTGTGTGGTATGTGTGTATGTATATATAGTGTGTGTGTGTGGTATGTGTGTGGTATGTGTGTATGTATATATAGTGTGTGTGTGTGTGGTATGTGTGTATGTATATATATAGTGTGTGTTATTACCAGGAAGCGTTCCTCCTGCTCCAGCCACCGCTGGTCCTCCTCCATCTGCTGCTGTTGCATCATCAGCTGTTCCTCCATCAGGAGGGGGGGCAGAGCCTGACCCATCACCCGCATGTCCAGAGACTCCCTGTCCTGAGACAGACAGACAGACAGACACAGAGAGAGAGAGAGAGAGAGAGAGAGAGAGAGAGAGAGAGAGAGAGAGAGAGAGAGAGAGAGAGAGAGAGAGAGAGAGAGAGAGAGAGAGAGAGAGAGAGAAAGAGAGAAATTGAGAGAGAAAGAAAGAAAGAGAGAAAAAAAGAGATTGAGAGAGAGAAAGATATAGAGAGAGAATCAGTGCATTGTCCCTCACCAACCTCAATCGCTACTACAGTACCATCTTGTTATTGGGAGCACCAGGTGTACAACACTGGTCCATCCCCAGATCCTTACCTCCATGTTGGGGGACCACATGGGGAGGTCCTGCTGCCGGTGGTGGTTCCAGGTGTCATGGGGATCGTGAGAGGCCTGGGGAGGGTACATCCCACTGGTCATGGAGGGCATGCCGTGGGGGCCTGGGTATCCTGCCATCTGGGAAAGACAGGGGCCTTTGAATTAGTAATGTATCTACTTAGATCAGGAACCCCCAATATCCCAACTACCAAAACAGAATCCCATGACATCTAGGGAAAGGACTGTTATAACTACTGTATAAACACAGGGTACTGTCTCATGCCTCTCTGTCAGTGTGTTGTAGTAGCTAGGCTACCTGCTAGTGGTTATGCTGTCATAACGCATTTACATTTACATTTGAGTCATTTAGCAGACACTCTTATCCAGAGCGACTTACAGGAGCAATTATGGTTAAGTGCCTTGCTCAAGGGCACATCGACAGATTTTTCACCTAGTCGGCTTGGGGATTCAAACCAGTAACATTTCGGTTACTGGCTCTTAACCGCTAGGCTACCTGCCGCCCCGTGTACCAGCTCTCCTTGCTCTACCTGGTAGTGGGTGGGCTGCCCCAGGTGCTGTGGGCTGGGGTAGAACCCCTCACTGGAGCGTGGGCTTGGGTACCCTGGTCTGCTGGGCTATTGAGAGAGAGACAGAGAGCTCTGTTAAATACATGCGGCTGCTGCTGTTTAATCTCCATAGCTAGTTCTGGGTTAGAGAGAGCTAGGCACACACACACACACACACTGACTGGCACACAAACTACACACAAACTACACTACACACACACTGACTGGCACACAAACTACACACACACACACACTGACTGGCACACAAACTACACACAAACTACACTACACACACACTGACTGGCACACAAACTACACTACACACACACTGACTGGCACACAAACTACACACAAACTACACTACACACACACACTGACTGGCACACAAACTACACACAAACTACACTACACACACACACTGACTGGCACACAAACTACACACAAACTACACTACACACACACTGACTGGCACACAAACTACACACAAACCACATGGGGAGGTATAGGCGCCGACAGACATTCCAAGACACACACAATGTGTATGACTGGCACACAAACTACACTACACACACACTGACTGGCACACAAACTACACACAAACTACACTACACACACACTGACTGGCACACAAACTACAGATGCAATGTGTGTGACTAGAGTTAGAGCTGACCAAAAGGGAAACAAAGAAAGGCAATGAAACAAGCAGGCGGTTAGTTCGACATCCACAAAAAAGTTCCATGAGAGTTCTGGTGTTGGACTTAGTAGAGTTGCTGGTTATTTTTGGTGCAGGGGGGGAGAGAGAATGAGGGTAGAATAATAATCTCCAACTCAGGGTGACTTGTTGATAGGCAGGCAGGCAACAATCTCCTCCTCGACTGAGCACTGCACTCAGACTTTCCTTATGTTTAATCATAGCGAGACATCTACCTTACAGACCTTTTCACAGTAAGCTTCCCGAGGCCAAACCTCCCGATTAGCAAAAGACAGTGAACAAAACAGAACAGGCTGTAAGTTACAACATGTGAATGTGGTAATGGAATATGAAATGATGTGCGAGATACAGAGTTCAGATATACATTTAGAACACGTACAATAGAAACCTCCGAAAACAGGAAATCCAGGTTCTACATGGTTGTACACAACGTTAGGATGGCTAAGATGATGACAACGGAAGCATCAACCAACCGTGTTAAAAACGGCCAATGAGAGCAGCATGTTTTCATGGTAGAATAACAGTGCATCATCCAGAGATCTGGTGGGAGGAGACCACCATGTGTTTGACGTCACCCTCATGTATAGTACTGCATCCCAAATAGAACCCTGTTCCCTAACATAGTGCCCTACTTCCCACCAGAGCCCTATGGGTCCAGGTCAAAAGTAGTACACTATATAGGGGAAAAGGGTGCCATTTGGGACAAGGATTACACGAGCATCCTACACAGGCTCTGAAAGTGAGTGACAACCTGAGGACATTTCAATAGCATTTCCCCCTCAAGGCCAAGGCACATTGTGTTAGCATGTGTTAAGACAACACTTTCCAAACAGCTTAGTGTCACAATATTCAAGAAAAAAAATCTATAAATCTACGATGGACCAAAACGTTATTTAATTCTAAATGTAATTTAATGTTACTCTAGTGTGTTTGCCATCATATTCAGTGTCAGTATTTAGTCGACAGCTTTTAACAAATCCACAATAATCATCTATCTAGATTTGAAGCCATTTTGTGTCTCTTGTCAAAGTGAAATAGCACTATAATGGATCACTGTTGTATCCTAACAGGAGCCCTATGAGAAACACTTAGTGATTTCTCTACATAACTTGACTCTGAAATCCCTGGATTAGAACTGGACAGTGTCCAGCCCTGCTGTGTGTCTTTCATAGAGACAGACACCACTAGAGTGGCGTATGGCAAATCCTTTACAGCTCTGATCTATTTAATGCTGTGGCCCTCTGTCCTGTCCTGTCCCACCAGCATGTATGGATCAGTGGACTGCATGGGTCAGCTGCTGCTTTTAGGGTGGCTGCAGCCTGTCAGTGTGGAGGTGGGGGTAGAGGACCTGACCACTGCAGGGGCATGGAGGGTCTCCTCCAGGTCAGCACGGTGGGGGGCCGGGACAGTTGGGGGTAGAGGAAGCGGTGGTGGGGAGGGGGCTCGCCAAAGCACAGGGAGGGCTAAGAGCCAAAGCATTGAGGTATAGGCGCCGACAGACATTCCAAGACACACACAATGTGTATAGCATGGTGATGATGACACAGACAGACAGACGGAGGGACCAGACAGACAGATAGACGGACAGACAGACGGAGGGACCAGACAGACAGACGGAGAGACAGATGGGGGGACCAGACAGTCAGATGGACAGACAGACGGACAGACAGATGGACAGACAGACAGAGGGACCAGATAGACAGAAATACGGACAGACGGAGGGACCAGAGACAGATAGACGGACAGAAAGATGGACAGACAGACAGGGGGACCAGACAGACAGACAGACGGACAGACAGAGGAGGAGAGCAGGGAGTCAGCTGGGGAGGAGAGCAGGGAGTCAGCTGGAGAGGAGAACAGCAGGGTAGTCAGTGGGGAGGAGAACAGCAGGGTAGTCAGTGGGGAGGAGAACAGCAGGGTAGTCAGCTGGGGAGGAGAGCAGGGTAGTCAGCTGGGGAGGAGAGCAGCAGGGTAGTCAGTGGGGGAGGAGAGCAGGGTAGTCACATCAAATTTTTATTTTGATAAAATAGTATCTTGGTAAAATAGTCTCTTGATAAAATAGTCCCTCGATAAAATAGTCTCGTGTTAAATCGTCTATTGATAAAATAGTCCCTTGATAAAATGGTCTATTAATAAAATAGTCCCTTGATAAAATAGTATCTTGATAAAATAGTCCCTTGATAGAATAGTCTATTGATAAAAGATTCCCTTGATAAAAGATTCCCTTGATAAAAGATTCCCTTGATAAAATAGTCTCTTGGTAAAATAGTCCCTTGATAAAATAGTATCTTGATAAAAGAGTCCCTTGATAAAATAGTATCTTGATAAAATAGTATATTGATAAAATAGTCTCTTGATAAAAAAAGTCCCCATCAATAGTCATCACACAGTATTAGAAGAGAAATGGTGGGATAAATGGTGGCTGTACACAGAGCAGTTCAGTCACAGCCGCCAGCAGTGCTGTATTTGTCCATGGTGGAGACTAGTTCCTGAGAATAGGACCATGGGTTAACAATAGATAAGGCTTTAGATAAGCGTACAGCTGCAGCAGAGAGAAAACGCGGAACAGAAATGACATTAATATATCAGATAGAAAATGAAAGCTCTCTAAATAACATTGGAGGATGGAAGAAGTGAAGCTACGAAGAACGTTTCCCTCAGAATAATGTCTAACGGACAGACAGTCTGACCAACAGAACTGAAATTGTGGCTCCAAGCATGTACACCTGACTCTATGTGTAATTCCTGAGGGAGTCACTGACTAAAGCCTCAAGCTTAACTGTACTGTTGTATATGTATACAGTGTTTACAGATGTCATACCATGAAAACTCCTCTTGTAATGGGAACAGCCAACTGACAGACAGACAGACAGACAGGATAGGTGTTGATGATGACGTCTGTAACCTCCTCGTGACCTGTGCATAAAGTTGCTGTGTGTGTGTGTCTATTAATGTGCATCTGTGTGTGTGTGTGTCTATACGTGTGGATCTGTGAGTGTGTGTGTGACTCTCTGCGTGTGTGTGTAAGCTCTTACTTTAGGCGGTGCTTCGTCGAACCCCCCTGAGTCCCAGGACACAGAGACCTGACGTCTCATCTCCATACGTGTCCTCTCCTTCTGCTGGAGCTTCTCCTCCTCCAATATCTGACTGCAGAGAGACAGAACAAACCACTGTGACTGTGTGTGTGTGTGCCCGTGATACTATCAGACTTCAGGAGTGTCCAGCCCAGAACATAACTATAGTTTAGTTCAGTTTAGCATCTCGTAAAAAGACCTAAACCTGTGGTGCTGTGGCTTTGAGAGGGGAGAGACCAGGATGGGTGATAGGCTGGATAAACACAGTAGAGGTTATTGTACTGTACTGTTACTGACAGGTTTCCCCACTAGAATTCAGGGATGGATATTGTTGCAGCATAGCTACAGCCACAAGGTCCATGTCCTTCACTGTTAAGCCCTGCTACATTCTCAGATGGTTTTGTTTACAGAGCTGTCCTGTTAGCTGACAGGGTGGGTTTCACACAGCTGGGTACTACAACAACCTTCCCTGTAACCAGCTACATCCCCTTGCCCTGAGCTACAGTACATAGGATGCATACCAAATGGCTCCCTATTCCCTATATAGTGCACTACTTTTGATCAGAGCTCTGTGGGCCTTGTTAAAAGTAGTGCACTATAAAGGGAATAGGCAGCCATTTGAGAGTCAGACAATATGGTACAAACACACAGGACCTTAAGGAATAGAGAGTAGGGAAAGCAGACAGCGGTCTCATTCCAACCAGCCTGGATCTGCTACAGTGATTTTATGCCTCTGGTCCACAGCACATGGAAACCCAGTGGACATGCACAAAAAGAGGGGAAACTGCTCAAACACAAGAAACAGCTTCCCTCCCCTCAGAGCCTGCAATAGACATTAGAGGAATAAGCCATTTATAGAAGCACACAATGAGAGGAGACGTGGGTCTACTGTACTGTACTGTTCTGTACTATTCTGACAATACCTTTCAGCCAGCATTAACTCAGACCCCAATGTTCTGTGTTTATCCTCCTTTCTGTCATCCAATGTCTAGTCTGGACAGAATGCAGGCAATTCACTGAGCCAAACATTCTTCTGGATGGTGAGAACTCTGGAGTATCTAGTCCCAACTAAACGAAGAACAGCTTCATGAAGTGGAGGGTCCTCCAGCCTAAATACAGGGAATAAACCGTGTCCCATGAACGCCAAAGTCTCTCTCTTCTCTCTCTGTCTCTCCCTCACTCTCTTTCTGTCTCTCCCTGTCTTTCTCTCTGGGAGGGAGGGCTATTTGTGGAAACAGCATTAGTCCTGGCTGCCATGCTGCCTTTGTATCTCTGTTCTATACCGACCAGATCAGTCACTCAATATAGTCTTCATTCACAGTCGCTGCTGTCCTTGTCTGTTCCTATGGCTACAACTGAGATGGGGAAAAAGTTTTTCACATAACGCCCCTTCATCCTGGAACATGCTTCAGAAGATGTTAAAGTTAGGGGAGTTAGTGTCTGTTTTTACCACTGATCGACAACACTGTTTGTGATAACTGCAGTTGTTTCTAATCTTCAATTGTATCTTTAACTTGTGACACTTTGTCTTTTGTGTGTATCTGTATTTTTCTCGAATGTTTTATGGACACGCTGCTATTTCCCTGTTCTGCCTTCTTGCCAGGTCACCCTAGCAAAATAGGTTTTTAACCTCAATGGGTTTTACCTGGTTAAAGGTTAAATAAAATAAAAAATATATATATAAATGTGTGATAGCAGCAGTAAATCAGACAAGAACAATAACATAGGGACCACCTGTCCTGGTCATTCTACAGAACGCAAAACACATCCTGACCAGTCTGTTAACAAGTTACAGGCCATTAACAAAGCCCTGTTGCCTCTAATAACAAAAGGGTTCACAGTGTTGCTGACTAAACATTGTATAAAGTATTACTTTCTGTTGACTAGCTAATAGCTACTACCTTTACAAACAAAATCAAACAGTCTGACAGAATTGTCTGACAGACACTCAACAGCATTACAATGGGAGCACACTGAATGCCATGTTAAATGACGCTCCAAACATATTCACTACTCACCAGCGTCACTTTGCTAGAGTTCCATAACATCAATGCTCAGAATAAGTCCCAGAAACTGTATTGTGAGGGACCTGAATCAAAACCATTCCTTCACAGCCAACTACATCACTCCACATTTGCTCAAGGCACACCTCATTAGGACGTAGTCAGTCAACTGAGTCACGGAGAGAAGGAGATAAGGAAGGAAAAGCCCTGACTGTTACCTTACAACAGTGGGAGTTGAGCTACCTCGTGTGCTGCTAGAGGAACAGGAGACAATATCCACTTAGATCATCCATTAGGGGAGAGACGTCCAGAATGCATGACACAAGTGTCCCAGAGACCAGACAGACAACCAGGCAGAGAGTCCCAGAGACCAGACAGACAACCAGGCAGAGAGTCCCAGAGACCAGACAGACAACCAGGCAGAGAGTCTCAGAGACCAGACAGACAACCAGGCAGAGAGTCCCAGAGACCAGACAGACAACCAGGCAGAGAGTCCCAGAGATCAGACAGACAACCAGGCAGAGAGTCCCAGAGACCAGACAGACAACCAGGCAGAGTCCCAGCAACAATGGTCTATTAGAACTGGAACGGCGCTCAGTCAATAAAATAGTCTTCACAAGAGAACAGAATGGGGGACTAGCCCTCTGTCTGTTCTGTCCAGATCAGCTGCCTCCTCCTCATGCCTTCCTTCTTACTCCACTGGGCTATTCAGGCAGCGTGTTGCACTTGGCATCTGTCCAATAAATGCGCAGGCAGGCGGGTGGGTGGTTGGCTTGTTAAAGGTTGGACGCTGAACTGAAGCCCTCCACTGTGGAGCCGAGATAGAGGCTGGAGAAGATGTCTCGGTGACGGTGAACTGAAGTCCTCCGCTGTGGAGCAGAGATAGAGGCTGGAGAAGATGTTAAAGAAGCGCTAGTGCCTAGCCTGCCGATCTGGCAAGACGTGGTCAAGCAGCCAGACAGACAGTCTATCAGGTCAGCTCAGTGCAGAGCAGATAGAAAGGCTCAGAGGCAGAGGGTTTGGTTTGGACTGCCCTTTTTTCCATGGGACTTAATAATACTATCCCCTCAGAGTTCTCCTCTCACAGTGAGACTAGCTGCAGTCATATCTGCATGACAATACCACAGAGCTGTCTATACAACTGACTTTACACCTTTACACCTGACTTCCAAGCAGCAGCTAAATACAGTACAGTGGTACCATGTAAGGGTATATTACAGTGGTACCATGTAAGGTATATTACAGTGGTACCATGTAAGGGTATATGACAGTGGTACCATGTAAGGGTATAGTACAGTGGTACCATGTAAGGGTATATGACAGTGGTACCATGTAAGGGTATATTACAGTGATACCATGTAAGGGTACATGACAGTGGTACCATGTAAGGGTATATGACAGTGGTACCATGTGAGGGTATATGACAGTGGTACCATGTAAGGTATATTACAGTGGTACCATGTAAGGGTATATGACAGTGGTACCATGTAAGGGTATAGTACAGTGGTACCATGTAAGGGTATATGACAGTGGTACCATGTAAGGGTATATTACAGTGATACCATGTAAGGGTACATGACAGTGGTACCATGTAAGGGTATATGACAGTAGTACCATGTGAGGGTATATGACAGTGGTACCATGTAAGGTATATGACAGTGGTACCATGTGAGGGTATATGACAGTGGTACCATGTGAGGGTATATGACAGTGGTACCATGTGAGGGTATATGACAGTGGTACCATGTAAGGGTATATGACAGTGGTACCATGTGAGGGTATATGACAGTGGTACCATGTAAGGGTATATGACAGTGGTACCATGTAAGGGTATATGACAGTGGTACCATGTGAGGGTATATGACAGTGGTACCATGTAAGGGTATATGACAGTGGTACCATGTAAGGGTATATGACAGTGGTACCATGTAAAGGTATATGACAGTGGTACCATGTGAGGGTATATGACAGTGGTACCATGTAAGGGTATATGACAGTGGTACCATGTAAGGGTATATGACAGTGGTACCATGTAAGGGTATATTACAGTGGTACCATGTAAGGGTATATGACAGTGGTACCATGTAAGGGTACATGACAGTGGTACCATGTAAGGTATATGACAGTGGTACCATGTAAGGGTATATTACAGTGGTACCATGTAAGGGTATGGTACAGTGGTACCATGTCAGGGTATATTACAGTGGTACCATGTAAGGGTATATGACAGTGGTACCATGTGAGGGTATATGACAGTGGTACCATGTAAGGTATAAGACAGTGGTACCATGTGAGGGTATATGACAGTGGTACCATGTGAGGGTATATGACAGTGGTACCATGTAAGGGTATATGACAGTGGTACCATGTAAGGGTATATGACAGTGGTACCATGTAAGGGTATATGACAGTGGTACCATGTAAGGGTATATGACAGTGGTACCATGTAAGGGTATATGACAGTGGTACCATGTAAGGGTATATGACAGTGGTACCATGTAAGGGTATATGACAGTGGTACCATGTAAGGGTATATGACAGTGGTACCATGTAAGGGTATATGACAGTGGTACCATGTAAGGGTATATGACAGTGGTACCATGTAAGGGTATATGACAGTGGTACCATGTAAGGGTATATGACAGTGGTACCATGTAAGGGTATATGACAGTGGTACCATGTAAGGGTATATGACAGTGGTACCATGTAAGGGTATATGACAGTGGTACCATGTAAGGGTATATGACAGTGGTACCATGTAAGGGTATATGACAGTGGTACCATGTAAGGGTATATGACAGTGGTACCATGTAAGGGTATATGACAGTGGTACCATGTAAGGGTATATGACAGTGGTACACATGGTATATGACAGTGGTACCATGTAAGGGTATATGACAGTGGTACCATGTAAGGGTATATGACAGTGGTACCATGTAAGGGTATATGACAGTGGTACCATGTAAGGGTATATGACAGTGGTACCATGTAAGGGTATATGACAGTGGTACCATGTAAGGGTATATGACAGTGGTACCATGTAAGGGTATATGACAGTGGTACCATGTAAGGGTATATGACAGTGGTACCATGTAAGGGTATATGACAGTGGTACCATGTAAGGGTATATGACAGTGGTACCATGTAAGGATATATGAAATTGGTACCATGTAAGGGTATCGACAGTGGTACCATGTAAGGGTATATGACAGTGGTACCATGTAAGGGTATATGACAGTGGTACCATGTAAGGGTATATGACAGTGGTACCATGTAAGGTATAAGACAGTGGTACCATGTGAGGGTATATGACAGTGGTACCATGTGAGGGTATATGACAGTGGTACCATGTAAGGGTATATGACAGTGGTACCATGTGAGGGTATATGACAGTGGTACCATGTGAGGGTATATGACAGTGGTACCATGTAAGGGTATATGACAGTGGTACCATGTAAGGGTGTAGTACATTGGTATCATGTAAGGGTATATTACAGTGGTACCATGTAAGGGTATATGACAGTGGTACCATGTAAGGGTATATGACAGTGGTACCATGTAAGGGTATATGACAGTGGTACCATGTAAGGGTACATGACAGTGGTACCATGTAAGGGTATATGACAGTGGTACCATGTAAGGGTATATTACAGTGGTACCATGTAAGGGTATATGACAGTGGTACCATGTAAGGGTATATTACAGTGGTACCATGTAAGGGTATGGTACAGTGGTACCATGTGAGGGTATATGACAGTGGTACCATGTAAGGTATAAGACAGTGGTACCATGTGAGGGTATATGACAGTGGTACCATGTGAGGGTATATGACAGTGGTACCATGTGAGGGTATATGACAGTGGTACCATGTAAGGGTATATGACAGTGGTACCATGTAAGGGTATATGACAGTGGTACCATGTAAGGGTATATTACAATGGTACCATGTAAGGGTATAGTACAGTGGTACCATGTAAGGGTGTAGTACATTGGTATCATGTAAGGGTATATTACAGTGGTACCATGTAAGGGTACATGACAGTAGTACCATGTAAGGGTATATGACAGTGGTACCATGTAAGGGTATATGACAGCGGTACCATGTAAGGGTATAGTACAATGGTACCATTTAAGGGTTTATGACGGTGGTACCATGTAAGGGTACAGTACTGTGGTACTATGTAAGGGTATATTACAGTGGTACCATGTAAGGGTACAGTACTTTGGTACTATGTAAGGGTATATTACAGTGGTACCATGTAAGGGTATATTACAGTGGTACCATGTAAGGGTATATTACAGTGGTGCCATGTAAGGGTATATTACAGTGGTACCATGTAAGGGTATATTACAGTAGTACCATGTAAGGGTATATTACAGTGGTACCATGTAAGGGTATATGACAGCGGTACCATGTAAGGGTATAGTACAGTGGTACCATGTAAGGGTTTATGACGGCGGTACTATGTAAGGGTATATTACAGTGGTACCATGTAAGGGTACAGTACAGTGGTACCATGTAAGGGTATATTACAGTGGTACCATGTAAGGGTATATGACAGTGGTACCATGTAAGGGTACAGTACAGTGGTACCATGTAAGGGTATATTACAGGGCGGGGCGGCAGGTAGCCTAGTGGTTAGAGCGTTGGACTTGTAACCGGAGGGTTGCAAGTTCGAATCCCCGAGCTGACAAGGAAAAAATCTGTCGTTCTGCCCCTGAACAAGGCAGTTAACCCACTGTTCCCGGGCGCGAAGACGTGGATGTCGATTAAGGCAGCCCTCCGCACCTCTCTGATTCAGAGGGGTTGGGTTAAATGCGGAAGACACATTTCGGTTGAAGGCATTCGGTTGTACAACTGACTAATAATGGTGACTTTGACTTTGACCTACAGTGGTACCATGTAAGGGTATATTACAGTGGTACCATGTAAGGGTATATTACAGTGGTACCAGGTAAGGGTATATTACAGTGGTACCAGGTAAGGGTATATTACAGTGGTACCATGTAAGGGTATGTGACAGTGGTACCATGTAATGGTATATTACAGTGGTACCATGTAAGGGTATATGACAGTGGTACCAGGTAAGGGTATATTACAGTGGTACCAGGTAAGGGTATATTACAGTGGTACCATGTAAGGGTATGTGACAGTGGTACCATGTAATGGTATATGACAGTGGTACCATGTAAGGGTATATTACAGTGGTACCATGTAAGGGTATATTACAGTGGTACCATGTAAGGGTATATGACAGTGGTACCATGTAAGGATATATTACAGTGGTATCATGTAAGGGTATATGACAGTGGTACCATGTAAGGGTATAGGACAGTGGTACCAGGTAAGGGTATATGACAGTGGTACCATGTAAGGGTATATGACAGTGGTACCATGTAAGGGTATATGACAGTGGTATCATACATTATTAAATATAAATACACACTTAAGCAACAATAAGGGAGAGTCATGTTTTTTTATGACTGGTTCTGTATCTGAGGTTCATTGTTTTCATTCAGCTGGCATGTGGGAGAAAGATCTTGCCTTAGTATTGTGTGTGCACGCGCACACATACACACACGCACACACGCACACACAGACACACAGACACACAGACACGCACACACTCACAGACACACAGACACACAGACACACACGCGCGCGCACACACACACAGACACACCCCTTTCTGGCAGCTGTGATCCCTAATTTATATGATGACATAAAACAAGTCTCAACCAACAAACCCCACATCAAATGCCTTTTAAGGGCCTGGCTTTTCATATAAATAGTATTAAGAGTGTAAATATTGACATGGTTTCCAGGACACAGCCCTCTCTTCCATGCTGCTGGAGCACCAGAACATGACCGATGTGGTGGGACTTAGAAGACAAGTAGAAAGTGGAGGTGTGACTCATGCTGACTTTTAAACAGGATAATAAAAGCACAGCAGTGTTATTTTCCAACATGTCTTCTCTGTGTAAACCAATGGCACTGTGATGGGAGACAGCATGGCAGGCAGCAGCACAGCTCATACAGATGCAGCAGCTACAGGTCTGTTCTATAGCAGTCACTGAGGGAAAGGAGACAGATCCCTACGTCATGGAGTGAAGTTAAAACTACTTCGTCATGGCCCCAGGGTATCTTACCTGGACATCCAAATGCCTAGCAACACAAGTGTGAGCATGCATGGAAATGACGCTGACTCTTCATTCTAACAAAAACCCTACCCTGTCAATGAAGGGAAAATGTCCAGCATTGCATCAGAGGGGAATTCGAAGGCTGTTACCAGGGTGTCTGTCTAGACCTTTCTAGTGAAGGATTACCCAAAGGTGCTTTCCTCAACAGTATTACATACTGACCTTTCTGCAACTGCTTCATTCATTTTTGGACATTAAAATAAATTATATATCCCCATTGATTGTTGAAGAATATAACTTCTGAACACCTCAAGAGCTTAGTTCACCCGTCAGAACACAACATATAAGCTTGTTTCACGTCATTGTTTGTAAACAATGTAATTGTTAACAAACAATGTAATTGTTAACACTGTATAGATTCAAAACATGGTTCAACCTGTCATTCTGATATCATGGATGGTCAGTCCTTGTAGGCACAGCTCTGTCTATGAATGTGAGTGAGGTTACATTTCTCCAGCCTCGTTCCTCAGCTGTTACCAAAACAGTGGCGGGGTGTTCATTTGATATTGTACCTTTCACTAGGTCCTTAATAAACCTGGGTCAGACACATAGCAAACACTTGAGCTCCACTCAATATAGTTTTGCCCCATAAAATGAAACCAATACAATAGTCCCCAAAACTCCAAGCTAAATCAAACGCACAGGTCTGACTCCCTCACCAATGGAAACCTAAGGATAGAAGGTGAGGGTAGGGCCCTGGCACTGTCCCTCTCAGTTACCATACCAACGATGAGGTTATCCCAGACAGGAAGTGGGACAGACGGGCATGGTCTGACGAGTCAGAGCTACAGAGAGGGTTGTCACTAGTCACCACAGCCACAAAGCCATAAAATATTTATCTTCTTAAAATGGGATTTTAAACCTTAACCCTAAACTTACAACACAACCTTATGCCTAACCCTAACCTTAAATTAAGAACAAAAAGCAAATGTTTATTTTCATGAATTTACAGCCAATTTTGACTTTGTGGCTGTGCTATCTAGTGGAAACCAACTGAGAGGGACTTCCATATGTTCCATGCCACCCAGAGGTATGGCTGACCTCAACTGAATCCCAGCACCCAAAACACCATGGAGACAAGTTTCAGCCAGAGAACTGGGCATGTAGTACAGTATATCTACTTGTACAAACAAGCCAGTCAATTCTACCTTCAATGATTGAACTGTGTGGATGCTTTGGTGACAGAGTGCCATCTAGCGACCAAGAATGAAAATCTATCTCGATGTGAAAGCTACAACTGCAAAATACATTTAGCTAAAGTATGGCATCTTATGACATTGTAGTTGTAGGAGATAGTCTTCAAGGTATGATAACGCACCATGCACTACAGCAATGTACATACTGACGGACGTACCTGAGCTGGGCTTTGAGCTCTGTGAAGCAGGGTCTCTTGCTAGGGTCGTAGGCCCAACACTTGGTCATCAGGCTGTACAGGGTAGGGGGGCAGTTGTGGGGCATGGCCAGACGCTCTCCGTTCTCTATCCGGCCGATGACATCATTGTTCTTCACCCCCTGGAAGGGTTTGACTCCATAGATGAGGATCTCCCACATACACACACCTGGAGTACAGAGAAACATATATTTATTTAAACCCAAATTTATCAGCTAATAACATACAGCCTTGGTCTTAAAGGTTTTAGAGCACTGTTTGATAAGTACTGTATGTATCAAATTCCCATACTCACCAAACATCCACACGTCACTGGCTGAGGTAAAGCGTCTGAAGTTAATAGACTCTGGTGCCATCCATTTGATAGGCAGTTTCCCTTTGGAGGCTGGGAGGAGAGGTGAAAGCAGGACTTTTATTTTTTGTGATCAAATGATTGTATTGGGATTGATTAGACAGGTACACATGAATAAAGCAAGACATACACTTCCCCTCCCACAGGACTTCCCTAAGCCATAGTTAGATGAGTGGTTCACAATAGCTTTCTCACAGAGTCATACGCTGATGAACAGAGCAGTTGTGTTTCTTTCACTCGCCCCATGCATACATGCAACAGATATAATATTATAATGTCCATGAATGACAGCAGCCACAGCTGTCTGCTTAAAGAGAGAGGAACCTAATGAATGACTTACTGATAACAAAAACAGCAGAAAGTGATCTCCTCTGGTATGCTAACTGTGGACAGGTAGTCTCCAGAACAGGTGAAACTCCTACCTTTATAATAGGAGCTGTCCTCCATGTATCGAGACAAGCCAAAGTCTCCCAGTTTAACACAGTCCACTGAGGATACCAGCACGTTCCTGGCAGCTATATCCCTGCAAGACGCAGACATGGTTACAATGGAAAAGGGAAGAGTAGTGTGTTTACAGGAAACACACAAAAGCCATATTAATAAGGCTAGATTGGGGTGAGGGCTTACCTATGTACAAAACGCTTGCTCTCCAGGTAGGCGAGTGCTGTGCTTAGCTGGAAAGCGTAGAGAATCAGTGATGCCAAGTCGAGGTTGTATTTTCTCACTTGTAGGAAGGAGCGTAGCTGTAAAGAAGGTTAAGAGAAAACAAAAGATAATACTCACATTAGCATGTACATTACATACAGGGATGGATTAATGCAGGGGCTTCCTGGGCTGAATCCCCTGGGCTCAGGCCCGTTGGGGGCCCAAGAGAGAAAAAAACATTTAAAAATGTATATTATAACAAAGGAAATATATAGAGTATATATTTTGAGTGTAGACAACTTGATGCCGTTCTGCTAATCATCAGATGGGGGAGGAGAGGAGGTAGGGGGTGCCATGTGGGTAACTGGGGGCCTGCCTTGATTGGGAAACTAATTAATAAATAAATAATAATAAACTGCATAATAAATAAATGTGACTGGTCAATTGTGCCTTCTGGAACATGTGAACTTTCATGTGCCTTAATAACAAACATGTATGCCATCTGTAAATACGAATAAAATTGTTAAATTACGAGCCTAGTTAGTTTAGCCACAGAAAAAGACAGCAACCTTCTTGCTAGCCATGATTGGCTGAGATAATGAGTGGGCTGGACATGCCGAGAGATGAGTTCAGACTGGTCTGCCATGCAGCGCGCTTCTGTCTATAACATGAGCTGGTCAGTATGTGTAGGTAATCCTTTCTAACACTGCTTTTTTGAAAGACATTGTGTAGTAGAACTGCATAAGTGTTCTCCACTTTCTGGAGGGCCGAGTTTTGAAATCAGTGGAATTAGAGTATGATAGCTAAGGAGACGGAAAATATTCTGCCGTTTGACTGCAAATATGCAGACGCAGTTGAAAAAAGAACACACAGAAGGTTGTTGTATAAAACACCTGTCTCTGGATTACATATTCAAACTAAGGACAACCATGGCATCCGTGACAGAGAGGGAGAAGAGTCCATCTATGTATACAGGTAAGATAGTCTACATTTTCAGATATTGCACATTTCTAATTTAGTCAGAATGTTGTTTTAATTTAAAGTTAAAGTGTACTGTTAGCTAGCTAGCTAACCATAGCTGGCTGGCTAGCCTACGTTACATGTATGATCTGTGTAGTTATATTATTCGTAACTCAGAGCCATTTGCATTGCTAGTTATAGCCTAATGTTAGCTAGCTAACATTGAACCTGGTTGGTTAGCTGCCTGCAGATTCATGCAAGGTATTAATGTTATGAGTTGGGATTATGGTTCATTGTTTAGCTAGCTAGCTACATGTCTAAACAAAAGACTCCACTATGCAAGTAACAATTTCAATGTTCATGATGTCACTGCGACAACTGTCGCTAGACGTAGCTGATAAATTTGCTCTGGCTATCTACTCTTGTAGATAGATCACTCTTGTCTGAGTGTGCCAGAGCACTGAATAACTGACGGATTTACGAACGCTCAACACCTGTTGTATATGGCCCGTGTCAGTAAACGTTGGCAAAAAAAGCGTGATTAAATCATTGCCAGCAGCACAGTTGCAGTCACCAATGCTCTGGATAATATGAAAACAGCCTAACCAGCTCTGCTAGGGTGAGTAAAATAGTCAGAGTGAGCTGTCTCTCATTTGTGTCTGGAAGTAGCTAGCCAACGTTAGCCAGTTAGCTTGGGTGCTTGACTGCTGCTGTTAGGTCAGAATGCTTGGATCAACCATACTCCTCAGCCAGACCGTCCAGTGTGCACTCTGAACGGTCCGAGAGTGAAACGCTCTGAATTTATGAATGTAAAATCTGACAACACTGAGTTTACGACTGCCCAGAGCGCACTCTGAGCACACTCTGGCGGTCCAGATTAAAATGATGAACACGTAGTATAAACCAGACTTTAGTCTTGAAATCTTTGGTTGTTTAGTACATGTCCTCACATGTGAATCCTTAAAACCTGTTAGGGAGCGGCATCAGTGTTGTGAGTTTTGGAGAGTCTGGCGTGCCCAAAGTAAAATGCCTGGTACTCAGGCCCAGAAACTAGGATATGCACATAATTAGTAGTGTTGCTTAGAAAGTTTCTAAAACTGTTAAAATAATGTCTGTGAGTATAACAGTACTGATATGGCAGGCGAAAACCCAAGCAAAATCCATCCAAGAAAATGTAATTTTGTGTGATGGTTCATTTTCCAATTGTTTGCTATAGGATCTGCTGGATTCCAGCTCCCAGGTTGCAGTACCTATGGCTTCCACTAGATGTCAACCGTCTTTAGACAAGGTTTGATGTGTTCTGATCTTGAAAACTAGATGAATACAGGAAGTTTATATCAGTGGAGTGAGGAAGCAATTTCTGTCTGTGACGCGCAGGACCCGGGAGCGCGCGCCCCGTTTTTTTCCTTTTCTATCGCCAAGATATTATCA
Source organism: Brachymystax lenok tsinlingensis (assembly GCA_030435695.1). NCBI lineage: Eukaryota > Metazoa > Chordata > Actinopteri > Salmoniformes > Salmonidae > Brachymystax > Brachymystax lenok. The sequence continues at coordinate 60,014,590 of CM059789.1, forward strand.
GTGTGAAATATAATCGTTAATAAACATAATAGTGTAGCTAAGGATCGATTAGAAACGTGGTTTGATTTGTTTGGACAAAGTTTATAGGTATATTTTTACTGGTCTCTGTGTCTTGTATAATGTATAATTTTCTGAACAGAACGCTAACCAAATGGAGATTTATGAATATAAATAGGGACTTTTTTGAACAAAAGGAACATTGGATGTCTTGCTTGGACACTTTGGATTACCATCAGCAGAAGATCATCAAAGGTAAGCAATTTATTTTAGCAATTTTTATGTGTTTTGTGACACCCGCGCTGGTTTTATTATTATGCTAATGGAGGAAGTACACGGGGATGCTGTCCTCAGACAATCAAATGTTATGCTTTTGCCGTAAAGCCTTTTTGACAACGCTGTGAGATTGCCAAGAGTCTAAGCTTTTGAAGAGTGTGCAACACTTGTATTTTTATGAATGTTTTATAATACTGCATTTTAAATTTGGCACTCCACCGCTCCTTAATTATCCCCAAGAGGTTAATTAAAGAGATGGGTGGGGCTAAGGCTTAAGAGGGTGTGAACAATGCTATATGGGTGTAGACAAAGAAAAGCTCCCCAGTAGGTACCAAAACATTAAGGGGCATTTTCTCAAAAGTGAGGTTACAAGTTAATCAACTTTCAAAGCAGAATTACTTTCCCATTGTTTCTCAACAGTAGTGTATGATATACCATTTTCTAGCTCTGAGTCTCTACTTTTATCCAATGTAAAAAACACAATTTCAAATTTTGCTACATAAGACCTGCGGATTAAGTTTTATCACAAGCACACAGGTAGTGTATCTGCCAAAATAAAGGAAACACCAACATAAAGTGGGCCACCACAAGCTGCCAGAACAGCTTCAATGTGCCTTGGCATAGATTCTACAAGTGGACCTAAACCATGCCAGGAAAATGCACCCCTCACCATAAAATATACCTAATTTATTCAAGTGTTTCCTTTATTTTGGCAGTTACCGGTATGCCTACAGTCAGGAAGGCTGCAGTTAGGGCAGCATGAGCGCCAAATATAGGTTACAGCTTGTTGTGTTGTGGCCATAGACATATAATCCATAGAAGGGGTTTTGGAACCTCTTACCCTGGCAATTTGACTGTAAAATAAATAAAACATGTTAAATGAACAAATTCTTATTTCCAATGACGGCCTACACGGCCAATTCCAGGCAACGCTGGGCCAATTGTGCGCCGCCCTATGGGACTCCCAATCAGGGCCGGTTGTGACACAGCCTGGAATTGAACCAGGGGGTCTGTAAGTGCCTTAGACCGCTGCGCCACTCGGGAGCCCTAATGGGTACACTAGCAATGGGTGCCAGGGAACTGCCATCTATGGATTATATTTCTATGGTTGGTTGCGGCTGTCAGTTTGCCTTTTGCAGAATTCAAAATACAATCACTAGAAAAATGTACATTTTGGAAAGCAAATGCCTACTGCTGAAAAAATAAGACTAATCTGTCTACAGAACCAACGGAAACACATTTCTCAACAACTGACAGCAGCACTGTTTTCAAAGTAGCTCATCTTGAGACAGGCTATTGCCACGACGAGCGCATTGGCCATCACCGTGTGTAGCCTATGGCTTCATCTTCATCATTAGGTGAGTCAGTGTGCCACTGGACATTATATTTAGTAGCCTACTGTGATATATATATACTGTATATATATATTGCCTCCTGATCATGTACAATCTGTGTGTCTCTTCATTGGCCTGGGCTATTGTTTGTTGTGAATTCCAGACCAGATTGATCTCAGTTTGTCAGTTAGAGTAGACACTGATTTCAGTCATTTGTGGGGTATTAAGAAAGATTGTGCTAATGTCTTCTGTCATGTAAATGACATAGAAATGCATGAAATGCATTTTTTAAATCCTCATGTGTGGAAATTCTAAAACATCTCTGTAGCCTATGCCACATGCCAAACGTTATTCTGGCTTTAGGGCCTCTTTCTTCAACAGAAAATGTACTACGCTTCCAATTGCATCTTGGTGCACAGATTTGTTTACAGAAAATGATGGTGTACCGGGAAGGAGGGGCTATAGAAAAAACAAAGCCCGGGGCCTATGATTTCTTAATCCGGCCCTGATCACATATTTCATAGTGACTAACTGCCTTCTACGATGTACTGCATAAACCTTGAAATTGAACCTTGAATGTGATGCCTCTATCCACCACTAGATGGCCATCCCTAACAGCTGAAACCATGTGAAAGGCAGAAGAAGTACCATCCAAGACTAAATGGGTGAAAAAATCTAAAAACTCAAATTACAGTACTCTTCAGCATGATCCATAGGTTACTGTTACAGAGCCTGAGGTCATCACTGTTAAACTGATTCCTGTAATAAAGCACTGTATTGAGTGTGTGTTCTGTACCTCTCCCAGTGTACACAGCTCCATGATGATCCACACTGGGTTTTCTGTGATCACTCCAATCAGCTTCACTATGTGGGGGTGGTCAAACTGACGCATGGTCACTGCATGGGGACAACAAACACACACACACACACACACACACACACAGACACACACACACAGACACACACACACAGTCTATTCAGTGTAATTGAACAGACCAGGGATTAGCTAGGCTACAGTTTATAGAATCAGGTTACTGTATGTAGAGTGGAAAAATAGAGTGGAAGAGTGGAAAATGAAGACTGATTATATTGTGGATTATTATTCATGTTGATAATAAATATCAAGGCTGTTATGAAGGAAGCAGGCCCATGGTTACAGTGGGCTATTTTAGGATGACTAAGACTCAAACCACCATCTTTGTTTTCTCTCAGATAACATGTCATCATCCTGCTCCTGCTGAGCACCTCGTGTGGAGAGGAGGGGAGGAGAGGAGGGGACAGGAGAGGAGGAGAGGGGAGAGGAGGGGAGGAGAGGAGAGGAGGAAAGGAGAGGCGGGGAGAGGCTGGTGTTGGAGGGGATACACAGCCTTTATAGCGGTGATGTCTATTTGATGTATTTTAGAGCAGTGTGTGTGTGTTTGGGTTTTGTCTCTCTCTGTGTGTGTGTGTGTGTGTGTGTGTGTGTCCATGTGTGTAGTGTTAGAGAGAGAGAGTGTGTGTGGGCTTGCACGCATGTGTGTGTCTCAGACTTCAGCAAGGGGAAGGGGTGTGTATTGCACTTGGGAAATCAGCAGGACTGTACTAGTGTAAACCCACTTTCTCTAAACCCATCCCTCTCTAAAGAGGTGCTCTGTCCTCCCCAGTCCCCCTGCAGCCTCCACACATTCCTGCTGTGTTTTCATACATGGGGGTTAGCTCAGTCCCACCTTGTCTGGGCATTTCATCTGGATAAAGGAGCCTTTCTCTCTGTCAGGACCACTGGAGCTGAAGAGCAGTTAAGTCTTCTGCTGTTCAAAAACCCAATGCTACACTAAGGCGGCATCACAAATGGCACCCTAATCCCTATAAAGTGCACTATATAGGAAATAGGGTACCATTTGGGATGCACCCTAAATCTCTGCATGTTGTAGCCCTAAAAAGGTAGAAATATCTGTCTGAGATTGCTATGCTGAGAGTGCGCCCTAGACGCTAACTAAAAGGTCACGTGTTCAACCCTCAGTACTATACACACAACTGATGTAATATATACGAAGAGCAAGAGGTGGTTTGTGCTGTGATCAAGAAGGACTACAGGAGGTGTGTTACTTACGAGCTTCTTGTAAGAACTTCTCCCTGACACTATCAGAGGTGCAGTTCTTACACGTCTTGATCGCCACAGACAGAGCAGGGTTTTCCTACAGAGAGAAATAAAATAGCATAAAATTGTAGTTTAGGGTAAATCAAGTCTAAGAGGATTGTGTCTTGTTATTCCACAAGTGTGTAGGCACCCTATTCCCTACGTAGAGCATTTCTTTTGAACAGGGCCCATAGGGATACCCATAGGGCTCTGGTCAAAATCAGTGCACTATATAGGGAATAGGGAGCCATTTGGGACATAGATTAGGCCTACCGGACTCATGTAGACTCCCTGGTGGACATCCCCGAACTGTCCCTCTCCGATACAGCGACCCAGCTCAATCCTCTGCCTTTGAATCTCATAGTCCCTGGCTGGATAACAACACACAGCATTAGACACACTGACTTTATAATCTCATAGTTCCTGGCTGGATAACAACACACAGCATTAGACACACTGACTTTATAATCTCATAGTCCCTGGCTGGATAACAACACACAGCATTAGACACACTGACTCTATAATCTCATAGTCCCTGGCTGGATAACAACACACAGCATTAGACACACTGACTTTATAATCTCATAGGCCCTGGCTGGATACAACACACAGCATTAGACACACTGACTCTATAATCTCATAGTCCCTGGCTGGGTACAACACACAGCGTTAGACACACTGACTCTATATCAACTGGATTAAAGGCAGTGGGTGGCATGGCCGTCCGATTGATTGTGAAATCAATCTGGTTTTAGCTGATCACTGAAGATCACAGTACAACATGCAATAATGCAATTCCATTCAAATCAGGACTGCCAAGGCTGTCCATGGATTTACATGCAATGGCTTATTTTTTTAATAAATACAATCATATTGTCAATATGAAATCACCATGCAAAAAGTTCCACCAGACATGCCAAGCCATAATCATGTTTTACCCTTGAAATGTACAACATTATGAAACAGTATGATGGCCTAAAAGTATATTTGTTTCTTCTTAACTTTGCACATATTCTGGAGGGCCAGTGAGTGGCCATACTGCAGCAGTACTGTGTCTGATTAGTGGCTGTGATCCCTTCCATCCATAACGTGTCAATAGGACAGACTGGGCTGCACTCTTTATCTTTCTCTGGGCTGGACAGTGTCTATTCACAAACAATCAATAAATCAATCAAAGCACTACATGTACTGCTATTTTGGCAAAATGAAACAAAACCACAGGAACACCATCACACAAGTCAAACCATAGGTAGACCTGGGTCAAACGGTAAACACTTTCAGATACTTGATTTAGCTTGGATATTGGCCTTGTGCGACCACTTCATTGGTTCAATTTCACACTAAATCAAGGGTAGCTCAAGTATTTGAAAGTATTTGACATACATGGTTGACCCTGGTCTGACAACCACAATACAACCACAAGGCAATCCTGAAGTACAGGGCTGAGACGCACACCATTACCTTCCTCTAGTCCATAGTATTCTGCAGTTCAGGTGAGGAGACATCTTTTACAAGTACATCAACATTGGAGGAACATACTTTTAAAATTGTTTAAACTGTACGAAAGGTCCCTCCCTCTCCCTTGTCCCTGGTTTGGAGAAACACATGACTAACTCAGAGTGCTTTTCTGGCAAAGGGGAGTGACATTTGTTGCATGTAGAAGACAGTCAGTGCAAACGAACTGCAGGGAGATTAATACCCTTGGACTACACTGCCATTTGTCAGCAGCCTCTGTTGCTGGCTGTCTGGCTGGCTGGGTGTGTGTGTGTGTGTGTGTGTGTGTGTGTGTGTGTGTGTGTGTGTGTGTGTGTGTGTGTGTATGCACATAATATAAACGGCTAGCGTTTCAGGCAATGTTAAATACTTCTCCACTGTTATGATATAAAGTAAACTATGGAGTCGTGTGGAGGACACTCTTAGAAAAAACGAGTTCCAAAAGGTTTCTTCAGCTGTCCCCATAGGAGAACCCTTTTTGGTTCCAGACAGAACACTTTTTGTGGTTTCAGGTAGAACCTAGGGTTATTCAAAGGGTTCTCCTATGGGGACAGCCGAAGAACCATTCTAGGATCTACATACAGTTGAAGTTGGAAGTTTACATACACCTTAGCCAAATACATTTAAACTCAGTTTTTCACAATTCCTGACATTTAATCAGAGTAAAAATTCCCTGTCTTAGGTCAGTTAGGATCACCACTTTATTTTAAGAATGTAAAATGTCAGACTAACAGTATAGAGAATTATTTATTTCAGCTTTTATTTCTTTCATCACATTCACAGTGGGTCAGAAGTTTACATACACTCAATTAGTATTCGGTAGCATTGCCTTTAAATTGTTTAACTTGGGTCAAACCACAAGCTTCCCACAATAAGTTGGGTGAATTTTGTCCCAGTCCTCCTGACAGAGCTGGTGTAACTGAGTCAGGTTTGTAGGCCTCCTTGCTCGCACACGCTTTTTCAGTTCTGCCCACAAATTTTCTATAGGATTGAGGTCAGGGCTTTGTGATGGCCACTCCAATACCTTGACTTTGTTGTCCTTAAGCCATTTTGCCACAACTTTGGAAGTATGCTTGGGGTCACTGTCCATTTGGAAGACCCATTTGCGACCAAGCTTTAACTTCCTGACTGATGTCTTGAGATGTTGCTTCAATATATCCACATAATTTTCCTTCCTCATGATGCCATCAAATTTTGTGAAGTGCACTAGTCCCTCCTGCAGCAAAGCACCCCCAGAACATGATGCTGCCACCCACCGTGCTTCACGGTTGGGATGGTGTTCTTCGGCTTGCAAGCCTCCCCCTTTTTCCTCCAAACATAATGATGGTCATTATGGCCAAACAGTTCTACTTTTGTTTCATCAGACCAGAGGACGTTTCTCCAAAAAGTACGATCTTTGTCCCCATGTGCAGTAGTCTGGCTTTTTTATGGCGGTTTAGGAGCAGTGGCTTCTACCTTGCTGAGCGGCCTTTCAGGTTATGTCGCAAATAGCTTTTGTACCTTTTGTACATGTTTCCTCCAGCATCTTCACAAGGTCCTTCGCTGTTGTTCTGGGATTGATTTGCACTTTTCGCACCAAAGTACGTTAATCTCTAGAGGACAGAACGCATCTCCTTCCTGAGCGGTATGACGGCTGAGTGGTCCCATGGTGTTTATACTTGCGTACTATTGTTTGTACAGATGAATGTGGTACCTTCAGGCGTTTGGAAATTGCTCCCAAGAATGAACCAGACTTGTGGAGATCTACAATTGTTTTTCTGAGGGCTTGCCTGATTTCTTTTGCTTTTTCCCATGATGTCAAGCAAAGAGGCACTGAGTTTGAAGGTAGGCCTTGAAATACATCCACAGGTACACCTCCAAATGACTCAAATTATGTCAATTAGCCTATCAGAAGCTTCTAAAGCCATGACATAATTTTCTGGAATTTTCCAAACTGTTTAAAGGCACAGTCAACTTAGTGTATATAAACTTCTGACCCACTGGAATTGTGATACAGTAAATTATAAGTGAAATAATCTGTCTGTAAACAATTGTTGGAAAAATTACTTGTGTCATGCACAAAGTAGATGTCCTAACCAACTTGCCAAAACTATAGTTTGTTAACAAGAAATTTGTGGAGCGGTTGAAAAACTAGTTTTTATGACTCCAACCTAAGTGTATGTAAACTTCCGACTTCAACTGTAGCACCTTTTTTTCCTAAGAATGTAGGACAAAGGACAGATATGTCATGAAAAATGAAATGTTGAGGGGAAACTGTTTGAATAAGCAGCAGCAGCAGAAGACACAGTCACAGCCAGCTCATTCTACTAATAGTGATCGACAGATCCACCTCATGTACTCTGTGTTGGGTATTCCCAGTAAATAGGATTCTAGATATTTGTGAACTACTCTCTATCAACAGTAATAGATACATTAAAGATGAACATAAAATAATTGAGAAACATTATTTCCTCTTGAATACTAGTTAAGTGAAGAACAATCTAAATAAAACTGCTACAAATGTAGTAGCAAAAAAGTGAACTGTAAAAATACAAATTGAAGAACTGAAAGGCGCCTAACACCAACTTGACCCCTGTAGCTTTGGTGCTTTCAGAGAACTCCAGTCTCAATGACCCCAGGAAGGCGGAATGTGGTAACAACAACCAATCATAAAGTGGGGCACACTTCTCCGAACTGGGTTAAAGCTGTACACTAGAGGCCACGATCAAAGGCACACGGGGTCTGGAGAGAACATCTGGTCTTCCAGGGGAGTGTGGTCTGCAGCTCACCACTGACAGCCACTCTAAAACCCAGCACAGCTGTCTGTCGCTGCCTCCCTCCATCCTCCTCAGCACATGCTCTCTTGCTTACTCCCTGTGTGACAGATGCTACGGTACTCACTGGAGGGCATGGTGTAGGTATCCTCATCATCTATGATCTCCGCATAGTCGTCTGTCTCTGGGGAAGAAAGAGAGCGACACACGGTGAGCCCAACAGTTTGAGAGAGAGAGATCGAGAGAGGTGAGGATAATGAACAGCAGCATTCTGACTCTTAGCAGGATAGCCCAACATGACAGACAGGAGTTAGGCTAGGCGTTCATTTGTTTAACTACCTCTAGACCTGTACTTAACTTACCTTTAGTACAATAAAGTACTGTCACCAAAACCCCACCATTTCAAAGTTGTTAACCCTTAACAACAACCCCTCTTCCACACATATGACAAACAGCCCAGCTCTGTGATGTGCCTCCCTGTGCGTTCTCCCACCATGTTCCTCAGGTCTGAGCTGTGCTCCAATAGCAGCAGTGGTATTTGAGTGAGGGGAGGAGGGACGAGGAGGAGTTTTTTCCTCCCTAGAGAAATGTTGAGACAGCCCTGCTTTTTGCAGCCTGAGATAAAGAAAAAAAGCTGCTGATAAGTCAAATGATTTGATTTGATTTGACTAAGGACTAGTGTTAAAAAAGCTGTGAAATGCTATGATAGTGTGTCATTATTATTGAAGGAAAAAAAGACTCAAGATAAGGGTTACTCAAAAATGAGTAGAAAACATAGGAAAATCAGAGCACTCTGAAAAGTGTAGAACGTACCCAAATGGACAGAGTGACAGAATAATATGACCCATTCTAACCATAATGAGGACACCACAGATCATTGTAGAAGCCCTATGTTTAATAACACATTAGGAACTGAGGAAAATAAAGTTGATAAGACGTTGAACTTTACCGTCCCCACTTAAATCCCCTGCAAATCCACGTATGTAGCATGCACAGGTTAGAGAAAGAGAGAGAGAGAGAGAGCGAGAGAGGCGAAAAACACAGGTTAGGGCATGTTTATTGGCCCTCTTAGAGAAAGTTTACAGTAAAATAACAAGTTTAAAGGTCAAAACCAAGTTGCAGCCACTTCTTATTAGCTCTCACGGGACTCCCCCAGACATTGATAGGGGTGATGATAGTAAGAGGCTGCCAAGGTAGTAACATACTCAGGTCAAAGAGACACTTCACTGTAAGTAGGTTCACACACACACACACACCCACATGCACACACGCAAGCAAGCAAATGTTAGGGGAAGTGTAACTTCTAAATGTAACTTCAGAGAGCATCTCAGTTAGTTGAACAACATTGGAATTGAGGTCCTGGTGCATTTTTTGTGCTGAGCTGAATTATTTTGTTACATCCCCTGCAGAGAGATTTCATTTTATCAGTGTCATACAAAGTCTGCAGAGATATTTCATTTTATCAGGGTCATACCAAGTCTGCAGAGATAATTCATTTTATCAGGGTCATACCAAGTCTGTTGAGATAATTGATTTTATCAGGGTCATACCAAGTCTGCAGAGATAATTCTTTTTATCAGGGTCATACAAAGTCTGCAGAGATAATTCATTTCATCAGGGTCATACCAAGTCTGTAGAGAGATTTCATTTCATCAGGGTCATACCAAGTCTGTAGAGAGATTTCATTTCATCAGGGTCATACCAAGTCTGTAGAGAGATTTCATTTCATCAGGGTCATACCAAGTCCATGACCACTCAGAGAAGAGAGGAAAACAAACACTTCTAAGATATGGTGCCAATGTTCATCTAAACATTCTGCATCAGAACTTGATCAACTGAACCTCGCACAACCTTATGGTGTCATAATGACAAGGTAATGACAGAGAATGAGACAGATATACAACATGGCAATACATTCAACTACAGTGATGCCTGAGCATATCTGGCATGGGTCTTCGGCACCTTATTCCCTATGTAGTGCAATACTTTCGACCAGGGTCCAAAGTAGTGCACTATATAGGGAATAGGGTGCCATTATATAGGGAATAGGGTGACACAACAAGACTTCTCTCCAGTACCATCATGATCATATGGGAGGGCTCGAGTTTCACACAAGCATCTCTCTATTCGTTCTGAGTGTGCTGTGTCAATAGGACCATATGCACACAGGCCTGTCTGTCCCCTGCTCCACCCTGTTCCACCCTGCTCCATCCACCCTCTCAATCAGCTCTCTATTTGACACTCACCCAGTAGTCATTAACATTCTACTGTGATGCGGGCCAGAGACTGGGGGAAGAGCTCTGTGACATTTAAACTGGAGAGATAGGAAGGAGAGGACACACACACTTGTACAGCTACAGTAACCTTGTGGGGACACACAATTCAGTACCATTCAAAATCCTATTTTCCCTAACCCCTAGTCGTTAGAGCATTGGGCCAGTAACCCAAAGGTTGCTGGATTGAATCCCCTGGCTGACAAGTTAAAAATCTGTCGTTCTGCCCCTGAACAAGGCAGTTAACCCGCTGTTCCCCGGTAGGCCGTCATTGTAAATAAGAATTTGTTCTTAACTGACTTGCCTAGTTAAATAAAGGTTCAATCAAATTAATAATAATAATCCGTACCCTTACCTTAACCCAAAAACACTCATTCTAATCTTAACCCTAAACCCTCTAGAAATGGCATTTGACCTTGTGGGGACCAACAAAATGTCCCCAGTTGGTCAAATGTTTGTTTGTTTACTATTAGTTAAATAGTTAAACGTGTCCACACACACACACACACACACACACACACACACACACACACACACACACACACACACACACACACACACACACACACACACACACACACACACACACACACACACACACACACACACACACACACACACACACACACACACACACACACACACACACACACACACACACACACACACACACACACACACACACACACACACACACCTGTGCCTACTGACACTGTGAAAGTTGATAGATGAGGTGCTGTGGGGTGAGGATGTATTGCCAGAGCCAGACAGTACTTGGCTGGCTGGTGAAATGTAACCTTGGGTGTAATTTGTGCCATTGGCCTGGTCTGGTCCTGATGGTTGATTCATAGTGATGTTTTACAGAGCCGTCTGATAACAGACTGATGGTTGATTCATAGTGATGTTTTACAGAGCCGTCTGATAACAGACTGATGGTTGATTCATAGTGATGTTTTACAAAGCCGTCTGATAACAGACTGATGTTTGATTCATAGTGATGTTTTACAGAGCCGTCTGATAACAGACTGGGATCAGTGAGCAAACTCAAGTTTATTATTGCTGATCGGTTCCTTTGTACATTACTGATTAGTGGGATTTGCTATCTGTTTCAACAAACTTTTATATATATTTTTTTCTTGTATTGTATATTGTTTTATCTGTATTGTTGTTTATCACTTATTTTCTTTGGTGCCAATAAATTAAACCCCCACCAAAATGTGAACCTAAATCTAGGCCAGACTGCACCAGTATATCAGCCAGATAACCAACAAACCACATCACTCTTCTATGTTATGCCCTTACACAACAAAAAAAGATGTTCTCTGGTCTGCCTCAACCGTGTTTGGTGGATGGGGTCACGTCTAAAAAACCTCTTGTTTCTTAAACAATGTTCAAGCTCTGCTGTTGTGATATGTTTGGGACACACCATGATGTCTGCATTTACGTTCTTTCCTTCACACGTGTGACAGTAAAGCTTCAACAAGGATAGAAAAACCTCCTCAGGTAGTTCTGTCGTGGTGCAGCAGTCATAGAACTGTGTCCCCAGCAGGGCACTCTAACGGGACAATGACTAGGGATGTGTCTAAATGACACACTATCTCCTACTGTATAAAGTGCACTACGTTTGACCGGATCCCTATGGGCCCTGGTAAAAAATAGTGCCCTATAAAGGGGATAGGGTCCCATTTGGGACTCAACCTAGGCATCGCCAGATAGGACCAGAAGACTATAACATGTAATGTCGCTAGCTTGTGGTGCCGTATGGTGCTTCAACAGCCCACTAGGATGTGGTGAACATTGTGTAGGAAGAGGGAGCAATATCTACTTTCACTATTCTACTCATACTAAGTGTTCAACTCCACCGGCACATCAGAGTGCTCATATCAAAGTACATGTCAGACATCTAGCTAACTGATGGGCTGTCAATCATCACAAGTATTCTACTGACATCTCTGCATCCTGTCTGTCACCACTGCATGCACCAGTGAACCAGTGAATTATGGGATAGTTAACATGGCAAATACTGATTTCAGTAAAGGCTTCTGTGTGGAAAGTTGTTTTGTTATCATGACAAAGCCCAACAAGACAACGTATCAACAGCTTCACAGTCCCAGTACAATACCAAACCTCATCTGACCCCAAACCTCATCTGAGCCCAAACCCAGAAGATGTGAAAAGAGAAAGAGAGAGCAAGAAGGTCCTACCTGAGACACACGCAACCCTTGTCCGAACCCCCCCATCCAGACGTTTCTCATGGTTGGAGACTCTGTGGAATAAAGGTTTGAACAGATGAATGCTGTACATTTTTGTGTGAAAGGATTGTTTCTCCAGTCACCAGACAACAGAACAGAAAGACAGACTGGCCTGTCCACACTGTGATACTATGACTGGGCTCTGTTATAGACTGTCCCAGGACCATTCCATTCACTGGCAGGGCATGTTTGGCAGGGGTGCTGCAGGGGGGATCCCGATAAGTAGGCCCTTCAGCACTTCCAAGAGGATATGGTTAAAGGGGGGTTGGGGGGTTAGAGGGGCGGGGCGGAGACGGGAACTCTAAACAGGGTCAGAGAAAAAGAAGCAGTAGGAGGGGAGCAAGGCTTGTGTTGGTTTTCAGAGCACCTGACTGGAACCTGATATGCTGCCTGGAAGAAACTTTCCAGATGAGAGAGAGAAAGACAGAGAGGAGAGATAGAGTAGAGAGGAGAGAGAGGAGAGAGAGAGAGGAGAGAGAGGAGAGATAGAGAGGTAAGACGGAGGAGAGATAGAGGAGAGAGAGGAGAGAAATAGAATAGAGAGAGGAGAGAAGGAGGAGAGAGAGAGTAGAGAGAGTAGAGAGAGAGAGAGAGAGGAGAGAAATAGAATAGAGAGAGGAGAGAAGGAGGAGAGAGAGAGTAGAGAGAGTAGAGAGAGGAGAGAGAGAGTAGAGAGAGGAGAGAAATAGAATAGAGAGAGGAGAGAAGGAGGAGAGAGAGAGTAGAGAGAGTAGAGAGAGGAGAGAGAGAGTAGAGAGAGAGAGAGGAGGAGAGAGAGGAGAGAGAGGAGAGAGAGGAGAGAGAGAGGAGAGAGGAGAGAGAGAGAGAGAGTAGAGAGAGGAGAGAGAGAGTAGAGAGAGGGTAGAGAGAGGAGAGAGAGAGACATGTACTTACTTTGGGGTGGACTTTGGGATGGAAGGTAGTGCTCTCTCTCCCTCTGTTGGTGATTGTTAGAGGCAGTTGTAGGGTTAGCAGTAAAGAGACAGTCAATCAACACGATCCATTCTAATGCCCACACTCACACATTCATCATTATTAATATCATTTAATAATATTACACATCAAATATGTAACATTCCTTCATATATGAGCCTAAAGCAGAGAAGAGCCCATAAAAGCCTAAAAGCCTATGCCTTGAATGGATTCTTCTTTCTCTCTTGTGAATTAATTTATGTTTTAAAAAGACGGAATTCATTGAGTGAAATGAATGGTAGTGAAAGCTGTTTCCGGGCAATTTGATTTGTTGAGTTCAGCGTTCCAAATGACTGGAGAAATGGAGTGGACAAATGCAATTGCAATCCCTCAACAGCTCTATAACTGCCTCTCATAAAGCCATCTGTTTATTACTGGAAAAACATTATGCCAATTACAACATTAATACCACATCTATAAAACATATGAAGTCAGGGATGAATGTGGGCTCACTTACTGAAGAATGTGTTTGTTTCATATGATGTTTTACTTTTGGGGTTTTGGGTTTGCTTTTTGTGTATTGTGTAACTGATGTGTATATAGATATGTATTGTGTAATTGATGTGAACATAGATGTGTATTGTGTAATTTCTGTGTATATAGATGTGTATTGTGTAATTGATTTGAATATAGATGTGTATTGTGTAATTGATGGGTATATAGATATGTATTGTGTAATTGATGTGTATATAGATGTGTATTGTGTAATTGATGTGAATATAGATGTGTATTGTGTAATTGATGTGTATATAGACGTGTATTGTGTAATTGATGTGAATATAGATGTGTATTGTGTAATTGATGTGTATATAGACGTGTATTGTGTAATTGATGTGAATATATATGTGTATTGTGAATATAGATGTGTAATTGATGTGTATATAGACGTGTATTGTGTAATTGATGTGAATACATATGTGTATTGGGTAATTGATGTGAATATAGATGTTTATTGTGAATATCGATGTGTATTGTGTAATTGATGTGTATATAGATGTGTATTGGGTAATTGATGTGAATATATATGTGTATTGTGAATATCGATGTGTATTGTGTAATTGATGTGAATATAGATGTGTGTTGGGTAATTGATGTGAATATAGATGTGTATTGTGTAATTGATGTGTGTATAGATGTGTATTGTGTAATTGATGTGAATATAGATGTGTATTGTGAATATAGATGTGTAATTGATGTGAATATAGACGTGTATTGTGTAACTGATGTGAATACGGATGTGTATTGTGTAATTGATGTGTATATAGATGTGTATTGTGAATATATATGTGTAATTGATGTGAATATAGATGTGTATTGTGAATATAGATGTGTAATTGATGTGAATATAGATGTGTATTGTGTAATTGGTGTGAATATAGATGTGTATTGTGTAATTGATGTGAATATAGATGTGTATTGTGAATATATATGTGTAATTGATGTGAATATAGATGTGTATTGTGAATATAGATGTGTAATTGATGTGAATATAGATGTGTATTGTGTAATTGGTGTGAATACAGATGTGTATTGGGTAATTGATGTGAATATGGATGTGTATTGTGTAATTGATGTGTATATAGACGTGCATTGTGTAATTGTTATTTATTGATGTGTTTGACAGGTCGTCATTGGAAATAAGAACGTGTTCTTAATGGACATACCAGCCTCAGTGCAGTGGAGTCTGGAGCTCTTTCCCCCACTGCTCTAACACAGTCAAGTCCATTGTCCACAGTACACAACACAGCAGCATGGCTGTCAGTTTCAACTTCCAGTACATAGAGGAAAAGAGGAATGTTCGCTCACTGTTTTCCAGACATTCCCTCTTTCTCTGTGTCGGGCCTTGTTTTTATCCAGATCCTGTTATTATTGTGGGTGGGTGTAAAACCCCTCCATTCAGTGGAAAGGTGTCAGCAGCAGTGTCAGCGTACCCTTTTGAACGCGGACGATGAAGGACCGGGAGACTTTGTTGACCAGGCGACAGTATCCGTCTATCAGGTCAGCCATGTTCTCTGCTGTGTTCAAAGACGCTGTGGTCACCGTCAGAGGCTGCAGACACACACAGATACACAGATGGACAGACAGACAGACAGACAGAGTCAGACAGTCAGACAGATAGTCAGATAGACAGTCAGATAGACAGACAGATAGTCAGATAGATAGTCAGACAGACAGTCAGACAGTCAGATAGACAGTCAGACAAACACAGTCAGTCAGTCAGTCAGACAGACAGGCAACAAAGAGGCTTCATCAGCATGGCTTCCTCCTCCAGCTGAGCCCTCCCGTTAGGACAAAGCACAGCACATAAAAAGGAGAGAAGTGAGAGGACGAACACACACACAGAAACACATGCACAGTCCATCAAAGAACCCATGCAGGGAGGAGTATGTTTTGCTGGTATTTACTGCTCAGAGTTCCTCATCTGTCAAGCAGCCACAGCGCAGGAAAGAACTTCACTGAGGCCACTGCAGGGCATGTTACTAAATTCGCTCAGACGCAGACGCCTGCACGACGCATACGCACGCACACACACACACGCACACACGCACACACGCACACACACACACGCACACACACACACACACACACACACACACACACACACACACACACACACACACACACACACACACACACACACACACACACACACACACACTACCTCAGGGGCTCCAGCCACATTGAGCAGCAGCATCCCCTGGCGCACCTTGTCCTCCGTGCTGGAGTACTGGATGGTCTGTACCTGGGTGAAGTTGGCCAGATGTGTTGGCTGAACACACGGACAGAACAAAAAGCACAGAATGAAACATCCATGGTGGCAATCATCTTCCTGGCTAGCCTGAACGCACTGAACGACTGAATAACACCTGAATTGGGTAGGAAATACAATTCTACAAAATGTACAGAAGAATGTGAATAAAAGGTGAATAAAGGAAAGCCTTGATAACTCAGCAGTACTCACAGTTGATCCTTTGTCTGTCAGGTAGCTGATGCCCTCCTCAGGTCCAATGGCAAGCTCCACTGAGATAATCCAACTAGACTAGAAGACAGACAGAGAGATGGACACAGATACATGCAGGACAGACAGCCAGAGAGATGGACACAGAGACAGGCAGGAGAGACAGACAGACAGAGCAATGGACAGACAGACAGAAAGACAGATGAAAGAAGCGACAGTGTTTGTCATGCCCAGCAGGTGTCACTGTGAAACATGTCATGAAGGCTACTGAGCTGAGCTCTTCCTATCTGGAACCTGCCAGCCAGGGTTTCCCTGAGGACAGCCAACCGTTATCACAGTGGGATAGTGAAATGTCTATCACTAGCCTACTTACCCCAAGGGCACATTTAAAACATTCCTTGTCGAATCTGTAAATGGGAGACAGGATCTCAAAAAACTTGTGAATGCTCTGTTCATCGTTTAGGTTGGCAAATTGTTTGAAGGTCTGCTGGATCAGTTTCCTTAGTGGTTTAGCCTTGGAGAGTAGAGAGAGAGAGATACAAAGGGTAAGGACTCCTACATGTCATGGTAAAAAGAAAGTTACTAACAACAAATAAAGACTGAGGGTAGGATAAAGTGAACATCCTTATCAATAATAAGGCTACACCTACAAATACTGATGACCAAAACATCCTCAACAGAACTAAATGATCATACAGTCAACTCACAGCATTACTGTTCCTTAGATTCATCAGCATCCTATCAGATGACTCAGACACATCCACAGCAGGAGCCTCTGACACCACAGCCCAATAATGAGTCATGACAATAAGATCAGCTCCATCCTGTGAAAGCAGAAACTCTATCTGTCTCTGCCACCCTCTCCTCCCATCACTCCCACTAATTACAAGCATTCCAAAGAAAAATGCCAAACAAATCACAAATCTATGCTTTGAAATTCAAAAAGTGGAAAAGACAAATAGCTGAATCTAATCTGATTTTCTAGGATGCAGACACTTCATTTGATCCTTGAAAGCATTTACATGAATCTGAAATGGGTTAAAAAACAACATGTTCTAATTATGCAAATATTAACTTGGAGGAGCATCATTATGAACCGCCTAATTGGATAACAACAATCAAGGTAATTAGTCACATGATGAGTTCTGGGATCCTATATGAGTGCTCTCCTGTGCACATCTCTGCACAACAAATTCATCTCTGTCAGTCTGCTCAGCTAGTGTACAAGCCTACTGAGTGAACCATCCATTTTCAGTTGCGTCTCGGTATCATTCATGGTGTTTCATAATTCAAAGCCTGACACCACTTAGTCTCAGTTGCTGTGTCTTACACATACAGATGTAGGATCTTCGTTTGACCAGTATTGCCAAAGCAAAATAATCCTGCAGCAACAGGATTTGAACGTTTAGTCCACAATGTTGCTTGATCGGTGGTAAGGCTTTTAGCTGGCCCAAATTAGGCTACATGAAAAGTGCAACACTGTTCATATAAATGTATGTTTTCAAAACTGACCGCTTTCCCAAAAACTTACATAAAAACTTAGTCTACTTCTCTGCTATTTAAATCTGAAATCAAAATAGAAATATATTCTACCAACCAAATTATAGTACTGGGGAGGCATACAGCTCACCCCAACTCATTAAACTAACCCGCTATAACAACTAACCAACCAAATTAGCAACCCCACTTACAATAGCTAACCCATGGCCTACCTATCTAAAACATTCACTTTTACTACTGCAATGTACCGTTACTAGTACTTCTGGCTACTTACCACTACTACTACCTAGTCTCCCACTGAAGGCTAGTATCTACCATGTATAAAACAGTCCCTCCCTCTTCTACACCAGCCTACATTCTTCAACACCAACTAACTTTAAACTTCTTCCATTAGATACACCATCATATTTCTTTCCCCAAAAAATAACCTAAAAGTCCTATTGAGTAAAAGTAGTAGTCTGAGTGTAGTTATTTGTGATGAAACGTGATCTAACTGCCCCACACTCCAAACCAATAAGGTTGATATAGTAGTCAGACCTGATATTTTATTATAATTAACTTTGACTCTATGTCACTGCTTCGCTTAAGAACAACGTTTTAAACTTCTTCGACTACAACAAATGTTTCTTCATGGAAAATGACCATCTAGTTTCTCTTGTGTTTTTTCTTCTAATTTAAACTGCATGGTTGGGAAAGAGCTTGTCAGTAAGCATTCTACTGTAAGGTCTACACCTGTTGTATTCAGCGCATGTGACAAATACTATTTGATTTGAAGGCACAATGCTCTATTACAGGGATAGGCAACTTTGATTGGGGTGGGAGCCACAAAAAAAAATCGGAACTCAGCATGTAGGGCCGCAGTGGCTCACGGGTCTGCGTACCCTCATCCATACAAACACATGCAGTCAGAGCCGGCCCTAGACTTTTGGGGGCCCTAATTGACATTTCTAAGCTTTAGAGTGGTCGGTAATTCGACCATGATTACTACAAGTTTAGATAGCTGGCTAGACTAACTTACCAATCTAAAAAGGTTAGTGGACATGGGCTAATTGATTGACTGTCAGTGACTGACATAACAAGAGAATAACTGCTGATGCACAACCACAATTAGAACTTGCACATAGTTTTTTCTACTATTCTAACTCTCAACAGTAAATTGAGACCCCGATTTCTTTTCTTCTTTTGTTTTGGGAAATGGATCCGCGGGCCTACAAAAGCTTCCTGAGACCAACTGACTAGCGTTTTGCAAAGAGCAAGACACACAAACTAATAGCACAGAACAGAAAACATGTCGATTCATATTAATGTGAGTGTAGCACCTATTTCTCAATGCCAGAAACACATTTAATAGTGATTTAGAGCACCAGAAGAAAACATTCCAAATTACAAACTCTTAAATCAATTTTAATAATATTGTAATGTTGTTCTAAAAGTTGGGCCTGAGGTTTTCTCCTAATCAGCTCTATCTTCTGAAACAATCCAATAACGCCCCACAGTCAGGGTCACATGGTGGGGAAATACAGCCAAGCTCAGCCTTCGTGTCCTCCTGGAGCATGGAGTACTATCACGGTCTCCAGTGAGCATGGAAGTGAACCGGGTAAGGGGTACGATCTTTGTACGTATGTAACTTTCTCACACATCATTATTCACGATTCATTCACGATTATCCATAATCATGGTAGTATCCACAATCACAGAGAAGTGTTTAGAAACAGAAATATTCTATTCTTATTTACAATAAAAGTATTTACAATACTATTCATTTCTATTGGGCACAAAATGATCTGAAACACAACCAAAGCAAACTGTGAATGCATCCAACACGTTTGTAGAGTCACAAGCTTGATGTAGTCATTGCGTGCTAGGAATATGGGAACTAATACACAACTTCTGACTACTTTAATAAACTTATAAATTGTCACGTCCAGGCCTGAGAAGACAGGCTGGCGTGTTTAGTTTTTGTTTTGGTGTAGGGTTTTTTCTGTTCTAGGTTATCTATTTCTATGTTGGGGTAATGGTTCCCAATTAGAGGCAGCTGAGTGTCATTACCTCTAATTGGGAACCATATATATGTTTGTAGTTTGCACTAGGGGTTTGTGGGTTATTGTTTGGTCATAGCTTTGTTTGTGTTACATGTTATGGTCAACGTTACGATCTTCGTTTGTTTTGTTGTTTTTGTCCCGGTTACGTTCGTTAATAAAAGATGTATACTGGATGCCTCGCTGTGCCTTGGTCTGTCCTTCAAGGAGATCGTGACATAAATACATTTGTCCAAATACTTTTTGATCCCTAAAATGAAAAGACTATGTAGAAAAAGTGGATGAATACCCTAAAGCTGACAGTCTGCACTTTAACCTTATAGACATTGTATCATTTCAAATCCAAAGTGCTGGAGTCCAGAGCCAGAGCCAAACCAACAAACAATGTGTCACTGTCCAGTAACGAAGTCGTCCTGAATACATCTGACCTGTTTCCCACCCTGGTCATAGGCCTATAGCCATGTCAAAATACGCATCATTTCAGGAAATTAGGTTTAAAACAGTAAACATTTCATGGGGGAAATGTGTTTAATAAAAAATACAAATAAAAGTTTTAAAACCTAGACAGACACAGTATTAGATATTAGTCCTTTCCACTCCTGGTGATTTCTGCACTGTCATCTGCTTTGTTAATGTTGGCCTCAGATTCTAAAAAGCAGGAAGGGATTGGGGTGAAGGTGCAATCTGTGTAAAGTATGTCAGCACGACTCAGCAGCCAATCACGTAATCCGTTGTTCACTTCTGTTCCAGTACAGTAAGTTCCAACACACACCCTTATCTCTGTAAACATCTGCATCAGACACACTCACACACACAGTCAGGCAGGCAACAGAGACAGACAGCAACACAGAGAGAAGGAAAACACAGATAGATAGGTGGGTTAAAGAAGAAACAACAACAACAAAGGTTAAGTATGTAAACACGGTTATGTGAGCTATTGGCTCACTCCAATATGGTATCCTTCTGCGCCGCAGGATACATTCCAAGTAAGGATTTTCAGGTTAGTCCAGGGGTCAATTCCAATTTAATTAGAAATGCCAATTCCATTCTTGAATTCACTCAAGTGGACATTTTTTGTTTAATGACATTTTTTTAATATTTTTTTCTTTTCAGTTATGGAATTGAATTGAAATTAGACAGTTTGCATTTTTTTTTTATTGGAATTGAATTACAATTCTAAAAACCCTTTCATCTTTGGAATTGAATATTTTTACATTTCCCAGTTCATGGAATTAATGCACATAGTATCAAAATGTTCTGTAGGATTTGGATTTAATAATCTACGCTCTTAGAAAAAATGTTTCCAAAAGGGTTCTTTGGCTGTCCCCGTCGAATAATCCTTTTTGGTTACAGGTAGAACTATTTTGGGTTCCCTGGGGAAAGGGTTCTACATGGAACCCAGTAGGGTTCTACTTGGAACCAAAAATAGGTATTTTCAGGGTTCTCCTTTGGGGACAACCAGAGAAACCTTTTAGGTTCTAGATAGCACCTTTTTTTTATAAGAGAGTATTCCTATATTTCCAGTATAGCTACTGTTGGCTGTCTGAACAGTGACATGATGAGCTTGAAAGCCTGAGGGAATTGAATTTGAATTTGTGGAATTGTTGGGGGTAATATTGAATTGGGAATTCAATTCTTGGAATTTACCAAACATTGGAATTTTGAGGAATTTAATTATCTCCAAATTAAAAAACGGACCTGAATTTTGAATTGAATTAAATGTAATTTACAGGGAGAGAGAATTTAATTAGAATTGAATTTGTAGAATTAACCACAACCATGGTACTGCAGCTGCCCCCCTTAAATAGCTGCCGTGGCACTACTTCCAACTCGTGTCCTTTTTCGAGGTGCCGTAGATCACCGACAAAAAGGATAGGAGTAATCCAATACCTCCCATAACCGTGGTTACATACTGTACGTAGACTTTGTTATGTAGCACTATATTGGATCACTCCAATATGGTATCACAGTAGCAGATTAATCAGTGAATTAGTCTTTGGCCAGAAAAAGAGCAAAGTCCAGTCCGGACTGAGCTCAGAGCAGTCATGGTTGCTGTGTCCCTACAAGAGGAAGAACACTCCTCCTGACCACATAGGTGGGTCAACATGTGCTAGACAGCACCCAACTGGCCGAGGCACAAACGTCAGAGAGGGGAACTCCTTTGAGCAGAGCCATAGAGGTAGTAACTCCTCCAAAAGAACGCGCCACCACAGCAAAAGGCAAAGGCCTGCCGGCCAGCCGAAATGCTGCATTAACAACATGAGTCTGTTCGGATAGGCTCTGGCCCAGAACTCTCTTACCCTAGCAAACGAAAGCCGATAAAACCTTTTGCATTGGCTGTGTCTGTGAAATTAAGTGTCCATTGCCCCAGCCGAGCACAACACGCTGGGGGAAGCCCCTAGTTCACCAGCAATAGCTCGAGAAGCGTATGTGGACAACTGTAATGGCCGGTTCACACATCACTCAGACAGAACCCTTGTCCAGAATGAGGGGTTAGGATGGAGGTCGACACTCCTTTCATCTGAACCCATTCAGAAATATTCAGTCAACCAGGGCTTCAACACCAGAAGACCCGGAGACATAAGCACCAGAACTGATGCGGTACCGGCAATGGAATTGGAGTTCGTAGCCCTCCAGAAATATATTCAGTACCCATGGGGGCTACACCTGTCTCTCTCAGTTTGCTCTTTGGAACTGTGAGAGGCTGCCAAGGCCGGCAGCAAGCACGTCAAATCAAATGAAAGTGTATTGGCCACGTACACAGTTTAGATGATGTTATAGCGGGTGCAGAAAATGCTGTAGGACAGGGAGAAAGCACATCTTAGCCAACCTTGAGCTTCTCAAGGTTTGATGCAGTCAAGACAGGTACTACGTAATCATATTGGATGATAAACAACTTAGTTATGACAAGTTAGAAGTTAGTCTACTTGCGCAAGTCAGCTCGGTTGGTTGCTGCCTCTCCTTCCCTTCTTTTTGCTCCCGTTTCACTCGCTCACAGTACACTCACCACAGGGCCCCGCCTCTTCCTCGCACGGCCCCTCCTCCGCCTGCTCTCCCTCACGCTTTTTCAGCTCTGGTGAATAAAGTAGCTTACAAATGGACTTTTCTGCTGCTTCCCTTACTCTGATCCGACCACGTCTTACGGAATGGGTCTCTTGTCTACATTGAAAAATTTATTTATGCATATTTGTCCGGGTGGGAAAGCCCAAGGTCCATTTCGGAACGGGTCCAACCTTTTAGACCTCTACTTGAGGCCCAACATAACAATCCCTGTCACAAAACACAATGCCAGGAACATTATGAATGATGTCACAGAAACTGGACTTGGGCCACAAATAGGATGCTAAAATTAACTACAGTAACGGTTGGAATTTCATTTTTCCGCTGTATCATACCCAAAACCGAACCGTGACGCCAAAACCACAATATGTACTGAACCGTGGGTTTAGCGAACCGTTACTCCCATAGTAAATACTGTATATTAACTATGTCCAGTATATAAATACCCGGTGTGTATAAACACTAACAAAAAATGCAATGTACAGTAGTAATTATATTAGAATGATAACATGTCAAAAGTCCAGCGTATAAATACACAGTGTGAAAAACAGTATAAAAGCAAGTGTCCAGTGTTTAATGTCTCTATGCATGGGACAGCAGCATTGGCTGTGTGTGTGTCAGGATGACTGCTGGGCTCCACCTTCTGAGACGCAGGCCGCTGCCTGTGGGCAGAGACACCTTGCCTTCCTCACAGCGAAACACCATACTGGACATGGTAGTTTCTCTCTGTGTAACAGCGGCAGTGTAACGAGCTGTATGTGAGTTCCTAAGGGAAAAGAGGATGGGGGGTGGAGGGGGACAACAGAGCACCCAGATGGAGAGATTAGCTAGCTGCTCCAAGCTATTGAATAGCTGTGGGTATGCGTCTGCCCTATACACTAAGATACAGCTCTTACCTAGCGAATCCTCTCAGGAATGCGCAGAGAAAGAGAAGAGGTGGAAGTAGTGCCGCTGCAGCTATTTAAAGGGGTGGGGGGGGCAGCCGCAGCAATACCCGGTACACAGGACTAATCAGAAAGTCTTTACTCTGAATGTATCCAAGAAGAGACATTGAGACATTGTTGTTGTTTGTTTTGCAGGCTGGAACAATGGAGATGTGTAGTAGCGTGGTGTTGGGAGGCCTGGTGTTGTTGCTTCTACGGTGGTTGTTCAGGCTGAGGAGACAGAGACATGTCCATCTACCCCCAGGACCCTGCGCCCTGCCGCTGCTAGGCAACCTGCATCAGATTGACAAACAGGCCCCCTTCAAGACCCTCACCAAGTGGAGTGGTGTGTATGGGCCAGTGATGACAGTGTATCTGGGGCCCCAGCGAGCCGTGGTGCTGGTGGGGTACGAGGCAGTCAAGGAGGCTCTGGTGGACCAGGCTGAGGACTTCACAGGACGAGCTCCTGTCCCATTCCTGGTCCTAGTTACCAGGGGATACGGCCTGGCCATCAGTAATGGGGAGTGTTGGCGCCAGCTGCGTCGTTTCACCCTGACCACGCTGAGAGACTTTGGGATGGGCCGTAAGAGGATGGAGGAGTGGATACAGGAGGAGAGCCAACACCTCATAGACAGTCTGGACAGCACTAAAACCATGCCCTTCGATCCTCATCCATTCCTGAGTCGCACCGTGTCAAACGTCATCTGCTCCCTCGTGTTCGGCCAGCGCTTCGACTATGACGATGGCAACTTCCTGCACTTGCTCAACATCCTCACAGCCGTACTGCGCTTTGGAAGCAGCCCCTGCGGACAGCTGTACAACATTTTCCCCTGGCTGATGGAACGCCTGCCTGGTCGGCAGCAAGTCGTGTTCGGCCAGATGGACGAGCTGAGAGGCTTCGTGATGAAAAAGATCCACGAGCACCAGGAGACCATTGACCCAGGCAACCCTAGAGACTTCACAGACTGCTTCCTCACTAGACTCAACCAGGAGAAGGATGTGTCCTCCTCTGAGTTCCATTATGAGAACCTGGTGTCCACAGTGTTGGACCTCTTCCTGGCAGGAACAGAGACCACCAGCACCACTCTCAGATACGCCTTCATGTTGCTCCTCAAATACCCCAACATTCAGGAGCATGTTCAGCAGGAGATCGACACAGTGATTGGCCGACAGCGCGTCCCTCAGATGGAGGACAGGAAATCCCTCCCCTTCACAGAAGCGGTCATCCACGAGGTGCATCGCTTCCTGGACATCGTCCCATTGAACCTCCCGCACTATGCCACCAAGAATATCTCATTCAGAGGGTACACTATCCCTCAGGGCACCGTGATCCTTCCCATGTTGCACTCTGTTCTGAGAGACCAGGACCACTGGGCCACGCCCACAACCTTCAATCCAAATCACTTCCTTGATCAGAACGGAAACTTCCAGAAGAACCCCGCCTTCTTGGCTTTCTCTGCAGGTAAGCGTGCCTGTGTGGGAGAGTCTCTGGCTCGTATGGAGATATTTCTGTTCCTGGTGTCTCTGCTGCAACATTTTTCCTTCTCCTGCCCTGGAGGACCTGACAGCATTGACCTCAGCCCAGAGTTCAGCAGTTTCACTAACGTGCCGCGTCACTACCAGCTCATCGCTACCCCCCGCTAACCAGGAGGGGAATTGCAGCTGAACCACAGGATGAGCACTCAGGAGGAAGAGTAGAGATGAGGGAGGGAGGAGGGACAGCACAGGAGGTTGGTTCCCATGTGTCTGATGCCATTCCATAAGCTTGTTCCAGCCATTATTATTATGAGCCTTTCTCCCCTCAGCAGCCTCCACTGAGGGACAGGTGTCTGTGTTTTGTTTTGTTTTTCATGACAATGTGATGCTTTGTGATGCTTTGTGATGCGTGTCCTTTAACAACGAATGCTTTTGTCTGGTCAGTATAGGTGGATCAGGAGAAACTCAGGGTGTACCAGACAGTAATGTAATGTGTAATTTGATGAAAATTGGAGACCCATTTTTCAGGCCGGCTGTCAGTCAGGGGGTCTAGGTACCAATGTATCTTTCATTTTATCAGTTTCTTTGTGCCTCAGCAACTAAGTCAATGTGTATGAGGCAGCACTGCCGCAAAAAAATATGGCTCTTAGATGGCAATCACCTCACTCTCTACCAACTCACCAGTGGATACAGTTACTGTTAGAAGTTATAGCATCATTAGACTTATCGACAGAGAGAATGAATGATCCTAGTCAACAGTGCTGAGCGATTAGTGCTTTTTGAGGTCAGTTCGGTTTCGGTTCCATATTTTTTTTTTAGCACGGTAAAAAAAGGTTTTAACATTAAATGCATTATGTGGGTTGAATGATGTAACACAGAATAAAACAATTCAAAGTCCCATGATGGTAGTGACTACCCATTACTGCGGATCACTTACTAACCATCATTTATTCACAGTACTTCACTTTAATAAAACATTTCAGTTGTTGTGTATATTACATTTGTTTTATTTTATGACTTTATGACTTAATTCTAAGTCATCATCTCATCTGTATAGAGCTGCTGACTATGCTGTCTGACAACATCACTATTTTAGTAGTTCTTCAAAGTAAATAAGGCATACTTTTAGGACTGCTGAACACCAACGATCAATCACTTAGATTATGTATTTTCACGTAGAGATACAGTATATGTATCAGGATGGCTGTATGTCCTAGGAGTGGTGGACCATTCTTGATACACACGGGAAACTGTTGAGCGTGAAAACCCCAGCAGCTTTGCAGTTCTTGACACAAACCGATGCGCCGGGCACCTATTATCATACCCCGTTCAAAGGCACTTAAATATTTTGTCAAGGTCATTACATTTTGTCAAGTCGGTTATTGTCATGCAAAAGACTGCCGGTCTCACGGTAATTGACAGTTCATTAACATAAACAAGTTGTTGTGTGCCTTTGGAACATCTACATTTAAAAAGTCTAATAAAATCAATGTATTATACACCATCACAATAAATCTATGATTTATTATAGTCAGGTCTAAAGAAACATTAGGATCTGAGTAAAAAGTATTTCAGAAGAACACAATATGAGTTGTTCATTTAGCTGACAAGATATGCTTAGAAGTCCCATGCCATTATTTTATATATGATTTAACAGGTAGAAGAATATAATTGAAAATAAAGAAGAGCCACACACTCTAGGAGCTCAGATGCAAAAAATATTTTATGTCCAACGTTTCGACAGGCAAGCTGTCTTCATCAGGGTATAATCACAAACACTGCGGGTGACTCGTTTATATAGTGTCAAAGGACACACACAGGTGTCTGTAATCATGGCCAAGTGTGGCCTAATATCATTGGTTAATTCTCAAATATTAAAATGGCATACAAAGAACATACAAAAAACAAATGGATAGCATACGATCATAGATTAGATTTAGGCTACATAAGCCTACAAACAATCACAATGGCAAAGTCACAATCACAAGAATGGTTTCAGATCAAAGTCTATGTTGAGACCGAAGGGAGCGAGGGTCTTTAAATTAAAGATCCAGGCAGCCTCTTGTTTTAACAATAAATTGTCGAGGTCACCCCCTCTCCTAGGGAGGGTGACATGTTCAATGCCAATATAACACAGAGACGAAATCGAGTGGTTTGCTTCCAAAAAATGGGCCGCAACTGGGTAAGTCAAGTTTTTGCACCTAATGGTGCTACGATGCTCCGAGATACGTACTTTTAATTCACGCTTTGTTTTACCCACAATTTTTACCACAAGGACAAGTTAGAAGATAAATAACTGCCTTAGTGGAGCACGTAATAACACCTTTGATTGGGATCTGTTTCCCTGTTTGGGGGTGTTTGAAGGATCTACATTTATAAGTGCCATTGCATTGAGCACAGCCATTACACTTGTAATTTCCATCCAGTAGGGGCACAAATATACGTTGTTCAGGAATATCTTGGGGTGGTAAATCAGAGTTTACCAATTGGTCTCTGAGATTTCTGCCCTGCGAGAATACGACCAAGGGAAGGTCGAAAACACATTACTGAAACTATCATCGGATTTTAGAATGTGCCAATGCTTGTGAACGATTCCCTTAATTTGTTCAGAGCACTTTGAATAGCGGGTGGTTAGAACGCAAGAATGCTTCTTACTGAGACTGACCTTGAAAAAGGTCATGTCTCGTCTTGTTTTGAATTTTCTCAATGGCAATATTAATCTGATCATTTTTGTACCCCCTCTCCTTGAACTTTCTTTGCGTCTCAGCCATATTTCTGTCAAAATCTGATTTCCATTTGCAAATTCTTTTGATTCGACAGAATTGGCTGTAGGGCAAACTATTTTTCAATGGAAGTGGGTGACAACTGTCAGCCCTCAACAAACTGTTACGATCAGTAGGTTTCCTGTAAAGATCAGTGTATAGAACATTATTTTCACACGAGATCAGAAGATCAAGAAAACTGATTTGACGTATATCAGATTGCATTGTAAATCTCAAATGTTCAGAACAGGAGTTAAGAAAAGCATAAGAATATAATTGAACTTAGCTGAATAAAATAGAAAGGATATTTTTTCCCATTCTGGAGCTATTACGCATTTGAAGTGGCTTTAGTCGTGAATGATACAAAACTAGAATGTCTTAGAAATCAAAACATATATGGGCTGCATGATGCGAATATAGGCTATTGATGATTTGAGAAAGTCAAAAAAATGAAGGTTGTGCTCCATTCCTTACCTCAGGCTGCACAGCTGTTCTCTCATCAAGTCATCATATTTTCACCCAGCAGACTATTCTCAATTTAATCTGGTCTTTACTAATATGTCAAATTAGTTTAGATTTAGAATGGTCCATTATCAAATGGGCAGGAACAGAGGCAGGGGAAAAAAGACATGTAATCCGTATGCACTCTAATAGCAAATGGAGGCCGCGCACTCGCGACAGTCAGTCTGTCAATGATGCCGGATAACTTACTTGGGTTTTATAGCAGAGCTGTGCTTCATATGAGCAGCTGTGAAATAAATTTAAGAACACATATTTCACTCCACATATCAACTACTGTTTGAGGAGCATGCAGCCTCCCACTGTGCTACAGGTGATATTCTGCCCAAACTCTGTATGCCATGGCCTCTCTAACCCTGTTCCTGCAGCTACCCAGTGCTTACATTTGGGAAACCAAGTGAAATCTCTTCAGGAACATCGATAGTAACATGTTTTCGCAACGAAACATATTTCACTAAATTGTTGACAGCCCCTCTGCACGCTTGAGAGAGGAATGAAGGAGAAAGAGGAGGAGATGGAAACGCACGGTGCTGAGATATTCTGTATAGCTAAAGGTAATGTGTCACCCAATTAATTATGAAAAAAACAAACAAAAAAAATCGCTATTATTAGGCTATTCCAAATCATACAAAAATGTGCTATAATCGTAAACTAACTGGAAGCCACTCTGCACAATCAATGAACCAACAGCATGGCTTAGGGCTTATACGTTCTCTCCCAGACTCATGGATAGAAATGTTGGAGCGTAGCATAAGGTAACCAGTCCATCCAGTATGCATAATGATACAGTCCACACTCAAAGGTCATTACTCAAATGTGTTTAATTTTGGAGTATAGGCTAAACCATTTATATACCAAAGATCTTAAATCAGTTTTGTTTCATGTTTTTCTGCCATGTGTAATTTGCGGTAGGCAATGTATTGTATAACAGCACAATCATAATTTTATTCTGTTTTTTATTTCAGGCTTGGGCTCATAAACCTCAGAATCAGATTACGCATATGCATAATATCTATGCATATGCATAAGCTCTAATAAGCATATGGGTGTTCTGAATTAATCATCACATTAAAAAGCATTGTAAATTTCGTTGCATTAGGCTTTGAAACAACATCCACAACGACCATGTTTTACACTCAGTTTCAACCTGCTTTTGCACTTCTTTCTTCAAATTGATGATCATGATACTGTTTTGATGATCAGTGTTTGATGTGATTTTCCATTGCATTTGCATTTGCATTGATGTCAGAGTGGTTAGAGGGACAGTAGAGCCCAGAGTACCAGACCGTTAGGACCTGATGGAGGGACAACAGAGCCCTGAGTACCAGACCATTAGGACCTGATGGAGGGACAATAATGCCCTGAGTACCAGGCCATTAGGACCTGATGGAGGGACAATAATGCCCTGAGTACCAGGCCATTAGGACCTGAAGGAGGGACAATAATGCCCTGAGTACCAGGCCATTAGGACCTGATGGGGGGACAATAGAGCCCTGAGTACCAGGCCATTAGGACCTGATGGAGGGACAATAGAGCCCTGAGTACCAGGCCATTAGGACATGATGGAGGGACAGTAGATCCCTGAGTACCAGGCCATTAGGACCTGATGGAGGGACAGTAGAGCCCTGAGTACAAGGCCATTAGGACCTGATGGAGGGACAGTAGAGCCCTGAGTACCAGGCCATTAGGACCTGATGGAGCGACAGTAGAGCCCTGAGTACCAGACCATTAGGACCTGATGGTTGTTAGGGTACTACCGATGCAAGTCCTAGGGCATAAAAGGAAATTACCACCTTCATTCATAGGATAGGTTGGTAGTACCCATGTAGTAAGTATACTGTAACAGAAATAAGGCCATGCATATACAAAAAATAATCATCCTCCCTCATCTTAAACGAAACCGACCGCCACTGGAACCAAAGTGTTGGTCAGTGTTTCCCAGGGAACCCTAATTACATTTTATATATGATGTTATATTTAGACAAAGATATAAAGAATATAGGCTCTTTACAACACCCTGATTTACAGCACTGCTAGCTAGTAGCAATCTGTATTAGAGATCATGTTTGCTTAGCCCTAGCTCCGTGCATTAGCTAAATGGCTTTTAGCTAGTTAGCAATTAGCATTAATTTAGGCATATGCCAGCTTCCTAAGACCAACTGACTAGCGCTTTGCAGAGAGCAACACACACAAACAAATAGTACAGAACAGAAAACACATGGATTCATATCAAGAAGCAACGTGGAAAGAGGTATCCTTCTTGTTTTGGAAGAATCTGTTGAGTGCATGCCTTGATAGCATGCTGAGAGAATGTAAACAGCGAGGAACCACAGATTTTCTAATCCCAGAGGCCCAACATCGCGGTTTGGGTTTTTCTCAAAATCTAAAGGCAAAACCTAATTTGACAAACTGACATGTTTTCATTTTCATAAAAAACAACTCTATATTGAAGAATTGCCTTTGATTTGATGACCTGCACATGCGAAGTTCGGCGCGACATTACATGTTTCTGCACATGAGCTAAGCTAGATAATGTCGCCACGACATCACCTACAAGCGTGATCTGGGATTTCTATTGGAGAAGCAGTTGCTAGGCCTTTTTATTTACACTCTCTTTGGAGGAACTGTGCTGCCTGCTTGAGTGACAGGGGTTGGGTTTGGTGTGCTGGAAGCAAGCATCCATGGGAGGGAGAGGCAGGCATTTTTGGCAGTGCACAAGGAGGGAGAGAGAGTGTGAGAGGCTTGCTCATGCCAGCAGCCGGGCACAGCGGCAGGGACAACACTTTTATTATAGAAGTCATGAGGGTAATGCACTTTACTGTTTGACAAATTCATGGTTTTATTTGCCAAAAAAATAAGATTTTGATTGAGGTGACCAGGTAAAATGTGCAGAACGCACCAGTGCGACTAATAATACATTTAACTCGTACAGCCAAGTCAAAGGGTCGCAGTCTGGAGCCCTGTAAGGGCAGACACAGAAACAGAGAGGATGAAGGATGAAGAGAGAGCCTGACCATTCCACCGGAACGGTTTCCAACAGGACTGTGAGGTTTGGGCAGAACTGGGACACCTATTCTCTGGGGTAAGACTATGAGGAGCAGCCACCCAGCCAGCCAGGTGATGACACTGATTCAATCTGAACAATGGCATCTCCCTGTTTGCAGAGGCCTATGTTAGAACCCCCAGGATGGGAGATGGGAGCAAAGAAGGTCTTCTTACCTTCACAGAGTCCAGCAAACTCTTGGGGAAGAATCTTCGTAAACCCACATCTTTTCTGCAGAGGACAGAGCAGAAAGAGTACTGCATTACAGCATTGATCAACAAGAATATGTGCTCATTACACCACAACGAGGTGAATGAATCATGTATAACCAGAGTAGAGATGTTTTATTTATATAAAATTAATATTTATTTTAGCCATTTTCATTGTCACTGACTCTCTATCAAGCCTGGCATGTGAAAACACTACTTCTAAAATTATTTTTTTAAATGGAGAGTTATTTAAAAAGAGATTAAAACAGCATAATTCCCTCTTAAAGCACCACTCTGTTTTCAGTTGGCTCCAGATAGAGCACCTGTCAGCTGGTAGATGGCAACAGGACTGAGGCCATTTCCATAGCTATCTACTGAGTAGTCAACGCCACACACTCACCACCCCTCCATAGCCCTATCATTTGGTTAAGAGCCAGCCAGCGGTCTCTCTCTGTATAGGCCAAGTACACAGTCTGGCCTAGATATAACATCACCATTCACCCAGGCAGTTTGGCTGACTAATTTCCGAGCGTGGTGGAGTGGTGTTGTTCTGGCTGTGCAACACACAGTCAGTCAGAAAATACATACTAACGCAAATATGTGGAACATAAAGACACCAATGGCCTTTTGCCTCCACCACCGTGCTCCAATGAGGAACACAACTCTAGCTCCTGATATAGGCTGCATCCCAAATGGCACAGTATTCCCTATAGTGCATTACATAGTGAGACAAAAGTAGCACACTATGTAAGGAATAGTGTGCCACTTGGGACGTACAGTAGCCATAGCCTACACGCTGTGGCTGACAGGGCAAATCTTCAGATTGCATCTATTTGTTGTGAATAAGCCAGAGCGTTTTAAATGCTTCGCAGATATGAAACAAACAGACAATCATAATATCAGTCAAAATCATAAAATTCCCAGGTTGTGCTACAAAATTTACTTTCGAAGAGGTTTTAAAAATAGGTTATATTTGACTCAGCGTTCCATGACGTACACTAAGGCATTGTTGGCAGAATAGATGGATGCAGTTCAATGCAAGATTAATATAATTCACCAATACATTTCAGAAAATATTGCTATAAGGTTGTAAATCACAGCTGGCCTGGTACATTGTTTGCTGCTTCCATTCGGGTTACACTGACTTTTCCCCCTCATATCGTTTTTCAGTGGCTATACTGTACACAGTTATTTATTTAGCTAACCAGAACTTGAATGACTGTTATCCAGTTAGCTAGCATATCTCGTGTTCGCAAATTTACTCTGGCTATCTAGCTAGCTACTCCGATTTCAGAGCACTCTCGTTTGAGTGTGCCAGAGCGCAGAATAACTGATGAATTAATGACCGCCCAATACCTTCTGAATATGACCGGTGTCAGTAAACATTACAAAGAAGTAATAGTTAGTCACAAACGCTGCTAGGGCGAGTAAACCAACTCTGCTAGAGTGAGTAAAACAGTCAGAGTGAGGTGTTCTCTCATGTGTCTCTAAGTAGCTAGCTAGCAAGCTAGCCAACTTCAGCCAGTTAGATTTGGTGCTTGGTTGGGACAAGCATGGAATGGCAAGCAAGCTTAAGAAGGACGAGTAGGCAGCCCCATTATTTATCAGTGCAATTTTGACGGCCAACTAGCTGAACAAGTTTGAGAGGGTTTATCTAATGTTCCTTCATTAGATTTGAGCACATATTGCTCTGGCTAGCGTTCGTTATTTCTAGATCTTGTTGATGTGCATAAACAACTAAGGGAGAGAGAGCCTACCTTTTCATGGTTGTTTGATCAATAGAACTGTAAAGTCTCCAATGAGGACTCCCGTGGTATTTAAAGAAATCCATTCAGGTGTATTTTGTGGCTTTTGGCAAATGCGTTCTAATGAACTGCCTGTAAACACACAGTCCAGTTCAAAGTGAATGATGGCAGGCCCGTGTGGCATATGGCTTGTTTGCATAAAGGCCTACTGTAGCTCTGATTGGCTATGGCGCACAGGTCTATGTAGACTACGGTCCTGTACGAGAGAGATGTTTCTATTCGGTTTTATTTACTGCAGTGTCTATTAATTGTCCAAACGCGTGGCTACTTTCCCACTCTATATTGCTACATATAATTTTCAAATGCCTTAGTATACGTAATTCCCAAACATTCTAAGAAAATAAGAACACGTGAAAATGACCAGATGTTAAAAAAAAGTGTGATATTCTTCCTGGGGTGCATATTAAGAGATTTTAATAAGATGTTCTTCCTGGGGGTGTATATGAAGAGATTTTAATAAGATGTTCTTCCTGGGGTGCATATGAAGAGATTTTAATAACATGTTCTTCCTGGGGGTGCATATGAAGAGATTTTAATAACATATTCTTCCTGGGGGTATATATGAAGAGATTTTAATAAGATGTTCTTCCTGGGGGTATATATGAAGAGATTTAATAAGATGTTCTTCCTGGGGGTGTATATGAAGAGATTTTAATAACATGTTCTTCCTGGGGGTGTATATGAAGAGATTTTAATAACATGTTCTTCCTGTGGGTGTATATGAAGAGATTTTAATAAGATGTTCTTCCTGGGGGTGTATATGAAGAGAGTTTAATAAGATGTCATGTTGCTAAAATGCTGTCAGTTCCACTTGATGTAATTTGA
This sequence comes from Brachymystax lenok tsinlingensis, assembly GCA_030435695.1. NCBI lineage: Eukaryota > Metazoa > Chordata > Actinopteri > Salmoniformes > Salmonidae > Brachymystax > Brachymystax lenok. Next base: position 60,049,177 of record CM059789.1, read on the forward strand.
TTTACCTTTTATTTAACCAGGCAAGTCAGTTAAGAACAAATTCTTATTTACAATGACAGCCTACCCCGGCCAAACTCTGACACGGATGCCGCTGGGTCAATTGTGCGCCACCCTATGGGACTCCCAATCTTGGCCGGGTGTGATACAGCCTGGAATTGAACCAGGGTGTCTGTAGTGACACCTCTAGCACTGAGATGCATTGCCTTAGACCGCTGCACCACTCGGGAGCCCAAAGGACCTTAATGTGTTCAGCATGGCTGTTTCCCAGCAGGAACCCTGGGCTGCATCCCAAACAGCACCCTATTACCTAATAGGGCACTACTTTTCACCAGGACCCAAATAAGATATATAGGGAATAGGGTGCCATTTTAGACACATCCTTGGTTAAACTGACAGACATTATCGGGCAGCCACCTTCCCAGAGTGTGAAAGGCTTTGGCAATGTAAACATATGTTTCCCATGCCAATAAAGCCCTTTAAATTTGAATTGAATTGAAAGGGCAAAGAAATAGTGGGGGGTCCTGTTCACACTATCACAGTGCCATCACTGGGGTTTGGGGACATTATAATGACGCTGTAGAAGGTGCTGAGAATGAGGATAAATTACTCTAACACTATAAATAGATCAGACACATTTTAACAGAGACTACATCCCAAATGGCATCCTATTCCCTATATAGTGCACTACTTTTGACCAGAGATATAGGGAATAGGGTGCCATTTGCGAAGCGTCAGAGTGAGAGGTTCACGAGGAAGGCAGTCAATTTACACTGGCCTACATACGTCTAGCCAGGAGAGAGGACACACACGGTCAAAGGCTCAGCACAGCGCAGGCTCATAGAAGTGAATTGTAGGATCTCTGTTCACAGTGTTAAGATAATGACGTGTATGTTGTTAATATAGAAATACATCATTTTTAAAAGTCCAATGCAGCCATGTTTTTATCTCAATATAAATCATTTCTATGTAACAATTAAGTACTGGAATTGTTTTCAACTAAAATTGTCAAAAATAAACAAAAATAGCTAAGCAAATTGAATTTCTCAAGCAAGAATTTTGCTAGAACTTTCTTGGAGTGGTCTGAGTTGGGAGGGGGAAACTGAAAACAAGCAGATATGGGCAGAGAGATTTGGAACTCTCTTTCTTATTGGTCTATTAACTAATTTACCGTCTGGTGATGTCACCAGGCAGGCCAAAACTCCATCCCACCGTCTTTTCAAACAGCTCTTAAATTAAAAGGGCATTATCATAATTTTCACAATTTCAGGAAAATCTAGTTTTTAGGACCGCACTGCCTTTAAGTAAAATAATCACTTACTCTAATAATTCATAATTCGATTTCTTATCCAGGGCATTTCCACGCATTTCCCTAAAAAATCTCCTGTAACAGAAAACAAAAGATAAAAAACAAATTGTGAGTAGTCAAAATGTATATCTAATTATGGAATATTGGACAAGTACATTAATTCACTGTTTATAACATATTAATTGCCACCAAAAAGTCTATTTGAAATAGAACTCACCTGATTTCAAGGCAGCCCAATTTAAGTGCAATCTCTTGGTCGACTCGATCAGCTACCTCCAACATGTAGTCACTCTTGACCTGAGAAACATCATCACAGTCATTCTCCATGACAACATGTAGTCACTCTTGACCTGAGAAACATCATCACAGCCATTCTCCATGACAACATTTAGTCACTCTTGACCTGAGAAACAACATGACAACATGTAGTCACTCTTGACCTGAGAAACAAAATGACAGTCATTCTCCATGACAAAGAGAACTACTAAAGTAGTGACAGGTAGTGTAGTGAGCATTGTGAATCTACTGTAAGCCTCCAACAGGTAGATGGAAAGAGGTCCTCAGTTACTTGTGGTTGTCATCAGATTCTCAGCTGGTAGAGCAATGCCAGGATAGCGGGTTTGATTCCCTGGACCACCCAGGCGGAAGTCGCTTTGGCTAAAATCCTCTCCTACATGACATATATTATATGATTATTTTATTAATTAGTTAGTCTGATTGAGCTGCAGCTGATGGGTCCAGCTCACATGGACTTTAATGAGCCACGAGACTTGAGGCTACCTCAGTTCTCTAAGAGAGAAAACACCAAAGCGTGTATTTAACAGCAGCAGGTGGCCGTCCTATCACCTCTGACCAGAACATCAGCCATCAATGTCTATTCATTTCTAGGTGGTTCTATATGTTAAATCGTTGCCGTTCGTGTCACCCAGCAGGTGATGGCTGCCGTTCGTATCACCCAGCAGGGGATGGCTGCCGTTCGTATCACGCAGCAGGTGATGCTACCAGACTGTAGCCACACACGGCTTTCGTTGGACTTTCTGGTGTTTTTTTTAATCTAAGAACCTCTGGCCAGCAGCCCAGACAGCTATATAACACACTCTCAGTCACACTGCACCACCCCGACAGGGCTGTTTCACTGTCACCAGCAGCTATTTAACAGAGTTTATATAGCCTGCAGCCATTTGAAGTATAGCCAGCTGACGTTGTCACACATTGTCCTCTGCCTGTTGTGAAACAAAACATAATACACAACAGTGTATTTCTCTGATAAACTGAGGGGGAAGATCACTAAATGATTTCTGACCACATCTGACAGTCCTAACTCAAACTGAATATGGTTTCTGTCCACACCTGACGGTCCTAACTCAAACTGAATATGGTTTCTGTCCACACCTGACAGTCCTAACTCAATCTGAATATGGTTTCTGTCCACACCTGATGGTCCTAACTCAATCTGAATATGGTTTCTGTCCACACCTGACAGTCCTAACTCAATCTGAATATGGTTTCTTTCCTCACCTGATGGTAGAAGTAGTTCAGTGTAGGTTTGTCTTCTGAAAAATGGTTCAAGAATCCTTTTGGCAAGTAGCGTATCCGTAGCTCATACCTGTGGAGAAAGAAATGCCATATGGTTAGCTTGGTGCTAACGAGGACGAAGGACAACTCAGAAACAAGGTTCCAAAGGAATACATTGATACAGAAGAGTTAGGACAGACCAAATGCTGTTTTGATATCTAACAACCTCTGTGTGTCATTATACAGCGCTGTGAATGTGTAAACTGTATGGTATAAGTCAGCACGTTGTCATTATTCTGTACTTTCCCAGAGGATCCTTTCATATGGAACTGATCAAAGAGATCAGTGAGACAGAGTCTGCGTCCCAAATGGCACCCTATTACCTACATAGTGCACCACGTTTGACCAGAACCTTATGGGCCCTGGTCAAAAGTAGTGCTCTATATAGGGAATAGGCATCATCGAGACATCATCATCATCTTTGGCAGGGAGAGACCGCCATGATCATTCCTGGAATAACTATAACATCCAGCCACAGCCTTCTGTTCAACCTACAAGGTGAAATAAACTACTGAACAGCTTGAAATAGCTGCTTGTTCAAACTCTGTTCCAAGCCTGTTCCTTCTAATTACAAAGTCTTTGACGTAGCGAAAACCTTTCCCGGCTCTGTCATGTCAGATCAGACGGTCTTTGAATGTAGTTCTGGTGTTTTCTCCTCAGCTGTGATCTACACCAGAGAGAGATAATAGAACAGCAGCCAGTGGAAGGTACATGACTCAGTACATTGTGATTCTATGTGTAAAAGGCAAGTCATTCATTTGATGTCTGTATGAATGGCTCAAGGACAGTGTCTTGGGTATTGAATGAGTATTTTAGAGTGTCTGCTTGTCTGTCAACGCTTCCATTGAACCAGTGTTCTAGAACGTTTCTTCGATGAACATGCTATTGATACGACTGTGAGATCCAATGTCCAAGACAAATTTCCCTTCGAGGACAATAAGGTAAATTAGGATAATTTTCTCCTAATGTATCAATCGCTTGCTTGTATTGTGCAACCTACGCACCATACACCAGCTCAACAATGGAGACACAGAAAGACAAGCAGTAACACGCTCCATGGCATTCTCTGTTTCACGGAAACATGGCTCACTCGGGATACGTTAAGTTTTAACGGGATGTCGGTACAGCCACCTGGTTTCTTCACGCATCGCGCCGACAGAAATGATTAACGAGTTGTGGTGTGATCATAACAACATACAGGAATTCAAGTACTTTTGTTCACATGACCTCGAATTTCTAACGATCAAATGCCGACCGCATTATCTACCAAGAGAATTCTCTTAGATTATAATCACAGCCATATATATCCCTCCAGACACCTCGGTGGCCCTGAAAGAACTTCATTGGACTCTATGTAAATTGGAAACCACATATCCTGAGGCTGCATTTATTGCAGCTGGGGATTTTAACAAGGCTAATCTGAAAACAAGGCTCCCTAAATTTTATCAGCATATCGAATGCGCGACCCGGGCTGGAAAAACTTCTGCGACGCATTCAAAGCCCGCCCCCGCCCTCCTTTCGGGATATGTTCTGGATAGCGTCGGACAATAACATTGATGTATACGCTGATTCGGTGAGCGAGTTTACTAGCAAGTGCATCGTGATGTTGTACCCACAGGGACTGTTAAAACCTTCACCAACCAGAAACCGTGGATTGATGGCAGCATTCACGCAAAATCAGGGCAAGGCGACCGGAAATATGACCGAATACAAACAGTCTAGCTATTCCCTCCTCAAGGCAATCAAACTAGCTAAGCGTCAGTTTAGAGACAAAGTAGAGTCGCAATTCAACGGCTCAGACACGAGAGGTATGTGGAAGAGTCTACAGTCAATCACGGACTACAAAAAGAAAACCAGCCCCGTCGCGGACCCCGATGTCCTGCTCCCAGACAAACTAAACAACTTATTTGCTCGCTTTGAGGACAATACAGTGCCACCGACACAGCCCACTACCAAAACCTGCGGGCTCTCCTTCACCGCAGCCAACGTCAGTAAAACATTTAAACGTGCTTCAAGAGGACCACTATTGTTCCTGTTCGCAAGAAAGCTAAGGTACCTGAGCTAAACGACTATCGCCCTGTGGCACTCACCTCCGTCATCATGAAGTGCTTCGAGAGACTAGTCAATGATCATATCACCTCCACCCTACCTGACACCCTAGACCCACTCCAATTTGCTTACCGCCCCAACAGGTCCACAGACAACGCAATCGCAGTCACACTGCACACTGCCCTAACCCATCTGGACAAGAGGAATACCTATGTAAGAATGCTGTTCATCGATTACAGCTCAGTATTTAACACCATAGTACCCTCCAAACTTGTCATTAAGCTCGAGACCCTGGGTCCTGGACTTTCTGACGGGCCGCCCCCAGGTGGTGAGGGTAGGAAACAACATCTCCACCCCGCTGATCCTCAACACTAGGGCCCCACAAGGGTGCGTTCTCAGCACTCTCCTGCACTCCCTGTTCACCCATGACTGCGTGGCCATGCACGCCTCCAACTCAATCATCAGGTTTGCTGACAACACTACAGTGGTAGGCTTGATTACCAACAACGACGAGACGGCCTACAGGGAGGAGGTGAGGGCCCTCGGAGTGTGGTGTCAGGAAAATAACCTCTCACTCAACGTCAACAAAACAAAGGAGATGATCATGGACTTCAGGAAACAGCAGAGGGAGCACCCCCCCTATCCACATCAACGGGACAGTAGTGGAGAAGGTGGAAAGTTTTAAGTTCCTCGGTGTACACATCACGGACAAACTGAAATGGTCCACCCACACAGACACCGTGGTGAAGAAGGCGCAACAGCGCCTCTTCAACCTCAGGAGGCTGAAGAAATTTGGCTTGTCACCAAAAACACTCACAAACTTTTACAGATGCACAATTGAGAGCATCCTGTCGGGCTGTATCACCGCCTGTTACGGAAACTGCTCCGCCCACAACCATAAGGCTCTCCAGAGGGTAGTGAGGTCTGCACAACGCATCATCGGGGGTAAACTACCTGCCCTCCAGTAGATCTATACCCCCCGATGTCACAGGAAGGCCAAAAAGATCATCAAGGACAACAACCACCCGAGCCACTGCCTGTTCACCCCGCTATCATCCAGAAGGCGAGGTCAGTACAGGTGCAACAAAGCTGGGACCGAGAGACTGAAAAACAGCTTCTATCTTAAGGCCATCAGACTGATAAACAGCCATCACTAACATTGAGGAGCTGCTGCCAACATTCTGACTCAAATCTCTAGCCACTTAAATAATAAAAATTGGATGTAATAAATGTATCACTAGTCACTTTAAACAATGCCACTTTATATAATGTTTACATACCCTACATTACTCATCTCATATGTATACACTGTACTCTATACCATCTACTGCATCTTGCATATGCCGTTCGGCCATCGCTCATACATATATTTATATGTACATATTCTTATTCATTCCTTTACACTTGTGTGTATAAGGTAGTTGTTGTGAAATTGTTAGATTACTTGTTAGATATTACTGCATGGTCGGAACTAGAAGCCGAAGCATTTCGCTACACTCGCATTAGCATCTGCTAACCATGTGTATGTGACCAATAAAACTTGATTTGATTTGACACACACACACAGATATCCATCCATTATCCATTCTTTGTTTCAACGGTCTTGTACAGCCTTGTGAGGAATGCAAGGCTAATGAGACACATAGCATGTGGTCAGTCTGACACTGGATGCGTCCCACTCAATTTCCTATATAGTCCCTATGGGCCTTGGTCAAAAGTAGTGCACTTTAAAGGGAACATGGAACCATTTGGGATGCAGGCATTGAAATGCTCTAAACAACAGAAATATAACAAATGGACACTGCAATAGGTCTACTTCCTGTGTTAAACAACTACAGCATCTGAATGGTGTTTTATTTTTGCGATTCCTGACGATACAGGGCTTATTCTATGGCCAGAAGGAATTAAGGGTGAATAAAGAGACTATTTCATAATGAATGAGCAGTACAGTCACTGAGTATCCCCTGAGCTAACTTCACCAGAGAACCACTAACAATAGCACACAGTCAATTCATTTCCTCTGTATTATTTAGCTCCATTACTTCTGCACTGATGCCTGACTGAGATGAGGTGGGGACAGACAGAATGAGCTCTGCTGTGGTGGTTGTGGTCTACAGTATAATACATGCATTATCTTACTGTGGTCAATGGTAGGTCCTACCGTCCTATGCAAATACAATGCTGCTTAGGAACAGAACAGGTTGTTCTGCCAGGTAGAATGTATTGTATCATTGAGTATTCTTAGAACATTCACTTAGAACAGTTACATTCCATCTTGATTTGTGAGCATTACAGTTGGGATTCATATATAATTCTGAGAAGGACAGGTGGCCAGGGTTTAAACTGAATCATGAAACGCCTGCTGTCATGTTTTTATTCTTTGGGAACACTGAGATATCTAACTAGGCCTGCTACATTATTCAAATGTATTCTTCCAGCTGGACACATTTCAGAATTGAAGAGATGCATGCGCACATGCACGCACACGCACGCACGCAAGCACACACACACCCACGCACACACTCAAGCACTTACAAACACACACACACAGTAAGTTATAATAAGGTGAGTGAGAAGCAACCTGCCCAGAGAACAGTAGTATCTGTTAGAGGAAGGCTGGATAAAGTTCTAAAATACATCCTTCCAAACATGTCAACACACTGCCCTGTCTGGCCATGAAGGAAGCAGAGGTGAGGGGGAGTCTGAAATATCACCCAAATAAAAGCTCAGACATTGCTCTGCTATCTCTGATATGGCATTTCTCTCTCCATATCTTCCACTCAGTCAGGAGTAGAAGGGAATCTATCAGCATTAGGCTCCAACATCAAACACTGAGATCACTTCAACAGATAGTAATTAGAGAGGACTGAACTATCCTCCTCAACACTTTCTCAGTTGACTTTGTCAGCGAATCTCTCATTGTAGTCTAATTTCCCTTCCAATAACTGTGATGAGACAGGAGGAAACATGTATCTTAGCCTATAAAGGCCTAATTACATTGGAACGCCATATGGAGGGTTTTCAGCCTGCTTCTGAGGAAGCATGATTTATGCAGGCAGATTGGAAGGAAATTCAAGGCCACTCGGCCTAACTAACAGGATGGCAACGATTGGTTTTCGGTTCCGTTGCAACTCTGCCCAACTCCCCCATCCGTGGGTTTACATTTGAAAATACAAGACACATACAATCCTGATTCCATCCCCTTACTACATTGATCCAATAACCAAGCGCCTTGCAACGACATTGACTGCACACATCTCCCTAGTAACAAGGTCACTTCGTTCCATGACATACTTCAGCCCCTTGGCTTTGCCACTGGTCTGAATCCATTAAAACAACCAAATTAGTTCCCATATTTTCTCTTCACAAAAACAGGCCTAGGAAATCTGCCATTCTAGCTAGTGAGCACTAGTTAGACAGTTTAAGCAGGGTCAAGCATTTCAAGTGGCAAGGCTGTAGCCCAGATGTCTTACTCATATAATTGAGTTATGAATTAAGTTATGCAAAGCTGTATATGCGCATATAATGCATTATGACGATGGTATTCATAGGAAGTGTTTGAATATTTATATTAAAGCAGAATTACATGGAGCCAATATGCGTCAAGGCTTTTAAGGTGACAGAGCAGTGTAAATATGGCTTTATACAGTATTTCAACGTGTCTATGTAGCCTGCTCCCAGATCAGTTTGTGCTGTATTGCCAACGCAACAATGACAATAGGAGTTGGTCAAACAGCACACACGGACAGAACTGGGACCGACCAGGGATCAGCAGTGTAAATATAGCTTTATACAGTATGTCTCTGTCCTAGTTCTTACCTCCATTCGTCCTGAGGGTGGAGCAGCTCGTACCTCTCCCTGACGCGGGACACCCCCATGTCGGGGTGCAGCCAATGGATGTTCCCTGAGCGCAGGTGGCTGAGACGCAGGCCCAGACAGGAAACACACTTCACCTTGTGGATGTCTGCTATCTTCTGGATGATACCCTGTCAGGACACACACGTGTAGACACACACTTAGGCTATAGAGTCACTCTGAAATTAATTTTAGTCAATGTCAATGGACAGACGTGTAGACAGTGTACACACTGAGGTTAGATGAGATTCAGAGATGAGATTCAATCAACAACACGTCAGTCATAATTCTAAAAAGATCAGTAAGGCTTTGTTCCAAATGGCACCCTATTCCCTTTGCGGACGAAGAGTTTGACTGACATTAATTGACAGTAATGAATTGTCCTACAGATTGTAGTTTGTGATTCAGAGGGCAGGATATATAGATAAACTAATAGCAGTCATAGTGACATATTGGTAGTGGGACTCCAAGAAAACCATCTATTCACCCATCCATCCATCCCTGTAGTCCAGGGGTGACTTGAGGACTCCAGGGGTGACTTGAGGACTCCAGGGGAGCCATCTATCTATGACAGTAGATAGAATAGAAAAGACAGCTTGGCAGAGTTACCCTGAATGATAGATGGTCCTCTCTCTCTGAGGCTTCCAGGAAGAGATTTAAGCGCAGGGCGGGTGACACAATCTGAGAAGTGACACCCTCACTTGGTTAAAATGATTAACGAGAAAACCTCCCCATCTCTCTCAGGGATGTTCCACTACATCCCTCAATGTCGTCTGACATCACTACTTCAGGTATTGAAGTTAGAGGCCATTGAACCATGAATTAGAAGTAGTCTACTTTGAAATGAAGCTCTTTGCCATTACAGAGCCAGATACAGTGGGGAAAAAAGTATTTAGTCAGCCACCAATTGTGCAAGTTCTCTCACTTAAAAAGATGACAGTAGATAGAATAGAGGCCTGTAATTTTCATCATAGGTACACTTCAACTATGACAGACAAAATGAGGAAAAAAAATCCAGAAAATCACATTGTAGGATTTTTAATGAATTTATTTGCAAATTATGGTGGAAAATAAGTATTTGGTCAATAACAAAAGTTTATCTCAATACTTTGTTATATACCCTTTGTTGGCAATGACAGAGGTCAAACGTTTTCTGTAAGTCTTCACAAGGTTTTCACACACTGTTGCTGGTATTTTGGCCCATTCCTCCATGCAGATCTCCTCTAGAGCAGTGATGTTTTGGGGCTGTCGCTGGGCAACACGGACTTTCAAAGATTTTCTATGGGGTTGAGATCTGGAGACTGGCTAGGCCACTCCAGGACCTTGAAATGCTTCTTCTGAAGCCACTCCTTCGTTGCCGGGCAGTGTGTTTGGGATCATTGTCATGCTGAAAGACCCAGCCACGTTTCATCTTCAATGCCCTTGCTGATGGAAGGAGGTTTTCACTCAAAATCTCACGATACATGGCCCCATTCATTCTTTCCTTTACACGGATCAGTCGTCCTGGTCCCTTTGCAGAAAAACAGCCCCAAAGCATGATGTTTCCACCCCCATGCTTCACAGTAGGTATGGTGTTCTTTGGATGCAACTCAGCATTCTTTGTCCTCCAAACACGACGAGTTGAGTTTTTACCAAAAGGTTATATTTTGGTTTCATCTGACATTCTCCCAATGCTCATCTGGATCATCCAAATGCTCTCTAGCAAACTTTAGACGGGCCTGAACATGTACTGGCTTAAGCAGGGGGACACGTCTGGCACTGCAGGATTTGAGTCCCTGGCGGCGTAGTGTGTTACTGATGGTAGGCTTTGTTACTTTGGTCCCAGCTCTCTGCAGGTCATTCACTAGGTCCCCCCGTGTGGTTCTGGGATTTTTGCTCACCGTTCTTGTGATCATTTTGACCCCACGGGGTGAGATCTTGCGTGGAGCCCCAGATCGAGGAAGATTATCAGTGGTCTTGTTTGTCTTCCATTTCCTAATAATTGCTCCCACAGTTGATTTCTTCAAACCAAGCTGCTTACCTATTGCAGATTCAGTCTTCCCAACCTGGTGCAGGTCTACAATTTTGTTTCTGGTGTCCTTTGACAGCTCTTTGGTCTTGGCCATAGTGGAGTTTGGAGTGTGACTGTTTGAGGTTGTGGACAGGTGTCTTTTATACTGATAACAAGTTCAAACAGGTGCCATTAATACAGGTAATGAGTGGAGGACAGAGGAGCCTCTTAAAGAAGAAGTTACAGGTCTGTGAGGGCCAGAATTCTTGCTTGTTTGTATGTGACCAAATACTTATTTTCCACCATAATTTGCAAATAAATTCATTAAAAATCCTACAATGTGATTTTCTGGATTTTTTTTCCTCATTTTGTCTGTCATAGTTGAAGTGTACCTATGATGAAAATTACAGGCCTCTCTCATCTTTTTAAGTGAGAGAACTTGCACAATTGGTGGCTGACTAAATACTTTTTTTCCCCACTGTACCTAACAGAAGAGATGTGGTAGCAAAGCCTTTTGGAATCTTTTCCAAGAAACACTTGTTTAATCACCTATTTAACTAGCTATTCTTTTCACCTCTTAAACTCTCTTACAGTCTTGGTTCATCTGAATAGAGGTCTTTATTAAACCTATTGGGGATGGAAGACACTAAATGTAGAAATGTCAACAGGGAACCTCATAAATACCCGGCTTGTGTCCAGTAGGGAGAAAATGTTTTGAAACACTTTAAAATGGTGAGGTAGTCCGAGGTACTAACTGAATTTGTCTGAATGGCAGGTAGCCTAGCAGTTAAGAGCATTGGGCCAGTAACCAAAAGGTTGCTGGTTCGAATCCCTGAGCCGACTGGTTGAAACATCTGTCGATGTGCCCTTGAGCAAGGCACTTAACCCTAATTGCTCCTGTATTTCGCTCTGGATAAGAGCGTCTGCTAAATGACTAAAATGTAAATGTTAAATGAACATCACCCAGGTGATAGGGGGAGTTGTACAGTGAGATGCTCAAGTCCCAAATTACTGCCTATACATGACACATTTCCATACAGTGTTTTACCCAAAAGACCCAGAATTTTCTGTCTATCTAAAGGCGTTAGCATGCCTCAGTTTGGCTGGTGGCTAGGCGAACTGAATGAGTATGCTCGCATACTCCCATAAAACCTATTAAGGATCGTCCCCTTTTTTTCAATGTTTGCCTAAAATAACATACCCAAATCTAACTGCCTGTAGCTTAGGCCCTGAAGCAAGGGTACCTTTTGAAAGGAAACACTGAAGTTTGTGGAAATGTGAAAGGAATGTAGGAGAATATAACACATTAGATCTGGTAAAAGATTTGTACCATCATCTTTGAAATTCAAGAGAAAGGCCATAATGTATTATTCCAGCCCAGGTGCAATTTAGATTTTGTCCACTAGATGGCAGCAGTGCATGTGCAACGTTTTAGACTGATCCAATGAACCATTGTATTTCTGTTCAAAATGTTGTATCAAGACTGCCCAAATGTGCCTAATGTGTTTATTAATAACTTTTCATGTTCAAAACTGTGCACTCTCCTCAAACAATTGCATGGTATTATTTCACTGTAATGGCTACTGTAAATTGGACAGTGCAGTTAGATTAACAAGAATTTAAGCTTTCTGCCAATATCAGATATGTCTATGTCCTGGGAAATTTTCTTGTTACTTACAACCTCATGCTAATCGCATAAAAAAACCTTTGCTTGAAAAACTAGAAAAAAAACGCAATAGTACTGCTTGTCCATTTTGAGACACTGTAGCCAGTATACATTTAATCAAAATAGTCCGAATTAATCTAAGATAACTCAAGAAACCTGTCATTAATTTTGACGTTCATGCGGAGGAGATCTTGGTTGCGCAATTTTACATCTAACTAAGACGTTTGATGCAGTATTTCTCAATAAAAAAAATTGTGCATGAAAGCGGGTCGTCTCTCTCGTTGAATAACAACAAAGACTTTATTGAAGAATGCCTACTGTTGACCAATCACCGACAAAGGGGCCTAGACTTCAGCTACTGACTTCGGCTTGCCTCAAGAAAGATGGAGAAAACCCTTACCGAAGTCCAAAACGAACTAAAACGTCACAAAATGTCATCATAATATATGCACTAACTCTTCCTAATTGTTTTGGCTGGGAACCATTTGGAAGCCTTAAGCAGGCCGGCACCCGTGTCCCACTGGGCCATGGCTCCGGCGGACTTGCTCTCACCTGGGGCCAAAGCCAGACCACTGGTACTTTTCAGCTGGCATTTACATAACATTGACAAACTGTGGACTTTAACACCTTCTCACAAAGCATCTTCTCACAAAGCACCTTCTCAGAAGTCCTCACTGTCAGCCATAGTTATGGAAACACCATACCATAAGGGTGTAGAAACTAGTGTAACACTGATGTTACAGTTGAAAAGCAGCAATAGTGCACTACTTTTGACCACGACTATAGGGCTGTATATGGATCAGGGAGTCATTTGGGACACTCAGAGTGTTGATAGGTAACTGTCTGTCTGTCTGTCTGTCTAGAAGGTAGAGTTGATAGGTAACTGTCTGCCTGTCTAGTAGGTAGAGTTGATAACTGTCTGCCTGTCTAGTAGGTAGAGTTGATAGGTAACTGTCTGTCTGGTAGGTAGGTAGAGTAGATAGGTAACTGTCTGTCTGTCTAGTAGGTAGAGTTGATAGGTAACTGTCTGTCTGTGTGTCTAGTAGGTAGAATTAATAGGTAACTGTATGTCTGTCTAGTAGGTAGAGATGATAGGTAACTGTCTGTCTGTCTAGTAGGTAGAGATGATAGGTAACTGTCTGTATGTCTGTCTAGTAGGTAGAGTTGATAGGTAACTGTCTGTCTAGTAGGTAGAGTAGATAGGTAACTGTCTGTCTGTCTAGTAGGTATAGTTGATAGGTAATTGTCTGTCTGTCTGTCTGTCTAGTAGGTAAAGTTGATAGGTAACTGTCTGTCTGTCTAGTAGGTAGAGTAGATAGCTAATTGTCCATCCCATGTAGACAGACAGACTGGGGAGCATCAACATACAATCAATCACTCTTAAAGTCCTCAATCTATCACGTGTCCAGTGTTACTGTCTTCAAACCAGAACAGAAGTCTATCTACACAACATAAACCAATGTATGGAACAACAGGGCTGTGGAATATGGGCTGAGTGATGCTCACTCCAGCTAAAACCACCACTAAATACAAAAACCATTTGGTCTTGTCTGCTAAGGATTATTTAAGAGTACCTTACCCACGCCATGGCATGTCACAGCAGACATTATGGACAATAGAATGTGTGGGTTTTCCTTTACCACATAAAAGCATTGCAAAAGGACAATGCCTTGAGAACTCCTTAGCAGTAAAACTACAAATAAATACCTCTGTATTCCACATTGCAATGCTGTTGTCTTGAACAGTCATATTCTTCCAGAACAAGGATGGGGTAGGTTAGGGATGGAGAACTGTAGGTCTATATTACCTTCATTGAAATGACTCAAAATCTGACTGTAATCTCGGTAGCCAAATGATTTGATGAACGCTCACCTCCGGCCTACTGTACGGATGACAGGGAGAGACTATACAGACAGTAACTTAAAGAAGCATAGTTGCTGTAACTGTGGTAAACTGTGTTTAACTCCATCAGCTGCTCAGCTCACCCTGACGTCAGTGGCGTCTCCGTGGCGGATGTGGCTGGCCCAGGTGGATGGTTCACTGTTGCTCTCCAAGTAGTGGTGGATCTTGAGCACGCGGTCCATGGTCCCCGGCTTCGACACCCCACCGCCCAACCCAGCATGGTGGTTCAGGTTAGGGTCCAGGTACGCTGACGCCATGCCTCCTTTGGTGGGGGCTAGCTGTCTGTCATATTCTGAAGGTAGGGAGACAGCGGGGAGAGAGAGAGAGAGAGAGGAGGGATGTAAAGAGAGATAGGGGAGGGAGAGGTAGACAGAGAGAGAAAGGGAGAAAAGGCTTCTGGTGAATTCACACTAGACGACTGTGTTAGTTTCTCACAATTAAAACTTCATCTGTATCAGTAACAAAAGTGGACTGGAGAGAATAGACAAACGGACGGCTGGACAGACTGACAGATAACAGTGAGGTCTGCAGGCTGAAGTGGACTGATCTGGGCTTGCTGCAGTAGGCTGGCCAGACAGCTGGGTGGCTTTGGAGAGTGAGCAGGGAACAGCGCAGTCAGAACCACTGCCAACTACCCTCCTCATGGACCACAAACTGGGGCCATTATACATAAGCTGTTTGGATTGTGGTGGAAACGGTCAGGGGTGAAATTTGGAGTGAGTGTGTGTGTGTCTGTGTGTGTGTGTGTATGGTAATAGGTACAGCCAAGACAGTACCGCTTTGCTTGTTAAAACATGGCTTTTCTAGTGTTTTGGAAAGACTGGCCCAGAGCTACTCAGTGACATTCCTCAGCCTTCCTGACTGTATCTGCTGTTGGCAACATCACTAGAATAGAGCACCACAGGAAAACCTGCCCTTACTCAACACCAAAAACACACACATTCTCAGATGTCTACCTCTTCAATGTTACTTTCTGGTCATTCAGGCAGAACACATGTCTGAAGACGGAGGTAAATATCCTAACTCTTGACAATCAGTCAGACAACATTGAAGCAATGGAGATTAGTACAAACACAACTGGCCCATTTGAGCCGACGACTGGACAACTTCCTTTCAGAGTTGTTCTTTAATAAACTCCTGTCAAACTCAATTCAAACACTAACATTCTGATCTAACACCAGCACAGCAACAACAGTCCAATCAGTCACTCTTCCTACCTTTACTGATGAAGGGCCAGCAGGTACACTCCACTGTAGAGTCCCGTAGTGACAACATTAGTGCTATAGCAACAGCACACTAGGTTACACAGTAGAGTATGTCCACAAGGTTACACAGTAGAGTATGTCCACTAGGTTACACAGTAGAGTATCAACAGATCCATGGGATTTCTTCTTGTTTTTTCTTCATCCAGGCACAAACACACTTCTTCTTACCCACACATTCCTCTCTCTCTCTCCCATACACACACATACGAAGTGAACAACACATTCACGTCTTTCCTGTCCAGTCACGTCACATCCTGGTTATCACAATGCGTCCTGTCCGCTCAGGAGCCACAGTGAGTCATCACTCCTGTCTCCTCACACGGCACAGAGCTCTTCCTGGCTGAGAAGAGGAGACGCCTGTGCTGTGATCAACATAGCACTGCTGTTTCATGGAAGAGCTCTTCCTGGACTGAACTGGGGAGGGGGCGAGGCCAGAGTCCTCTCTGCAACACAACATAGCTCCTCTCTCTTCCTGAGCTGAGGGGAAGCGAGGCCAGTCCAGAACCCTGTCCACATTCACCACAGAGTCCTCCAGCTCCAGCTCCACAACACAGCCCTGTGAATAGTGTGAACACAGTCAGGCTGCTAGCCTAGCCTAACTCCACCGTGGCTGCTGTTACCCAGGCAAGACAGAATGGAGTTCAGTTCCACAGGCAGAGAGAGGCAGGCTGTGATTGGCTTGGCGACAGACGGAGTTGAGTAAACAAGGCGTGCTTAGTGGGAGCCCAGCCAACATGGTGGATTGGATGATAGGAGGGTCGGTCTGGGAGGAGAACAACATGGTTGATAGGAGGGCCGGCCTGGGAGGAGGAGTCAACAACATGGTTGATAGGAGGATAGGAGGGCCGGCCTGGGAGGAGGAGTCAACAACATGGTTGATAGGAGGATAGGAGGGCTGGCCTGGGAGGAGGAGTCAACAACATGGTTGATAGGAGGATAGGAGGGCCGGCCTGGGAGGAGGAGTCAACAACATGGTTGATAGGAGGATAGGAGGGCCGGCCTGGGAGGAGGAGTCAACAACATGGTTGATAAGAGGATAGGAGTGCCAGCCTGGGAGGAGGAGTCAACAACATGGTTGATAGGAGGATAGGAGGGCCGGCCTGGGAGGAGGAGTCAACAACATAGTTGATAGGAGGATAGGAGGGCTGGCCTGGGAGGAGGAGTCAACAACATGGTTGATAGGAGGATAGGAGGGCCGGCCAGGGAGGAGAACAACATAGTTGATAGGAGGATAGGAGGGCCGGCCTGGGAGGAGGAGTCAACAACATGGTTGATAAGAGGATAGGAGTGCCAGCCTGGGAGGAGTCAACAATATGATGGATAAGATGATATGAGGGCCAGCCTGGGAGGAGGAGTCAACAACACACAAACCTGTTGTGAATGTGAGGAAAGATTGTCAATTATATTGACAAGATAGTCAAGCGACCGCTGTAACAATGGCATTTTTATTTATTAAAATATATATAAAAAATATATATATATATTCATATATTTTTTTCTTCTAACAATGGAAATACATGTCCTCAAAGACAGAAGGCAGGCGGGAGGAGGTGAGATCGGGTAGGACCGTTTAGATGGAAGATACGCATGTGAACAATAGGGCATAGAGATAGAAGGAGGACTCATCTTTGTATCTGTGCTATTATAACGTCTGTGACAGCCTCAATGGCGCTGCCCATACTATCTCCATTTTAAAGTAGTACATTTTCAAATTTTTCATTGGCTGATTTCTCCCAACTCATAGGAATCCCCACCCAGTTGACTACTTTAAAATGGTGGAAGCCCTCAATGACAACGGCAATGCTAAAACGGGTTATATCCACAACGAGTCCTCTATCTATCTCCATGACAACAGTCACAACTCCGATATAAAGTAATTTTTTTCAAAGTTGACAAAAGGCCACTTGCGTCCACTTATATCAGTGCATTCATTCGTATCAACCTAACCACTACGAAACTTTAACCCTTTACACCACAGGCCAACAAAATGAGGACATAGGACCAAAACAGTGGACAGAAGAAGTAGATTTTTTCAGTCAGCTGATTTCTTTCTAAGAAATGAATGATATGGATTTAGTTTGCTTGTCCCTCTCACTAATTTGTACTTCCAATCCAAGAGCATACTGCTTTGACATTGCAGCTAAAGAATGAGTGGTTGATACTGTATCTAGCTTTGCTGTGTGATGTGTCAAAGTGACTGATCATGATAATGACAGCACAGAGCAGTCAGCCAGTCAGCAGTCAACCAGTCAGTAGTTAGCTAGTCAGCCAGTCAGTAGTCAGCCAGGCAGCCAGTCAGTCAGCCAGTCAGCAGTCAACCAGTCAGTAGTTAGCTAGTCAGCCAGTCAGTAGTCAGCCAGGCAGCCAGTCAGTCAGCAGTCAGCCAGTCAGTAGTTAGCTAGTTAGCCAGTCAGCAGTCAACCAGTCAGTAGTTAGCTAGTCAGCCAGTCAGTAGTCAGCGAGGCAGCCAGTCAGTAGTCAGCGAGGCAGCCAGTCAGTCAGTAGTCAGCCAGGCAGCAGAGCAGGCACAAGGACAGTGATGAGGGGGGAAGTATAGCCTATCTGCTGACTCTGCTAGTTTACGGATTGACCTACAGTCACCTCTAACTGAGAGACTCTCACACACACGCACACACACACACACACAGAGGAAAGTAGGTGATTATCTGACGGAAAAACCAAGAATCTTTTCATAGAAGACAAAGTTGCCAATACCTGCCGGGATACGTTTATGAGATTAGCCGACTTGACAAAACGCCTCATCATACTGACAAAGCTCCTTGAGTGCACCTACTGTATGGAAGAATGATAAATGACATCGTGTCAAACATCTTTAAGGCTTAGCTGTTATTGTGACGAATTGAGTCAACATAGTGCTATCCTAAGGTAAGCTATTGAAGTAAACACACATAACCTAATCAAACAGCCCTTAAATAGTCCTACTAAATAAACCTTCTGTCAACTACTATCGTTTCTGAAAGACCTTTACCAGGTTAGGCTAATCATTATATGACACAGACTGACACACACATCCCTTGTAGTGACTGAGAGGCTGGAGGGCCAGTAGACTGGGAGATGAGAGAGATGGTTAACAGAGGTGATACATGGGAGGACAGAGATTTAATGTTGTCCCCACAGACTCCCCAAATAACACTCATTTGATAGTAAGACTGACATACATGTCTCAATTACTGTTCATCAACTTGATACAACTCACTCTGGGTTATCCCTTTAATAATATCAGCCTAATAATAACAGGCTGCTAATAGGATAATAGGATAATAATAGCCTAGTTGTTATCCCTCAGGGTAAAACATGCCAACATTGTTTCCTCGTTATTTCAACTCAATCCAACATCAATCAAAATAGATGTTGACATCAGGTCATTGCCCGTGGGATGTTTAGTTATCAAATTAATTATTTATTTACTTGTAGTATGGACAAAGCTTGGTATATAATCTTGGATAATATAATCAACAGAGTAGGTCACTGTCTGTCTAGCTCGTGAGAGTATTGACCTCATTACTCTAGTTGTACTGTAGTCTCATCCTAAAGAGATTGTGTACCAGTGTCTCGGTGGCTCGGAGGGATTGACTGTGGGACTGCAGTCTTCTCTCTAGGTTAGTTATTGACAGTAGTCTGGGCCCACATTGGCCAGAGCAACGCTGCTATAACAACACGTGTCAATACCAATGAGAGTCAAACAGCACTTCATCAGCACTACTGAACAACCACAGATTTCTGTTCCACTGTTTCGATGCGTTGAAGAAAAACATGGCCTTTTTCCGAATTCCCAGAGGGCCCATTCAGCAGCTAGGCCAGGCCATTTCCAGGGAGGGTTTGATCATGGCCTTCTGTTCTTACATGACAACGCAGGCTACTGATGGAACGCACCTTACTGGGAATGTGAACAATACTGAAAACAAAGTCAAATACTAGAAGTAAGCAAAGGAAATAGGAAGTAGATTTGGAGGCATGTGAGTACATGTTGTACTGAGAGGAAGTGTTTCATTCAAACAGGCATGGTGCAAGGCAGAGGGACAAGCTGCAACAGGACACCTGTACAGTTATCTCAACAGGACACCTGTACAGTTATCTCAACAGGACACCTGTACAGTTATCTCAACAGGACACCTGTACAGTTATCTTAAGGTTCAACATACAACCATCTCCATTCAGACAGAAACACACACACACACACACACACACACAAAAGTAAATTTTTGTAAGAAGGTAATGAATGCATGGTCTCAAGACCTTAGTTAGAGAACATGTAGAACAGGTCTGTTAATTCTAGTAATTCTAGTCCTGAAGGGAAAAGGACCTCACCCAACTGCTTGCTGTGCAGCCGATGGCTTCATTTCATTGGCCTACTCTCACTAGGGGGAATCAGGTCTGGCATTCACTCCTGTTTGAACATATAGACTATTTTATTTATTCCTTATTTTACCAGGTAAGTTGACTGAGAACACATTTTCAATCACAGCAACAACCTGGGGAATAGTTACAGGGATGAATGAGCCAATTGGGGCGGCAGGTAGCCTAGTGGTTAAAGCGTTGGACTAGTAACAAAAGTTGCAAGATCAAATCCCCGAGCTGACAAGGTAAAAAATATGTCGTTCTGCCCCTGAACAAGGAAGTTAACCCCCTGTTCCTAGGCTGTCATTGAAAATAAGAATATGTTCTTAACTGACTTGCCTAGTTAAATGAAGGTCAAATAAAATTGGAAGCTGGGAATGATTAGGTGGCCATGATGGTATGAGGGCCAGATGGGGAATTTAGCCAAGACACCAAGGTTAAGACACGCCATGGATCTTTAGTGACCACAGACAGTCAGGACTAGGGTTGCACATTTTGGGGAATATACAGAGGTGGAAACTTTCCATGGGAATTAACGGGATTATATGGGAATTAATGGGAATATATGGGAAATAAGGAAATATATGCAAATTAATATGACAACAAAAGAAAGGGAATATTGAACGATCCCCAATGATCCATCGCGTCTCCCAAAAACATTTTAAACATACATCTGTATGCTTCCATGTCTTCTCCCTGGACCTCCTCAATGTCCACCTCTTGAACATCAGACTCTGAGGCCTCATCTTCACTGTCACCTTCCAACCTTGTTGAGGATGGCTCATTGTCAAACTCAAAAAGCCTCAAATTTGCCTGGATGGCCACCAATTTTTCAACCCTTGTATTGTTCAGCCTGTTGCGTGTTTTGGTGTGTGTGTTCCCAAACAAGGACCAGTTGCGCTCTGAGGTGGCTGATGTTGGTGGGATTTGGAGGATGATGGAGGCAACAGGGGAAAGAGCCTCAGATCCACATAGTCCCTTCCACCAGGTGGCTGAGGAGATATGTTGGCACGACTGCCATTTTGCATCTCCAGCCCAAAGCCCTAGCTTGGAAGTGTACTTCGCCAGACTGCCAAGAACCTTGCCCTCATCCAGGCCAAGGTGGCGAGACACGGTAGTGATGACACCATAGGCCCTGTTGATCTCTGCACCAGACAGGATGCTCTTGGCAGCATACTTGGGGTCCAACATGTACGCTGCGGCGTGTATGGGCTTCAGACAGAAGTCTTCACGCTTTTTGATGTATTTCAGAACTGCAGTTTCCTCTGCTTGCAGCAAAAGCTCCAAACCCAACAATGCAGTGATCAATACCAATGCAACACTAAAAATAGCATAAGATAGAACAAAAACACAAAATAAATAAAATAAGAACACAAAGTAAGAAGCTATACACAGGGTCAGTTCCAATACCATATTTACAATGTGCAGGGATACTGGAGTGATAGATGGATCTAGGGGTAAGGTGACTAGGCATCAGGATGTATGATAAAGAGTAGCAGCAGTGTAAATTATAATTATATGTGAGTGGATGTGAGTATGTGTAGTCAGTATAAATATATATGCATATTATGTGTGTCTGTGTGTGTAAGTGTGTTGGAGTGTCAGTGTGTGTGTTAGAGTGTCAGTGTATGTGTGTGTCTGTGAATGTGTTGGAGTGTCATTGTGTGTGTGTTGCAGTGTCAGTGTGTGTGAGTGTGTTTGAGTGTGAGTGTCAGTGTGTGTGTGTGTGTGTGTGTGTGTGTTGGAGTGTGTTGGAGTGTGTTGGAGTGTGTTGGAGTGTGTGTGTGTGTTGGAGTGTCAGTGTGTGTGAGTGTGTTGGAGTGTCAGTGTGTGTGAGTGTGTGTGAGTGTGTGTGTGTGTTGGAGTGTCAGTGTGTGTGAGTGTGTTGGAGTGTCAGTGTGTGTGAGTGTGTGTGTGTCGGAGTGTCAGTGTGTGTGAGTGTGTTGGAGTGTCCGTGTGTGTGTGTGTGTGTGTTGGAGTGTCAGTGTGTGTGTGTGTGTGTTGGAGTGTCAGTGTGTGTGAGTGTGTTGGAGTGTCAGTGTGTGTGAGTGTGTTGGAGTGTCAGTGTGTTGGAGTGTGTGTGTGTGTGTGTTGGAGTGCCAGTGTGTGTGTGTGTCGGAGTGTCAGTGTGTGTGAGTGTGTTGGAGTGTCAGTGTGTGTGTGTGTGTGTTGGAGTGTCAGTGTGTGTGAGTGTGTTGGAGTGTCAGTGTGTGTGTGTGTGTGTTGGAGTGTCAGTGTGTGTGAGTGTGTTGGAGTGTCAGTGGTGTGTTGGAGTGTCAGTGTGTGTTGGAGTGTCAATGTGTGTTGGAGTGTCAATGTGTGTGAGTGTGTAGGAACCTGTGAGGGTCAACTCAGTCTGTTCATCCATTTAGTTAGATATTTAGTTAGCTATTTAGCAGTCTTATGGCTTGGGGATAGAAGCTGTTCGGGAGCCTGTTGGTGACAGACTTGATGCACCGGTACCGCTAGCCATGCAGAAAACAGACAGAACAGTCTGTGCACCGGTACCGCTAGCCATGCAGGAAACAGACAGAACAGTCTGTGCACCGGTACCGCTAGCCATGTGGAAACAGACAGAACAGTCTGTGCACCGGTACCGCTAGCCATGCAGGAAACAGACAGAACAGTCTGTGCACCGGTACCGCTAGCCATGTGGAAACAGACAGAACAGTCTGTGCACCGGTACCGCTAGCCATGCGGAAACAGACAGAACAGTCTGTGCACCGGTACCGCTAGCCATGTGGAAACAGACAGAACAGTCGGTGCACCGGTACCGCTAGCCATGTGGAAACAGACAGAACAGTCTGTGCACCGGTACCGCTAGCCATGTGGAAACAGACAGAACAGTCTGTGCACCGGTACCGCTAGCCATGTGGAAACAGACAGAACAGTCTGTGCACCGGTACCGCTAGCCATGCAGAAACAGACAGAACAGTCTGTGCACCGGTACCGCTAGCCATGTGGAAACAGACAGAACAGTCTATGGCTTGAGTGGCTGAAGTCTAACGATTTCCTGGCCTTCCTTTCACACCGCCTAATATAAAGGTCCTGGATGGCAGGGAGCTCCACCCCAGTGATGTACTAGGCTATCCGCACCGCCCTCTGTGGACCCATTGATATTGCCATACCAAGCAGTAATGCAGCCAGACTAGATGCTCTCAATGCCAAACCTTTTCACCCTCCTGAGGAAGAAGAGGTGCTGGCGTGCAATCTTCAAGACTGTGCACGTGTGTGGACCATTTTAAGACCTTAGTGATTTAGACACAGAGGAACTTGAAGCTCTCGACCCGCTCCACTGCAGCCCTGTTGATGTGGATGGAGGCGTGCTCGCTCACCCGTTTCCTGTAGTCCATGATCAACACCTTGGTCTTAATAATGTTGAGTGAGAGGTGTTGTTCCGGCACCACACTGCCAGGTCACTGACCTCCTCCCTGTAGGCTGTCTCATCGTCGCCGGTGATCAGGCCTTCAACCGTCGTGTCGTCAGCAAACTTGATGATGGTGTTAGAGATGTGCGTGGCCAAGCAGTCATGGGTGAACTGGGAGTACAGGAGGGCCCGGTGGGGGTCAACCTGGCGGAGGTGATGTTACCTACCCTCACCACCTGGGGTCAGCCCATCAGAAATTCCAGGATCCATTTGCAGAGGGAGGTGCTCAGTCCCATGGTCCTAAGCTTGGTGACCCGCTTGGAGGGGACAATGGTGTTGAACGCTGAGCTGTAGTCAATGAACTGCCTTCTCACATAGGTATTCCTCTTATCTAGGTGGGTGAGGGCCGTGTGGAGTGCAACTGAGATTGCGTCGTGTATGGATCTGTTGGGGCGGTATGCAAATTGGAGTGGGTCTAGGGTGTCTGGGATGATGGAGTTAATGTGTGCCATAACCAGCCTCTCAAAGCACTTCATTATTCAAGAAGTAAGTGCTACAGGGCGGTAGTCATTGTGGCATGAAGCCTTAGAGTTCTTGGGAACAGGAACGATGGTGGTCAGTTTAAAACATGTGGGGATGACAGACTGGGACAAGGAGAGGGTGTAAGCACCATGATAAAGGCATATATCATATTTCAGATTAATACTAAAGAGGCATTTTCTATTGAACTGCCATTGTCCTCTGAGGGGGGTCTCTTGCACATCTATTTTAAAGGGGCAATTTACAGCTGCTGAAACTCCAGTGGCCGCCCCACCGCTTGGAGGGGGGTTGAGAACGGAGCAGAAGACACATTTCCGTTGTTCGCTGTAACACGTGGACAATAATATATATAGTAATAATAATAATAATATAATATGGACAATAAAGTTATATTCCAGGTTGAACAAAAACATGAGGGCTGGCCTTTTGCCCCATGCTCCTTGTTTGGGCTGCAAGGCCCTGTAGCAACACAGAGCCTATTTTTTCCCCTACAGGCTCCATCTACCCTCCATAGTTCCCCGGTTGGTCTCTGTAAGCTGTGGCACTAGAGGGAGACGAGGGTAAAGTCCATACCATACAGGGAGCCAGGCTGGGCATTGTGAGGAGTAATGTGATGATCCAGAGGAGACTGAGTGACTGGCTTGCTGTGTGTGTCCTTTAATGCTCTCACATCTTTCATTGACCACAACATTCCTCCAGCTGAAAACTAAGCCTTATCTTTTAACGGCTTTCAAATCTCTTGCTTTGACCGAGAAATGTTAACCAAATACCACAGATCAGTGTGACTGATTGAGGGTGGTGTGTGTGTGTATGTGTGTGCATGCGTGTGTGGGGACAAGTGAGTCACAGTACAAAATCTGATTTGATCCATTTGGCCCCAACGGCATTACCATGAACCAAGGGCTCAAACAAAACCCCTGCTTCTATAGTAGAGTAGAACTGATCATGTCATGTCCAGTACATGGAGCGCCATACCATCACCATCACCATCCGTTACTGTGGAGTTGTGCTAAGGGTACAACACCTGCTGCCTCTGGAGCCTCTATGGCCATGTCCCAAATAGCACCCCATTCCCTACATAGTGCACCTATGAGCCCTGGTCAAAAGTACTGCACTCTATAGGGAATAGGGTGACAATTAGAACACATCCGGTATCTATCCTATAGCCTGTGGGGACCCAAGTGGATTCCCACTGACTCTCTCCCTCAGTCCCACGGCTCTGCTCTACACTCCTACATCCTCATTAAGACCTGCCACTGCTGGAGCTGCTGCTTCTTCCCTGGATTAAAGCTTCCTTTCATCCTCTGCCTACTGTACCAGCTCACACAGAACTACCCAGCCAACCCCAAAAAATACATCAAGGCTTTGCCTGGGTTTAATATATGCAGCGTTTACACTACCCCTGGAGGATGCAGTTTGAAGGAGAGCCAGAGCCTCTAAATAGATGAAGACGGAAGGGAAGACGTCCCCAGTGTTATTCTGTTCTGGGTTTTCTAAAGCACCAGGACTCATGATAGATACTGGTATCCAGGGAGAGAGTAGAGCAGCTGCCACCGCTGCTGTTTCTGTTGCTGCTGCTAGTTCTGTTTCTTCTGCTGCTGGTTCTGTTTCTGCTGATGCTTCTTCTGTTTCTGCTGATGCTTCTTCTGTTTCTGCTGATGCTTCTTCTGTTTCTGCTGCTGCTAGTTCTGTTTCTACTGTTGCTAGTTCTGTTTCTGTTTCTACTGCTGCTAGTTCTGTTTCTACTGCTATTAGTCCTGTTTCTGTTTTATACTGCTGCTAGTCCTGTTTATGTTTCTACTGCGGTTACTGCTGCTAGTCAGTCCTGTTACTACTGCTGCTAGTTCTGTTTCTGTTTCTACTGCTGATAGTTCTGTTTCTACTGCTACTAGTTCTGTTTCCTACTGCTACTGCTGCTAGTTCTGTTTCTACTGCTGCTAGTTCTGTTTCTGTTTCTACTGCTACTAGTTCTGTTTCTACTGCTACTAGTTCTGCTACTAGTTCTGTTTCTGTTTCTACTTCTCCTACTGCTGTTGCCTGGGCAGTTCTCGCTCTACCTGGCCTAGTTATTCAACAGCTATCCCCTCTCCTCACAGCAACACTAGTCACAGCCCTGCCTGACACTTAATCAGTTCAAGACTAATGGGAATTCACCCCTCTGCTCTGTAATATGTTCAGGGGACAGACAGGCAGCAGTCCTCCTGTAAGTCAGTGCTGAGCAGTAGTCAGTGTTTCCCAGCTCCGGTTCTCCAGTACCTCCACCAGCACACATTTCTGTTGGGACAAACATACCTCATTCAACTCATTTAGGGCATGGTGATTAGCTGAATCAGGTGTGCTTGTCCAGGGCTACAATAAAAATGAGGACTGGAGTTGGGAAACCCTGCGTTAGATTCTGTACTGATTACCTTCACAGCCATGGATGACTTATTAACCACCATGGCTTGGTTTGTTGTGGTGATGAGAGAAGACCTATGTCTCTATGGCAACCTACGGTACAGCGCTGCTGTACATATTGGGGCACTGCCATTCAGTGCACCTGACGTCTTGGCATGTTATAGTAGGAGAGGCAGCAATAACACCTGCATAAAGCAGGGCATGGCAAATCACATCCATCTCTAACTATAGCAGAGTTCTGGGAATTAGCATTCAGTCAGTGTAGCCTTAAATCACATTCATATTCATCACACATCCAAGCACAGCCATCATCAACAGAAAGACCTCTAAAAAACACTGAGATGAACACTGGTTAAAAGGCTCTACCTAGAAGCACCTAGTGTGCATAACATATCTGCTGTGTGTACACAGTACATACTTGGGAGTGGAGGGTGTTGAGCGTAAACACAGGCGCCCCGGGCCCAGCATAGGGGGATGCAGCCACTCCTCTCCATGATGGCCGCAGCAGCACCTGTCTTTCTATCCCACCACCAGACCCTGCGGCCTGAACCAGCCCCAGGCTCCCTGACCCTGTCCCCTTCCACAACCGCATAGAGGCCAGGCCAGGACAGGCTGCTGCTTCTTCCTCTGCCCCTGAGGACCCCGGCACAGCCCCTACCGCTGCCCCCCTCTGACCCGTTCACACAGCCCTGCCTCAGGGGAGAGAACAGGGGGGGTGAGGAGGAGGAGGAGGAGGAGGAGAGGACATCAAGGGAGCAACTCAGTGAAATCCTCAAGAGGTTTTCATCCAAACATCCACCTTGCCTGACAGACAGGCTGTTTCCGGGTCAGAGAAGGTGTTTGGTGTCACTCCGAGAGAGAGATAGGGAAAGAGAGAGATAGGGAGTGAGAGAGACAGAGAGAGAGAGAAAGAGAGAGAGAGAGACAGACAGACAGAGGATCAATATGGGACAGGTCTGTGTTGTCAGCTCCTTATCTTCTGATTCCTCTTCAGATCCCCTCAGCGTTGGCTTCCAGCCTCTAAATAAATCCCTCTGCGTGCCTCTGCACAGCCTTGTAAATTAATCAAGCCGGGAGGCAACTGACTTGGAAAACAGTGTAGTAGTAGACACAGAGGAGACAAAAAACAAAACAATCCTTCAGTTAGTTCAGCACTACAACCGCCTGTCTACTCCGATGTGACAGCCTCTTTTAGCTCCTCAGCTATGGTTTGTAATCCAGGACAAGCTGCTGCTGCTGCTGCTACTGCTGATGCTGCTGCTGCTGCTGCTGCTACTGCTGCTGCTGTGAAACCCTGCTGCCGAGTCGGCGGTGTCAGGAGGGAGTGTGAGCTGGGTTTGTGTGTGACTCAGAGAGAGAGAGGTAGAGAGAGAGTGAGGGAGGGGGGAGGAAGGAAGGGAGGGAGGCGAGAGAGAGGGAGGGAGGCAGGGTGGAGAGAGAGAGAGAGAGAGAGAGAGAGAGAGAGAGAGAGAGAGAGGGAGGGAGGGTGAGAGACTAGCAGAGAGCTCAACCTCATTTAGGGAACTACACTCAGCTCTTCTCCTGTTTACAAAACGGACAGCGGCTCTTCAGCGGCGGTTGCAGAGAGAGAGAGAGAGAGAGAGAGAGCTGCAAATCAAGTCCAACCAGGGTCATGACCTGTGCTCAGCTCATGAGCAAACAATATCTCTTCCTCCTCCTCCTCCTCCTCCTCCTCTTTCTCCTCCTCCTTACAACAAGGTCTGCCCCTATGCCTCTGGCTATCAGCCAAAACATGTCCCTCCCTCTCTCATTTCCTCCCTTCTTCCTCTCCTCCTCTCTCCTGTATGCTTCCATTTGCATCATTCCATTTTCCTCCAAGGTGTAGACAGGTGAGGAATACTGATGACGTTACATAAGATGTTTTAAGTGAAATGAAAAGTAACTCTGCAATGCTATCACCATCCTAGTGAATGTCTGGGATCAGATACTGGATCAGGCGTGATGCGGTCACAGCTATCTCCCCGTCTTAGTGGCAAATGGAGCCTTTTGATTCCACCAATCAGACATCAGAACAGAGGTTCTATGGAATAAGGCCATAATGCATGAATTAGGCCTAGGCTATTACATACACAAGCAGTTCTAAACCTGCTGCAAAACAGAATGGTATTAGTATATTCACACGCAAGTCAGAGCCCTTCAACACCTTTACTTGTACCTCTGTATGTTTACGTGAGTGAGGTTGTAAGAGTCTAGACTTTTCTCCTATGTTCTCTATCCTCTAAGACAGGGTTTCCCAAATCCGGCCCTGAGGGCCCCCCCAGGGTTCACGTTTTGGTTTTTGCCCAGGCACTACACAGCTTATTAAAATAACCAACTCATCATCAAGCTTGGATTATTTAAATCAGCCGAGAGAGTCAAGCTCATTCCATGGAGGGCCTAGCGTCTCCTAGACAACCAGGTGAGGAGAGTTCCTTACTAATCAGTGACATTCCTTAATTCATCAGTCATGTACAAGGGAGGAGCGAAAACCCTCTGACACTCATGGAATGAGTTTGACAGATGATTGACCGAGAAAAACAATACTTTCATTTGTTTAGTCACTACACTCAATTCAAGCTCTGTGAACAGACAGACAGCCTGGTTTGTACCCACTGACTTACCTCAACAGCTCTACAGCATGGTGCTGTTCTCTAGTTATCAACAGCTCTACAGAATGGTGCTGTTCTCTAGTTATCGACAGCTCTACAGCATGGTGCTGTTCTCTAGTTATCAAAAGCTCTACAGCATGGTGCTGTTCTCTAGTTATCAACAGCTCTACAGAATGGTGCTGTTCTCTAGTTATCAACAGCTCTACAGCATGGTGCTGTAATCTAGTTATCAACAGCTCTACAGAATGGTGCTGTTCTCTAGTTATCAACAGCTCTACAGCATGGTGCTGTTCTCTAGTTATCAACAGCTCTACAGCCTGGTGCTGTTCTCTAGTTATCAACAGCATGGTGCTGTTAATCTAGTTATCAACAGCTCTACAGAATGGTGCTGTTCTCTAGTTATCAACAGCTCTACAGAATGGTGCTGTTCTCTAGTTATCAACAGCTCTACATCCTGGTGCTGTTCTCTAGTTATCAACAGCTCTACAGCATGGTGCTGTTCTCTAGTCATAATCAACATACATGATTCACTATAGAGAGAGGAGAGGGATCTGGTTGTCATTGTTTTTTTTTCACAGTATAGGCCTTCTGTCTACAGTACATCCTTTCAAAGAGGAGTATTTTCCCACATGCACACAGTATAAATTGAATACGCATTATCAATTCCTCTCAAGGGGTGCTACATCAAGTCCTCATTTTCAGCGAGAGCATTAACACATTTTAAGGCTTCATTGAAAAAGGCACCCTAGTCCCTTTATAGTACACTACTTTAGATCAGGGCCCATAGGGCCCATAGGGCTCTGGTCAAAAGTAGTGCACTATATAGGGAATTTGGGACGTAGCGTGAGACCAACAAAATGTTTTAATTGCTGCAATTACCATGACAATTATTCAAGATGTCTGTAAAACTAAAGAAGAAGAAATAACAATATTAATTGTGGCTGTAAATCACCCCGACATGAAAACAACAAGCCTAATCAAGTGATCAATCTCACTCATTACACACATCACAGACAGGCAGTTCTATGGTCCCTTTAAACATTCAGAAGTGAGTGAGTGAGTGAGTGAGTGTGAGAGTGTGTGTGTGTGTGTGTGTGTGTGTGTGTGTGTGTGTGTGTGTGTGTGTGTGTGTGTGTGTGTGTGTGTGTGTGTGTGTGTGTGTGTGTGTGTGTGTGTGTGTGTGTGTGTGTGTGTGTGTGTGTGTGTGTGTAGAGAGAGTAGATTGCACCTGCCATGAACAGCTTGCATTATGTAACCAAGCAGTGATTTATCACTCTCAGATCTAGCCTAGCTCTCCACAAACTAAAGCCTAACACAAAATCAGACTAACATCGAACAACGCCAAGGTGCTGCAGCACTGCTTTCTTCAACCGGAATACAGATGCTTCATGCCTCTTCATGCCTGTCTACCTCAAATCAGACACAGAACCAGGGACACCATCCATTCACATAAGAGGCCAAAACAGTTCACTACATAACAAGGTGATAAAAACCAAACCAGAGAGAATATGAGAAATCTGGGTTTCTAAACCCTGGTAAAAAAGTGTTGGTATGTATTGTATAAGGGCCTTAACTGATGCAGTACAGTTCATACTCTGTTTACTCCGCACCCCATTCAAGAGGACGTCAGTCTGTCAGATGATACCGGCTTTTGGTGCAGTTATCCAGTCTTGGCCAGGCCACGATTCTCCAATACTGCTGACTGACTATGGATCAACACAACCAATCAGCTGGATGTTATTTAACTGTACACAACCAACCACTTAACCTGTCTGTCCTCACAGCCAGCTCCGTCCTAACCCTGTGAGTACAGAGAGAATTTAGAGATGTTTCCACTGATAGTCTGTCGCAATACACTCCCACAGGGAACATGGCTGCCTCAGAGCCCTAGATATCAGGTTAGAAACCCCATTATGTCTAAAATAATGGGCTCCAGCTTCACACATACATACAGTGCCTTCAGAATGTATTCATACCCCTTGACTTATTCAACATTTTGTTGTGTCGCAGCCTGAATTCAAAATGGATTCAATCGATTTCTTCTCAACCCATCTACACACAATACTCCATAATGACAAAGTGAAAACCCTATTCACACTCTTGAGTCAATACATACTAGAATCACCTTTGGCAGCAATTACAGCTGTGAGTCTTCTCTTGAGTCAATACATACTAGAATCACCTTTGGCAGCAATTACAGCTGTGAGTCTTCCTGGGTAATTCTCTAAGAGCTTTGCACACCTGGATTGTACAATATTTACACAAGACGTTATTCTTTTAAAAATTGTTCAAGCTCTGTCAAGTTGGTTGTTGATCATTGCTGGACCAGGCTGGTCACAAGAAAGAGCCTTCCATTTGGGACATGTGAAAAGGTACTGAGGATGTGGATATATGCCTTTGTTGGAGCTACATAAATAAATAAATAACATTAAAAACAACACTATGGCACAACAAACAATGAACTCACGAGGCTCTGAGCCAGATCGCACTGCTTAGACCCCTGCGCCACGGCAGTTCACAATTCTCCTGCCAGCAGGGAGAGTACTTGATGATACTGAAAGAATGAATGGGTAAAAAATGTACGTTCATCCAACTATGGCAATTCCGAAGTGAAACTCTGAGAACAGGCTGTGCTAGCCAGCCATGTTGAGGTCTTGCCATAGATTTTCAAGACAATTTAAGTCAAAACTGTAAGTCTGGTGAGAAATGAAATAGTTTTCAAACTGGAAGAGATTTTCATTCCATCATTCATTTGCAGAGATGTTTACTGCAATTAATACTTAGCTGCTATTTTCCAATAGATAATTTTCTCTAGTACATGTTGTTCAAACAATTAAATATTGATGAAGATTGCAGGAGATGAAGAGAGCCCTGTCATTCCTTTAGCTTCAGCCATGGGCCCCCTCCAGGAAGCTAACAGTCACATATCTGTATGTACTGTATAGGGAACAACATGTGGAATAGCTGTATGTACAGTATAGGGAACAACTTGTGGAATAGCTGTATGTACTGTATAGGGAACAACATGTGGAATAGCTGTATGTACTGTATAGGGAACAAAATGTGGAATAGCTGTATGTACTGTATAGGGAACAACATGTGGAATAGCTGTATGTACGGTATAGGGAACAACATGTGGAATAGTTGTATGTACGGTATAGGGAACAACATGTGGAATAGCTGTATGTACGGTATAGGGAACAACTTGTGGAATAGCTGTATGTACGGTATAGGGAACAACATGTGGAATAGTTGTATGTACTGTACAGGGAACAACATATGGAATAGCTGTATGTATTGTATAGGGAACAACATGTGGAATACAATCTGCCTGCACTCATCTAGAGCAAGTCTAGGTGCAGTTTGTCCTTTTTCTATAATAACTACACACTCTCAGCCAGCGCTTCACACGTAGCACTATTGACTTTAAATGACAGGATCTTTACTGCCAGGGCAAAATCCCCCGGTACATACCAGCGTAGTATGATGATATCCTGGAAATATCTGCAAGAGAAACAGAGAGAAGTATGTTAGGAAGGCATTACTCAGGGTATTTACATGAGCGGACTGTGATCCATTGATTGCTACGCACCAATGGAGGCTAGCCAGTAGCCAGCAGCACCTGTGCAGATACAGCCCCCTAGAGGTCATCTGTTCAGCACAGCCCAGAGGCTGTTAGACTGCGCTGCCAAACGCACTGGGGCGTCGGCCTGCTTGCACAGAACCTTTGCTGTTTCAGGTGATGTAACGGTGACTGTCATCTCAAGTAGTAAAATTGTACATTTATGGTACTGGACATTTCTTAAAGGCTTGCATGATGGTAGCAGGCTGGTGACTGTCATGATGGTAGCAGGCTGGTGACTGTCATGATGGTAGCAGGCTGGTGACTGTCATGATGGTAGCAGGCTGGTGACTGTCATGATGGTAGCAGGCTGGTGACTGTCATGATGGTAGCAGGCTGGTGACTGTCATGATGGTAGCAGGCTGGTGACTGTCATGATGGTAGCAGGGTGGTGACTGTCATGATGGTAGCAGGCTGGTGACTGTCATGAATTGACTTGGAGAGATGGTGGTGAAAGTGGTACAAAGTAAGAAACAAGGAGTATTAATCCTGGATGGAACGCACCCAATCTTCACACAGGGAGGAGGATGTGCTTCTGTTTCTGAGGACTTTACAATTGATTAGCCCTAATTTAATAAGCATTAAGCAGTCTAGGCTATTTTCTCCACACAGTGTTTTGGATTCAGCACAGTGCTCCCTGTCTGCCTGCCTGCAGTCAGTCACCACCTAACCTTGTCCTCCAGTGGAGATCACACCTACGTCCCAAATGACAGCACATTCCCTACATAGTGCACTACTTCTGAGTCCAATGAGCCCAAGTCCAAAGTAGAGCACTAAAAAGCGGAATAGGGTGGCCTTTGGCACTCAGATGACATCCTCCTGCGGTCATTAAAGTCCGAGGCACGTTCAGACAGAAAGCAGATGATGGCAGGACTTTGATAAGACCCACTAGATACCACACTGGACCCACCACATCAGTATTTCACTGGCTTCTTAGGGTGGCGATATTGAAGGGCTGGCTACATTATTAGACAGATGAAAAGACAGACAGGTAGACCGACAGCACAGGAGGTTGGTGGCACCTTAATTGGGGAGGACAGGCTCGTGGTAATGACTGGAGAGGAGAGGAATGAGTGGGATGGTATCAAATACGTCAACCAGGTGTTTGATGCCATTCCATTTGCTCAGTTCTGGCCATTATTATGTGCCGTCCTCCCCTCAGCAGCCTCCACTGACTGACAGGCAGACAGAGAGAAAGACAGAAAGACAAACACACAGGCAGACAGAGGTCCTGCTATCAGTGAGGAGCCAGGAGCAGCTAAGCTCATCAGTTAATCATATTGCTCATTATTCCTGACTAAACCTGTCTCAGCAGAAAGCACAGCGGAGGAGATGATAGAGAGATGATCTGAGAGAACAGCAATGAATGAATAAGGGATTCATGATGTAAGACTTCAGATGGGGTGGAAATAAGTCCATTCAGGGGTTTTAAAAAAAAGACAACGAAAAATTTAATGTTAAGCGCCAGGGCTTCAAATGACATGGACGTAGTCATGACCTTGGAAACTAAGCCATAAACTGAGAGAAGTTAGCAATTATGTGGTACAGTGATTGTATATTCTTCCTCACTGATCAAAATAAATGGTTCTATCAATTGCTCTTTAATTATTGATGTCACTATGACATGCCACTGTTTGTTTGCACTAGAGAATGAGTGGTCAATAAACGTTTGCTTTAGACGTGTTCATATGAATATGACGGAGGCTACGTCCCAAATGACACCCTATTCCCTACATAGTGCACTACTTTTGACCAGAGTCCTATGTTCCCTGGTTAAAAGTAGCACATATCGGGATATTATTTTTGACAATATATCACATCATATCGTTTTGACAATATATCACATCGTATCGTTTTGACAATATATCACATCATATCGTTTTGACAATATATCACATCATATCGTTTTGACAATATATCACATCGTATCGTTTTGACGATATCGTAATATATATTTGCGCTGGATGGCTGTACCTGCACCAAAACTCCAGTATTTTTCCTTCATTTTTCATTTATTTTTTAACCTTTATTTAACTAGGCAAGTCAGTTAAGAACAAATTCTTATTTACAATGACGTCCTACCAGGGAACAGTGGGTTGACACATAACCTGATTTAGCTTCTCTCTCTCTCTCTCAATTTCTTTTCATTTTCAATTCCATTTAAGGGCTTTATTGGCATGGGAAACATATGTTTACATTGCCAAAGCAAGTGAAATAGATAAACAAAAGTGAAATAAACAAAAAATATTAACTTAAAAGTTCCAAAAGAATAAAGACATTTCAAATGTCATAATATGTATATATACAGTGGTGTAATGATCTGCAAATAGTTAAAGTACAAAAGGTAATATAAATAAACATAGGTATTTACAATGGTGTTTGTTCTTCACTGGTTGCCCTTTTCTTGTGGCAACAGGTCACAAATCTTGCTGTGATGGCACACTGTGGAATTTCCCCCAATACATATGAGTGTATCATCATTTTATCTGTTTTTGAATTATTTGTGGGTCTGTGTAATCTGAGGGAAATATTTTTCTCTAATATGGTAATACCATTGGCAGGAGGTTAGGAAGTGCAGCCCAGTTTCCACTTCATTTTGTGGGCAGTGTGCACATAGCCGGCTTTCTCTTGGGAGCCAGGTCTGCCTTCGGCGGCCTTTCTCAATAGCAAGGCTATGCTCACTGAGTCTGTACATAGTCAAAGATTTCCTTCATTTTGGGTCAGTCACAGTGATCAGGTATTCTGCCACTGTGTACTCTGTTTATGGCCAAATAGCATTCTTGTTTGCTCAATTTGTTTGTAAATTATTTCCAATGTGTCAAGTAATTATCTTTTAGTTCTCATGATTTGGTTGGGTCTAATTGTGTTGCTGTCCTGGGGCTCTGTGGGGTCTGTTTGTGATTGTGAACAGAGCCCCAGGACCAGCTTGCTCAGACTCCTCTTCTCCAGGTTCATCTCTCTGTAGGTGATGGCTTTGTTATGGAAGGTTTGGGAATTGCTTCCTTTTAGGTGGTTGTAGAATTTAACAGCTCTTTTCTGGATTTTGATAATTAGCGGTAACGGCCTAATTTTGCTCTGCATGCACTATTTGGTGTTTTACGTTGTACACAGAGGATATTTTTGCAGAATCTCAATTTGGTGTTTGTCCCATTTTGTGAATTCTTGGTTGGTGAGCAGACCCCAGACCTCACAACCATGAAGGGCAATTGGTTCTATAACTGATTCAAGTATTTTCAGCCAGATCCTAATTGGCATCTCAAATTTTATGTTCCTTTTGATGGCATAGAAGACCCTTCTTGTCTTGTCTCAGATCGTTCACAGCTTTGTGGAAGTTACCTGTGGCGCTGATGTTTAGGCCGAGGTATGTATAGTTTTTTTGTGTGCTCTAGGGCAGGTATTCCCAAACCCCAGGGGTACCCGCAATGCCGTCGGGGGTACGCCAAATAAAAATGTGATTCACATTTATATATTTTTTATTCACATTTTTTATTTTTTCACATTTTCAAACAGTCCATTTATATTTCCCACAGGGGCTATACATTTGGGTGAGTTTTTTTTCTCACCTGAGTAGTCTTGTTTCACTGCCAAAAATAAAATTAAACCATCTAGTGTTCAGCGAAATAACAACAGGTAGCCTAGTCAAATAATTAGCATCTAATCACATTAACCGTTACTCTCTCGCGGGAATTCCACTAGCAGTCCGCATGTGGCTAAACGTAGCTGCTGCTCATGTTGGTATCTGTACTGATGGCGCAAAAGCCATGACAGGGAGACATAGTGGAGTGATAACGCGCGTGCAAGCAGTTGCTCCCGACGCCACTTGGTTACACTGCAGCATCCACCGAGAGGCTCTTGCTGCCAAGGGAATGCCTGACAGCTTAAAAGACGTTTTGGACACTACAGTGAAAATGGTTAACTTTGTTAAAGCAAAGACCCTGAACTCTCGTGTATTTTCTGCACTATGCAATGATATGGGCAGCGACCATATAACGCTTTTACAACATACAGAAGTGCGCTGGTTATCAAGGGGCAAAGTATTGAAAAAAAAAAAAAAATTGAGAGACGGGCTTAAAGTTTTCTTTACTGAACATAATTTTCACTTGTCTGACCGCTTGCATGATGACGAGTTTCTCACACGACTGGCCTATCTGGGTGATGTTTTTTCTCACCTGAATGATCTGAATCTAGGATTACAGGGACTCTCCGCAACTATATTCAATATGCGGGACAAAATTGAGGCTATGATTAAGAAGTTGGAGCTCTTCTCTGTCTGCATTAACAAGGACAACACACAGGTCTTCCATCATTGTATGATTTTTTTGTGTGCAAATGAACTCAAGCTTACAGACAATGTCAAATGTGATATAGCGAAGCACCTGAGTGAGTTGGGTGTGAAATTACGCAGGTACTTTCCTGAAACGGATGACACAAACAACTGGATTCGTTATCCCTTTCATGCCCTGCCTCCAGTCCACTTACCGATATCTGAACCAGAGAGCCTCATCAAAATTGCTACAAGCGGTTCTATGAACATTTTATTTAATCAGAAGCCACTGCCAGATTTCTGGATTGGGCTGCGCTCAGAGTATCCTGCCTTGGCAAATTGCGCTGTTAAGACACTGGTGCCATTCGCAACCATGTACCTATGTGAGAGTGGATTCTCGGCCCTCACTAGCATGAAAACTAAATACAGACACAGACTGTGTGTGGAAAATGATTTAAGACTGAGACTCTCTCCAATACAACCCAACATTGTATAGTTATATGCATCCTTTCAAACACACCCTTCTCATTAACCTGTGGCGGGTTATTCACAATTTTCGATGAACAAATAGGGTTTTATATGTAAGATGGTTAAATAAAATGTATTGATTATTATTATATTATTATTTGTGCCCTGGTCCTATAAGAGCTCTTTGTCACTTCCGACGAGCCGTGTTGACAAAAACTCACACTCATTCTTATGTTTAATAAATGAATCGTATAGTGTGTGTGTGTGGAAGGCTTACAATGATAGCAAAAAACAACATTTGAGAGTGCGCTGATCCTGGTGCTAGAGGGGGTACGCAGCTGGAGGTTGAATGTTTCAAGGGGTACGGGACTATAAAATGTTTAGGAACCACTGCTCTAGGGCAACGGTGTCTAGATGGAATTTGTATTCGTGGTCCTGGGAACTGGACCTTTTTCTCTCTCATCACCCCTCAAGCTGCCTGCAGGATGGTGTTAAAGTGAATGGTGTAGAGAGGAGGGAACGGACGGGTCAGACTCCAAACACAGAACCCTAGTGTGTGTGTGTGTGTGTGCGTGCGGAAGACAAACAGCCTTTTAAACGGAGGGAGTCAACTGTCATTTCTGACTGACTACAACACTCCTCCTGATTCCCCTAGAGCAGACTGGACTGACTGACTACAACACTCCTCCTGATTCCCCTAGAGCAGACTGGACTGACTGACTACACTCCGGATTCCCTAGAGCAGGCTGGACTGACTGACTACAACACTCCTCCGGATTCCCCTAGAGCAGGCTGGACTGACTGACTACAACACTCCTCCTGATTCCCCTAGAGCAGACTGGACTGACTGACTACAACACTCCTCCTGATTCCCCTAGAGCAGACTGGACTGACTGACTACAACACTCCTCCTGATTCCCTAGAGCAGACTGGACTGACTGACTACAACACTCCTCCTGATTCCCCTAGAGCAGACTGGACTGACTGACTACAACACTCCTCCTGATTCCCCTAGAGCAGACTGGACTGACTGACTACAACACTCCTCCTGATTCCCCTAGAGCAGACTGGACTGACTGACTACAACACTCCTCCTGATTCCCCTAGAGCAGACTGGACTGACTGACTACAACACTCCTCCGGATTCCCCTAGAGCAGACTGGACTGACGGACTACAACACTCCTCCTGATTCCCCTAGAGCAGGCTGGACTGACTGACTACAACACTCCTCCTGATTCCCCTAGAGCAGGCTGGACTGACTGACTACAACACTCTTCCTGATTCCCCTAGAGCAGGCTGGACTGACTGACTACAACACTCCTCCTGATTCCACTAGAGCAGACTGGATTGACATACTGCAGCAGACCTAGCTTGTTTGATTGATCTGGGTGATTGTTTAGTGGTGATGTGTACTGAGACAGCAGCTTGCAAAACGGATGACTGTGTGTGTGTGTGTGTGTGTGTGTGTGTGTGTGTGTGTGTGTGTGTGTGTGTGTGTATAGGCCTATAGGACTTTACATGGCCTATGTCTGACTCAGCACAATGCTATGGCTCTGTCACACTATTCATTTACTCACCTAGACAACACTGACCCTGCCAAGGAGAGGCACAGGGGA
Organism: Brachymystax lenok tsinlingensis; assembly: GCA_030435695.1. Taxonomy (NCBI): domain Eukaryota; kingdom Metazoa; phylum Chordata; class Actinopteri; order Salmoniformes; family Salmonidae; genus Brachymystax; species Brachymystax lenok. Next base: position 60,088,028 of record CM059789.1, read on the forward strand.
GGAGACGGTCACCAATCACATTCTGACTCAAACTGTACAGTACTGCTGAATTCCAAATTCCCCTAGCCTGTACTATTAAAATTCAAATGGTATTACTGACAGGAGAGCACTAATCGTAACACTCCATAGGTCTCAACACAATCAGGCTACATTGCACAGTATATGAAACATCCCTAGCCAACACAAAAACCTGACAGGACAATTGGCACTGGGCAAAAACTGGGCAAAAACTGGTTGAATCAACGTTGTTTCCACGTCATTTCAACAACAAAACTTAAATGTGATGATGTTGAATCAACGTGGCAAACTGAATGGATTTGCAAAAAGTCATCAACGTAAGGGAATTTAGTATTTTATTACCCAACTTAACCTTAATCTAATGACAGGGTGACTTTTTGGTTGAGTGGTAATAATTTAACAGCTGCTCTAGCAGAGTAATCCTATTGGCCTGGGACCAGTTTTTTTAAAAGTGATCTATCTGTATGTCGGCTATCGGATAGTCAATTAATAGAAATAGTGATCTATCTGTATGTCGGCTATCTGTATGTCGGCTATCGGATAGTCAATTAATAGAAATAGATTAAATAGAACGGGAGTCCCCATTCACGGTAATGTGTCCGTTCTATTCATTATATTTCTATGCATTTAATCCTATCCGATAGGCAAAATCCAGATAGATATTTATTTTTTAACTGGGTCCTGAAGATTAGCTGTATAAACTACAGTGATGTGAAAAATACACTCAATCTCCTCTAGCCTCATACTGTCAGACATGACTACAGTAAGAGATATTGATCCTGCCAAGCAGAACATCACTTCAGCATTCTCTGAGCAGAACGGTCACATAGAAATGTATAGCTTAGAACAGACATGATTATCAGTCAGGTATAATTGGCAATCATGTTAGTTTTATTCAATACATTTCTATCTACCAGTTTTAGAAATATTTTAGTCTCACTGAATAATACACACCAGTTGTTTGCATTTGATCATTTAACAGGAAATTTAAAATAAAGATTCAAGGAGATGACAGCATCCACCTTGATCAGTTCAACCTCAGGTTCTTTTCCTAGGAGAAAATAAAAAAATGCAATTGAGTCAGTGTTCTTGTAATTTACATAATTTCTGTTGCTAATAACATAATCCAATTTGTCTCTGGCAACATATCGGTTTATCATGTGTTTGCTATAACAAGCCGTCTGCAATGCAGGCCCAAACATCTCAATGCTGTATTTTCTAATGTATTTGTGTCATGGATTATGGTAGCTAGCTCTAGTTCCCACAGAGATCATGGATTACGGTAGCTAGTTCCCACAGAGATCATGGATTACGATAGCTAGTTCTAGTTCCCACAGAGATCATGGATTATGGTAGCTAGTTCTAGTTCCAAAAGAGATCATGGATTATGGTAGCTAATTCTATTTCCAAAGGAGATCACGGATTATGGTAGCTAGTTCTAGTTCCAAAGGAGATCATGGATTATGGTAGCTAGTTCTAGTTCCAAAGGAGATCATGGATTATGGTAGCTAGTTCTAGTTCCAAAGGAGATCATGGATTATGGTAGCTAGTTCTAGTTCACACAGAGATCATGGACCACTGGGAAAAACTGGTTGAATCAACGTTGTTTCCACGTCATTCCAACCCAAAAATTCAAGGTGATGTTGAATCAAAGTGGAAAACTCATCAACATAAGGCCATTTATTTTTTTTCACCCAACTTTGAACCAATGAATCCAATGGCATGGTGACATTTTCTATTGATTTCACATTGAATTCACACGTTAGTTGACAACTCGACCAAATCTGTGCCCAGTGAGTGTGTGCTGCTGTTCAACAAAAATAACAACTTGGTGGTGGCGGTATGCAACACATACTGAAAGGAGTAAGAAAGCATTGTAACAAAGGTGTGGGCTCAGAGGAATTGAGTTGGGTAATTTGGTCTTCACATCCCAGTAGTGACTTGATAAGAGCTGGGTGTGACAGTATGATGTGGTCTCAGTGCTGAATTCCTGGGAGGCCAGAGTTCCTCATTTGTCAAATTGTGTAAAAGCTCCAGACTTCGGTTAACCCATTGGTATCATCTAATTTTTGAAAGATGTTTCGAGAGATCATCTCAAACAAAAGACCATCTCACATCACGAGAGAGAGACAGAGAGAGACGTTCACTATTCAAGCCTAAGGTGTGTTGTAGACTTGTGAGAGCTGCATCATCAATCACTGAGGGTTAGAGCACATTTGAGTACTTCTATTTGCAATACACACTCTTAGAAAAAAAAAGGTGCTACCTAGAACCTAAAAGGGTTCTTCGGCTGTCGTCGTAGGAGAACCCTTTGAAGAACCCTTTTTGGTTCCAGGTAGAACCCTTTTGGGTTGCATGTAGAACCCTTTTGGGTTGCATGTAGAACCCTTTCAACAGAGGGCTCTACATGGAACAGCCAAGGAACCCTTCTTTCTAAGACTGCAGTTTAGTGAAAGTTATTCCCACAAGCACTTTCCCATTGGACTAATAAGTCTAAGGCCATTCCCTGAAGTTCTTTAACTACAAACCACCATTCTTCTTGAGAAGAACACCATTGACTGATGGTTCTATATTCTTAGTAAAGACTAACTGACAGAGTATGAAATGTTTTTGCTTCCACATCTTGCCTTGCTTGTATTACAATGCATTTTAAACTTCACAGCCTTGTCTCAATACACACATTCACTTTTACATAACTGTTTTGAATAAATCACTGTTGATGGGCTTTCCAGGCATTTCTTTCCCCCCAGAAGACACAATTCAACTCCCCATCCGCTCGTCATAGAATCGCTGCTGGCTGATTTACACAGCAGATCTCCAAACCTATGTTAAAACAACAACATTTGACAAGGTATTCGATAGCGCTAGCCTTTGCTCAGTGTGTACCTTGCCAAGGTTAATATTGAAAAAGGGATCCATAATGAATTGTGCCTGCCATTGACCTGGGTTCTGCCTGATATGTGCTGTTTAAAAAACCTTCTGGAAAGTCAGGTAGAGTACAGTAGGTATCTCGAGTGGAGCAGCAGTCTGAGGCACTGCATCTCAGAGCGAGAGGTGTCACTACAGACCCTGGTTCAATTCCAGGCTGTATCACAACCGTTCGTGATTGGGAGTTCCATAGGGCGGCGCACAATTGGCCCAGTGTCGTCCCGAGTTAGGATTTGGCCGGGGTAGACCGTCATTGTAAATAAGAATTTGTTCTTAACTGACTTGCCTAGTTAAATAAAAGGTTAAATAAAATATGCATAAGGTATGCATGTACATTTTTAGCAAGCTCAGTAGGCCTATTTTCCCCACTGAGGGCCTATCATCACAATACAGTGAGAGAGAGAGAGAGAAATAACTACAAACAGATGCAAATATGGCAAGTGTAAATTAGGGTTTTTACACAATAACATTACAAGTCAGGTTAATGCAAATTCCATTGATGAATCCACATAGATACGTTGAGCTGAGGTTCCCTGAGGCAAACTGAGACTGCGAGGAAAGCCTGTTCTTTAATCTACATATTATCAATCTGTATCTGCGTAATGTAATTACATACAATGGCAGTGAACATCTGATCATCTCAAATCTAATTGAACAGAAGGCTTGTCTATGCCTGAGATTGGAATTTGTTCAAAACATTGTGACGCAATACATAACAGCTGGATCGCCCTCTGGAGGGGCTGTGTCGACATCAGAAGGTACATTTTCTACACAACAAAATCTCGGCTTACATTTGTCGACAATCTCTGCCTTCATTGATTTGACTACTGATTTGACTCTAGTTGATTTGACTATTGTTGTCAGGACACAGAGGGGAAAGAAACCCAGGTCTTTGACTGTGGTCTTTGACTGTGGTTTCATTCACAGCGTTTTGCCTACTCCACCAGGACCACATCTATAGGGTTAGTTTGTGTATGGCACATATTGCACCGTGTGTACAAGGATCATCATGGGCAGAAGCATAGGCATCTATTCTCATACCCACATTATCACTCTGCTGATACTTCTGGTTATTACAAGCCATTAGATGTGACAAGATGACTCATATCAGAAGACTAGCCCTGAAGCAGCACATTCTCTGAGGTATACCTCGGTGTCCTGGAATTTATCAGGTAACATTGACAAACAAGGTAGGCTATGGGTTCTTCTGGGGGTTGAACACTCAGTACAACGTACTGTACGGTTCTCCTGCTCTCTATACCCCTGTATGATTCCTCTAAAACAGAATGCCTGATGTCACTAGTAGCATGATGTTCATGTTACAAACAGCTTTTACCTGTCTGTGACGTTTCACATGCAACTGCATGCACGGCCATGACATGAGCAAATTCCTGCCCTTATCTCAGGCACACTGACTCTTTCTTCTTGAGACAGACACACATTCAGTTTCCCAGCCAAACAAGCCTACCACCGCTTGTCAAAAACTGTCAGTTGTACTATGGATATAAATATAGCACACGTACCTCCATTTCCGCAGCCCAGGATATTCCAGAACTGCATATTTGTAGGCTATTTACATGTAAGAGTATTTCCAACTGGTGCAAATCACTTCTGTCAGTACTACTGAGCTGAGACACTCTCTTACCAACACACCTGGCCCCTCCTCCTACTGCTGCCAAACTCCTCCCTTTACACACTAGCTTTAACTTGTTACACCAGCAGGCATGGCAGGAAGAATGATACTGATCGTTGAAACAAAACAAATTGATTATTCAGGCATGCAGATAAAATAATGCTGCTTGCCTGCAATCATATGCAGAGTCAACAAATCAATGCAACTCATTGTAAAAAAAAACCCAATAATCATTAGTTTATGAGCAGTCTCTCCTGTGTACACTGTAGCAGTAACTGAAGAAAGCTCAATATCTGTGAACCTCCTAACACAATTATGGTTATTATACATGTTTAGTTACATCGTAATTTAGTTGTTGCTTTGTAATTGCCTACAATTTAGCAGTGGAATAAGGAGCAGTCTATATTCGACTTGTGTAATTACATCAGCTGGTCAAATACAGAGGATACTAGGGTCTCCTCTAACCTTCCCCTATTCCCCTGCAAGCAACGTCCTACATTACTCAGGTCATTTAAACAACTGCATGCAGAATGGCTGGGGCTGAGCCGGCTACAGATCTATATAATGCAATGACATACAATGTAGCCAGCTCTCCAAACAACCATGAGGATTGTTACAATTTGTAACATTGTAACAATGTTGTAATCACTTTTTTGTTTTGAACTAGCAACATTGTATAATTTCCCTATTGTAGCCACTAGAAATGTAGCCACTCGCTGCACACTAGTTGAATAAGACATTCTGTGTTCCCTGAACCTTGCACCTAGGCGTGAGATTCGGACACTGCACCACTGTTTGCAGAAACATGCATATTCATGTGCATAAAGGATATATTCCACTTCTCGCCATCAAATGAAACCGTATTTTCTCCACCAAAAACGCAAATTAAAGTAGGCTAACTGAAAGCTCCGATTCTCACTGCAACCCATTGTCAATGACTGGGGTCTTACTATGCTAACTGGCTAATGTTAAAGTTATTTAATATCCTCCACATCATTCAAAAGTGTATAAGGCCACGTTATACTCACGTATGTCTTTACTATCGAAGATCCACCTCAACTATTTCCGTTAACCGGTCTCCTATCCTGCAAATCCGTGTGTTCCAATCCCGTAATAACCGTGTAGCTGTGTGTGGTTCCCTCTCCGTTTCGGTTTCTCCACAACACGGTGCTCCAGCTCCCTGCTCCCGGTAACCACTGACACAGCAGCACTGCATCCTAATAGCTCCAACATGGCTGACGTGTAGTGACCGTGTAGTGACCGTGTAGTGACCATGTAGTGACCATGCCCAGTAGAAACGGCCGGAGAGTTCAGTGGACTCACTGACCATCTCAGCTGGCAAAACGCAAATTCATAATTCTACTTGTAAATAGCTTTTCACATGGCAATTACATCAATGAGAATGGCAGTACTTCACAAAACCTTATTTTCTTATACTAAAGTGACTAATACAATTTTCATAAATGTTTCATAAAATGTCAACATTGATATTACAAATAGCTAAATACATTATAAATAATATTTTGTAATGCAAAAAAATGCTTTGACAAGAGTTCTCTGGTTAAATAGACTCACATTTACATGTCATTCACACCCACCCACAGACACAGCAAGAGAACTCTGTTTCCATTGTCTAACAGACACATCCCAAAACATTCATTTCATTAACTTCCATGCATAATACTACAACACACAGCAAGCCAGGCCCATAGCAGAGACCCGGTGGGTGTCCTAAATGGCACCCTATTCCCTAAATAGTGCAGTAATTCTGCCCATACCCTTATGGGCCCTGGTCAAAAGTAGTGCATTTTATAGGGAATAGGGTGCCATTTGGGACGTAGCCCAGGGTGCATAATTATATATATATATAATACATTTTTCTTTTTATGTAACCTTCATTTAAACTAGGCAAGTCAGTTAAGAAATAAATATTATTTACAACGACGGCCTACAACGGCCAAACCCGGACAATGCTGGGCCAATTGTGCGCCGCCCTATAGGACTCCGAATCATGGCCGGTTGTGATACAGCCTGGAATCGAACCAAGGTGTCTGTAGTGACACCTCTAGCACTGAAATGAGTGCCTTAGACCGCTGCGCCACTCGGGAGCCCATTATAGCAGCCTCCCACCACCCTCGACCAGACCACTGAATCCCCGCCCACAACGTGGACATAAAGATGAGGATCGCAATGCCTGCCATAGTAAGATACAAAATCACTGATCTGTTCACGCCCAAAGCAACCTCGCTCTAAAGGGCTAACTAAGACTTATTCACTGAAGAACTAACCCTTAATGCCCATATGATGGGGAGTAGCACACGGTAACTGTTCAGAACATGACAATGCTTTGCATTCAAGACCTATTTCAGTGTTCTCTGTAAATGAAAGGCTGACTTGCATGAATGAGTATAGAAATAAAAAAAAACTGTACAATCATTTTTTTATTGTATGTGACAGCTCAGACATGGGTGAGGCGGAAATATGAATCTGAAAGAAGACATTTAGTGTTTCCAGAATATTGTTAGTGAACTAAATCCAAACATTGTGAAACAACAGTCAGAGAAATGCTATTACATCATCATCCAGTATATAAAGGCAGACCCCAACATAAAGAGAACAGAGGATGACATGGTTCTTCATGATCATGTAATTCCCTGAGCCTCACTGTCCACTGTATATTGTCTACGTCCCTAATGGCACCCTATTCTCTATAGGGCACTGGTCAAAAGTAGTGCACTATATAGGGAAGAGCAGGGTCCTCACCAGGATATTCAAACAAGGTGGAGCTGTTGAGTACGACGGGGTTGGGGGCAGACCACAAGGTGGAGCAGCGTGGTGGGGTTGGAGGGCAGACCACATGGTGGAGCAGCGTGGTGGGGTTGGGGGCAGACCACAAGGTGGAGCAGCGTGGTGGGGTTGGAGGGGGCAGACCACATGGTGGAGCAGCGTGGTGGGGTTGGGGGGGCAGACCACAAGGTGGAGCAGCGTGGTGGGGTTGGGGGGGCAGACCACAAGGTGGAGCAGCGTGGTGGGGTTGGTTCTTCATGATCATGTAATTCCCTGAGCCTCACTGTCCACTGTATATTGTCTACGTCCCTAATGGCACCCTATTCTCTATAGGGCACTGGTCAAAAGTAGTGCACTATATAGGAAGAGCAGGGTCCTCACCAGGATATTCAAACAAGGTGGAGCTGTTGAGTACGACGGGGGTTGGGGGCAGACCACAAGGTGGAGCAGCGTGGTGGGGTTGGAGGGGGCAGACCACATGGTGGAGCAGCGTGGTGGGGTTGGAGGGGGCAGACCACATGGTGGAGCAGCGTGGTGGGGTTGGGGGGGCAGACCACAAGGTGGAGCAGCGTGGTGGGGTTGGAGGGCAGACCACATGGTGGAGCAGCGTGGTGGGGTTGGGGGGGCAGACCACATGGTGGAGCAGCGTGGTGGGGTTGGGGGCAGACCACAAGGTGGAGCAGCGTGGTGGGGTTGGGGGGGCAGACCACAAGGTGGAGCAGCGTGGTGGGGTTGGGGGCAGACCACATGGTGGAGCAGCGTGGTGGGGTTGGGGGGGCAGACCACAAGGTGGAGCAGCGTGGTGGGGTTGGGGGGGCAGACCACATGGTGGAGCAGCGTGGTGGGGTTGGTTCTTCATGATCATGTAATTCCCTGAGCCTCACTGTCCACTGTATATTGTCTACGTCCCTAATGGCACCCTATTCTCTATAGGGCACTGGTCAAAAGTAGTGCACTATATAGGGAAGAGCAGGGTCCTCACCAGGATTTTCAAACAAGGTGGAGCTGTTGAGTACGACGGGGTTGGGGGCAGACCACAAGGTGGAGCAGCGTGGTGGGGTTGGAGGGGGCAGACCACATGGTGGAGCAGCGTGGTGGGGTTGGAGGGGGCAGACCCCCCCCGTCGTACTCAACAGCTGGAGCAGCATGGGGCCATTTGGGAAACAGACGTCGAAGGATGTGAAAAACAAAATGTCCAATCTTGAGTCTTTAATCCAGCAATAGCACATTTTAGAACAATGCTTTGAAAAACCATGTAGAAGCTCACCATCTGTCTGAAGTGTTCAGGGAAAATAACAACAATTTATAGTCTATAGCAAGGTTCAACTCTGACCCTACGAGGTCCGGAGCCTGCTGGTTCTGTTCTACCTGATCATTCATTGCAACCACCTGGTGTCCCAGGTCTAAATCAGTCCCTGATTAGAGGGAACAATGAAACAAAGCAGTGGAACTGGCTTCCAGGTCCAGAGTTGAGTTTGAGGGGTCTATAGCCTCTTCAGACCTGTAGGACTCCTCAGGGTCTGCAGGGCTGTTCCTCTGACCTGGTCCCACATCTACTTCTGCTGTTTAGGAAACTCCTATCATTGTTGTGCCAACCATTTGATTCACTTAAAAGAGTTGGCAAAACCACACAAACAGATACTGGACCAGGCTACTCGTCCTCTACTCAACCTTCCAAATGGCGATTTTGCCATCCTGGCAGGCGGAGCCGCTGAGTACATAACGGCCCTCTGTAGAGCACAGTGCCTGGACACTGTCTGTGTGGGCCATCAGCTCCTTCTCTACACTGTGGCTCTCTGTGTCCACTATGTAGATCTTCCCACTCCCTCTGCACTGGTCAGGGCTCGGCCCGCTGCAGCCAACCCAGATCTGGACGAGGGAGGGGGAGGAGACAAACAACGAAGAAAAGCTTGTTGAGGATTTGCAGTTGTACTGTGAAATTTACTACCTAAATAAAAAAAATCTGCATTCGCTCTGGACTGATCGTTACTATGAGAAAGAAGATAAATGAATGATGGTAGGGTGGAATGTACGGTATCATTTAAGTACTGTACTATTTTAACTGCTACTTTACAAGCTTTTGTAGAAATTGCAACACCTGAGAAAGACAGTTGTTGACAGAATCTAATGAATGTGTTTTCTATGTGTTAATAGTAATGTGTTAAAGAGGTTCTTATGTTGGTACCCTTCCAATAAAGTGTTACCAGCAAAACATGCAAAGAACAGCAGGTGTGAACATCCAACAAATCCTTATTTTCTCACCTGATTCTTAACCTTGATCATACAGTTGACCCCTGTACAGTTCTGCAGCTGCACCCTCAGGAACGGCTTGGTCAGATCTTTACAGTGCCAGAGACAGAGCTCGTCAGAATCAGTACAGCTCGTCCACAACTGGCCCCTCTGAAAGAAACACACAGTGGACTGGTTTAGCCATCAGCTCATGACAAGCAAACTGACTGTTGGAAGGCTGCAAAAATACATTGTGTCTGGCTTGATTATTGAGGCCACTTGAGACCAAGCTGAAGGCCTAGCATGAAATAAAGTGTTCAGTGAAATCTCCAAGATGAAGGGAACATGGGCCTTCTACCTCTAAGAAGAGGATGAGGCTGCTGAACTCAGTGGGCATGCTCCGTAGATCCTCAGGAAGTGTCATCTTACGATGTGGGATTCCGTTCTTCCTCAGTTCAATGATGCCGTCTCTGGCACCTAGTCAACATAACAACAGATGGGAACAAAATAAACCAAAGTTTCTGTCTAGATGCTTTGCTGTTGTTAGCATGTTATCCTGTGGTCAATTGACACACTTTGTTAATTGATCATTGGCAGGGTATACAATACATAGGAGTATATCAAAAAATATAATAATATACAGTTAGAGTATAACTGACTGAGTGAGTCTACTTACAGCACCACAGTGTTCCATTGAAGAGCTGAATGGACATAAGCCTATCACAGGTCAGTTGAAACTGCTTTTTCACTTTTAGCGTTGAGAGGTCCCACAGAATGACTGTTCCATCGGCACTACAGGAGTATGTCTGGCTGGGAGGGAGGAGAGGGACAGTTGGATTAAAACAAGCACCATGTAGAAGCCTGACTGTGGTCTAACTACTGAAGATTCACTGAGGGCAAAGTAAAGTGTAGTTTAAGTACACTGCTGCCATCTTCTGGTTGGAAATAGGCATCAGAACACTCCACGTTCTAAGAGCTTTGAAGAATTATACCGGAGTGACGAGTTACAAAAACTACTTTCTTTAATAGGTGCATTTGCCATTTGAAAATAAAGGAGAGCCGCACACTCTAGGAGCTCAAATGCAAAAATGTTATGTCCAACGTTTCGACAGGCAAGCTGTCTTCATCAGGGTATAATCACTAACACTGCGGGGTGACTCGTTTATATAGTGTCAAAAGACACACACAGGTGTCTGTAATCATGGCCAAGTGTGGCCTAATATCATTGGTTAATTCTCAAATATTAAAATGGCATACAAAGAACATACAAAAAACACAAATGGATAGCATACGATCATATATTCAATTTAGGCTACATAAGCCTACAAACAATTACAATGACAGCCACAATAATGGCTTCAGATCAAAGTCTACGTTGAGACCGAAGGGAGCAAGGGTCTTTAAATTAAAGATCCAGGCAGCCTCTCGTTTTAACAATAAATGATCGAGGTCACCCCTCTCCCAGGGAGGGTGACATGTTCAAAGTCAATATAACGCAGAGCTGAAATCGAGTGATTTGCTTCCAAAAAGTGGGCCGCAACTGGGTAAGTCTAGTTTTTGCACCTAATGGTGCTACGATGCTCCGAGATACGTACTTTTAATTTGCGCTTTGTTTTACCCACATCATTTTTACCACGAGGACAAGTTAGAAGATAAATAACTGCCTTAGTGGAGCACGTAATAACACCTTTGATTGGGATCTGTTTCCCTGTTTGGGGGTGTTTGAAGGATCTACATTTATAAGTGCCATTGCATTGAGCACAGCCATTACACTTGTAATTTCCATCCAGTAGGGGCGCAAATATACATTCAGGAATATATTGGGGTGGTAAATCAGAGTTTACCAATTGGTCTCTGAGATTTCTGCCCCGCGAGAATGGTCATTTGAACAGGCAATTATAACACATTATCCTTCCTTTGCCATAGAATCCTGAGCATCACGCATGGGTTAACAGTTTGTGAGGGTAAAGTGACTGTAGCATGAAGAGGACTCCGACTATGTCCCAAATGGCACCCTAGTCCCTACACACATAGTGCACTAATGTTTAACATATGGGCTCTGGTCGAAAGGAGTGCCCTACAGTATATAGGGAGTAGGGTGCCCTCTGGGACACAGACATACGGTACTATATGTGTAACATTTTACCTCATCTTGTGACTCTCCTCCAGGGCAAAGTCCATAACCTCATGCCTGTGCTCTGTCAGCTGCTTATTGCAGGACATGCTGCAAGTGTCAATTATGTAAATGATGGAATCCTGGGAGCCAATCCATACTTGATCCTGGTCCGATCCAAGCATGCAGTTCTGTGCACATAATAAAGCCACATATTCTGCACATAAAGTGCGTCCCAAATGGCACCTATTCCCTATATAGCGCACTACTTTCGACCAAGGCCCATAGGACTCTCATCAAAAGAAGTGCACTATATTGGGAACAGGGTGCTATTTTGGATGCATACATACAGTTGAAGTCGGAAGTTTACATACATTTAGGTTGGAGTCATTAAAACTTGTTTTTCAACCACTCCACAAATTTCTTGTTAACAAACTATAGTTTTGGCAAGTCGGTTAGGACATCTACTTTGTGCATTACACAGATTATTTCACTTATAATTCACTGTGTCACAATTCCAGTGGGTCAGAAGTTTATATACACTAAGTTGACTGTGCCTTTAAACAGCTTGGAAAATTGCAGAAAAGGATGTCATGGCTATAGAAGCTTCTGATAGGCTAATTGACATCATTTGAGTCAATTGGAGGTGTACCTGTGGATGTATTTCAAGGCCTACCTTCAAACTCAGTGCCTCTTTGCTTGACATCATGGGAAAATCAAAAGAAATCAGCCTCAGAATAATAAGACCTCAGAAAAACTATTGTAGACCTACACAAGTCTGGTTCATCCTTGGGAGCAATTTACAAATGCCTGAAGGTACCACGTTCACCTGTTCAAACAATAGTACACAAGTATAAACACCATGGGACCACGCATCCGTCATACGGCTCAGGAAGGAGACGCATTCTGTCTCCTAGAGATGAACGTACTTTGGTGCGAAAAGTGCAAATCAATCCCAGAACAACAGCAAAGTACCTTGTGAAGATGCTGGAGGAAACAGGTACAAAAGTATCTACAGTGGGGCAAAAAAGTATTTAGTCAGCCACCAATTGTGCAAGTTCTCCAACTTAAAAAGATGAGAGAGGCCTGTAATTTTCATCATAGGTACACTTCAACTATGACAGACGAAATGAGAAAAAGAAATCCAGAAAATCACATTGTAGGATTTTTAATTTATTTATTTGCAAATTATGGTGGGAAATAAGTATTTGGTCAATAACAAAAGTTTATCTCAATACTTTGTTATATACCCTTTGTTGGCAATGACAGAGGTCAAACGTTTTCTGTAAGTCTTCACACACTGTTGCTGGTATTTTGTCCCATTCCTCCATGCAGATCTCCTCTAGAGCAGTGATGTTTTGGGGCTGTCGCTGGGCAACACGGACTTTCAACTCCCTCCAAAGATTTTCTATGGGGTTGAGATCTGGAGACTGGCTAGGCCACTCCAGGACCTTGAAATGCTTCTTACGAAGCCACTCCTTCGTTGCCCGGGCGGTGTGTTTGGGATCATTGTCATGCTGAAAGACCCAGCCACGTTTCATCTTCAATGCCCTTGCTGATGGAAGGAGGTTTTCACTCAAAATCTCACGATACATGGCCCCATTCATTCTTTCCTTTACACGGATCAGTCGTCCTGGTACCTTTGCAGAAAAACAGCCCCAAAGCATGATGTTTCCACCCCCATGCTTCACAGTAGGTATGGTGTTCTTTGGATGCAACTCAGCATTCTTTGTCCTCCAAACACGACGAGTTGAGGTTTTACCAAAAAGTTATATTTTGGTTTTATCTGACCATATGACATTCTCCCAATCCTCATCTGGATCATCCAAATGCTCTCTAGCAAACTTCAGACGGGCCTGAACATGTACTGGCTTAAGCAGGGGGACACGTCTGGCACTGCAGGATTTGAGTCCCTGGCGGCGTAGTGTGTTACTGATGGTAGGCTTTGTTACTTTGGTCCCAGCTCTCTGCAGGTCATTCACTAGGTCCCCCCGTGTGGTTCTGGGATTTTTGCTCACCGTTCTTGTGATCATTTTGACCCCACGGGGTGAGATCTTGCGTGGAGCCCCAGATCGAGGAAGATTATCAGTGGTATTGTATGTCTTCCATTTCCTAATAATTGCTCCCACAGTTGATTTCTTCAAACCAAGCTGCTTAACCTGCTTAACTTCCCAACCTGGTGCAGGTCTACAATTTTGTTTCTGGTGTCCTTTGACAGCTCTTTGGTCTTGGCCATAGTGGAGTTTGGAGTGTGACTGTTTGAGGTTGTGGACAGGTGTCTTTTATACTGATAACAAGTTCAAACAGGTGCCATTAATACAGGTAACGAGTGGAGGACAGAGGAGCCTCTTAAAGAAGAAGTTACAGGTCTGTGAGAGCCAGAAATCTTGCTTGTTTGTATGTGACCAAATACTTAATTTGCAAATAAATTCATTAAAAATCCTACAATGTGATTTTCGGGATTTTTTCCCCTAATTTTGTCTGTCATAGTTGAAGTGTACCTATGATGAAAATTACAGGCCTCTCTCATCTTTTTAAGTGAGAGAACTTGCACAATTGGTGGCTGACTAAATACTTTTTTGCCCCACTGTATATCCACAGTAAAACAAGTCCTATATCGACATAACCTGAAAGTCCGCTCAGCAAGGAAGAAGCCACAGCTCCAAAACCACCATAAACTGCACATGGGGACAAAGATAGTACTTTTTGGAGAAATGTCCTCTGGTCTGATGAAACAAAAATAGAACTGTTTGGCCATAATGACCATTGTTATGTTTGGAGGAAAAAGGGGGAGGCTTGCAAGCCGAAGAACACCATCCCAACCGTGAAGCACGGGGGTGGCAGCATCATGTTGTGGGGGTGCTTTGCTGCAGGAGGGACTGGTGCACTTCACAAAATAGATGGCATCATGAGGAGGGAAAATTATGTGAATATATTGAAGCAACATCTCAAGACATCAGTCACAAAGTTAAAGCTTGGTTGCAAATGGGTCTTCCAAATGGACAATGACCCCAAGCATACTTCCAAAGTTGTGGCAAAATCACTTAAGGACAACCAAGTCAAGGTATTGGAGTGGCCATCACAAAGCTCTGACCTCAATCCTATAGAACATTTGTGGGCAGAACTGAAAAAGCGTGTGCAAGCAAGGAGGCCTACAAACCTGACTCAGTTACACCAGCTCTGTCAGGAGGAATGAGCCAAAATTCACCCAATTTATTGTGGGAAACTTGTGGAAGGCTACTCGAAACCTTTGACCCAAGTTAAACAATTTAAAGGCAATGCTACCAAATACTAACTGAGTGTATGTAAACTTCTGGAAGCACTGGGAATGTGATATCAGTCTCTACTATTATTTCACATTCTTAAAATAAAGTGGTGATCCTAACTGACCTAAGACAGAGCATTTTTATTATAATTAAATGTCAGGAATTGTGAAAAACTGAGTTTAAATGTGTTTGGCTAAGGTGTATGTAAACTTCCGACTTCAACTGTACATACAAATCCAGGTTTAATCCACTGTCGTGTGAATGGTAGGCACTCCTGTTCCTGCCTCATGAGACCACAAAATGAAGGAAACACTATCAACAGAAGAAAAAGAGAGAGAGAGAAAGAGTGAGAGAGAGCGAGAGAACGAGTGAAACAGAGAGAGAGAGAGAGCGAGAGAGAGAAACAGAGAGCTAGAGTGAGGGAGAGAGATAGAGAAACAGAGAGAGAGAGAGAAACAGAGAGAGAGAGAGAGAGAGAAACAGAGAGCTAGAGTGAGGGAGAGAGAGAGAGAGAGAGAGAGAGAAACAGAGAGAGAGAGAGAGAAAGAGAGAGAGGGAGAGAGAGAGAGAGCAAGAGAAACAGAGAGAGAGAGAGAAACAGAGAGCTAGAGTGAGGGAGAGAGATAGAGAGAGAGAAAGAGAGAGAGCAAGAGAAACAGAGAGAGAGAGAGAGAAACAGAGAGCTAGAGTGAGGGAGAGAGATAGAGAGAGGGGAAGAGAGAGAGAAACAGAGAGAGAGAGAAAGAGAGAGAGAAACAGAGAGAGAAAGAGAAACAGAGAGAGAGAGAGAAACAGAGAGCTAGAGAATGAGAGAGGGAGAGAGAGAGAACGAGTGAAACAGATCAAGAGGGAGAGAAAGTGATCACTGTGTACTTAATTCAATATAACAATTTACTTTCAAAGGCTATCTGTAAGCACATTTCACAGAAAAAGGACATGTTCCAATATCCACACTAGCATATAACCCTTAGAATGCATGGCCAAATCCAATGCTTCTCTCTAAGTGTTCTGCTACTGTAATGTGGATATTGGAACAGAGCCTAGTAGGAAGGCTCAAGTGATAGGCCAGGGAGAGTACAGGGGAAATGGTATGTGTCCGCTTGCAGACATCATACCAGTTGGGAGGATCCCACTTGAATACAGTTCTGCTGCATGGACCAGCTGGCTGCATCAAACACGACCACCCTCCCACCACTGAGGGCACACCACAGCTTGGGGTTCCCATCTCCATCTGCCTCCGAGTAACTCAACTGGCCTGGATAAACAGAGAGAGAGAGAGAGACTGTAGTCAGTCACAGCAATTCAGCTTTTAGCTGCGAATGTCTACATCAAAATCAAATACACTAAACCTTAAATGTCCAATACATGGGTCAGCCAGTCAATGGATACTCCCACAGGCATATAGATTATATGGATACGGTATATACTGTAGCTCTGCATTACAACATAGAATATGTTGGGGTTTTTCAGTGCCTTTGAGATCATAATATTATACTTTTGGAAATTTTTACTTCACTAGAGAAAGAAAATAATGTACTTTTTACTCCATACATTTTCCCTGGACACCCAAAAGTACTTGTTTAATTTTGTCTGGAAAATTGTCAAATTCAAACACATATCAAGAGAACATCCCTACTGCCTCTGATCTGGCAGACTCACTAAACACAACTTCTTTGTTTATAAATGATGTATTGGAGTGTTGGAGTGTGCCCCTGTCTATCAATCAATCAAAAAATATCAATTAGGCCTTCTGGCTTAATATAAGGAATTTGAAATTATTTATACTTTTACTTTTGATACTTAAGTACATTTGAGCAATTCCATTTACTTTTGATACTTAAGTATTTTTAAAACCAAATACTTTTAGACTTTTACTTTTGTCATTTTCTATGAAGGTATCTTTACTTTTACTCAAGTATGACACTAATACTTTTTTCCACCACTGGATGTGGCTGGGCGTTATAGCATTTCTTTCACATGACCCATCAATTTAGACAAGTGTGTCTGGGTAAGCGTCATCTAATATTTATAAAGATCTTTTATCTGGACACTTTCTGTTTACCTGGACTTTTTCCTTATTGTAGGCTACTACCTTTAGCTACTACCTCACTGTTTAGCACATGACCTCACATGTGAATCCTTAAAGAGATGGGTGGGGCTACGGCTTCAGAGGGTGAGAACACTGCTGAATGGGTGTAGACAGGAGAGCTCTCCAAAACATTCCAAATGCCCTTTTCTCAAAAGTGAGTTTACAAGTTTATCAACTTGCAGAATTAC
This sequence comes from Brachymystax lenok tsinlingensis, assembly GCA_030435695.1. Lineage (NCBI taxonomy): Eukaryota > Metazoa > Chordata > Actinopteri > Salmoniformes > Salmonidae > Brachymystax > Brachymystax lenok. Next base: position 60,105,279 of record CM059789.1, read on the forward strand.
TTTCCCATTGTTCCAAAAAAATGCAGTGTATGATATACCATTTGGTAGCTCTGGGTCTCTACTTTTAACCAATGTAAAAAAAACAATTTCAGATGTTACATAAGACCGATTTGAGCCGGTGACTCATACTGTACAGTACAACAAGTTCATAAGTTACCACACCTGACAAGTGTGAAGAAATGAGACAAACTTTGACAATACATGCACATGTACTCATCTACATAAACAGCTGAAAGTAGACAAACAATTAGGCCTGTCTGGGTGCTTTCCACTAGTGTGTAATTGCAGCCAACTATTACCAAAGCTCCTCTGGTTTCCACTCAGACATGTTGGGACATGCCCCTTAGGGACATGACCTTAACTGGACATGCACTTAACTGGCATGTAAACAGCTTCTATCTTACAGGCAGATACATCAGAGTGAAGATAAGAGACTGAAACTATGATAGAAACTCAGCTGTCTGTATCCCCTCACCTGGTGTGTAGAGTAATATAAACTCAGCTGTCTGTATCCCCTCACCTGGTGTGTAGAGTAATATAAACTCAGCTGTCTGTTTCCCCTCACCTGGTGTGTAGAGTAATATAAACTCAGCTGTCTGTATCCCCTCACCTGGTGTGTAGAGTAATATAAACTCAGCTGTCTGTATCCCCTCACCTGGTGTGTAGAGTAATATCAACTCAGCTGTCTGTTTCCCCTCACCTGGTGTGTAGAGTAATATAAACTCAGCTGTCTGTTTCCCCTCACCTGGTGTGTAGAGTAATATAAACTCAGCTGTCTGTATCCCCTCACCTGGTGTGTAGAGTAATATAAACTCAGCTGTCTGTTTCCCTCACCTGGTGTGTAGAGTAATATAAACTCAGCTGTCTGTATCCCCTCACCTGGTGTGTAGAGTAATATAAACTCAGCTGTCTGTTTCCCCTCACCTGGTGTGTAGAGTAATATAAACTCAGCTGTCTGTTTCCCCTCACCTGGTGTGTAGAGTAATATAAACTCAGCTGTCTGTTTCCCTCACCTGGTGTGTAGAGTAATATAAACTCAGCTGTCTGTATCCCCTCACCTGGTGTGTAGAGTAATATAAACTCAGCTGTCTGTTTCCCTCACCTGGTGTGTAGAGTAATATAAACTCAGCTGTCTGTATCCCCTCACCTGGTGTGTAGAGTAATATAAACTCAGCTGTCTTTCCCCTCACCTGGTGTGTAGAGTAATATAAACTCAGCTGTCTGTTTACCCTCACCTGGTGTGTAGAGTAATATAAACTCAACTGTCTGTATCTCTCACCTGGTGTGTAGAGTAATATAAACTCAGCTGTCTGTTTCTCACCTGGTGTGTAGAGTAATATAAACTCAGCTGTCTTTCCCTCACCTGGTGTGTAGAGTAATATAAACTCAGCTGTCTGTATCCCCTCACCTGGTGTGTAGAGTAATATAAACTCAGCTGTTTGTTTCTCACCTGGTGTGTAGAGTAATATAAACTCAGCTGTCTGTATCCCTCACCTGGTGTGTAGAGTAATATAAACTCAGCTGTTTGTTTCCCCTCACCTGGTGTGTAGAGTAATATAAACTCAGCTGTCTGTTTCCCTCACCTGGTGTGTAGAGCAATATAAACTCAGCTGTCTGTTTCTCACCTGGTGTGTAGAGTAATATAAACTCAGCTGTCTGTTTCCCCTCACCTGGTGTGTAGAGTAATATAAACTCAGCTGTCTGTATCCCCTCACCTGGTGTGTAGAGTAATATAAACTCAGCTGTTTGTTTCCCTCACCTGGTGTGTAGAGTAATATAAACTCAGCTGTCTGTATCCCCTCACCTGGTGTGTAGAGTAATATAAACTCAGCTGTCTGTTTACCCTCACCTGGTGTGTAGAGTAATATGAACTCAACTGTCTGTATCTCTCACCTGGTGTGTAGAGTAATATAAACTCAGCTGTCTGTATCCCCTCACCTGGTGTGTAGAGTAATATAAACTCAGCTGTCTGTATCCCCTCACCTGGTGTGTAGAGTAATATAAACTCAGCTGTCTGTTTCCCTCACCTGGTGTGTAGAGTAATATAAACTCAGCTGTCTGTATCCCCTCACCTGGTGTGTAGAGTAATATAAACTCAGCTGTCTGTTTCCCCTCACCTGGTGTGTAGAGTAATATAAACTCAGCTGTCTGTTTCCCTCACCTGGTGTGTAGAGTAATATAAACTCAGCTGTCTGTATCCCCTCACCTGGTGTGTAGAGTAATATAAACTCAGCTGTCTGTTTACCCTCACCTGGTGTGTAGAGTAATATAAACTCAACTGTCTGTATCTCTCACCTGGTGTGTAGAGTAATATAAACTCAGCTGTCTGTTTCCCCTCACCTGGTGTGTAGAGTAATATAAACTCAGCTGTCTTTCCCCTCACCTGGTGTGTAGAGTAATATAAACTCAGCTGTCTGTATCCCTCACCTGGTGTGTAGAGTAATATAAACTCAGCTGTTTGTTTCCCTCACCTGGTGTGTAGAGTAATATAAACTCAGCTGTCTGTATCCCCTCACCTGGTGTGTAGAGTAATATAAACTCAGCTGTTTGTTTCCTCACCTGGTGTGTAGAGTAATATAAACTCAGCTGTCTGTTTCCCCTCACCTGGTGTGTAGAGCAATATAAACTCAGCTGTCTGTTTCCCCTCACCTGGTGTGTAGAGTAATATAAACTCAGCTGTCTGTTTCCCCTCACCTGGTGTGTAGAGTAATATAAACTCAGCTGTCTGTATCCCCTCACCTGGTGTGTAGAGTAATATAAACTCAGCTGTTTGTTTCCCCTCACCTGGTGTGTAGAGTAATATAAACTCAGCTGTCTGTATCCCCTCACCTGGTGTGTAGAGTAATATAAACTCAGCTGTCTGTTTACCCTCACCTGGTGTGTAGAGTAATATGAACTCAACTGTCTGTATCTCTCACCTGGTGTGTAGAGTAATATAAACTCAGCTGTCTGTATCCCCTCACCTGGTGTGTAGAGTAATATAAACTCAGCTGTCTGTATCCCCTCACCTGGTGTGTAGAGTAATATAAACTCAGCTGTCTGTTTCCCTCACCTGGTGTGTAGAGTAATATAAACTCAGCTGTCTGTTTCCCCTCACCTGGTGTGTAGAGTAATATAAACTCAGCTGTCTGTATCCCTCACCTGGTGTGTAGAGTAATATAAACTCAGCTGTCTGTTTCCCCTCACCTGGTGTGTAGAGTAATATAAACTCAGCTGTCTGTATCCCCTCACCTGGTGTGTAGAGTAATATAAACTCAGCTGTCTGTTTCCCTCACCTGGTGTGTAGAGTAATATAAACTCAGCTGTCTGTATCCCCTCACCTGGTGTGTAGAGTAATATAAACTCAGCTGTCTGTATCCCCTCACCTGGTGTGTAGAGTAATATAAACTCAGCTGTCTGTTTCCCTCACCTGGTGTGTAGAGTAATATAAACTCAGCTGTCTGTATCTCTCACCTGGTGTGTAGAGTAATATAAACTCAGCTGTCTGTATCCCCTCACCTGGTGTGTAGAGTAATATAAACTCAGCTGTCTGTTTCCCCTCACCTGGTGTGTAGAGTAATATAAACTCAGCTGTCTGTTTCCCCTCACCTGGTGTGTAGAGTAATATAAACTCAGCTGTCTGTTTCCCCTCACCTGGTGTGTAGAGTAATATAAACTCAGCTGTCTGTATCCCTCACCTGGTGTGTAGAGTAATATAAACTCAGCTGTCTGTATCCCCTCACCTGGTGTGTAGAGTAATATAAACTCAGCTGTCTGTATCCCCTCACCTGGTGTGTAGAGTAATATAAACTCAGCTGTCTGTATCCCCTCACCTGGTGTGTAGAGTAAGACGTGTACAGTCTGTGGAGCTGGGAGGTCTAGCGATGGATTGATCTTGTGTTTCAACGTCTCCGATGTTGTCTTTGGAACCATCATAGGAACTGCTTACAGACAACGAAACAGAAAGGAGAAAAAATGACATCAGAATATGAATCACTATCCTGATTACAGAAAATCACAATGAATATCAAACACTATTGTTCTTCAGAGGGACATCATTGATTTAGTTGTATAGTTGATCCTTGAACTCCAAGGGGTGGTTTCCTGGAAACTCCTGGACTAAATACATTTTCAATGATTCTCCATTGAGTTTGTCTTTTAGTCCAGGACCGGGCTAAATGTGTGTCCGGAACCCCCCACCATTAAACTTACAAATGGTAAAGCTTACAGATGATTTATATGCAAAAAAAACTCATGGACAGTGTATCTGGATCATAATGCATACCATCATGTTTCACTCTGTCAAAGTACGCCAGTTTGGAGGCTGCAAATACGGCCTTCTGGGTCTGAAGGCACCCAACCACAGCATCCATGAGCAAGACGTTAGTCAAAGCCTGCTGCATGTACTGAGGATCCTTAAAGGGAACATGACAACTTATACACACACTGCTTGTACTGAGGATCCTTAAAGGGAACATGACAACTTATACACACACTGCTTGTACTGAGGATCCTTAAAGGGAACATGACAACTTATACACACACTGCTTGTACTGAGGATCCTTAAAGGAACATGACAACTTATACACACACTGCTTGTACTGAGGATCCTTAAAGGGAACATGACAACTTATACACACACTGCTTGTACTGAGGATCCTTAAAGGGAACATGACAACTTATACACACACTGCTTGTACTGAGGATCCTTAAAGGGAACATGACAACTTATACACACACTGCTTGTACTGAGGATCCTTAAAGGAACATGACAACTTATACACACACTGCTTGTACTGAGGATCCTTAAAGGGAACATGACAACTTATACACACACTGCTTGTACTGAGGATCCTTAAAGGGAACATGACAACTTATACACACACTGCTTGTACTCAGGATCCTTAAAGGGAACATGACAACTTATACACACACTGCTTGTACTGAGGATCCTTAAAGGGAACATGACAACTTATATATACACTGCTTGTACTCAGGATCCTTAAAGGAAACATGACAACTTATACACACACTGCTTGTACTGAGGATCCTATAAGAGAGACATAGTCTTACAAGTATATATACACAACCTACTGTACAATGAGGACGGCCAATTAAACAGCTTGGGAGATCACATTAAGTTTGGGAGATCACATTAAGCTTGGGAGGTCACATTAAGCTTGGGAGATCACATTAAGCTTGGGAGATCACATTAAGCTTGGGAGATCACATTAGAAGAATATAATAAGGACAAAACAATGTTTTCCACAAGAGCAGAGGGGTGGGACAAGCCTGTACTATAAGATGGGGCGGCAGGTAGCCTAGTGGTTAGAGCGTTGGGCCAGTAACCGAAAGGTTGCTGAATCGAATCCCCGAGCTTACAAGGCAAAATCTGTCGTTCTGCCCCTGAACAAGTCAGTTAACCCACTGTTCCCCGGTAGGCCTTCATTGTAAAAAAGAGTTTGTTCTTAACTGACTTGCCTAGTTAAATAAATACAAAATAAATTAATATCCCTTTAGGAAGGCTGGAGGAAACCATCAGGCCAGAGGGGTGGGACAAGCCTGTACTGTTAGATTAATGTCCCTTTAGGAAGGCTGGAGGAAACCATCAGGCCAGAGGGGTGGGACAAGCCTGTACTGTTAGATTAATGTCCCTTTAGGAAGGCTGGAGGAAACCATCAGGCCAGACGGGTGGGACAAGCCTGTACTGTTAGATTAATGTCCCTTTAGGAAGGCTGGAGGAAACCATCAGGCCAGAGGGTGGGACAAGCCTGTACTGTTAGATTAATGTCCCTTTAGGAAGGCTGGAGGAAACCATCAGGCCAGAGGGGTGGGACAAGCCTGTACTGTTAGATTAATGTCCCTTTAGGAAGGCTGGAGGAAACCATCAGGCCAGACGGGTGGGACAAGCCTGTACTGTTAGATTAATGTCCCTTTAGGAAGGCTGGAGGAAACCATCAGGCCAGAGGGGTGGGACAAGCCTGTACTGTTAGATTAATGTCCCTTTAGGTGCCAACCGATCTTGTACTTTTTTCATAATATGGTAATAAAAGAATGTGACATGTGACATGTTTTTCAAGACTATGAATAACCACAGAGCGCATTCAGGAGGGTGAAATGGACTACGCTAATATTTCTACCCACACGTTCCACAAGGTCACTGCACTGCTTAACAGCTTGGCTTCCTTCAGCAAGCCGCGCCACCGAAAAGCTATCAATTACATGGTGCAGGTTGGGTATTTCAAGCTGAAGGGGTTAGTTAAATGAATTCAACTTGGTTACATTATACCCTACTGAATGCAGCACCAGTCTTTGAGATCCGGTGTATATCCTACCTTGTGGTCGTCTGCCATCGTCCTCCCAGCCCACATCTCTCTGACCATGAGATTCCACAGGTCACACGCAGACTTCAGGTTGGCCTCAAACACCTCCTTCCTCAGACTGCACTTGATCTTCAGAGACGGGATCCTCAGCAGCAGGAAAGGAGCAAAGGAGATGTTCACCTCCTGACAGAGACGAGAGGGAAAGGGGGAGACCTAGTAGGTTGGAAAACTGAATGCCTTCAACTGAAATGTGAGGAGAGGAATATCCGATGTGTCATCGTCATCATGGCAGATTTTCAGTTGAACAAAGCCAAACATTGAAGGCAACACACTGTAGTCATACCAATGTACCCTTCAGTATTATTCATTACAGAGTGAATTTCCAAAAGCTTCCTAGCACTAAGATCATCTTTCATCCATTGCCTATACTTGCCAAAGATTATTTTAGGACTACAAAGCTTTTAGAAAACTCCTCCCTGAACACTACTACCACTACTACTACCACCACTACTACCACTACTACTACTACTACCACCACTACTACCACTACTACCACCACTACTACTACTACCACCACTACCACTACTACCACTCACCACTACTACCACTACTACTACTACCACTACTACTACTACCACTCACTACCACTACCACTACACTACTACCACTCACCACTACCACCACCACCACCACCACCACCACCACCACCACCACCACCACTACTGCCACCACCACTCACTACTACCACTACCACCACCACCACCACTTACCACCACCACCACCACCACCTCACCACTACTACTACTGCACCACTACTACTACTATCACTACCTCACTACACACCACTCACTACTCACTCACTACTACCACCACCACTACCACCACTACCACTACTCACCACTACTACCACGCACCAGCTACCACCACCACTACCACCTCACCACCACCAGCTCACTAAACGGCGCCACTCACCACCAACCAGCTACCACCACCTCACCACCACTACTACCACTACTACACACCACCACCACTACCCACCACCAGCCACCACTACCACGGCCACCACCCACCACCACTCACCACCCACCACCTTACTCACCACCACCACCTCACCACTACTGAGCCACCACCATCACTCACCACCTCACGTGACTACCACTCCACTACCACCACTACCACCACCACCACCACTCACTACCACCACCACTACTACTCACTACCTCACCACCACTACTCTACCAGCAATCACCACTCACCACCCACCACCACCACTACTCACCAGCCAATACCACCACTACTCACCACCACCACCACCACTCACTACTAAGCTACCACCACCACCACGCGCTCACCACTACTCACCACCACCACCCACCTTCACCACTGGCCACCACTAGGCCACCACACCACCACTACCACCACCACCACCGACAACATGACCAATAACCCACTACTACCACTACCACCACGCACCACCACTCGCACTTTTCACCACCACTCACCACCACCACTACCACCACCTACTACCACCACTACCACTGTCACCATCACTACTCTCGACCACGGCCGAGCAACCACTGACCACCACTACTACCTGGCCACTTCACCACCACCAACTCACCACTCACCACTCACTCACCACCACTACCACCACTCACCACCACTGGCTCACTCACCACTCACTACCACTCACCAACCACTCACTGACACCACTACCACCTCAACCACCACCACTACCACCACCACTACTACTACCACCACTACTACTACCACCACCACCACCACCACTACCACTCACCACCACCACCATCACCACTACCACCACTACCACCACCACCACCACTACCACCACTACTACCACTACTACCACTTCTACCACCACACCACCACCACTACTACTACCACCACCACCACTACTACTACTACCACTACTACTACTACTACTACCACTACTACTACTACCACTACTACCACTACCACTACCACTACCACCACTACTACTACCACTACTACTATCACTACTACTACTACTACTGCCTAAACATAAAGTAACCACACCTTTATGTCTCTGAACTTGGTGATCTCGATAAACCCAGGCCTCCCGTCAGTGAGCAGGAAGAGCCTCTTCTGTGTCATGGCGATCTTACCAACTCCCTGGTTGGTTTTGACGGAGCAGGACAGCTTGTAGACACACTCGTTGTTGTCCAGGTGCTCTATGACCTCAGCTGGCAGGTGGACGTCCTGGGCCTCCACCTCCGTCTCCTTCCAGAAGGTGTAGAACACACGGAACACCTCTGGGTCAATCTGCTTCTGTTTCCCTGGAAACAGAGGTAACCTTCTCTTAGAAGAAAGCTTCAGTCTTCAAGGAGCCATTAGTTGTAAGAGTGGTGGTGTGAATGTAAACAAGGCATGACAAGCCTCAGCAGCCTGAAGAGAACATGCTCATCAAACGCACATTAAAACCATGCAAATGCATTCCATCATTTTACTTTCATGTTCATGCATGTCATGCAAGCCAATAGAAACAAGCTACTTCAAACAGCATCCATTGTAAACAGGAACACTGTGTTTTGTCAAAGCAAAGAGCACATTTATATGTCTTTTACAGCTGAAGACGCCCCATGAAACAACAGCCATCCATCTCATGTATGATGTCATGGAATGAACGTTAAACCCAAGCAGAGATGAAGATGGAGAGAAAAATAAAAGAGATGCCACATGAGTCCCGCTGACCAGTCATACGATGGGATGCTGCAGACAAACTGGACAGTCTTTTGCTTACCATCCAACGAGGAGTCAATGTAAAATATTGGAGGGACTCCTCATGGCTGAATCCAAACCCAAGTCACTCTTACAAGATCCTATTAATAAAGTAAGGATAATCAGATGATACACACCGTGTTCCTAGGCAGAGTGGTACTGTATTTCAAACTGTATTAACAGATCAATCACTCGTTTATTATCCTGGGTGATCTTATTGTTATAGTACAACATACTGTACTGCTCATGTATTTCCATGTCCTGTCAACGAGAGGCCTGACCGCTAATTCACTTACCCACAGTGAGAGCCTCAAACAGCCTATGAATGGTAAGTCACAACTTACCCACAGTGAGGGCCTCAAACAGCCTATGAATGGTAAGTCACAACTTACCCACAGTGAGAGCCTCAAACAGCCTATGAATGGTAAGTCACAACTTACCCACAGTGAGGGCCTCAAACAGCCTATGAATGGTAAGTCACAACTTACCCACAGTGAGGGCCTCAAACAGCCTATGAATGGTAAGTCACAACTTACCCACAGTGAGAGCCTCAAACAGCCTATGGATGGTAAGTCACAACTTACCCACAGTGAGGGCCTCAAACAGCCTATGGATGGTGGCGACGTCTTTCACAATCCCAGACTCCTGGATGCGCTTCACAAAGTCCTCCTGCAGCATGTGGGTCTTAGGGAGCTGAAACTTCTTCACGTGGTCGTCAGTTTGGACCAGCACCATCTCGTTGTCTGTCTTCACCTTGAAGATGAGCCGCTTGAGCTCTGGCCGCCGGTCCGCCTGGGAGCGCTCGTCCTTCTGCAGCGAGTCCACTAGCGCCTTCACCAGGTCGGTGGGGAAGATCTCCATGTCCGTCTTGTAGAGGTTCTGGAAGTCGCTGAGGGCGTCAAGACGCTTGGAACACAGCGTGTTCATGAAGCCACGCAGGTAGAAGTACCTTGGAAATAGGGAAAGGGTTGTATGAGAGTAGTAGGACTTTGCTTATAAATGATTTGTGAAGCACGTATGAAGTGCGTATTGTGACTGATTGGACACTAATGCGCCCTCTCTCTGTCTCGCCCGCCAGGTGCCTCTCGTTGCTATCGGCAGGAGCATTGCCTTTATAAACCTGGCGGTCCAGTCACTTTACGAACGCCCAATAAAGCAATTATTTTGATGTCGTGTGTTTAAAGTGTGACTTGACAAATAAAATGAATAATCCCAATGTTCTAAACTAAGTACCTGGCCAGGAGGGTGGAGTTCTCCGGAGGAACACAGAAGATGGCCTTCCCCAGTAGTATGATCAGCTCTCCATAGTAGTTCTGGACATAGTGTTGCACCATGGGAGGAGGAAATTCTGGCAGCTTGAAGATCTTCACAGGCTTGGGCGGTATCTTGAAGGCTGTGTAGAAAAAGACACAAAGAGTGACAATGCAAACAAAAATGGTCTACTTTACATTCATCATCTCCAGCACCACCCCAACATCAACATATGCGAAAATGGTGTGTTTATATGTTCTGTAGTAAAACAAAAGTGTTTCCAATGACATTATCAACCAATTCGTAGACAATTAGTAGGTAAAGCCTCCTCATAATTGGTTAAAAATCACATGATGCACAACAATGATGTCATTGGAAACACTTATCTCCCTCTATCTTTTTTACTACAGAACATAGAAAGACGCCATTTTAACATATGTTGATGATGAATATGAAATTCTTGTTCACAGAAGTCAAGGCCTAATGATCTACACTGTACTTTAACCATCTGTCATAAGAACTACGTAACACTAAATAGTTTGTGTTATAACAGTGTAAAGTCAGTTTTCATTAGCTGACAACAGACATGACTTGTTATGACATCCGTTATGACAGTGTTATGTAGAGTAAGTCGCCCTTTAGACAGACATTTCAAGTAAAGTGTCAGTGCATAATGTTACTGAGTCATGTTAATGTAACCGTGTAATGTTACTAACATCACAGTATGTGTTAATCAGTGGGTAGCCATTATTAGTCCTCCCACTGCTAGGGTTGCATAATCTGGTTTTCCAGAAATCCAGGTTGGATGATTTCATGCTTACTCCGTCCTAATTCCAGTAATCTTCCAACTGGGATTTCTGGAAAACCTGGTAATTTGTGGAAAATAACTGGAATTTTGTAACCCTCTTAAAAAAAAGTTTCTATCTAGTACCTAAAAGGGTAGGAGAACCCTTTGAAAAACCCTTTTTGGTTCCAGGTAGAACCCTTTCAACAGAGAGTTCTATATGGGTCCCAAAAGTGTTCAACCTAGAACCAAAAAGGGTTCTCCTATGGGGACAGCTGAAGATCCTTTTGGAACCCTTTTCTCTAAGAGTGTCCTCACCACTCTCAGAGATACTGATCTTCTTGAGGGAGGTCTGTCTGAGGAGGTTGAGGTGGCGCTCCTCTCCCAGGTTGGGGAGGCTCATCCCCAGCCTCTTGTTCAGACGGATTTCTGGGTCGCTGCTATACTTCCTGGCCATTTCCTGCATGGTGGGCCTCCTGGGGTTGTCTGTCATCGCCTTCATTCTGACATCAGACACACATAAAATAGGACTGTATACCATACAATACCCTAATATACATAGAGGACTGTATACCATACAAGACCCCGAATACCATACAAGACACCATATATCATACAAGACCCCGAATACCACACAAGACCCCAAATACCACACAAGACCCCAAATACCATACAAGACCCCAAATACCATACAAGACCCCAAATACCATACAAGACCCCAAATACCACACCGGACTGTATACCACACAGGACCCCGAATACCATACAAGACCCCAAATACCATACAAGACCCAAATACCATTACAAGATCCAGAATACCATACAGGACCCCAAATTCCATACAAGACCCAAATACCATTACAAGATCCAGAATACCATACAAGACCCTAAATACTATACAGGACTGTATACCATACAATACCCTGAATACCATACAAGACCCTGAATACCATACAAGACCCCAAACAAGACCCTGTATACCATACAAGACCCCAAACAAGACCCTGTATACCATACAAGACCCCGAATACCATACAAGACCCCAATCAAGACCCCAAATACCATACAAGACCCCAAATACCATACAAGACCCTAAATATCATACAAGACCCCGAATACCATACAAGACCCCGAATGCCATACAAGACCCCGAATGCCATACAAGACCCCGAATGCCATACAAGACCCCACACAAGACCCCACATACCACACAAGAGCAAGTATACCATACAAGACCCCGTATACCATACAAGACCCCGTATACCATACAAGACCCCAAACAAGACTCTGTATACCATACAAGACCCCGTATACCATACAAGACCCCAAACAAGACCCCAAATACCATACAAGACCCCAAACAAGACCCCCAATACTATACAAGACCCCAAACAAGACCCCCAATACCATACAAGACCCCAAATACCATACAAGATCCCGAATACCATACAAGACCACAAATACCATACAAGACCACAAATACCATACAAGACCCCAAATACCATACAAGACCCCGAATACCATACAAGACCCTGAATACCATCCAAGACCCTAAATATCATACAAGACCCCACACAAGACCCTGTATACTATACAAGAACCCGTATACCATACAAGACCCTGTATTCCATACAAGACCCCAAACAAGACCCTGTATACCATACAAGACCCTGTATACCATACAAGACCCCAAATACCATTCAGGACCCTGAATACCGTACAGGACCCCAAATACTATACAAGACCCCAAACAAGTCCCCAAATACCATACAAGACCACAAATACCATACAAGACCCCAAATACCATACAAGACCCGAATACCATACAAGACCCTGAATACCATGCAAGACCCCAAATACCATACAAGACCCTAATCAATCATACAAGACCCTGTATACCATACAAGACCTGAAACAAGACCCCGTATACCATACAAGACCCTGAATACCATCCAAGACCCCAAATACCATACAAGACCCCAAATACCATACAAGACCCCACACAAGACCCCGTATACCATACAAGAGCCCGTATACCATACAAGACCCCAAACAAGACCCTGTATACCATACAAGACCCCGTATGCCATACAAGTTCCCAAATAAGACCCCCAATACCATACAAGACCCCAAACAAGACCCCAAATACCATACAAGACCCCAAACACCATACAAGACCCCGAATACCATACAGGAGCCTGAATACCATACAGGAGCCCGAATACCATACAGGACCCCAAATACCATGCAAGACCCCAAACAAGACCCCAAATACCATACAAGACCCCAAATACCATACAGGACCCCAAATACCATACAGGACCCCAAATACCATACAGGACTGAATACCACACAAGACCCCGTATACCATACAAGACCCAAAATATTAATTAATCACCAAGCCTAACTGGTCAACTAATCATCCGGCCTAACTGGTCAATTAATCATCCGGAGTAACTGGTCAATTAATCATCCGGAGTAACTGGTCAATTAATCATCCGGAGTAACTGGTCAATTAATCATCCGGAGTAACTGGTCAACTAATCATCCGGCCTAACTGGTCAATTAATCATCCGGAGTAACTGGTCAACTAGTCATCCGGCCTAACTGGTCAACTAGTCATTTGGCCTAACTGGTCAACTAGTCATTTGGCCTAACTGGTCAACTAATCATCCGGCCTAACTGGTCAACTAGTCATCCGGCCTAACTGGTCAACTAGTCATCCGGCCTAACTGGTCAACTAATCACCAAGCCTAACTGGTCAACTAGTCATCCGGCCTAACTGGTCAACTAATCATCTGGCCTAACTGGTCAACTAATCATCCGGCCTAACTGGTCAACTAATCATCCGGCCTGACTGGTCAACTAATCATCCGGCCTGACTGGTCAACTAATCCTCCGGCCTGACTGGTCAACTAATCCTCCGGTCTAACTGGTCAACTAATCATCCGGCCTAACTGGTCAACTAATCATAAAGCCTAACTGGTCAACTAGTCATCGAAGCTCTTCAACACTGTAAATGGATGGGGGTTTTCGAAGAGAGGTTTGAGAAAACCCCCTCTGCTGTACATTCAACAACGACACAACATCCAACAGACTGAATAACTGGATCAGACTTGTGAAGAAACTCTTCCTTTGATGTTAACAAAGCATGTTTGCAGCGGTGTGTTTTATAAACTAATTCCATGACTGAGTAATTGGACTGAATTCCATAACATGTCCATGCAGGTTACCAGTGGTGCCATAACTCAGGCTTCGTTCTAACCATCACTGTACCCATCAGGGAGAAAAGTGAGTTGGAGGGTAGGGGAAGGGATAAGCAGGAATGGGAGGTTGTAACAGAGCTTACTTCTGTGTCTCTGAGCGAGTGTTGACTTCCATGCGTGTGAAAGCATCCATCTTCCTATTGAGGCGGTCCTTCAGGAATGAATGAAAGATGTGTGTCTCCAAGACCTATACGGATAACCATGTATAAACTGAGTGTAGGAATCAACTCTTTATAGTGATGGTGATCTGAGAGGCTACTTCATCATGTACCTTTTTATAAAAGGGTTGGTCAGCTACCTCTCTGGTCTTCAGGAACTCTTCACTGTTAAACACTCTGTGTTCATAGTTCAGGTGACCACTGACATCCCTGATGAAAGCCAGAAATGCAATGGACCATTAATACACAGGCTACATTAGTGCCTTTAAAGACTTGGAAATATAACTCTTCCTACACCTCACTGGGTTGACTTCCTCCTTACAGAAAACAACACCAACAAATCCTCACATATGCCACGATTGGCTCTTCCCAGTGTGGGCATTACTCAAGGGAGAGCAGTATTGACAGATTTGAATTCACTTGTTGATGTCTGTAAGCAGGAAGTCCACCCGCTGTGTATGATGATGCCATACTTTAAGCCCTGCACCTCAGAAAGAGAGTCTGAACAGCACAACTGACCTGAACATGTTGACAATCAGCTCCAAGGTAACCTTCTGTATTTCCCAGTTCAGGTTCTGCTGCCATTGTCTTCTCAGCATGCGCATCTCATTAACGTCTGCGCCGGCCCCTTGGTGACACACCTCTAGATCATATTGTAGCTGGAGGCCCTTCCTCCTGTAGAGTAGCAGGAGGAGAAACTGTTGTTCACTCACTGCCACAAAAACAATGTTATATAAGCATGACTGTGAGTGATAACTGATGTTCTACCTCTCAATAACCTCATTCTGTGTTATTGAGACAATGGATGTGCCATTTCAGTTGTAGGGAGCTTCACACAGAACACAGCACGTAGTCTGCATTGTCTATGTGTATTCCTCCTGTTATTCTTTTTTTTCTACATTTTCTTGTCTGCATTGTTGGGAAGAGCCCGCAAGTAAGCATTTCACTGTTAGGTCGACACTTGTTGTTTAAGAAGCATGTGACAAATAAAATTGGATTTGATTCTCAAATGGCACTCTATTCCCTATATAGCGCACTACTTTTTAACAGGGCCCATAAGTAGTACATTATTCCCTAGTTGTGCACTATATAGGGAATAGGGTGCCATTTGGGGGATGTGTCCTACCGCTTGGTAAAACACTCTGCCGAAGCGAGGGGGACGTCTGGTAGGTCGACAGTCTCTGAGCAGGAGGAAGACACTGTTCCATCATCGATATTAATCAAGATCAGGTCGTCTGTTTCCTGTCACAGAGAATAGAAGAGAGGTCCAAAAACATTCAAAAGTCAAAGTTTTTCTTTCTCCAACTGCTATGACATTTCAACTGCTTGGAAACGGAACAAGACACTACAACCAAGCAGTAGGTCTAAACACTGTTTATGGACAGTTGGACACTTGACGCAACGACATCATGAAAATCATATTGTTGTCCGACATCAAATAACACAAAGACATAACCATGGTTCTATAAAGTACCAAGGTTGCAATAAAGACACTACTACTAATACAACGCCTCCTACCGCAGCGACCTCCTCAAAGTGGTTGAGGTGGCAGCCCATGAGGAAGGCGGTGGGGGCCATGACGAAGTTCAGCATCTGGGCTGAGAGGATGGGCACGTAGGGGTGCTGCCAGTGGAGGGGGTGGATGTAGAGCATGAAACACTCTGCCACCAGGGTGAGGCGGGCCCAGTCAGCTGAGAAGAACACCACCCTCTGCTCCATCAGAATACCAGTGATGATCTGGGCAAACCAACACAGGGCCAGGGGTCAATAGAACCACAGGAGAGGAGAGCACGGTAGAAAGAGCAGAGCAGAGTAAAGTAGAGCAGAAAGAGCAGAGTAGAGGAGAGTAGAGCAGAGTAGAAAGAGCAGAGTAGATCAGAGCAGAGTAGAGTAGAAAGAGCAGAGTAGAGCAGAAAGAGAAGAGCAGAAAGAGCAGAGCAGAAAGAGTAGAGCAGAGTAGAACAGAAAGAGCAGAGTAGAGCATAAAGAGCAGAGTAGAGCAGAATAGAACAGAAAGAGCAGAGTAGAGCATAAAGAGCAGAGTAGAGGAGAATAGAAAGAGCAGAGTAGAGTATAAAGAGTAGAGTAGATCAGAGCAGAGTAGAGCAGAAAGAAAGAAGAGTAGAGCAGAGTAGAAAGAGCAGAGTAGAGTAGAAAGAGTAGAGCAGAAAGAGAAGAGTAGAGCAGAAAGAGTAGAGCAGAACAGAAAGTGCAGAGCAGAGTAGAGCAGAAAGAGAAGAGTAGAGCAGAAAGAGTAGAGCAGGAAGAGCAGAGTAGAGTAGAACAGAAAGAGCAGAAAGAGTAGAACAGAAAGAGTAGAGCAGAAAGAGAAGAGCCGAGTAGAGCAGTAAGAGTAGAACAGAAAGAGCAGAGTAGAGTAGAACAGAAAGAGCAGAGTAGAGCAGAAAGAGTAGAGTAGAGCAGAAAGAGTAGAGCAGAGTAGAGCAGAAAGAGCAAAGTAGAGCAGAGTAGAGCAGAAAGAGCAGAGTAGAGCATAAAGAGCAGAGTAGAGGAGAATAGAAAGAGCAGAGTAGAGTATAAAGAGTAGAGTAGATCAGAGCAGAGCAGAAAGAAAGAGTAGAGAAAGAGCAGAGTAGAGTAGAAAGAGTAGAGTAGAGCAGAAAGAGTAGAGCAGAACAGAAAGAGCAGAGTAGAGCAGAGCAGAAAGAGAAGAGTAGAGCAGAAAGAGTAGAGTAGGAAGAGCAGAGTAGAGTAGAACAGAAAGAGCAGAAAGAGTAGAACAGAAAGAGTAGAGTAGAGCAGAAAGAGAAGAGCCGAGTAGAGCAGAAAGAGTAGAACAGAAAGAGCAGAGTAGAGTAGAACAGAAAGAGCAGAGTAGAACAGAAAGATTAGAGTAGAGCAGAAAGAGCAAAGTAGAGCAGAGTAGAGCAGAAAGAGTAGAGTAGAAAGAGTAGAGTAGAGCAGAGTAGAGGAGAAATAGTAGAGTAGAGCAGAAGCAGTAGATCAGAGTAGAACAGAAAGAGCAGAGCAGAAAGAGTAGAGCAGAGCAGAAAAAGCAGAGTTGTTGCCAGACAGGGCAGAAGTCAAAACACCACTCCGAACACTTCAGTTGAATGGCTCATCGTAGAAAATGCTGTTACCCATCTGAACATAGCGCTCTACTCACCTGTAAAATCTGTTTGGATCTAAAGCACAGGAAGGGCAAATGGAGGTCCAGGTCTACAGCAGTGTGTTCCTTATCCTCTCTGGAAGGCAGTACGATCATCAGGGGTCTCAGGTTGAACACCTGGGCACAGTCAGGGGTGAGCACATCATCAATATCAGTACACAAGAAGGAAGAGGAAGAGGTGGTGGTGGTTTGTATTTTTTTTTGTCATTTTTATTCAGACCGTAGGATGGGTGGGGGGCGAGGAGGAATCAAACCCCAACAATGCATAGTCCATGTAGAGTGAGTGGTGTTCAATACAACCAACCACTGGCACTTCAGGTAGCCTAGCAGTTTGGATAGATGAACTGGATTACATAAAGCAGCTCACCACATGTAGTTGTCCAGGGGGTGGAATGGGCACTAGAGCAAGTTTGGCTGCAAATTCCTTCACCCTCTCTTCAGACAACCTGCATGTTCTAAGCTGCACCAGCAAACTACGGAAGTGTACAGAAGAAAATGATTTAAGAAATGACAACACACAGATACAGCTGTACTGAAGACATATTGACCCTTACCAAGACAGACAGTCCTTCAGAGCATTGTAATAAGGATGCTTGGATATGACACAGATGGCATAAGCAGTGTAGAGCTTAGTGGCCTTGGTGGACGACCAGTGTCCATTCTGATAGAACACGGACCCTTCCTACGAGGACAGAAGTGACAAATCAACTGTGTGAGCACTGTCTTTCGCAGGAAGGAGCGTCAAAGCGAAAGCGTTTAACGCCGTTTTGTTTTGCACAGCTTTATAATGAAAATGATCATATGTTTATGCAGGAGAATAAAAAGGAAAGACTCCCACCTGAAATGGTCTACAACACTGAACAACCACTCCATGGGTTTGGTTCCCGAACACATCCGTGAAGACTAGAAAGTGAAAACGCTCTTCTTTTGGTTCATTTGTTACTTGAAGCCCCCCTGATTTCAGAAAAGTAAGGATTATTTGTATCCCTCTATTGTTAGACAGTGCATTGGGCAATGTCTTCCAGCTAATGTTTTAATGACATTGTAAATAGGGATGTCTGTCAGCCTTCATTTTGGTATGGTGTTTACCTCAAGTCAAGTCATCTTTATAATCCCAACAATGACAAATTTAACTGGCTATCAGCCTCACAATATACCTCTACCTGGAAAGCAGAGTTGGGGCAGGGCCATGAGGTCGATGTCCTTGGGGACGCTGACATCCTCAGTGACAGTGGCCCCCTCACTGCTCCCGGCCCCTCCAGGGCCACTAGGAGCCACCACTGGCCTCTCCTTCTTCTTGATGAAGGACCGTCTGCACTGGACTCGACTGAAGGTTCTGGGGATACCAGACCCATCTGCATTCTCTTTGGTCACAAACGGAGGCACGTGGACTTGCAAGACCTCTGGGTCTAAAAAATGGATGTTTGTTGTCCTGTTGCCCTGCTGTAGAGACTAAACAGAACAATCCATGTTAACCTCTATTTTACATTTCTAATCAACAATCTATCTCTCTAATTAGCTCTGTATTAAAAAAGACATTTGCTGATTGGCATTACCTGGTAGACATCCTTGAGTTTATCCCCAGAGGCTCCGACGACAACACACGCTTCCAGTAACCCTGAGGGAAGATGGTCTGCCATCAGAACCTGTCTTTCCTCCTCTGTACATCAGGCTCACAATGGTGGAATCACATCCAAGCATGGGATGTGTGCTTTGGAGGAGCAAGCGAGAGAGAGAGAGAGGGTGAGAGAGAGACAGAGAAAGAGAGGGCAAGAGACACAAAGAGATTGTTCTTCAGAAACATGAGTCACACTCCTTAGCTTGTTCATTTGGGCAAGTTGTTTTACCCTTGATCACAGCAGCTGGCTAAGTAGACAAAGAGCACATGACATCCTGCTTATTATATTATATCACCTTTTAATAGATATTTACAACAACAAGCCAAGAGGCTCGCAGGCTTGAAACACAGCTCACCTGATCACTACTAGGCCAATAAACCAAACTAAAGACAGCGTCCTCTGCTCTGAGAAACCATTAAAAAAAGGTGTCATCAAAAGCAACTATGGCGTCACCTCGCCAAACAACAAAGCAGTGTTGGAGGACATACAGCTGTAGTCATGTAAAGTACGAGCTCTTCTCCTCCGTAAAGGCAGCCACCTCAGGAGATACATGATAACCCAACTTTCATTTAATTTCCCTGCTTGAGGGGAATTTCTGGGCAAATTGGATTCATGTGTGCTGAAGACGGAGATACCCATTAATAGGTCACTGAGAAAACTCTATTGAGGAGTGGCACAGCTCACTTTATGATGGGTGGGTGACCTAGTGCTACTGTATTGAAAATAAGTGCCCTTTAAGATAAAAAAAACTGCACTCATATCCCTTTGGCATCTACAATAGACGTGTGATTTTCTAATGGGCTGTCTGAAAAGCGACCTGTCACTTGTTCCTGCATAGCTTTGCATTTAAGAGCAACAAGCGTTTATGATACACATGCAATATAGAAGGTAGCTCAGCTACATACTAAAATGTAAATTGTCAAAACAGAAAGTTAGTCTTTAACTGATCTATTTCAAATTCAAAGTAATGATCTTCACCAACCTGTTGGTCCATCGGTAATCCAAGATCACGGGCCAAAGTCACTGAAATTCGTTTGAATGAATTTGTAGCCACCGAAAGAGACCTTTGTAAACAATGCTGTTGACCTTCCCAGGAAATGCGGTTATCTGTCTGACTGCGATTAACAGTGTGCTTCTTCCTGCTTTCAGAAAGGATACAGAATCATGCGCACTGGAAAAATGCAGTTGCTCCTACTTTTGTAAGGAATTCAAAACCTTGTGCATTCTGCATTGCTGTCGTAGAAGTTAAGACGCTGCGTTGCCTACTTAACAAAACTGCTATATTAAATGTCAGAAGACTCATTCGGTTTCTCTATCGACTTTGTTAAAGTGCCATCTAGTGAGAAATTTGTAACATTGTAACAATTAAGTTGAGTGTTAACAAAGTCGCAATATTTTGATATTTAAAGGTGCATTCATTACCTATCCTCAATTTGTACACAACTACTCTGTTAATTAACAGTGTTAAAGTCATCAGGTTAGTTGTTAACAGGGTTAGCAGGTTAGTTGTTAACAGGGTCATCAGGTTAGTTGTTAACAGGGTCAGCAGGTTAGTTGTTAACAGGGTCAGCAGGTTAGTTGTTAACAGGGTCAGCAGGTTAGTTGTTAACAGGGTCAGCAGGTTAGTTGTTAACAGGGTCAGCAGGTTAGTTGTTAACAGGGTCAGCAGGTTAGTTGTTAACAGGGTCAGCAGGTTAGTTGTTAACAGGGTCAGCAGGTTAGTTGTTAACAGGGTCAGCAGGTTAGTTGTTAACAGGGTCAGCAGGTTAGTTGTTAACAGGGTCAGCAGGTTAGTTGTTAACAGGGTCAGCAGGTTAGTTGTTAACAGGGTCAGCAGGTTAGTTGTTATCAGGGTCAGCAGGTTAGTTGTTAACAGGGTCAGCAGGTTAGTTGTTAACAGGGTCAGCAGGTTAGTTGTTAACAGGGTCAGCAGGTTAGTTGTTATCAGGGTCAGCAGGTTAGTTGTTAACAGGGTCAGCAGGTTAGTTGTTAACAGGGTCAGCAGGTTAGTTGTTATCAGGGTCAGCAGGTTAGTTGTTAACAGGGTCAGCAGGTTAGTTGTTATCAGGGTCAGCAGGTTAGTTGTTAACAGGGTCAGCAGGTTAGTTGTTAACAGGGTCAGCAGGTTAGTTGTTAACAGGGTCAGCAGGTTAGTTGTTAACAGGGTCAGCAGGTTAGTTGTTAACAGGGTCAGCAGGTTAGTTGTTAACAGGGTCAGCAGGTTAGTTGTTAACAGGGTCAGCAGGTTAGTTGTTATCAGGGTCAGCAGGTTAGTTGTTAACAGGGTCAGCAGGTTAGTTGTTAACAGGGTCAGCAGGTTAGTTGTTAACAGGGTCAGCAGGTTAGTTGTTAACAGGGTCAGCAGGTTAGTTGTTAACAGGGTCAGCAGGTTAGTTGTTAACAGGGTCAGCAGGTTAGTTGTTAACAGGGTCAGCAGGTTAGTTGTTAACAGGTTAGTTGTTAACAGAGTCAGCAGGTTAGTTGTTAACAGGGTCAGCAGGTTAGTTGTTAACAGGGTCAGCAGGTTAGTTGTTAACAGGTTAGTTGTTAACAGAGTCAGCAGGTTAGTTGTTATCAGGGTCAGCAGGTTAGTTGTTATCAGGGTCAGCAGGTTAGTTGTTAACAGGGTCAGCAGGTTAGTTGTTATCAGGGTCAGCAGGTTAGTTGTTAACAGGGTCAGCAGGTTAGTTGTTAACAGGGTCAGCAGGTTAGTTGTTATCAGGGTCAGCAGGTTAGTTGTTATCAGGGTCAGCAGGTTAGTTGTTAACAGGGTCAGCAGGTTAGTTGTTATCAGGGTTAGCAGGTTAGTTGTTAACAGGGTCAGCAGGTTAGTTGTTAACAGGGTCAGCAGGTTAGTTAACAGGGTATAACACGTCTGTACAGTTCAACAGCAGAAGGGAATATAACATTTCCACTTTGACAAAATCATTGCTCGACTTTGAAACCAAAATGTTGAGATAATTTATATTATAAAGATTGATACTGGAGTGTGACGAATTTAATTTCTAATTTGCACACATTCCCAAACTAAAACTATTCACAACCAGTTAGACATTTATCAAATTACAGCAGTTGACAAGTAAAATGTATCAAAAAGACAAAGTTCCTTTTCCCACTTTCTAGAGCCAGATGTTCCTACTGGCTGATGAATCCTCTTCATTTGAGAACACCGTAGAAAACTTTTTGTTTATTGGATAAATTCAGGTAGGTCCGTCCCCGTTTCCGCCCCTTTACTTCCATTTGGTTCCTAGTGAATACGACCTTGGCTACCTACCACCTCACATAGGTGGAACAACTCCTCAAACCAAAACTCTGGGCCTGGAAATACCTTCCAGGCCCACACAGCTCATTAGACGTACATGCCCCGTAGGACTCTAGTCAAAAGTAGCACATTACATAGGGAATAGGGTGCCGTTTGGGACTTAGTCCGTGAATCTCTACATAGATTTCTCAACAGATTTGCATGAATGTTCTGTCAGATAAATAATGACACACTGTTCTGTCTTAAAATTCTTAAAGTTTATTGTGCAGCTTTTGCAGTTGTTAAATGCTAAATCATACAGAGCAATATCCTTTCTTGTACGTTACCCTGTGGAACAGATGGTTGAGAACAACAGAGGGCTACTTACTGTAGCACAGTACACTGTAGGGTTTCTTCAATGCTGGATGGGTCCAAAGGCATCTTATGGTCATAGACCCTTTTTAATTACTAGTAGTAGTATGAAATCTAGTATCCTTCCATGCAGCATACTATAAATCGATGTTTACAACATTTTCCCTTTTCAAAACATTGATGTGTTAGAATGTAAGCATCATCCCTTCAGCATTTGATTATCTTAAGGCTGATAACGTTTATCCAATGTAAACAGTAAACAGTAGGCTATAGGCCACTCAACCCAGTAAATGGCAAAATTGACCTACAAAAAGGAATGTCCTGAATGGTTCTTTGGACTTTTGGTGTAACCTCAACATCATATTGTCTGTGCTGTATAATATCCCTGAGTGTTTTCATGATATACATGTCAATAGACAGAAGAAATAGAGTTAGTGGAGGGTGTTTATAATAGGGAATGTAACTGACTGACCCTGAACTGGATCCTCTGTGGCATAGTGAGGTCTCAGTAAGAGAGACCGACTCCTATATTGTTCTGAACTGGATCCTCTGTGGCATAGTGAGGTCTCAGTAAGAGAGACCGACTCCTATATTGTTCTGAACTGGATCCTCTGTGGC